>OW240912.1:279550078-279579180 GCA_933207985.1 Pelobates cultripes
GGGCCAGGGATTGGGGATAACAGTGTGGTGGGGCAGAAAAGTGACAGTGTGGAGGGACATGAAGGTGACAATGTAGGGGGCAGGTATTGGGGATGACAGTGTTGTGGGGCAGGAAGGTGACAGTGTGAGGGGCAGGGTTTGAGGGGGGACAGGAAGGCGACAGTGTGAGGGGCAGGGTTTGGAGGTGACAGTGTGGGGGGACAGGAAGGTGACAGTGTGAGGGCCAGGGATTGGGGTTGACAGTGTGGGGGACAGTAAGGTGACAGTGTGAGGGGCAGGGTTTTGGGGTGATAGTGTGGGGGGACAGGAAGGTGACGGTGTGGGGGTAGGGATTGGGAGTGACAGTGTGGGGGGACTGGAAGGTGACTGTGGGGGGACAGGTTGATGACAGTGTGAGGGGCAGGGTTTGGGGCTGATAGTGTGGGGGGACAGGAAGGTGACAGTGTAGGGGTAGGGCGTAGGGATTGGGGATAACAGTGTGATGGGGCAGAAAAGTGACAGTGTGGGGGGACATGAAGGTGACAGTGTGGGGGGCAGGTATTGGGGATGACAGTGTTGTGGGGCAGGAAGGTGACAGTGTGAGGGGCAGGGTTTGAGGGGGGACAGGAAAGCGACAGTGTGAGGGGCAGGGTTTGGAGGTGACAGTATGGGGGGACAGGAAGGTGACATTGTGAGGGCCAGGGATTGGGGTTGACAGTGTGGGGGTAGGCATTGGGAGTGATAGCGTGGGGGGACTGGAAGGTGGCTGTGGGGGGTCAGGTTGGTGACAGTGTTGTGTGGCAGGAAGGTGACAGTGTGAGGGGCAAGGTTTGGGGTGGCAGTGTGGGGGGACAGGAAGGTGACAGTGTGAGGGGCAGGGTTTGGAGGTGACAGTGTGGACGACAGGAAGGTGACAGTGTGGAGGGGGAAGGGTTTGGGGGTGACAGTGTGGCATGCAGGATGTGGAGATGGAAGGGTAAAGGAAGGTGACAGGGGGAGTTGGGGGTGACCAGGACTATTGAAACATTTTTTAATGTGGCTTAATCAACCCACCTTGCCTCTAACCTGTGGGTCAGGAAGGGGGAATAAATATAGCTACAAGAGGAGTTGCTGCTGCTGATATAGGTTTAACACAGAGACTCCTGTGCCCCACAAATAGGCTGCTCCTGTGTAAGTGCTCCTTGGGCACCCCCGTACTGATTGGCACCTGGGGCGGACTGCCTCCCCCCCTCGCCCTCTCTTAGTACGCCACTGCAGTACACCCTTTGCTCCTAACACTAGAGAAGTTACCATTTGTTTTTCATTTTTTATTCTTGTTATTCTTTATTATTATTATTATAAAGTAATAGATACAGCTTGAGCAAGCACAGTATGGATTTACACTGACGTGTATGAAAAAATTGCTTTTCACTAAGCAAAACCCTTACTCTGCTAAGGGAATCCAGCTTACAGTGTCTCACTCTCCCCAGCATCTCTCCATGAATATCAGTAAGTAGAAATGGATAGAGTTAAATATTGAAGATGAAAATACTGGCTAATGGCTAAGTGACTATTATGAGTCTTATCTTTCTCAAGCGGCCAGAGATGTGTACCTTTCGATACTGCACTAAAAAAAGAAGCTACTCCGAGCATGTGAATCTCTGTGCATGTTTTGAGCATGTGTCTGTGTATATATGTTTGTGCATTTGTATATTTTTTAAAGTGCACCCACACATTTAGAATGCTTGGATAAACGGTTTCATTATTCAGATGCTTAACCAATTTTTTCACATCACTAAATCGCAAACGCTATACTGAAATTTCACCCTGTGTCAATTTTATTATACACACTGAATGCCAAGATCAATAATTGTAAGGTGATATAAGTTTGACATTTGAAATTTCATTTAAGAAATTGAGGGGAAAAAAAACTCATATTTGGGCTTACATAATATATTTAACTCCCACATTATGTTTGGTTCAATCATGTTCAGCTGGGCATTCTACCCAGCACATAAATTAGCACACAAATGATATTGATACAACATGTATTTTTTGCATAGAACTGCTCTAGCACAGTACATCTACATTTTTTGGTGCTTTCTATAGTCATTAAAATAGTGGTGGCAGTTTGGTTATACACATTTACTTTCTATTTATAAAACATCCGCATGCACATACATAAAATAGAATACTAAAAATAACTATTTATGCAATGGGCATTTTTTTTATTAACCTACTAATACGTCTCCCACCTTATTTCACCCTGACTAATGAACCAGATGAACATCAGAAAAAAATATTTCAGAAATAGGGACATATCAACACCGCCAGCAGCCAAACACTTCTTGCAAATGTTGTGCTTTTTCTGTGGTTCCAAAGGCAATTTTCTTCTATTTCTTTTTGAATAGAGCGTTTTCTTTTCACCTCGCCATTGTTGTAGGGTTTGCGAGATCCTGGTGTCCTGCTGTTTGCAAGATGCCATACACGTTAGAACTCAGAGAGTGGTGGATATCCACTTGTTCTTCAGTGAAGGGCTTTTGTGATTTTCAGTAAGATCTTGGAAAAGCTAAAAGCTATTTCCTTTTAAAAGCAAAAAGATCATTCTGATGGAATATATTTCAAATGCGTTTGATCCTCTTTCTTTAGAGTGATATATTGCTTTTTAATTCTCTGTTGATGCTGATGTTTTTCTACTACACTATTATTAGAAAGCATTATAGTAAAACAAGGCTGTATCTTTTCTTATTTGTATTACAGCAAATATATCACAGAAAAAATATAGGAGTATATTTTGCATGTTTGTATTTGGAAGTTAAAAAGATAACCAAATTAATTGTATTTTTTTTTTTATATATATAATGAATACAGTATTAACATAAGCTTCTAGCATATCTCACAGAATTATCAGATATTTAGATGGTGGAATAGCTTCATAATAAGTCAACTAATTGATGTATTGTTGGAACTACCTGAGGGAATAATTGTATTGATCCATCTACAATTCCCTAAATACAGTTTATTTCCCTAGTTTGTGTAAAAAGGAATACATTAGTAGGTAAACTAATTGATGTAAGGGAGCTACCTAAAGAAGTTTTGCTTCCTTGGGGAAATTCATACAGTTACAGTTTAAGGGATATTTTACCAGGAGGCTTCATATTTTGCATAATCTTTCTTTACTAACTCCATAGCAGCAAAAAAAAGTAATGAGAAGACTGAAAAACAATCACAAGCAAGCATAGGTTATAAGAGGCATGTCTCAATGCAGCGATTCCTTTTTTTTCTGCTCCATCACAAGATAAGTGCAGAGTTTTGGTTATTCTCTCTCTGTCCTTTACTCAACCTTTGTTTTCTCCTTTTCTTATTTGTCTTTAGAAAATTGCCGTTTATTACCTTTATTACACTTTTTTGGGTGGTTACTTTCACCTACCTTCTGAGGTCTTTCCTATCCCTACCTGTTTCACCTCAGGTATCTCCCTTTCTGTCCTTGGGGTCCATGGTGCTCTCCTGCTGACCCCTTTGCCTGCCCGCTTCTTTGGGGTACCCTGCCTATTCCGAGTCCCGGTTTTGTGGCCTCTCGCTGTGGGCCCCCCTTTCCCCTGCTTTGCGTTTTTTTCCTCTGAACTAACCACTTCGGAAACCGAAGCCACTCGTTTACAAAAGCCTGCGTCCAGGCGTTCGTACGTGAGAGGCATGTTCGTTAGACAACGCCCAAGGCGTTCGAAAAGTTAGCTGCGAACGCCAGGTTCTAGGCGCTCACGGTCGGCTGTTTTGTTTGCGTGCGAACACCAAGCTTTACTGGACATTCGTGCGTATCCACGTGCGTGCGTTCAATGCATGAACTCCCTCTCCTCTCGCATTTTGGGGGCTTGCTTGGTTTCCCGCTTTTTTTATGGACGTGCAGTCCGGCAGCCATCTTGATTTGGACAGTCTCTTGAAGTGCCTACGGAGCTTCATTCAGCTGTGCTCTGTCAAGCATTACTGCTCAGAGCCTCTTTCTGCTGGCTCTGCCCCTGATCTGCCTAATTGACAGTCTCAGTCAATCCTATGGGGAAGCGTTGTGATTGGCTCAGACCACCATTTCTGATGATGTCAGCAGACAGAGGCAGTTCAGGGGCAGAGGCAGCAGCTTCAGACTTGAATACAAGTAAGATTTTACTATATTTAGAAATGCAAGGGGGGCAGGGGGGCTAGGTGGTGGTTTTAACACTATAGGGTCAGGAATACATGTTTGTGTTCCTGACCCTACAGTGTTTATTTAAAAGGCAAATGAGCTGCCATCAATATGGTCACTCGCAAGATTTCAACTCCTTATAGTTACTAAAGTATCCAACTGGATATCTTTACTTTTTGAGGATAGGAGGTAAATTAACTCTAAAGTGTGTTCCTTTCATATATACCACCTCAGCATTGGTGGAAATCTGTAAAGACCAACAAGTGCTTCTCTGGGGTATTGAAACCCATAACATTAAAGGAGGCTACACAGAAGGTGTAGGAATCAGTCATATGGAACAAAATTAGGTAAGTAAAAGGATGCTTCTAAATATCTCACCAGGAATTTGAATCTCGTAGAGATTGAACTTGCAAATACATTAATGGTATCCTACAGCCGACTCAATTAAGGTGCAACCATTTAATTAAGAGAATTGGCCCAAACACATATGTGAAATGCACATTAGATAAATGCAAAGACCTCAATAAGAAATGGACTGCAGCCCCAAAAGAGAGCTCTACTAGGATTAGACCTAGGACACCCACTACTTCAAGAGGTTGCTCCCAATCCCACCTAGGTAAACTCTATAAAAGAGCAAGAATATCCCATCAGAAGCTTACACACATAAGAGACAAAAATAAGCAAATGCCATAATGGTCAATGATTAGCATAACTTTTATAAACATGTGCTTCACAAGGAAGCTTCATATACCGTTTAACCATCATATCAAACAAAGGCACAAGGAAGCTTCATATACCATTTAACCATCATATCAAACAACTAAGACATTAGTTGAATAAACTTTATGCCCCAAATCAGGTGGAGACATTAAGAGTGAAACTAAGTAGTAATGTCTTGTCTGCTCAGTAACTCTATGAAACTGTGTCCACGCATTTAAAAAAAAAAAAAAACTATTCAGCTCTGTAGAGATATTGTAAATACTAATCTGAAACAATAATACATAGAACTATATCATTCAGTCTTAATGATTCTCCACTGTAAATCATTACTTATAACAGGTGTGCAAATTCGTAATAAATGTATATAAAGATATGTAATGTTTGACACATACCTGAGACCTCTGGGTGTTTATGGTCTGGCTTCTTCTTCAGATATTGTAAAGTGGTGTAAGTGAGAAACCTACACCTATAAGTGGAGCACTAAATTATGGATGAGGTAAACTTACTCCACTTAAGAATGACCATGATAGGTACAAGATACAATATAGTGCAAATGGTACGTAAACATCAATGAGGTAAAACGGTGGTAAAAGGAGTCTGTGTATAAATACTGAAATGTAATAGAACTTGTATGCTTATAAGGCAGCATCACACCCTCAATCCGCGATATGGAGTATCTCAAAGAAAAAATATAAAAATAGAGGGACCAATGTGCAGAGGTGGTATACAATGTGTAATAGGTAAAATGCTCACCTTTTTCAGAGCCTTGTAATCCCGGGTCTGACCATGTTGGTCCTGCCACAGCTGGCTCCAGGTCCATGACTGAGATCATCAATCTTGATGATTTCAGCCAATCCAATGCTTTCAGATAGGAAAGTAATGCAAAGCTATTGCACATGTGTGGCAAAATCACTGTATCTCTATGATGAGAATTCAGCCTCTCCATGCAGAGGTAAGAGGCAATGAATTTAGGAGCTGCACACAATGCAAGATTGTATGAAGAAGCATCTCTAGTGGCCGTCTGAGTAATTGCAGCAGAGGTGTTACTAGGCAGTCATGTAAACACTGCCATTGCTCTAAAAAGGCAGTGATTACATTGCTGAGCCTGCAGGGACATGTTATAGACACCATAACCAATTTAAGTTGTATGGTTCTGGTGACTATAGTGTCCCTTTAATATTGCAAAAATATTGTTACTCTTACATACTCCCCAACATTGGTGTGAAGTGGGATGCTGGTGAGAGAGGTGAAAGTGGGTAAAAGCAAAGTGATGGAAATCAGATCACTTGCACCACCCAAAAATAGGTAGGTCAACATGGCATTTATGCTTGCCAGGCTGACAGTTACTCACTTTCTGTTTGGTTGTTTGGAACATATCTATGGATACTACACTTTCTGGGAACAATTCCCTGGTGTCCCCAAAAGCAGGACACCATGGGAACAAAATGAGATGGCAAGAGAGAAACCTAAAATATGCACGGTCCTGTTATAAACTGAATAATTGGGAGGCCTGCTATAAGCATGTTACAAAAAGATCTAGATGAATAATAGGTGTTTCCAGGTGATTATTTTTACAGTGCACTTGTATCCCTTATCCTTGCCAGCAGAAGGGGAGTGAAATGCAGCAGTAAAATAAACACTAAACAACACATAGATCAAAAAAACTGTGTTTGTTTTAACATCAAAGTTTTTTATACCCCCTTGAAAGCCTACATTTGTAAATAAGAACAGATACCTATACGTAGGTAAGAGGTCATCTGTAAAAAAAAAAAAAAGTCACATCGGTGCAAAAATGGAAATAAACTCATGAATGTCAAAAAAGAAAAAGTAAATGAAAAAATCCTCTATGCATTTTCTTTCATAAGAGAGATTATTATACAGTTTTCATTTTTAGTTGGATATGAATGTTACCAACACCAAAAAGATTGCTATAGAAACCGGCTCTCAATATAAAAAATTATCATTTGAATCACACTTTTAAATAACACATCAGAAAACAAGCAAGCGTGAAGCAGAGTGGTCTGGCTGCATACTGTTCTCTTCGTTACCTTATCCTAAATTACTAGTTTACTCCTTTACAAAGACAATAACAAACAAGCTCTAATGTACAAAATGGTGCAATATACCAATCATGTTCAATTCATTTTAACTGATATGAAAACATATTTCAGGTTATAATCAGGAGTGATGTAAACAATTCCTTAAGCAAAAATAGCAAATTTTGAAATTGGAAAGTGTTTGGGTTTTTTGGTAAAGGTTTTCATTTTAAAAACGGTTAATAGATGAAGGGTTTGTTATGCTGATAAGATTTATTGGCACAAGTAGGTAGTAATTGATAATAACAAACAAGGAGATGTAGGAGTCAAGAGCAATATAAGGAGGATAAGTAAAGTAGAAGCATGTCAACTTGCAAACCATTTGACAAATCTCTACAGTGGATATTTCACTTTAATTATGATATATTCTGTTATACATCATTACATGTAAACTGCAGATAATAGAATGTTTTACAAGTAAGACATTTGTTTCATTTGAATACAAATACACAAAAATAAGTCCTGCGCTCAAACTCCCACTACTCTGGGGTGGCAGCAATGACCATAGCACACATCAGCCCCAATACATACAAAACAAGCAAAGAAAAAAAGAGTTACCGGTACACTAGCCCAAATCCCTATGCATATTTAAATAAATGGAGGTTATTTAGTTACTCCAGTGGCCATTAGCTGTAAGCCCACCTGCATTAGCCGTGAGGCAAACAAGGCATTTGCCTTGGGCGGCATTTTTCAGGGGGCGGCAAAAAACGCCGCCCCCAAATGCCCAGGGCAAATGCCTTGTTAGCCTTGCGGCTAACTGACATGCCGGGCAGGCGGTGCTGGCTGCAGGCGTGGGAGCTCTTCCTGTGAGCGGTCTGCTCAGCTCCCTCGCGCGCCTCAGAATGAGGCTGGGAGCCGGAATATGACGTCATCTTCCGGCTCCCAGCCTCACTCTGCGGCGCGCGAGGGAGCTGAGCAGTCAGCTCAGAGGAAGTGCTCCCTCGCCTGCAGCCAGCGCCGCCCAGTAGCCTGACCGGCAGCCACTGGACCACCAGGGAGAAAGAGGAACCACCCCCCCCCAGCCTAGGGCAGCACAAAACCAGGATACACTACTGCCCACCTGACACGTCAAGGCAAACCTCTTAGGTGGGTCCTACACTGACCTTTCACCTTGCTTCCTTGAGCTTCTTAATGAGACAGAGTGTGGTATTTTTATATACACCCCTACATGCTTATTAACCCTTAATAGGGAACACATGGGATGGGCGGCAGTATTGTAACATAGCTGTGTAAGCTTTCAATTTGAATACTGTGTGATCACATGTCGTTCACTGTTGATTCATTTAAATGGGCATCTGCAGCAAGCACCAGGAAACAAATGCTTGCTCTGACAGTTGTGATGCCAGGCTTTGTGCACCCACCTCTGTTAAACACCCCTCAAACTGATATTAATTAAAAACAGAATGTGAAAATGATTGTCTTTTAAAGTTCACAAAATGCTGGCATACATTTATCTGAAATAAATGAATATGGATTCTTAGCATTAGTGAATTGGGCTTTTTCAATCAACGAAGACAAATAATAGTGTTTTGATTTTAGTGTAAATTCCAAAGGTTTAAAATAGCAGTGTTCTACTTCACTTCTTAGGTGCTTGGTAAAATCCCCAAACACGGGGCCACTTCACTTCTTAAAAGCCTCTGTACAATCCAGCCAGTAGATAACATCTTATCTGATACTGCATTTTTAGAAAGGTATAAACACAGCAGTTCTAAAATGTATTTTGTTTCAGTACACTGCGTGCTAAAGGATTTCACATGACCTGTGTCATCAGAAATAACTCTGTCATTTATTTCAGATTGTGTTTTTCTCAAAATATTTGTGAGTTGCGTAGAACAATGCATCTGGGATGGGCCAGGAGTTGAGAGTAAGTAAATGGCTTAATTACAAGGGAGCCCAAGAGGTAAATTCCACAGCTGTTTAAAACTACAGCTTTCATTATGCTTTGTAATTCTGAAGGCCTTCTAAAGGGATGCAAAGCACCATGGGAATTGCAGTTCTACAATATCTAGGGATCTATCTCTAGTGACATGCATTAGTAGATACCTTTTTATATCTACTTTGTCCTATACTGTTATGTTTGTTTTTGATCCATTGAATTACATATTTAAACAAACAACCATACTTTATTTTTACATTATTTACAAATCGCCAGCAAATTCTACATCACTGTACAATGGGTGGACTAACAGATAAGTATTTGTAACCAGACAAGTTTGATGCACAGAAACAGAAGGGTTTGAGGGCTCTGCTCAGTGGCGTACATACCATGGTCGCAGAGGTCGCAGCTGCGACAGGGCCCGTCGCGCCAGGGGGCTCGGCCACCCTGCAGACCCCTGCAACCGGTGCCCACTGCCATGTGTTCAAGGGGCCCATCACTCCTCCTAGCTATCAGAGAAAGCCCGTGTGGGAGGAAAGAGCGGGAGTCATAGTGGGAATCCCAGGGAAAGTCACCCTCCTGCACCTAAAAGGTATGAAACAGGAGGGTGATAAACATTTTGTATAGGTGTGTTTGTTTGTATGTATGTATGTGCCTGTATGTATGTGTCTGTGTGTGTGTGTCTGACTGTCTGTTTGTGTCTGTGGGTGTGTGTTTGTGTGTCTGTATGTATGTGTTTGTGTGTCTGTGTATGTATGTATGTATGTGTCTGTGTGTGTCTGACTGTATATGTGTGTGTCTGTGTGTGTCTGTATGTATGTGTCTGTGTGTCTGTTTGTGTGTGTGTGTGTGTCTCTGTATGTATGTGTGTATGTGTGTCTGCATGTATGTGTGTGTCTCTGTATGTATGTGTGTATGTGTCTGTATGTGTGTGTGTGTCTGTATATATGTGTGCCTGTCTGTTTGTATGTATGTGTGTGTCTTTTTGTATGTGTGTCGTGTGTGTGTGGGTGTATGTGTATGTATGTGTCTCTGTATGTGTCTGTATGTATGTGTCTGTCTGTCTCTATGTATGTATGTGTGTGTATATGTCTCTGTGTGTATGTATGTGTCTCTGTATGTATGTCTGTGTGTCTGTCGAGGGGGACCCATGGATCAGTTTCGCACCGGGGCCCCATGGATTGTGTGTACGCCACTGGCTCTGCTCAAATGATCTTACATGCTAGAGGGAATGGGGTATAGTGACACAAAAGGTAAGGGTATTATAGAAAAGTAGGTTGCTAGAATAGATTCCACCTAGTGTTTTGTTTAGTTTTATATTTTTTTGGGGGGGTGACCGTTTCAGGAGAGGAAGCAAGGTGCGGTGAGGGAAAGCTATTAACAGTTTAATTGATATGCTTTGCTAAAGAAATGTGGGTTCAATTATATTTTGAAGGAATGGAGAGTGGGTGAGAGTCTAAAAGAGCAGGGAAGTGAGTTCCATAGAAACGGTGCAGCCCTAGAAAAGTTTTGAAGGTGAGCAACAGCAGTGAGAATGTGAACAGATGATAAATTTGAGTCTTTGGCACAGCACAGGGGCCTAGACAGGACATACTCTCAGTTTGAAATAGCAGAGAGGCAGTGTAATGGACCCTCCGTCAATCAATGCTCCTAGTGCTTACCAAGGGCCATCAGCAACGCACCAGACACCATAAGTACTGCAGACCCCATGAACCACCGCAGCTTGGTTAGGGTCTCGTCGTCTCCTATCCACTCTGGACCTACAACAAGGCTCCAGGCTCCTGTGGGTGAACCTCTCTTCCTTCAGAGAGTGAAGCAGGAACAGCTCTTAGAAGAGCTAGTGATTAGCATCCAGGGCAGTATACAGAGTATAGCAATCCCCAGTGTGATATAGCAGTACCCTATAACACGAGACGAGGCTGCGAGTTGAGGGTAAGAAGGTCTGAAGGTTTATTGAACAGCTTGAGTTTTTACACAGTTTTTCCCCACAAGGTTGACGCCCAGGTGAACCTTGTGGGGCACAGGACACAGAATTAACAAACCAATAAAAACAGAGTCTTACATGCAGACACTCCCCTGCAGTGTACATAATCCCTCCCCTCTTCCTGTTATACAATTAACAAAGACAATGGGCTAACTCAATTAACTCTAAACAGAAAAAACAATCATTTTTACAAAACCCCCAAAGTACCCCAAAATACAACCCAATAATCACCCAGATCGGTTCAGGGATTTCCTGGAAGTCTTATTTTTGCCCCACTGTGCACATGGTCCCTTGCTCAAAACAGTTCCAGACACTCGATGACAAAACACTGCTGGACAATTTAAGATGGCCACTGCCACATGTTTGAATCTGTTCCAGTTAAAAGTCCAAGGGGCAAAAACAGTACTTTTGAACATGGGTTATCACATGGCCCATAGTCCCAGGGTAGAAGGATGGCACACAGGCCCCTCCAAAAACTAGTGGCGAAGTTGCTTTCATCACAGGCAGTCATAAACACAAGTCAAGAGGGATGGCGAGAGATCAGGAGAGGACAAATAGATTTACATTTCATCTGCATAACAATGATATTGGAAGCCAAAGGAGCTAGTGAGTGTCCCAAGGGAAGTAGTATAGAACGAGAACAGTAGGGCAAGAACAGAACCTTTGGGAACACCAACAGAGAGGGGTTGCTGAGAAGAGGCAAAGTCAGAGAACAAAACATTCAAAGAGTACTGGGAGAGGTAGGAGAAGCACCAGGAGAAAGCAGTATCTCATAGACTGAGATTACGAAGGTTGAGATGAAGTTGTTGATGATCAACAGTGTTAAAAGTAGCAGAAAGGTCAAGGAGAATTAGGATAGAGTAGTGACCGCTAGATTTTGCAGCAATTAAATCATTGGATAATTTGATCAGAGCTTTTTTCACATTGTGACAAGTACGAAATCCACTTGTAGAGAGTTGGATTTGAAGAAGTTGGTCAATCTAACTCTCAAGGATCTTGTAAGAAAATGCTAGTAGCAAGATAGGGCGGCAGTTGGTTAGGGTCAGTGTTTGGCTTTTTTAGAATTGAGGTTACAGTTACTTACTTGAAGGGTGAAAGAAATATGCCAGAGAAAAGGGGAGACTGAATATTTTACTATGAAACAGAGCTAGAGAAGGAGACAGAGTGTGAATGGCATACAAGGGAATAGGATTGAGGAAACAGGTGGTGGGGCGGGAGGACCGTAGCAGAGCAGAAACGTCTTATGCTATAGCGGGTGTGACTGATCATAGAACAGCGACAAAAGTTGGAAGTATTAGTAGGAGAAGGAGAGAGATGAGAGATCTCTTCCCTGTTTGAAGAAATCTTCTACGAGTGAGTTCTGAAGCTAGTAGGAGGAGCTGCAACAGGACGAAGAAGAGAGTTAGAAGTGTGAAAGAGGTGTTCGGGTTTGCGGGACAGTGTAGTTATAAGGGTATTGAAGTAGTTTTCTTTTGCAGAGGAAAGAGACAAGCTGTATGAGAGTAACATACATTAGTGGAGGAAGTCAGATGCAGAATGGAACTTTCTCTAGCAGCGTTCAGCAGTTCTGGAGCATTTTTGGAGGTATCAGGACAGCTTGGTGTGCCAAGGTTGTAATTGGGGGCACTTAGTATATTTAGATGTTGGAGGTGCCATGATATCTAGTTAAAAGGAGACATTAGAGTTGTAGAAGCAATGAAATATTAGCCCTATGAGTGCTTTCTTTCATTGCATTAATAGTTTTCAATTTTAAGTTATCTTTTCCACCTCTATATCAGCACACTATGCTGGCGCGACTTATTATTGGGCTGGTAAAGAACTTTTTCCCAAGGCTGCTTGTAGTTCCCAGTCTGACCCTGCCTTCAGTCCACCTTGCGTTCTTTTGTCCTTAGCCCTTATTTGTGTTCCTCTGCTCATACGTCTATTTTGACCACCTTCCCCTGCCCCATGTGTGTGTCCCTACCCAAATTACCCTACATCTCACCTAAATATAATTTTACTTCCTCCCTTGAAGATCAAGGGGGGGAGGGCCAGGGCAAATTCAACCCCCTCCTCCCCCCACTCATCCAGATAGCCTGAGGAGGTGCTCATTATATATAAAAATATTTATATTTTCCCTCTTCTACCTCTCTTTACTTACTCTCAGAATGCTTAACTGAGGCACTGGCTGCTGTGTGAAAGGGCCCTGCTCTATCTGCACTCCCAGCAGGCGGTGCCCCAGGGAAGGATTCTGGGAGAGCAAGATTGCACTCAGGACTGTCATTTCAATGCCACTTGGCCATGCTACTAAAGAGAGATAGGGAAATATTAATATATTTATATATTTTTGTGGTTATCCTCTGGAGTTATCTTGGGGGCAGGACCCCATTTTTTTATGCAGTGTTGTATCTGGTCCCTCTATTTTAGATACTCCTGTTCCTCATTTATATCAATTTAGTCTTTAAACGTTTCCTATACTTGCCAGTAATTGCAACTCCTTATCTCTTAAGAAGGTCATCCTCTCCAGTATTTAAGATCACTATTCTTTTCCTAGGTCCCTCTCATTTTGTCTCAGTATTTCACCTACAGATTTTGTCTTTGGTAGTGCGGATGAGTGCATGGGAGTTAAAGTCCTGAAACCAGTCATGCACTGTCAATACTCTTCATGTCTGGCACCTCATGGTGTGTGTTGGGGGTGGGGTATATGTTGTCATATCCCTGCTCCTTCTATCCGAGCTCACAGCATCAGGTGCCACAGTGAAGAGTCCTGACACAGCATGCTCACTCTTAGGACCCTTAATCCTATGTGGCTTGGCCATGCTACTTGACTTAAAAAAGACTCCAGTGGTGAAGTCCCACTTTCATTCTTCATGTGTGTTCCAGTCTGGCACCATCTTGTCTTGGTACCCCTCCCCTGGAACCTCTTTTATACATTAACAAAAATCAGCAAAATGCTGGGGACACCTGTTGGACTACATAAATGAACATATACCAGCTAGTAGGAATCTATCATATTATGTTTAACTGGGCATTACAAACTGCTGTCTAAATAGACATATACTTTTTTACATACAGATATACTAGAATAGTCTATTTAATATATCTGCAGTTAGGTCAGCATTTTTACATGCAAAAAAGATATGTTTGTTGACTCAGTTGCAGTTATATACATTTTCCCACAATGGCTCTTTGACACTTGCAAGTCCAGCCTGTACCAATGTCCATTGTATTAAGCAAACAGCCATGCCGCACTGACATTCCACTCATTGTTACAACTAAAGCACAGGATTTACTGCTGTTCACAGACAGCAGAACCTATTGTCTGAAAACTCTCTTCAGATGAAATCTCAAAAGAATCATGTGACCCAGAAAGGGATTAGCCTCCAGGAAGTCTTTGGGCTTTGCATTTTATTTTAAACAACCAGAGAGGGAAAAGAAAATAATAAAGTCACACATATTGCTCTGCTCAAGTCAAGCTTCTGGAAAAAAACCACTATCCTTTGTGTGAAAACTATGGCTTGTTACTATACCCTTGTTATCCTTCTGGTCCAATGACAGCATAGCAAATACTGCTGCTAGAACAATTCAAGTTAGTTTAAGAAATATCAGTAGTATCCTTTGAACAGAAAAATGCAGAGAGGAAAATGACTAATATATATATATATACACACGCACACACAATTATATATAATTTTATACTATAGGGTTGTGTTCTAGACGGTCACCTTTGACACAATTAATCTAGCATTACTAAAAACAAGGGTCACATGTGCCTTTATTTCCTGTAAAGTTAATAAAATCTTTGGGGTTTTTATATTCAATAGGAAGTTGCAGTGATTTTAATATTCACTTGCCTATTTTGGAGTACATTTTGCCATTTATTAGTATATTTAAAGGAACACTCAAAGTAGGACAGAGAAGTTATCGCGCGTGGAGTATTTCTTTAGCATATCTCACAGTTTAATGAACAAGCCACGTTATTAATGTTGCCTTCGTAACAATAAATCTTTTTGTGCCACACTATATTTTTTTATTAATTGCAAATTAGCTTAAAATGACGCATTGTAACATATTAAATTAATGAACATATCATAATGCTTTAAATTTGGTCTCTCTTTTAAACACTTGTACTAGCTTTATTTTAACTATCTACTATTACTACAATGATTACTTCCATTCGACCATTGCGAGTCCCGGGTGATACATCTGACTACTTAACATTTAGGAATGTAAAAAGTAATTTGATTTTTATTCTCTCTGTTGTTTTTTTGTTTTGTTTTTTATCAGAGGATATAATTTGCTGTGCAGAATGATATAAAGTTGTGTTGAGTGCGAATGCACCATCTAATGGTAATTGCTAATTTTTTCCTCCAAATGAGATTCAACACAGCGAGATGCAATTTATATGGTAACTTTTAACAGGCTTCCATTTACATAACTTTTCATTTGAGGATATTTCCTTTCATCAGTAAAAACATTCATTGGAGCTAATAGCAAAACAATCCATAAACAATGGCCATTATTTCCATGTGCTGTACTTTTGCAACACCAGATATTGGGTGTCAAAGTGGATGTGGAAATAGCTCTGGCATTTGACTTGTAAGGCGAATGTGTCTTTTAGCATGGTATTTCTGTTTATTTATTTAACGTATTTTTATGTTTTCTTTTGATTAAATTCAAATTTATTTTACAAAGGCAAAAACTTTAGAAAGTGATTTTAAAATTATAATGTTTAACAGAACCAGCACCAATATGTGGGGACCTTCTCAATTTGCTTGCTTAAAATGTTAAACTTTTATAGCAACCACAAACATTATGTGGTCTATCCTCAAAAGGTACAGACTGGGTACCAGCTTATCACTTTTCATTATGGAGAGGTTTTATCTTTCAAACTAGGTCAATATTTATGGAATACTCTTAAAACGACACCACGTAAATTTCAGCTAATAAATAGAGAGGTAAAAATTAGTCACAGAATATAATGTTCATATGAGGAGGCATGGCAAAAAAAGGCAGTTTAATGGTGTAGCATTTTGCAAAAAAAAATTTTTTTATTTTGTGCAAAAACTATGAAGATTTCAGCATGCAAAAAATACCACATATTAATGAGGACTGTGACATGTCATGATTCCCTTTTATTCCAGAAGTTTGGTCCCTTAAAGGACCACTCTAGGCACCCAGACCACTTCAGCTTTATGAAGTGGTCTGGGTGCCAGGTACCTCTAGGATTAACCCTTTTTTTTATAAACATAGCAGTTCATGCGCATTCAGCCGATGACGTCGCGAGCAAGGAGGAGAGGAGGAGTACAGCTCCCCGCCCGGCGCTGGAGAAAGGTAAGTGTTTAACCCCTTCCTCTCTGCAGAGCCCAGCGGGAGGGGGTCCCTGAGGGTGGGGGCACCCTCAGGGCACTATAGTGCCAGGAAAACGAGTATGTTTTCCTGGCACTATAGTGGTCCTTTAAGGTGTTAAGTCATTCCTGCAGTGGTTCCTAAAACAGTCCTCAGTCCAAGATTTAACAAAACCTGAGCTGTTGCTGGGCTGTGAGGACTGGTTTGGGACCCGCTGGAAGCTGGTCCATCGGGGATGGTACGGAAGAACCTTACAGTTTTTGTTGCAAACTCTGGATGATAAGAACTAATGATAAGTGTGTGTTTGAAAAAAAAAACGTGATATGTCTGAGATTAGTTCTGCAGTTTCCATATATTGATGCCTAGTTCTCTAAGTATATTCAATTCAACCATGCTTTATCTGCTTTAACAAGATTTCTGACATCATTAGCTCACTGGCTTGTTAAGCTGAAGTGCTTTATGGGTGTGGAGTGGTCCTTTAAATAGACTTTTTTTAAAGTCTAATGAAGTAGGTTTGTTTCCTACACTCTCTTTGTGGAAATTGTGATTATGAACAGGTTTCCATGGTTAGCAATCAAACACCTTTTTAGCAACTTACACTAACAAAAACAAAATAAAAAAATCAAACTATCAAAGATTAAAAATATCCTTGACTTTATCTTTATTTAAGTAGAGGATATAAATAGACTAAGGAAAGCACTAACTAAGAGGTTCAAGAACCATCTCCAGACTGAAAATCTACCCATGTTATCTGAAACCAGTATACAGGAGTGTAAATATTAGTGTGCAAGTACTGAAACTATGTATTTTACATTATATATTTTTACTGTTGATGACTAAAAACATCATGAAATTACTTTTGTGTAGTGTCCTCGGCAGTACTACTCCTGTTATTAGAAATTGAACAGTTCATGAATGGGAAAGGTGAATTTATCATTGAAGCACAAGGGGGGACATTTCATTTGATAAAACGGGGAAATCAGTAAGCTTATTTGATTACAGAATATGCCCTTTCATTGCTATTGATCCACAGGTCAATCCTTGTCTGCCCTCCTTGAGTTTTAATATGTATCAATTGCCTTCTCATACGGTACACCCATCAATGTATTATGATGTAAGGTGTCATGGGAGGCATAATGAAAGACAACTTCGGAGACAGGTTTATCTTAGCTCTTGCTAGATATGCAATGAGCACCTAAGCAAGAAATTTCACCTTTTTAAGATGATTATTATGAAGGCCTAAACTATATTCTCCTTGTTTTCATGAGATCCTCTTTGACATTCTGCCATTTTCATAAAAATGAAATTAATGCATTGTAATGCATGCATGACAATTAAAATGCCTATATCACCGATGCGTGACATCATGCAAAGCAAAGTGTAACATTAACTGGGGCATAGATTAAACATGTGTGACTTTTAATAGATGAATCCCTTGAGCTGGAGAATCACACAAGATGGATGGCAGATTTTTACCATTTCGGAGTTTTACCCATTTAAATGTGTTATTGAATGCAAAGCTTGCATATGTATTTTACTACAGCCCACTGTTAAATTACATTCCTAATGCACATTACATCCATCTATGAATTAAAGGCAATGGAATGTTTATGAAGTCAAATGTATCTGACTGTCATCCGCATAGTGGCATGTATTTTTAAAGCTAATATTTATCCAGGTATTGATTTTATTATTCATATAAACATTTCCAACTAATTATTTCCTGGAATGCTGACTTCACAGTCTAAAACATACATAGACACGCAAAGATTAGCTGTAGTTAGTGTCTTGACAACATGTTTTAGCCTTCATCAATCTGCTGGAAAGGTACGTTATTAAGGGGATGTGAGACTTAAAATTCATATCGAATAATTTAAAAAGAAAATATAATGAGCCTTGCAAGACAAGTGGAAACTATACCTTTAGCTTAATAAGTCTTGAAAATGAATAAACATAACAGTAATGGAAAACAGTCTGGTAGATTTACAAAGAGGTGAAAGTTAAAATGTTAGTTTTGCATAAATTCATTTTCTTACTGTTGAATACAGTCCTTGGAATAACAGATTTTACTGCAAGATGATCTGCAAAATTAACACAAGAAGGTATTGTTGTAAAATATTAAATTCAAGCAAAATAAAAAAGTTTACTCAAAAAAAAAAGTGTTCACTATTTTGCATTTATGGATGAACTTGTTGCTGTACAATTAAACTTTTGTGAATAAGTAACGGGCTTTGACATAATTTCTCTGAAATAAATAGTACATATAATAATACATTGAGGGAAAATTGAGGTATGTGATCAACATAAAGAGTATGAAAACACCTTTAGAAAAAAAAAATAGAAAGGTCAAACTAGCTTATGTATACACGAGCATCCTGCCCTCATTCACGCTTGCATTCCCAAACATATTAAAATTTCATTCA
Organism: Pelobates cultripes; assembly: GCA_933207985.1. Lineage (NCBI taxonomy): Eukaryota > Metazoa > Chordata > Amphibia > Anura > Pelobatidae > Pelobates > Pelobates cultripes. The sequence goes on from OW240912.1 coordinate 279,568,638, forward strand.
GTTTGTGATCAATCATAGTGACATTCTGATCCTACGAGTGCCAGACACTGCAGATCTTCTAGTTAAGCTGAAACCATCTCTGGAATCTCATGCTTACTTGCTGACCAAGTGTTCTGATTTCAATGTCATTTGTATCACTGGTGAATAGCAGTGAGTTTAATCCGTCTGAGTTATCATCCATTAGCTCACTAGTCAGGATTATACTCTACGCACTTGAAAGGGAAATTAACAAAATCCCAATTGAAAATGTGTGTACTGTTTCCCCCAGTAGGAATATGGGATGTGGTTTCTTTTTTTGTTTTGATATCTTTTAACCCAGAAAAATGCTGGCTTCCAAGGCTAAGTTCGGTAACGTTATTATATCACAGCAGTAAGAGGTGTAGAGCAGTTTAGAGGATAGTCGTGTGATGATGGTTATACCTCCCAGCCACAGTATATTATCCACGCGATAGTATCACTGTATATTAGCCTGCAAGTGGCTAGGTAGCATGGCTAGATAGGTTGATGGGAACATTTAGGAGATTGAAATTGATAAATATTTGAAACTTTGTCCCTGATCTTCTCATTAAAGTTTATTATGGGCCATATTTATCAAGGCAAAACAGGCACTATTCTAGGGCAAAGTGCTTAAAGGGACACTATAGGCACCCAGACCACTTAAGCTCATTAAAGTAGTCTGGGTGCAGTGCCACTGTCCCCTTAACCTTGCAAAGATAATTATTGCAGTTTCTGAGAAAGTGCAATAATTACCTTGTAGGGTTAAAACTGCCTCTGGTGACTGTCAATCACACAGCCACTAGTGGCACTTCCTGCTGGTTAGGCGACTTTTAGTCACATAACTGACTCTAGACGTCCTCACGATCTGCATGAGGACATCCAGCATCAGTCAATTCCCCATAGGAAAGCAATGTAGCAATGCTTTTCCATGGGAAGGGCCTAATGTGCATGTGACGTTTGCTTTGTATTCCTTGCACTATAGTATACCTTTAATGCTGAGGGATATTCTGTTGTTTTCCATGGTGATTGCTCCTTAATTAGACCTTTACCCTAGAATAGCACTGATTAGGCTTTAATTATTATGGTCTGTACTTTGAAAAGCCATTTTACTGAATACTTAATGCTACACAACTTTCACATCTCCTAGAAATGGTACAAAGGATGGATTGTTTAGAAATCAGAGCTACACTGCTGTGCAAAATGGTGTACTTCTCCAATAAAAATTGGTTGGGCTGTGTGACTATAAGGCATATAAGCAAATGAGAATTCCAATCCTTAGACAACTTATAGTCACACAGCCGAACTAATTTATTCTTTAAATACATTTCTGTATTATTTCACTTTAAAAGTGACTCTTCAAAATAGTAGATATTTAATAGACCATCATGTACATTTCATGTAGTGACTCAAACCAAATGTTTTTACTTTGTACTTTCTGGACTAAAACCCTAACTTATCACAGATACCATTTATTATGTGACCGGAATCCAAGTTGGCACTTTCCTGCAAATTTGGTTATTAAAATGTCAACTGAAAATCTGAAGTTGTAATGTGTGACCCTGAAACATAAGCATATAGAGTATTTGAATTTATATTATATTATATTATATTATGAACACCACAAAGCTTTTGATCAATGGTGGGTTGGATGTGTCTTGTGCATCTAGCCTACAGACAATCTAAGTTTTTTAGATTTTGTTGGATGGTTTTTATATAAATGTATGTGATATTTTTTCAGGTTAAATTTAGTTGACCAGCTAAAAACAATTCTTCCAATTGCAAAATAAGGTATACATTGTTAATTGTAAACTATGATTTAACAAAATAAATATGAACTTGTTTTTAAGTTGTCTGTAGGTTTCGGTGTTTTATGGTTCAGTTACCTCTGTTGGTCTGTAGACATATACAAATAAATGTGTTACCTGCTGAAATCTGTAAGGCTGTTAACAATGAGAAAATTAGTCTACCTGTCATTCATTTGGATTATTGAGAAAAATGGCTTTGCTAGATTTGACAGTTTTTACTTATCACTCATTAACAAGTTTACCTCTAAACAAACCAAAAAGAATTTAGTTCTAAGAATGTAAAAAGAAAAAGAAAAAAAACTGTCAAATTCAATTAACTTACAAAATACATACAGATACTTCATTTTTTTTAAAGTGTTAATTACTAGGGTCATACTCTCAACGATATCACCAGCATACCATCATCTGATTTAAGGAGCAGTGTGATGCATAGGTTACTTTCATAGTAGAGGAATTCACCTTGATAGGTATGGCAAAATTACCAGTTCATAAACAGTCAGTCATGATGCTTCCTGTAAGTATGGGTAGCTCTCCACGCTCCTTTAATTTTAGTCTGTTCTACATGACTGCATGTGACCGAGAAAGCCTGAGGGATTAAAGGGATTAAAAGGGGAAGCAAATTCAATAACGTAATTAACTAATAAATGTTAATGATAGTTGGATAGATATAACGATAGTAACAAATCTAGGAGAAGGTGAATGAAAACTTCTGAGAAATTTTCATTCAAAAATCAAAATCAAATTTTCAACTGTCCGCTGACTAAATTAATGTCAAAAATGTTTATGTTGACCATTATATCATAATTCAATGACCATGAATGAATACAAAAGAAAAACAAGTTACCTGCGCCCTCTTCTTAATCCCTATGTATATTTAAACAAATGGAGGTCATTTAGTTACTCCAATGGCCATTGGAGGGAATGCCCGCCTGCCAACATCAAGGCAGACAGCCCCCTCCTAAGCGGGTCCTAACAGCTTGCTTCCTTGAGCTTCTGGCAAAGACATCTCAAATGAGACATAGGGGTATTTTTTTATATGCGCTCAGGACTGAATGAATACAAGTTTACTAACTTGAAAATATGCTGACAAAAACTAAATTTATCTGAACCAAATCATCACCATCATGCTAATTAGGTTTAAGGTCCTGCCCATTATCTAATCAAGATCTTAAATTTAGCTGTTAAGGAGCAGATATACCATGCTTCACAAGGGGTAATTATAAAACATTATAAAATGCACTAGCCACTCAAAATCAAACAAAATCAATACAATAATTAAACAAAATGAGAAACAAAATAATGAGGTCTCCCAACATATATAATTAATTAAAATATATGCCCATGTACAAAAAGGGATACTTGGAAGCTCATATATGCTGATGAAAGAGGGGAAAACCTTTGACGATTCTTCCCTGGTTAATATGAAGCTTTAGGGTGCATACCCAAATGTTAACCCTTAAAACATATGTGCAGGACGAAGAAGTATGTATTTATTGGGTCCAGCCTACTTAAAAGTTGACAATATATTTAATACAGTATATACCAGAACAAGAAAAAGTGACAAGTGAAAATATAGGTGCGACTACTATTTATCTTATAGATTAACGTGCAAAACAGTCTTTTCAAATAAGCAGCACCATAAACAGTGTTATAGCTCATAAAAACACACACATATTACAAAGAGCACCTATGTTTTGATCTTTGTAATATAGTATATAGACAAAGTATTTTTAAAAAATTGTCAAAAAATGTAAGTTTTAATAAAGATTAAAAATATATATTTTGCATTGTGGGCCTGTCTGCAGTTGCAGGTAGACCTCCCCGACACAAGAATGACAAGCTACAGTCAGGAATATTTAATTCTGGTCTATTAGGACTGATTTTATCCCATAATTCCTTGTTCAGCAGAAATGTATATGATATGGAGTTCATCCCCAAAAAGCAGTTCCAATTATTATTTAGGATGATAACTGTTAAACAAACTGATAGCAGTCATATTAAGGCTGCTATCAGTTAATACACAGCCCAGTTCTGCTGTTTTTTTTAATATTTAGTAAGTCAGCACGCACAGGGACAAAATTTACAATGACAAAGCAGAACCAAAGTGTTGTCCTGTGTGATTAACAGCTGAGTGGGTTGCTTTATAGCATAAGTGTTTTTGTTTCTTTGTTGTTTTTTTTTTTTTATATATTGCTGCCATAATCCATTCCAAACATGATAATTAGCTCAAGTTGTTCTAAGCACTATATACTTTGGTGTAATTGCTTAGATCAAGGGTAGGCAACCTTTAGCATTCCAGATGTGGACTACATCTCCCTTGGTTCCTTGCCTGCCATCATTTTGCTGTGAGAGCATTATGGGAGATGTAATGAAGGTTGCCTACCTCTGGCTTAGACTGACGATTCAATAAGGTACTTCCTACTCATCTGTTTAACATGACTCTATCTGTTAATCTCTCCTGGTTTAGCCTGGATTATGTGGACCCCCACCCATTTAAAACAATCGCCTTTGCATTATTTATCAATCATTCATTTTAGGAGCAAATAACAAGAGTATCCCATTGAAATAACCAACATGAAAAACTAAGGCATCCCATTTTCAAAAATCAGATGGTTATTTGCTAAATATATTTCAATACAATTAGGCTATTTTCCTCACTAAAACCAAATTACCACAAATGATGGAGGAAAACACAAGAGCTAACATTTGACCTGTGTTTTTACAAATTTCCATAGATGAACTTGCTAACAAAACAATATATAAAAATGACAGATGATAATAGTATTAAATATTAAATATATTAATGTGTGTATGTGTGTGTGTGTGTGTGTGTATGTGTGTGTGTATATATATATATATATATATATATATATATATATATATATATATATATATATATATATGTCTTCAGTTTCATAGGCAGTAGCAGTTTTATGCCACTTTGTAACATAATTCCAAGCTATAATGAACTTGTAAACCTGGTAATGTTTATTTAAATCACTTGAAAATACCTTTTGTGTTAATTATTGGGAATTCTATTGTCCTACTGTATGCTGCTACTAGGATACCTTACAATGTCTCATTGTATAATTTAAACAATCAAAAGATAAGAAGAACACACAGAATCAAAGAAAAAATCAAATCGTTAGAACACAATAAACTCTTTAAGCTGTAGATAGCAGAATGACGTCTTTGCACACAGTGCTGTCTAATTGTGACATGTCTTAAAATCACTTCATTATTTATTTACATGTGCATGATTGAATTCACAGGAAAATATACTTTGGATTTTTTCCCATTTCAAATATGTACATTTAGCTAAAAATAATCAGTTTTAAAAGCAAAGTAATTCACTTTTTTTTAGTATACAAAAATGTTCACAATTGATAGCTTTAGTGTTGTATGTTTTTATTATGGAAAATACATATAAAAAGTGGTGTATCGTGTATTAGCTTTTATGGTAAAAAGGTACATCTAGTAATTTCATTTGTCCTGATTTTTTTTTATGCGAAGCGGGCTTCGCAATCTTTCCATTTTGTAGGTGCATCATCACACGACATGTATGCATTTCCCCCCACTATATTGGTTTACTGCATGCGCCAACTATGTATTAAAAGATTTATTTCATGAAAAAAAAAATAATAGTTTCAGGGAAAGGGAACATTCTACTTTCCAGCTGTTTTTTACCCCCTCCACTAAAATTTAAGCAAATTACTGTCTTTCCCTATTTTAGTACCAGCATTCCAATAAAACATTGTCTAATGGATTCGTACAATAACAAAGTGACTGGGTACCTGCATGAATTGCCATTTTTATTGCAAAGGACGCACAGAATATCTTCAATGTTGTAGCTTAAAAGGTTCATTTTTAGTTTAAAAATTATATTTTGCTGTTATGATTCAAATAGCCAATTCATAAAATATAATGGGTTTTTAAATATTATTCTACATGTTGTCTTAAAGCAGATGCATCCTGAGTCTCATTTTATATTAAAATGACATGTCATTGAAAAAGTCAAATAAAAGTCCAGTAATATTTGCTTTCAGGGTTATTTCTAGGAAAACATGTTCGTATGTTGAAAAAAAATACAGAGGGTCCAGTTAGTCAAGTATAATATCTAAGATGCAGTGTGTTAGTTGTACAGTTAAAAACAATGATAACATGAGAGCCGGCTATCCACAACTTGAACCAAATATATAAATGGAACCAAGCAAGTTAGTCAAGTTAGAGATTCTAAGTCACTTGATACTCACAGGGGATTCCAAGTTCATGACATGGGAGAGGTAATGATAGTCGTACAAGTTACTTGTTCCCTAATACTATTTAATAATATACCATACAAGTGATGGTGAATTAAAAGGAAAATGTGCTGGCTCCACCCTGGTTAGTGTGGCTCATACGCTGCCTGATCATTTATCAAATCACATTGCCAAATCTGGGGGTCTCTTCTTCTTCTTAGTGAATGGCCCCTGGCAGGCATTGCTTCTGGGATGCATTTCTGCCTATACACAAGCGCCATGGCGGTGCTCTGTGTATGGGCACTCTAGGCTTATCTCATATGTATATATATGTCACTGTCTGGAAGACCAGTGTTAAGGACTTTCTTGCAACTCCTCGTTTTTCTCAGTTTTTTATTTATTACTGCATGTTACAAGAAGAGGCTCTCCACATATTCTCCTTTAAAAGCGTTATAATGTTCACTGGTGATTTTCATTTTTAATGCTATGCAAATAGTACCAATCCAATTTTGAACTCAGTTGATGCACCAATAACTATTATGTTCCATTTCGTGGTGGATAGTGGCTAACTGCACCTTAGCAACCTCCCCGGTCTTTTGTTTTACATTTTTCACAGGAATCAGCTTTGCTGCTCAAGTGTACTCAAAGACTTTAAATTCACATGCTCAGAATTCAACAAGATCAGCTTTTAATGAATTGTTGTTAATAATCCCCAACTCAATAATACTCATTTTAACAACATTCAGAGAATGGGGGCTGAAATTTTGCTATCAAGATCTGAGGTGTCATCAGCTTCTAAAGTTGATGTATTAACCAACTGAGCTATTATATCATCTATAAAATACATTTTGTTCATTGTGTTCCATGACACTATAAAATTTATGGGTTTGATTTTTTTTTAAGTCCCTAGGATTGAAGGAGATACCTGCTTCTATTATGTGAGCGCATAATGAGACAAAAGAAACGACTGAGGGAACAAATGTTTTCCATTTAGATACTATCGTTGATAAGTGATATGTACACCTGAAAGATTTAAAAGTGATTGTTTCTTTTAGATTTCCTGTTAAATTGCAAAGGATTTGCTTTGGTGAAAGGATCATTTAAGGTAGTCACTTATATTTCAAGCTTTTTGCTGTTTTTACTGTAACAATACGGAATTACATGTCTGTATAAACCAGATGCTTTTTAATGGTATGCACTGGGAAGAATAAAAAATATATCTCAGTGTTAAGCCTAAAATTGTGATTTCTGTTATGCCAATGCATCCTAACAGGCTTTGTCTGTCTTGCTAAACAAGGAAGGATTTTTTTTTATTTTTTTTATTTGTAAGCCATGATGTGCTAAATAATCGCTCAGCTATAACCACAAAAGACAACAATATGTTCAGTAGTCATTTTTGCCTACCTTAATGGGCAAAGGCCATTTAATCTAAAGTGTAAGCATGACTTAATATACCATCTGTGTAAAGGGATTAAAAAAAGACAAAAAGAGTTTCAAGAAAAATATGCAGATGATTGGAGCCCTTAAGTAAATTATTATTATTCGTTGTACAAAATAAAAGGGATACAGACAAGTTGACAGTTACAGGACCACTAGAGTCGCCCAGACCACTTCATCTTAACCCCTTAAAACCGGAGGGCATACTATTACGCCCTATTCTAAGTGGCTCTAAACGCAGCAGGGTGTAATAGTTTTCTTACTTACCCAGGGAGTCCCCCGCAGCGGATCCTGCCTCCTCCGGCCCCCCACCCGGTCATGTGAGAGTGAGGTCCTTGCGAGGACCTCACAATCACATGGCCGGGTTAGCTGGCTGCTGCATTGCCAGCAGGGGGACTGCCTGTAATGACAGTTAGTTCCCCTGCTGGCTGGAAATCAAGTAAAATAAAGATAAAGTCACTGTAAAAAAATTATATACTTAGATCATATATATATATATATATATATATGTTCTAAGTATATATAAAAACATATACAAACACACACATACACTGTCTAGGTGTATTTTACTATTAATATATATATATATATATATATATATATATATATTTATATTAATATCAAATTACACGTAGACTGATACTGATTAAATATATATAATTATTGTTATATATATATTTATATAAAATATAAAAAAAAATATGTAAATACATTAAAAATAAAATTTTAAAAATAGTTAAAAATAAATAATTAAAAAATATATAGATGTGTGTTATTTCATTGTAACTGTATTGTTATATTAATATATATATTTATATCAAAATACACATAGAATGAAATAATATATATATCTATATACATAAATATATACGTATATATCACTATATATATACCTATATATAAATAAAAATATTTTTAAAAAATTATATAGGTATTTTAATTAATTACAATTAGCGGGACCTGCCTGACAACCCATGCCGAAAGTATAGGGAATTTAATTTGCTAGCACTATATTTAACCCTATAACTTTCCAAGACACCATAAAACCTGTACATTGGGGTACTGTTTTACTCGGGAGACTTTGTTGAACACAAATATTAGTGTTTCAAAACAGTAAAATGTATTACAACAATGATATCGCCAGTGAAAGTGAAGTTTTTGTATTTTTCACACACAAACAGCACTTACACAGATGATATTATTGCTGTGATACTTTTTACTGTTTTGAAACACAAATATTTGTGTTTAGCGAAGTCTCCGGAGTACAATAGTACCCCTCATGTACAGGTTTTATGGTGTTTTTAAAAGTTACAGCATCAAATATAAGGCTTGTGTTTCATTTCTTTCACATTAAAATTCGCCAGATTGGTTACGTTGCCTTTGAGACCCTATGGTAGCCCAAGAATGAAAATTACCCCTATGATGGCATACCATTTGCAATAGTAGACAACCCAAGATATTGCAAATGGGGTATGTCCAGTCTTTTTTTAGTATCCACTTAGTCACAAACACTGGCCAAAATTGGCGTTTTTTGCATTTTTCACACACAATCAAATATTAACGCTAACTTTGGCCAGTGTTTGTGACCAAATGGCTACTAAAAAAGACTGGACATACCCCATTTGTAATACCTTGGGTTGTCTACTATTGCAATGCCATTATGGGTGTAAATTTCATTCCTGGGCTACTATACAGTCTCAAAGGCAACGTAACCAATCTGGCGAATTTCAATTTCAAATGTAACGTGCTATATTTGACCCTGTAACTTCCCAAAACACCATAAAACCTGTACATAGGGGGTACTGTTTTACACGTGAGACTTTGCTGAATACAAATATGTGTATTTTATTGCAGTAAAAGCAAACAGTATTATGACATTGACAGTTAAAATGTCATGTAGAACTAAAAAAATATAAAAAAATCTTATTTTCTCCCATTCTTTTCATATTAAATTATGTTTCATAGCTAAATCTTTGATATGAAATGAAAGCCCTGTTTCCCCTGAATAAAATGATATATAATAAGGGTGGGTGCATTTAATATGAAAGAGGTGAATTACGGTTGGACAGACATGTAGCGCAAATGCCAGGTTTTGTTTACGTTTTGTTTTGTTCACAACGTGTACATTTGGCTCCGTCCTTAAGGGGTTAATGAAGTGTTATGGGTGCAGTGGATCTGTCAGTGTCGCTTGTGTATGTGTTCCTCCAATCCAATGCTTCTCTATAAGCAGCATTGGATTGGATCAGATTGTGGAAGACACCAGCAGGCATGCGGACTTCTTAGAAGGTGCAATGGGTGACTGCTGCAGAAGAGTCTCGGCACTGGAAATGAGGTGAGTAATCTTTTTTTAAAATAGTTTTTTATCAGCAAAGGAAGAAGGACAGTGGTCACAATAATAGAAGGGAACATACAAATCACCTCCCCAAAAAATTACAATAAGTGTTATTCATATATGCTATACATCTGCACAATTATCTCAAAACATTAACTTTAATCATGCACTCACTTCAATAAAATCACAGTCAAAATGAAAAAAATGTTCTCTAAAGTTGCACTGTCACAAACTATGAAACTGGACTTGCTATTTTTCTCTGTCAGCTGGACTAACATTAAATCAGTGCCTTAATCAGATTTGGGAACCATTCGTGGGGCTCCTGTCTCGTTCTTATGTGCACTTTAGAATTAGGGGTAACTTCCCCTTAAATGTTACAAACTGAGCCTCTTTATTAAAATAATAAATCCACTAAAAACACAACTAGAGCATCTTAGTATGACATAGGACCTAAAAGGTATTATTTCAAACTCTTCAGATTGTAACATGTTGTATATTAATCCAATCGGTTGTTTCTTGTGACATAAAACAATAGCGAGAGTGATATTTTGCACTCTGTTTACCATAGGTTTAGTAGTGATCTAATCTATATGTGTAGATCTAGTTATGTATACACTCAGTGGACACTTTATTGGATACACTCCATTAAAGGAAGCTTGTAATTAGCATTATCATGTGGCAGCAGTTCAAAGCATAAACCATGCTGACAGACTTTAGAATAGGGTAGTAATATA
>OW240912.1:279579748-279631887 GCA_933207985.1 Pelobates cultripes
CCTGTCACCCCCTACCTAAGTCCCCTGTCACCCCATCACTGGGGCCTGGCACCCCTAACTAAGCCCCCTGTCACTCCTAAGTTCCCTGTCACTCCTAAGTCCCCTGTCACCCCCTACCTAAGCCCCTGTCACCCCTCACCAAGCCCCTGTCACCCCTCACCAAGCCCCTGTCGCCCCCTCACCAAGTCCCCTGTCGCCCCCTCACCAAGCCCACTGTCATCCTCTCACTAAGCCTGCTGTCACCCCCTCCCTTCCTGACTCTGCCCTCTGTCACCCCCTCACTCTGCCCCCTGTGAGCCCCTCCCTCACTGACAACTGTCACCCCCTCACTGTGGCCCTCACTCTGCCACCTGTCACCCCCTTTACCCTAATTCTGACACCTGTCACCACCTCCTTCCCTCACTCTGTCCCCTGTCACCCCCACCTTCCCTCACTCTGTCCCCTGTCACCCCTACCTTCCCTCACTCTGTCACCCCATCGCAAAGCCCCCTGTCACCCCCTCCTACCCTCACTCTGACCCCTGTCACCCTCTCCCTCTCTGACACTGCCACCTGTCAACCCCTCCCTCAGCCACCTGCCCACCCTTCACTCTGCCACCCCCTAACTCTGTCACCCCATCCCTCCCTCAGCGACCTGTCACCCCCTTTCACACTCTGTTAATCCCTTCCACAATCTGTCACCCCTTCCACACTCTGTCACACCTCTCCACACTCTGTCAGCCCCCTCCACTCTCTTTCACGTCATTTCACACTCTGTCATCCCCTCCACTCACACACACAGTCTCCCCTTTTGACACCCTGTCACCTCCCTCCACACACCCTGTTGCCATTCCCCACACACACACTGTCACCACAGACAAAATGCACAAAGGCCACAGTCCATATACAAAAAATACCGCAAGCAGCTACCACACACACATACGGTCCTAGACACAAACATACACATGCTCACAGAAACATACATTCACATACAAGGGTACTCACTGTCAGACGCACTCTCAGGCACATACACAGACAGACAATGCCAGACACATTCAGAAATACAAACAGCCAGATAAACACATTGTGACTGTATGTCTGTATTAGTCAATATGTGTGCATCAGTGTGTTTGTGTGTGTGTGTGTGTGTGTAAATGCATGTGCATGTATCAGTGTGTATATGTATTTGCGTATTAGTGTTTAAATGTGTGCGTGTGTCTGCAGTGTGGTTGTGGTATGATATGGGCAATGCAAAGATAAAGTTGCAAGCAACATATATATGCATACATACATACATACATACATACATACATACATATAAAATACATAGGGAAACACATATGTGATAATATACATGTTAAGGAATTTAGAATATGTGGGGAAATGTCAGGCTATACAACCATACCCAGCAATCGTATACAAATGATTAGCAATTTATGTCATATGTACAGTAAAAGTGCTCACAACGCAGCGGCATAGGGAGCTGCGGCAATTTTTTTCACTAATGGTGTAAATGGGGGGCCTCATGTTTGACTTTTGCCTAAGGTCTTGCAAAGTCTAGAGCCGCCTCTGATGGTCCACATCCAGAAGTATTTTGGTGGCATTCTTCAAGAGTAGGACTGGGTACAATTCTAATTTTCTCTTTACAGGAATTCTTGTGAAAATGTCCCTGCTCTCCTATTAGCTTTGATACAGAGTGGAAAATAGTAGTAAATAACTGTCAAAGTGTTCCATGCAGGCACCTTAATGTTCTATCTAGAAAGCTTATGTCAACCCATTATACCTTAATAGAATATGCATTTTGTCCTAACAGAGATAGACATGTTTGTTATTACCCTCCTTAAGATCATACTTATCAAGAACTTCTTCAGTGAAATTCTGCATATACAATGCAATGTCAATAACTATACACTTATCAAACCGCAACTGGTCTTGGTGGTGGTAAGGTTTTGCAATAACGGGTACAAATATAAGACATTAAAAACTGCTACAATCAAAGTTAAATCAATGACCAATTGCAGAATACAATTTTATTTTTTCTAGTATCGCAGGACATGCTCCAAGAGACTTTGCAAAAATGTAACTACTTGCCCTTGGTTGTGTAGTGTTGTATTTTTGGACTTGTCTTAAGCTTCAATAGATAAGCCATTTTGCCTACACAAAGTATAATTGTTATGCTGGGTTACATGGTTATGATGTCCTGCCACTGTGGCAAGCAGTAAAAAAAGGTTGATTTGCACAGCTATTCTCTGCAATTCAATATTTTTTCAATTAGTCTCCTTTGGAACATTCTGAATATTTTTTATTTCCAATACAAGTTGTAATTCACTTTTGTATAGTAATGTTTATTTATTTCTGTGTTCTGACCAGAGGTGTACCCTTCCATATAAAAAAAAGACACAGTTGCTCTGTGTTGTGCTGGACCACCAGAGATCATGTCAAAACACACACTGAATCATCAGTTATTAATGTTTACTTAATATAAAGCCCTAATGGTAATGTTTAATAAAAACATTAAATTATAATATTGAATGGGGAGTTAAGCAGTATATAGGGAGCCCTGGTCCGCATTGGTCATTTCACTATGTCGCCCCTTCTGCTAGTCACTTAGGCCCTAAGGGAGACTTGCTCCTCCCCTCCCCCCCCCCCCATCCACTTCCCATCCCCGCTTTTTTACACCTCTAGTTCTGTTTAGCTGCTATAGTAATGGCGTGATATAATCCCACTATCATGTGGCATTGAAAATCACAGAACCAGAGGAAAATGGCACCAGAACAAGGGAAAACAGGAGGTAGCGTAGGGAGATGGCACTTGGCTCTTTTTTCTCCTATTTAAGTTTGAGTATGCACTTGGCACTGTAACTGTAAATGTGTGTATCTGTTTATATGCTATTCATAATAAAGTGAATAGCACTAACTCATTAACATTTTGTGCCCTGTAGTTTTCTGTTGTTGGTTGTTGTGAAGCTCCACAGAGGAGCACATTGAGAAAAATTGTGAAATAATCTATATGTACATTAAGTATATAATACATATATACAACAAGTATATTTAATACTAGCACCTGTTTTGCTGTTGTGACCGGAAACATACTCATACATGATTTATTCACACCTCCCTCATACAAGTCTCCAGACTGTTTACTTCACTTCTTTTCTGATTTACTTAACTATGACGTTTCCTGCTAATGTAGACTTTGGCGAAACACGATGTATTTATGTAATTATTCGAAAACAGATTTATTTGGGGCTAGTAATTATTCATATTATGTCTGTCTTCATCAAGCTGTGCAACTGTAATGGAAGGAAGACGGTGAAGTCATCAGAAAATGTAGCTTTCACTCATTTCAGTGATGTCACCTGAATTTCTATGCTAACACCACAAACATTCACTATTTGCACTTTTGCTTCAGTGTCTAGAAAGTTATTTAATCAGACAGCTTGTTTGTTTTAAGATTTGAATCAATTCCCAAAAGATGAAGGGCAAACAGGTCTCCCTTAGTGCAGAAGCTAATCAAGGATTAAACTTTGTTCCATTTTGTTCACTGAAAGGGAAAGATAAATGGAGACAGAAGGATAACTGTAATGAAGAGGAACAATGGGTAGATTCTCAGGGGTTAATCCAGTCTCAACATTGCACACAACAGAGTTAATCTGACCAGAAGAGGCTTTAAACTACACGGAACATAAGAACGTGTTACTTAGAATCCAGTACACTTCATGAAAGAGTGTATTTGCAAAGAAGATTTTACAATTGAAAGCCGGTGGGGCAGAAGATGGAGTCCTGTTATGTCTCTTGTTTTACCTCTTGTTTTACTCTCTTGGGGTCTTGTTTTGGTCAGATAAATGTTTTCCACATTATTTATTCCTTAAGAATGGACACAATCACTAAAATGTTCTTAGTATCCATTTGAAGCATGAACATAAAAGAACAATTTAGTATGGTATATTAGACTCATTTTTGCCGTCATTAATGTTAAAAATGTTAAGATATTGGCATCATTAAGGTTAATCCAATGGAGCTAGGTTAATTAAATGCTGGGCTGTTAATCACGGATTAACTGAGGGTTATTTGAAAGTCTTCAAGGGTTATAAATTATAAATCACACACTTGTTCATGATTGCTTAAACATCAGATTTAAAATAAAAATTATAATACCTATTAAGGTGGAATAAGGGTTGCTTTCTTTAACTAATGTTAACTAATATTGGCCCCTCAGTCTTATCCCTATTGTAAATCCAAGGAGGCAGTGGTGGTAAAAATGAAATGCTCTGTTCACTGCTGGATTGGGCTTAGATTTATCAACAGTGACCATCATGAGATGAAGAAAAAGTACACTTTACATTGCCTTGTGTTCTGCAGAGATACAATCTTGATAAGGTTACCCAAGAAACAATATGTATCCAGACATTGCACTGTTCTGACTATATCCTTTCCTAACATTATGAAATATTGAAAGACTTTTCTTATCTGACAATCAGCTGGTAAATAAAGAATAATTGTTGTCTCCATAGAGAATGGACACATAAGAAATATTATGTGAACATTCAAGATATTATGTTCTTATAGCAGCTAGTAGCAAGATTCATAAGATGCTTCCTGCCATTGTTAGGAGTAAATGTAAACTTGCCATCCATAGATATGTTCTCTGGGAGACTATGGATAGACTCTTTTAAGCAGCACAATTCTTATTTTTGACTAACTTATCACTGAATACAAATTTCTACAACTTTCTAATTAGTGATACCCAATAGGGCATTTTATTTGAAAGATTATATTTTTAAAAGGGTTGGAGTAACCCACGAAGGACTTTACATGGACTTTAAATGAAAGGTGAGCTATTTCTGGACAAGTACCAACTTCTGCAAAGGCTTTAAACATATTTAAGTGTATAGAGATGATTTCCCAAAACACCCCCAAAGCAGGGCTATTTCACACTCAGCATTTTCCTGAAGGTGTGATGTGGTTCCCTCCAGAATGATTTTACTGCATGCTACACATACTTAGCAATCTATGTGTTCCTGTTTCATGTGTAGTTACTCACACAGATTTATCAATGCAAGGTGTCCTACAGTGAATCTTAGGCTCAGTCCTGCCCATATCCTATATGCAAACAGTACCAGTTCAACAGAAAGCAAGAGTAAAAGACCAGAAGAGGGGTTGATTTAAAAGTGAAGTAATATATAACATCACTATAGTGTAAAAATGTCAATAAAATGTTAAAATAAAATTCTGCCACACCAAACCATATTTCCCAAAAATAGAAAATATTTTGGGACGTCTGACTTTCGGCCATATGTTGGTTTGGATCTACAAAACTTTGGCACTAAAAAATGGAAAAGAATCAGACAAACCAAAAGAGTGCAAAAAACGTCCATTTGGTTCACAGATCAAGTGAGGAAAGGTAACCAATAGAGGGTAAAAGAGAACCGTAGCAATCTATATGTTTGTATTATATATTTCTTGAACATATAATATATACATTTACAAATAAAGATTTATTTTTTTACTGCCCTTTCTTTTTTCCCTCCATTATTCACTTATCACTTTTTTTTTTGTGTGAATAAAATCAACATTTAGTGGCTTTCCCCTAAACTTCAGTCTTCTTTTTTCCCATCAATCTTCTCTTCTTTTGGCACCACGGGCGCAATTCATTTCATTTGGCTCATCAGTGTGTGTATCTGTGTGTCTGTGTATCTGCGTGTGTTTCATTATGTATCTGTGTGTCATTGTGTATCTGTGTGTATGTGTATCTGCATGTGTGTCAGTTTCTGTATCTGTGTATCTGCATGTGTTTTGGTGTGTTTATCTGTGTGTGTGTATGTATATCAGTGTGTGTGGCAGAATATGTGTATATGTGCATTCTTCTCAGCATTCAAATGCCAACACTGCACACAATACACCCCTGCAATCGAACATCAACACTACATACAAACACACCTCTACATACTCACACACATTCCATACAAAAACATGCTTACATTCAAACACACAAACATTGCTTAATGTTAAATACAAACCTTTAAGGATGGGCAAATGGTAGATCCACAGCTGGCAAAGCATTGTGGGAGTTATACAACAGCTGGGTATCTACCTTACAGCCACCATTGTGATGGGAGAGCAAAATATTTTGTGAAGCAGGAACCTCTATACGTAAGTTCTTCCACTGTTACAAACGCTTTGTAGCGTAAGCTTTAGATTTGAACTATATTGAGTCTTGCACACATTTTAATTTATAAGGTGATTTTAACTCAATAGACAGATGGGAGAGTCATAACATAAAATCAATAATTCATTTATTGTGAGAACTGTGGCTTGAAGTCCACAATAACTTAGTGAAATATATTTCATAAAATGAAGTAGTAGGGCGGGCACTTGGGAAAAATGTCAGCTCATTAAATATATGATTTAATAATTTGTCACAGCATGGAAAACATGTTTAGATCGTTTTTTAATGCAGTGAAGGATGCTTGTCATCTTAGTTTAGTGGAATTTAACATTCCTGGATGATCATTTTAACTATGTTTTTAAGTTCAAGGAATATTGTCAATTATTCTGATATTATCACCTCAATGCGCTAGAGAAAGATACAGTTTAACTCCTTAAGGACCAAGCTTCTGGAATAAAAGGCAATCATGACATGTCACACATGTCATGTGTCCTCAAGGGGTTAAATTGATTTCGCAGAAATTTTTTGCCAAAAATGCTATCCACTAACTGGCATAACTTTGCTGCAACTCCAGTTAGAAAATGGTTCCAATTAGAGTGCAAATGCTTCATACGAAACGATACAAACTTTAGCTCAATCTACTAAATGGCATTGTAGTTACATGAAAACGTCCTTTTGCTAAATGTCATGCCTAGTGAGAACAGGTATATGGCTGTACTACTAAGCACCACCAATAAACCATTTCAATGAGAACACTGTGGCTCTGAAAGGGTGTCAAAAAAAATATAGAACATTATATACTGTAGTCGCTTACATTAAAAGAGTCAAATGTCTCTCTCTATTTAAAAATAATAAATAAATCAATAATATGGGGTCCCCTGCAACTTTAATAATTCTCTTGCGAGCAACCTCGCCTGTCTTTCCTTCATGAGGCTGGAGGTGTAGAATAATAATGAGCATATGAAGCTAGAATTTAGCTTAACCCCTGGTTTCCCTAAAGGATTCATCTATAAGGGGTTAAGCTCATAGCACATTCCCAAGGAAATAAGCCCATTAGCCTCATACTATTTATATACAAGTTCCAGAGTGAAGACTCTCATGGAACAAAACTTGCCTATCATAGCACAGTGATTGACTGGCAATCCATATTATTACTCTCAGCCATACAGCCCATGGGGTGTTGGAATAGGAGCGGCAGCTTGCCATGCCTCTCCTTGTATTATTGGGATCCTGAGGGACATGACATTATTTATTTATTTATTTATTTATAGGGAGAGCCAATTGGTTCTCTCAGTACCAGAAAGCTGTCAAACTACCAATATTTACATACTGAGGTCTCACAGATCTCTGTTAATCAGGTTTAGTGCAAATGGATGAATTCTTACTGGAATAGTAATTCTAATATTTACTAAAGTCAATTCTGTCAACACGACTGAAATAGCAGCAATCAGCATACCAAAGCATTTGGTATATGGTTTCAAAGCTTTTCACATCTAAATCCTATACAAAGTATACTTGGGAGTGTCGATTTTAAACGAAAGAGGGACCAAATGCATCCAGCAAGATGCCCTTTCTGAAATGAATATGCAAGTGAACAACATTTTAAATTACTATAAAAAGCCTATCGGGGGAATCAATAGGTCAAGGGTGGGAGCATGTCTACTTAACCTCACCACCTCACCTGTGGCCATAAAACACAGGGACATTAGTGGTAAGTGGGGGATATTAATATAATAACCCTGAGATCACATACCATTGACTCCCCCAGCTCACACCCATAAGCTGTGGGTGGGGGCTCTAAAATTATCCTGGGAGATACTAAACTGTAAACCTTACCCCACAACCAATGGGCTTTGGGTTGGGGGCTTAATACAACTTTCACTGGGGTGGGGTGGACATGGCATTGCCCTTTCCCCAAAAAAGTTAGGGCCAATTGTTCCCCATAACAAAAAAAATCCTACCTAAGCGCCTCACTGTAATGAAAAAAAATCATACTTACCATTAGGAGTCTTGCTTAGTTTTCTTTTCTTCAGTCCCACAAAAGGCCAAATAAAAAAACATATTATGTCACAATGATACTAGTAATGGTACAGCATAATATGTTCCGCAGAGTATAAAATATTCTCGTGTTCTGAGTTTTTCAATGAATTGCTAGTATGTTGAACATCGATATGTTACATTACACTTAAGGTTTGCATATTAGTAGTCATGGTTTTTATAGTAGAAATTCCCCTAAGGTATAGGGGGCAGAGAAATAAAAAGAGAAAGTATAGAGGAAGTAGTAATGGGGGGGCGGGGGAGCTTGCAGAGCTCAGTATGCATTGTCAGGTGTGTACGATATATGGAGAGGGGCAAGGGGGGAAATCAATATCCGTGGGGGGTGTCATCAGCTTCGGAAAAGTATGAGATCCTCAAATATGGTTGAGTTGCCCATCCAACCTGTCCTCGTTAAGTTCCCAAAGGACTGTTCTCCCATGGTTCCCAAACTTTTTTGAAATGCTCCCCTCACTCTTGCTGTCAGGTCATCCATCAGATGTATCTCTTTGATTCTGGTTATCACTCCTGCAATATTCGAGCTCCCCTGTTTTAGCCAAGAGTATGCTACAACCTTTCGTGCGGCTAAGGTGAATCTATGTATAAGTTTTTGTTCGCTTCTGATCCAACCGTCTATGGATCTATTTAGTAGATACACTCAAGGGTCCAGTTCCCAGGCCCTAGAGAACACCTGATTTAATAAATTCTTAACCAAGTTCCAGAATCTTATCATGAGTGGGCACTCCCACCACATATGCAAGTATGTCCCCTTCAATCCGCATCCCCTCCAACAGACGTTGGTCAAGAATTTGTTCATTCTAAATAGTTTTACTAGAGTTGTGTACCAATGTAACATTTTAAAGTTTTGTTCCTGAAGGTTAGAAGTGGTATTGCTAGTATCCCATATCTCCTGCCATTCTATACCCTCCAGTTCCTCGCCCAGATCCTGTTCCCACTAGTCAGCGTATGTCAGTCTATCTCATTTCCCGGTCTCCGAGCAGAGGTGGGTGTAAAGTAGCGTTATTAGTCCTTTAGGCACAATTTCAGATATGCACATACATTCAAAGAATGTCATTGGGGCATGAGCCGCTACTTTGATGTGGGATTGTTTCACAAAATCTTTAATCTGGACATACCTAAAGAAATCAGAAGAGGTAAGATGTAAGTAATGACCTTGTTACCCTGTAACAGGTGGCATATCCTCTGTAGGCCTGCCTGTTTCAGATTGGAACTCTCAAGCTGTCATACTGTCAGGCCGTATCTGGTCCGGCTCCGTTCCGGCATTTCCGGTATGCGGAACCGGCTACGCCCCCTTTCTGACGCGGCTCTCTCACGCTTTATAGAGAGACCGCGCTATATTCAAGGTGCTTGGTGATTTCGGATGTTACTTCCGCATTCAACGCCGGCTAAGCTTCTCTTCGTTCCGAACATGTACCGAACCTTGTATTGTTGCAACGGACTTTTGCCTTCTCATTGCCCTCTGACCACGGACCGTATTGGATCTCTACTTATTTCCTTGAAACCGGACTGTTTATGTCAAACATCCTTTGGACTCAATCTATTCAGTACCATGGAGGACAACTCCCATCAATCTTAAGTATACAATTTACGTCTATCTCTGAAGGTTTACTTATTAATGAACTTTTACTTGCTTGCTATAACCTGCATTTACTAAAATATTATTGCAATCATTAAAGCCTTTCCTTTTCCACTAACTGCCTGCAAACTCCACCTTGCTTTAAAGCTACAGTAACCTTATTAATTTAAAGGATTTCTTCTCTTCTTGCTATTGTAATTAAGGAGTTTTACAAGCCGCAGTTGAGTTCCAAATTTAAAACCTCTTGTGACGTAACACATACCTGGAAGAAATGCCCTGATGTGGAGGTAAGGCATAAGGGGATGATGCCAACTTGTACATTTGCTTTGACGAGTCCCATATTGCCAAACAAGTAACTCGAGACTTGCCGAACAAGTAACTCGAAGCAAGGATCTATGTTCTTAGGGAACCCACATGATGAATTGAGGTACGTCTTCCCCCAACATGAGTGATCCTATATCCACCCATTTCCTGTTGTCTGGAGGAGAGTGGCAAATCGCTCCTTGCGTTAATTGAGCTGCTAAGTAATAGAAATATAAATTAGAGAGGCCCAGTCCGCCCCGTGTTTTTAGGCCAATACAATATCTGGGTTTATCATTCCACTTTTCCATGTCCTTTGTCAGTGATTTCAGTAAGGGTATGTAGTTATATAATTTCTTTGGGTCCGCTGTTAAGTGAATCCCTAAATATTGTATGTTATATGTATCCCGTATCAGTGCCGTGTCCGCCATCACCATTCCCACCGGTAGGGCACTAGATTTAGACATGTTTGCCTTGTATCCCGAGAATGACCCGTAGTGCTGTAGGACCTCGCTTAAAGCTGCCATAGAGACCACAGGGCTTGTGAGTGTCAAGAGCACATCATCCGTATACGCCGATAACAAAAATTCCCTGCCTCCCAGCTTGACCCCATGTACGTTTGGATGTCGTTGTAGCACCTGTAGGAGGGGTTCTGGTGAGATTAGGAATAGGTGAGGGGACAGTGGGCATCCCTGTCTAGTGCAGTTATGAAGTTGGAAAGGGCAAAAAGGTGCCCCCAAAATTTGTACTTGTGCCCTAATGTCACTATACGTAGCCTTTATTAGTGTGATATACTCCTCCAGGAACCCTAAGTGTGACAGTAAGGTAAACAGATATGGCCACTTGACCTTATCAAAGGCCTTTTCAGCATCAATAGAAACGACCAATGCAGGTGAACGGGTGGCCACCTGCTTCCAGATAAGATCGATGTTTCAACAGGAATTTTTGAACAGCTGTCTGCCTTGTATAAAGCCCACTTGATCAGCATCGATCAGGGCTGTTAAAAATGGGTTGAGTCTATCAGCCTGAATCTTTGCGAGGATCTTTATATCATGGTTTATGAATGATATGGGTCTGTAATTTTTGGGTTGTAGCAGGTCTTTGTCTGGCTTTGGTAGTAATACAATGGTAACTAAGGACATGTCGTGACCCAGTGTGCCCACCTCTCTGAGTTTGTTAAATAACTTTACCAATTGAGATATGAGCTCCTCTCAGAAGATTTTATAGTAGCTCCCATCGATCCTATCCAGCCCAGGGGCCTTATTCCCATTCAGTCAGAAATGGCCAGATCTATCTCCTCGCCTGTGATTTTGGAAGCTAGTTTGGCTCTTGCCTCTTGTGGTAGTTTGGGCAGTCCCAGGTCACTCAAGAATCTGCGCACTTGGTCCTCCTCTCTCTCCTTCTTGTTCTCGGAGTTCGGGGAGTGATTATATAACGATTTATAAAAGTCATGGTTTTTTATAAAAGTGTGGTTTTAATGGAACCGTCTGCATATTGTATTGAAGTGATATGGAAGCGTCTCTGTCAGGGCTTTAGGGTCCTATCTAATAGGGTGTCCATTTTATTTGCCTTCTCATAGAAAGTTCATTTGGACCAAGTTATGGACTTAGCTGTGTCATCTAGGAGCAGCTCTCGTATGGAGTGCCTCACTGCTTCTAGTCGTCGAAAAGTCTCTCCTTCGGGATGTATTTGATGCTTTTGTTCTAATGTTCTAAGTTCTGTCAGGAGTCTTTCTAACATTTGAGACTTCTTTTTCTTCTTCATAGTCGCTAGTAGAATGAGAGATCCCCTCACTACCATCCTATGGGCTGCCTATATGGAACCTATACTCAATTCAGGGGTGTCATTTATGGTAAAGAACTCTAAGATATCGGTACGGATCTTCTCCATGATATCTGGGTCCTGTAGTAAGGATGTATTAAGTTTCCATGAACCATGCTACGCAGAGGTTCCCCAGAGTAATGGTCACCTCAACGTGATGTAATGTAATGGAGCCCACCGATGAGCCTTTAATCCATGCTAAGCTACAGTCATTCACTAGAAAAAGGTCTATTCTAGAATAAGTGCCATGCAGGGCTGAGTAAAAAGTGTAGTCGACATCGCTCGGATGATGTGCCCTCCACACGTCCATAAGGCCCGCGGCGGTCACGAACTTATGGAATAATTTGTCTTTACCTCCCCTCCCTTGAGATCTAGGTGTACTCCTGTGCGCACTCCTGTCAATGGCAGGGCACAGCACTGCATTGAAGTCCCCTCCCGCTAGGATTATACAGTGAGGTAGTGCCTGTATCTTGACCGTTAAGTTATCCCAGAACCCAGGATCAGGTTGATTCGGCGCATACACATTGATAAAGTGTATTGCGTGGGAGAATAAGGTGCCAGACAGTATGATATAGCGCCCTTCCGCATCTAGTTCACAGCTATTATGGATCAAGGTTGCAATGCCATTTTACGGTGTGCTCGAACAATTAACATGTTTAGGCAGCTGGGTCTCTTGGATGAGGGCAATGTCAGACTTCATCCTCTTCAATTTGCGGAAATAGAGGCGTCTCTTGCTAGGGGCGTTTAGACCCTTTACATTCAATGAGTTAATGTTTATAGTCATGGACCAGGTAGGATCAATCATGGGCGTGCACACGGGGTGTGCCGAGTGTGCCTGAGCACACCCTAATCTAGCCTCAAAATTGAGGTTTCGTGCTGCACTGCAATGCCGGCGCAAAAATCCAAATCCCCTGCCTTTGGCTGGGGACTCAAATTTTTTACATTACCTGCTGTCTCCCTGCAGTCAGCCAGAACAGAGCAGCCCTCCCTTTTACAGCCCCTGCCTTTCCCTTCTATTGCCCATGCCCACCCCTTCTATAGCCCCTGTGCCCCTTTTACAGCCCCTGTGCCTCCCACCACAGCTCCTGGCCCCCCATCACAGCCCATATCCCCCCTTCTACTGCCCATACCCCCTATTCTACAGCCCATGCTTCCACTTTACAGCCCATGCCTCCCATTTTATGCCCTACCCCCTTCTACAGCCCCAGCCCATGTGCACCCTCTCAGCCCCACCTACATCCCCTGTGTCCCCATTCTACACCCCCTGTATCCCCCTCACTACAGCCCCTGTGTGTCCCCCTCTATAGCCCCTGTGTCCCCCTCTACAGAACCTGTCCCCCCTCTACAGTCCCTGTGTGTGTGTCCCTCTATAGCCCCTGTGTGTGTGTCCCTCTACATCTCCTGTGTGTGTCCCCCTCTACAGCCCTTGCCCCCAACAGATCTTGATCCGCTTTAAGAGCCCCCGTGCCCCCTTTCCACCAGGAATAAGGTGGTTTCAATCCCTGTGTTTTGTTTAGTTTTGGGCGGGGGGTGAGGGTGGCAGCAAAATGCTACTTTGCCTGTGTAGCTAAATATTTGTTTATATTGATATTTATATGAGTGTAGGTCTGTGTATGTATGTATGTATGTATGTAAGAGTGTATTTGTATATTTTTATATATATATATATATATATATATATATATATATATATATATATATATATATATATATATATATATATATATATGTGTATGTATGTATATATATATATAGGCTGCGCATGCCTATGAAATTAATATGCTGTCGGATATGCCCACCTTTGTTCCCCGGAGATAGTCATCTGGCAGGCACTCTACCTGTGATCTAGTAGCTACCCCTCCTCCCAACCCTAACCCCGCCCACAAGCCCCGACCCCAGAAAAGAAAGGGAGAAATGAATGAAAGGAAAGAGAAAAGGTACGCATAACGCATACCGAGAGATGATTGAAAGACGTCCGGTCTTATAAATCACCAGAACCATGCGGGGTACATGGTCCGGCACCACCACCGCGCACAGAGCTCTTGAGAGATGTGGGTCCATGAGCCATGACCTGTACACGCTGCAGTGCGGCATTGGTACTCTAGAAAGCCATCAGAGAAAGCACTGTAACTTCCTAAACTGTGCACAAAACATGAGAATAAACAAAATTGTATAATGCTTCTAGTTAAACATAAAAAAAGAAAAGGAAAAAATAATGGCCACAATAAAAATAATACTAGCTCTGTGAGAGCTCCATTCCAGCTGAGATTTCAAGGGTTAAAGACCTTACATACTCTGACATCTCAGTCAGAGATCAGAAAGCACTGACAGGCAAGTCTCCTCTCTCACAAAATGTACATGGGACCCCTAGGCATAGGGGGATTAGCTCCAACATTTGGGGACAGTGACATATCCGCCCCTCTTATGTGATTAATTATGGGGCTATAGAGACACATCCATAGTACTTTACAATTCATGCAAAAATAATATTGGTAATTTTACAAACAGGGGATAAATATTTAGATAAATGAGAAGAGAACCCTGCTCATGTGCTTACAATTTATACTCCAAGCACCATAACCACTACATTGCACTCTTGTGACCATGATGCCAGGATTGGCCTGGGGCCCCCTAATGTAAGTAGCCAAACTGTTTGCTAACAGTTTGACTTCTTACCTTGGATCTACTGGATATTGCTCCCTGCCTTTCTAAAGCCCAAAAGGTCTCTGCCTGAGCTAAATCCTGCGCCACTGGGCTGTTGCGCTTAGCCAGTGACCTGATCCTGCACTGAGGACAGTTAATTGAAACTCCTAGAAGGAGCATTTGACTCTCTATTTCCTTCTGCAAAGAGAAGGGACAGTAAAGCCACTTCTGGCACTATAACCACTGCAGCATGCTAGTGGTTACTATGCTCGGAGTGTTTCTTTAAATATTTTCCAATCCATAATTTACTGTTTTGTGAATATCCACCAAGGTATTACATTTTAAAAAGCATTGCATTTTGGAAAACTAATATTAGAAAACACGTATTACCTGCTTTACTGCTGAATAAATGATTAGTTAAAAAAAAAAAAAGTTTTGATATAGGGATTAAAAAATGGGCAAGTTAAGGATACATTTATTGCTTTGTGAATCCTCTATGTCTATGACCTTTTCTATGCAATGCTTGTAGATGAAAAGGTAAGCCAGAAGAGGTCAAGCTGAGGTGATATGCTGATTCATTACTTAAAACTAGTCTGATGGGATTTTAATGGCCTAGAAGGTAATACAAGTGACAGGTCTCATGCGAAGTTTAGTTAGGAGCTTCCTGCGGGGAGGTTGGCCTACAAGAGACTCCCCGCAGTCTAAACTTCTTTTAAATTCCTTTCACTCACCCGCCTTCTTATCTGTTTTACCATTACCAAGATCTCTTATTTTAAAACACAATGCAAGGCTGCCAGTAGAAGTGAGCAAGGCTTCATTAGGACAGGGTTAAGAAAAGTCTATATCTCATTATGAGGCTTTTGGGAGATCATTTATAAAGCAGCTAAATGAGGCAAGTTTTACAGGACTGAAATCTCAATTTTCTGCATAACTTAAAGGTATTGAAATTTTGCAGTACAATTAATACTACACTCCCTAGAGTGTATAGTGTTTATTGGGAATTTAAGCCACATGTATGTAAGTGCTCTAAGGACCACTAAAATCACACAAGCCTCTTCATCTCAATGAAGAAGTCTGAGCTCAGTGGTCCTGTCATTTTAACCCTGCAATTTAAAACATTGAATTTTATTAGAAACTGCAATATTTACAATGTAGGGTTAAATCCACCTCCAATGGCTGTTTTCCTGACAAACACAAGAGGCACTTCCTACTCCAGAACCAAGTGAAACTAGGTCCTAAAATCAAATGCTGCTGACAACATCTGATTTAAGGAGTGCATCATTTAGTCACACATGCCAGTTCCAATCCATTGTATCAATGGTGGGTGTGCAGCAGCCTCCCGGAGTCAAATGCCAGAGCTGAAAACGCTTGAGCTGTGCATCTGCACAGCAACAGCATTTCAGCCAATCAGGTAATCAGGAGAGCCGTGCTGAGCGCGGGAATCCTGATTGCCACAGATTTTTAAAATGGCATCATTGATGAAGGACTCTATTTCTATGTCTGCCACAGATTTAGTGGATGCCTCTCTTAAAGGCAGCCCCATCAATGTTAGAAAGCTCCATAAGAGAGCTTTCCTTGCCAGGTATCTATCCTCTTCATCTTCTGAGGAGGATTTGGTCCCAGTTTTAAGCAAAAAGAATAAAGGAAGGCGGCAGGTCTCTTCTGCCAGTTCCTCATCTGAGGAAAACTTTTCTGCTCCTCCTTCCCCTCCTACTCGTTTGAGTAAGTGTACAATTAAGGGAACAGGACCCCAAAAAAGGAATAGCGAGCACCAGAAACACCTTCCAGATAAAAGGGACAAATTTCGTTGGAGGTTAGATAGTCCCTCTCCTTCCTCTTCTAGAGCGTTAGCTCACTCTTCCTCCCAAAGGCGTTCCAGTTTCAGATACGGCTCTCCAGAAATAGACTTGGAATCCGAGGAAGTGGTACGTTCAGCAGCTTCCACTGAGCGAGGGAAGCTAAGCAATGTTCAGATGGCCAGAGTAAGTCTCCTAGGAAAGACTCTCCCATCAAAAGTATTTCACTCCAGATGGGCAGATAAGGCAGAAAAAGAAGGTAATGCTCAGAAACCTTCTGCTTCATCTCTGTGTCTAAGATGGCTCTTTTAAGAGCGTCTGGCAGGGCAGTGCTAATTATTGGCCAATCCTTTAATTACATATCAAACATCCACAGATCCCGCTGGCTCCATGCAGCAGGTCTGTCCGACCTAGCCCCCAAATCGCATGAGTTCCCAAATTTGGAGGATTCTTACCTATTCTGTCCCTCGTTCATTCAGGAGATTACAAGGCAAGGAGATCCTTTTCAGAACTAAAGAAGTCCATCCCTGGCTACAAAAAAACCCTTTCGGACAGAGGGTCGCCCCTATAAGGCTGCAGGAGTGTCCCAAGAAGCCTCTCACCAGGCCCAGTATCGCCACTACAGTGGAAGACACAAGCTACCGGGTGGTGGTAGAGGAGCGCATTCCAGAGGCGGTTCAGCTTCCAAAAGAAAACCCATGTATTCAAGTAAGTGTGCCTCCTTATATGCCACTAAATTAGAAGGATATTTCCTCAGACAAATGGGTTCTAAAGATTTTTTCTTAGGGGTTTACAACTCCCCCTTTTAAGGTTCCCAGTCCAGAAATTTGCACCCCACAGAAAGGTGAACCCAGTGCTATATGCCTCCCTTTCCTTAGCTTTAAGCCAAGGGAAGATAGAGTTGGCAGACATGTCTATTACAGGATGGGTCAGCCCATTGTTCCCAATCCCAAAATCAGTCAGTTCCTGAAGACCGGTCCTAAATGTGAGGTCTCTGAACGCTTTCATCAAAAGGAAAAGGTTCAGGATGGTTATCTGGTGCCTATTCAGCCTATTGATAACTGTTCTCTGTTTCGTTTTTTACAGACTATAGCTGTACTCCAAAACAAGACCAACAAACCAAGGATCCACCTAAGTAGGAGGATTGGATGCTAGTAGTCTCGTCAGTATGCTATTCTCATGGACTCCCTGCATTAAGAATCTGTTTGCTGGGACTTGTTACAACATTTCTTTTCTCTTTATTGAACTTATTTTGTTGCAATTTATGATGAATGGTTCCAGTGTTCATTTGATACTTTCCTTTGCTATACATTGTTGCTTTGTTTTCAGCTCAGCTGTTTGTTTTATACAAAGTTTCAAGTCTATCTTAGATGTCTTCATGACTTATTAAACATTTTTCTTGTTCCCCTGTACTGTTGGCTACTTGAATTTTTTATTTTGTGTTTAGATGTTTAATTATATTCCAATACACTTTGGGCAATATTTATCCTTAGTACTTCGTGGGATGTGCTAACCATCCGCAGTTTCCCAATTTAAAAAATCTGAGGCAATCAGGATTCCCGCGCTCAGCACGGCTCTCCTGATTACCTGATTGGCTGAAATGCTGTTGCTGTGCAGATGCACAGCTCGAGCATTTTCAGCTCTGGCACTAGACTCCGGGAGGCTGCCACACACCCACTAGCTTTTCTAGGTGGTTATGCTCATCCCTAAGACAAAGAAAGTTTGCAGATCATAGATTCCTGCAAACTCTGATGGGACACACACTCAGATACACACATTTACACAGTGACAAATACACACAATGATACACATAATGACACATACACACACACACACTGACACATACTTATACACTCCTGTTAATATACATTCTGTATGCAGGAGGGTCCTACTGGTGTTTGAGATTGACGGGAGTTTAAAGTCTAGAGAAGTCTCATTCTCACTTGCTCTTCTCACCCCTATAGTCGTTGTCTTCTCCTCCTGTTCCTCTCTCCTCCCACGTGACTCTCTATATCTGAGAGGAAGTGACAGCTCTCACTTCCTCCCAGGCTGCTGTTGTGAAAGCGGCCTGGCTGTGCTGGTAAAGGACCACAGTGCCTGGCCAGGTGCCTGTTCTCCAATACCAATTGCGTGTTTCTAAGTGCATGAGCCATTTGACGGGCCCCCTTAGCATGAGGCCCTAGTGTGGACAAAGGGATTTGGGCCTAATATAGGGACTGTACATCCTTAACAGGGACACTTGGGATGTATGAATTTTGTGCCACAGCTAATGCAATGAGTTATAGCTGTTATAGCAGATAGTGTCCATTTAAATATTAATTAGCAGTACCTTTTCCCTATGATACTAGTTAACTGTTAGTGCCATTTCATTAAATCTGGCCCTCAAAGGTTTATTGTACAAATCACTAGTCCTTTAGACTTGTGGGGCCCAATGGGAAATGTTGTTTACAATTATCTGCAATGCGTTCTCTAACTTATAAGTGGTTCCATATGACAATAGAAAATCAGAAAATAAGGATCAAAATGATTTGATGATGCACACTACAATTGTAGACCTTTTTCAGAGACTAACAATTTCATCTGTATCTGTCTGGGATTCGAAGTGTGAAAATCTAGCCAAAGGAGTGTAGAGCTAATTCAACAAAGCATAAAACAACTGTCAAGTAATATCCACTGGGAAAATATTACATGGCTTGTCTGAAAGAATAAAGATTTAAACATTGCTATGCCATGCTGATTTTTCAGTTGCAGTACGCTGTCAGAGAGGGCCTCAGCACACACTCTGTGTTCTGCAGAGCTGGAGAAACTTATTTACATTAACCTTTGTTTTTTTGATTAAAAACCCCCAATGGCAAACAAACTTTGTTTAAAGATAAGACGACATTCTATATTTATAATATAGATCATTTTCCTTGCAGGCTGCTTCCATTCTTCAGTTGCAAAGCATACAGAATGAACCAATCATTCACTATATCTCAACAATGAGAGATTTAATTTTATCTGGAATCAATAGAGAGGACTGTTTTCCCCCAAAACAATGGCTCTTTCACTTCAGTGGCAAGAAGAGAGACTACCGTACTAGCAATGTCTTTTGACTGAATGTTGTCAATCAGCTGTAAAACTGTATTCAAAGTAAAACAGCATGTATCTGCAGTAATGCATGTAGACTTCACATTGCACGAGTTTAAATAAAATTTGCAGCTTCACTTTAAGCACTATATTTCTGACAATTGCCAAAATATAATTTTAATGGTTTAGGTGTTTCATTGACTTTTGGACCATCTTATCACAGTGCACCACAGAGATCTTCTTACCCAGTGATATCTCTAATGTTAGCCATTAACCAATGGCTATCCTTCACTGATCCTTTATTTTTTTACTCTTATGCTGCTATTATATTGCCCATTACATCACCCCACATAGGATGAAGGAAGATCTGCCTCTACAATAAAATAGTTGATATACATTCAATGTATACTATCTGCATCAATTTTCATATATATTTCATATGTATGTAGTTTACCAAAGAAAACACAGCAAAACAATAAAGAATTAATTCATCCACTGTAACAAAAGGTTAAATTAGAAATAATTAAAGGACCACTATAGTGCCAGGAAAAGAAACTAATTTTCCTGGCACTATAATGCCCTGAGGGTGCCCCCACTCTCAGGGTCCTCCTCCCGCTGGGCTGAAGGGGGAGGAAGGGCTTAAACGCTTACCTTTCTCCAGCGCCGGGCTCCCTAGGCGCTGGGAACTCTCCTCCTCCTTCCGACGTCATTGGCTGAATGCGCATGCGCATTCAGTTAGTCCATAGGAAAGCATTCTTAATGCTTTCCTATGGATGCTGGCGTCTTCTCACTGTGAAAATCAATGAGACAGCTACTAGAGGCTGGATTACCCCTTATGTAAACATAGCAGTTTCTCTGAAACTGCTATGTTTACAGCAGGCAGGGTTAACCCTAGATGGACCTGGCACCCTGACCACATAATTGAGCTGAAGTGGTCTGGGTGCCTATAGTGGTCCTTTAAGTCAATCCATAAATTGTTGTACAATATATTTACCTCATCAATCAAAAAGAGGACAGAAAAATTGCCCAACATTTTGGCACAAATGGCATTTATTGGAGTGTGGGTATTTCTTTAACACATTCTTCAATCATCTAAGAAGGGCCTTAAAACCCATCTCTTCAGGAACACGTATGGCCTCCCAGAGTAACCTCTACCTTACATACCTGTCTCTTGCTCTCTCCTATAGGACAGTGCTTTACTCTCTCCTCCAGCTCTGCTTTACTCCCACCCTATTTGATATTTCCTGTCCTAACGTGTCTTATACCCCACCTCCTATAGAATGTAAGCTCATTTGAGCAGGGTCCTCTTCAACCTATTGTTCCTGTAAGTGTTTTTGTAATTGTCCTATTTATTGTTACATCCCCCCTCTCATAATATTGTAAAGCGCTACGGAATCTGTTGGCGCTATTTAAATGGCAATAATAATAATAATAATAATAATAACATGATTTCTATTAAACCACTTAAGGGAATGGTAAATATATACACTTTACAATTAGTCTGTATTTGCATGCTGTACAGTGATAGGTTACCCCCTACTTGCCTTAATTTAGCCAGAAGACATCTGCGTGAACTAACCATACTGTAGTGGTAATGGTGTTTGAAGTGTTCCTTTAAGAGGGAGGAACCTTGTATTTGATTTTTGTGGGCATTGGACCTAGCTAAACTCTGAAACAAGTGTTTGTTCTCCCTTAAGGACATTAAAAGCACCATGATTTGCACTTTAGGTGCACCAAGTTGTTATTTTTGGATGCAGAAGTTTGCGGTTTTTTTCTACTCCTGTAAATTCTTACTGGAATAAAAATATCAACCAATGAGTGTTTTAGCATGTGTTTGGGCAAGTTAATGACTGAAAATCCAAATCAATATTAACATATTTATAGGTATCATCCTATTGATGGAGTTAAATCCTGCAGCAGAACTTTGTAAAATAAATTGCTTAATTAATCGTGTGAAATTGTAACAATAATCTCAATAGAGTCATGTACCTAGACCTTATGTTAAGAAATGATTTGTAAACAGAATAGTCTTGCAATGTAAACTTGACAAATCAATGTTGTTCCCCTTCACCCTCTCTTAATTCTGTAACCCCAACACCAAACGCAAAAGAAAAACAACAAAAAATAAAGAATTTATAAAAAAAAAAGAAATGATTTGCAGGGTATTCGTCAACATAACCAACATATCAGGAAAAAAAAAGAAAATCAATTTCCTACACTCCAGTACAGCCTGCAAACCATAGATAACCTTCACAAATTACGCTACTCTTTGGCCGAGACAAGAGATTATTAAGTTAAGATGGTTAATTAATTAAATTGTATCTTTGAAAGCAGGGAGAAAAATCACAAACACAACAGTATTTTGAACACAAAATGATTAACACTATTAATGTGTGTTTGTTCAAAGGTTAGATAGAGTAGACAATTACTTATGATTAAGAATATATATACGTATGTATATATATATATATATATATATATATATATATATTAATTTTAAACAATTATATATAAAAGCTTTAAGATGTAAAATGTCTGCTCATTTTTAACTATTGTCACTAAACCTTTGTTGTACAAAGTTCTGGGAGATGAAAATGATCTTGTTTCTACTAAAGGCAAAAACATAAAAAGGGAGGTTGCATACAATACAGTGTTCTGGTACCATCTCTGATGTTGAAAAACTTAAAAGTCCAGAGGCAGAGGGTTCAAGGTATCTTTTCATATATTGGAGGATGATAAGAGTTGTGTTACATGTGGCCAAGTCATCTCGTTTATGGTTCATCTTGGTGGACAATAGTGACTGGTATTGGGGATATGATGTTATACCAACGTGTATAATGCACCATATATCAGATGAGAGCAGGGTTATTAGCATGCACTATTACCCCATTCCCTTACTAGACCATAAGGGAAATTAGCTGTAAAGAGGGTACAGAACTCCTGAAGTATTGGGGTTATTAGGGACAGTCACAACAGTGCCTCCTCCTGGACTCTATTGCTATGCCAGATTTATATGAGAGAAAAGTTAATCATTAGAAAAAGTAGATAATATAGATATTTGTATTAAGTTATTTCTACAAACAGAAAGCACCCAACACATTGTCAATTCCGTCATCTATTTGAATAACACAAAAAAAAAAAGTAGAATCTTCCAATTCCTGTATGTCTATGAATTTTGAAGTACTTGGCAAAAAAGAAGACTGTTCTTTAGGTGTAGCACTTCTCTTATCAAAACTTTGATACATTTCCTGCATTGATCTTTATGCAAAGTTTATCTGTATCCTGAATGGTACTTGTAAGTTATGGTAACAGATATTCAGTAAACACAGACTAAAAAAGACAAAACAGTGATTCACATCGCAAATCAATCAAGCAGGAAGCTTTTCAAGTGAACAAAAAGGCAATCAGTGGCTAGCTACCACAGTCCAGAGTTTGGCCTGCTTTCATCTGCACCACCGAGTTTCTACAAACAAAAAATAATAAGGGCTCTCAGGTCCTTCAAACACAGTGAAACATAATCCTTTTTGCAGGGAGAGCATCAATAAATGAATGGAGGTTTTCTCAGTGCTTATTAAGCCAGTATCAGCTGTGCACATGGATCCAAATATTGTTGCTATTAAGAACTAGACCAGATGAAAGATCTGTTTTTCCTACAACACCTGAAGAAACAAAAATCCGGCCAGAAAAAGTGAAATTTGTTGGCGGTTTGACTTTGAAATTTGCTTTCTCGTCTTAGAAAGGTTTTGTCAATCAAACTGTTTGGTATATGGGAAAGGCTTGTCTTAAATATTCTTTCATATGCTGTCCAAGTGATGAGAAAATCATTCTGTTCTTTCTTCGGTAATTAGGTGCCTGGAAGTGATCACAGGCCTGTCTCTGAAGTTGTACTCACAATGTAAGTTTTATTTTATGTATTTTCGTTAACGGAAATATGCAGGTAATAAAAATAAGAAAAAGCATAAAGGGAACACAAAGGGAATCGTTTCACTAAAGGATATAAATGAGAATCCCACAGGTTTTTTATATATAGCGCAGATAAAAATGTGTGTAAAAAAAATCGACTATTGCGATACTGGAAATAAGATATTTTGTATTTCTTATTATTTAATGTTGAAGATTTACTGAAAAACAAATAGGAAAACTGTTACCGGCTGTTCAGGTAAGTATGTGTTACTGACACAAAAAATTTAGCAAGTTTGTTTGCTTCCTTATTGACTATCTGCAATACAAATTTATTTGTGGTTTATGTACATACAGTTTATATTACTTTTGTTATAGTGCACAATCAGATATGTTACTTAAATGGACTACTGACATAGTCCGCCACAGTTATTTATCTATGTATGCCTTTATTCTAAGGTATATTAGCACTTTTACAATTTCAGACTTATTGGTTGTGAACACAATTACCATCTCTTTTGTTTTTGTAAAAGGACTTTTACTGCTTAATAAACTCTTATTGAACACTATCACAAAAAAATTAATTCTTTCTCTCGAACTCCCACTATTCTTGGGCAGCAGCAATGGTTTGAATTATCAGCCTTACAAAAGCAAAAAAGTTTCCTCCACACTAACTCCTTCTGCCTCATTACTGTTTTTTTCCTTTTAAGTGAAAGCAGCAAGGTGAATTGCTAGTATAGGACCCACCTGAGATTTTTGCCATAATAGGGCAGGTGAGCTTACACTTTGATGGCCGTTGGAGTGGTACTAAAATATTCTATTATTCAAATGAGCGTAGGGATTTGGGATAGTCTGAAGGTATGAGTTAATGCATTTAAAAATATTGTCATTAGTTAAAATGCCACTGCCAAAACTCACATCAAATGTACTGCCCCATTAAAAATCATAAAGGTGTATCATTATAAAATAAGAAATCTCCTTAAGGAATAATTAAAGATGCATGAATAAGTATAGGTCTCTTATGCTCACAAGTAAATATGGCCAAGTAGGTTAATTAGACGTCCCCTATGATTTATGTACTGTATATATAAAACATCCATCACATTTAATACATTTATGCTGACAAACTCTTAATTAATTGGATGGCTTGATTGGCAAATTTCAATGAACAATCACATGTCTTTTTAAACTAATTGAGGTAGTTCTGACTTTAGGAACTCTGTAAATTTTGTTTTATAACATATTTAAGTTGGCACCTTGACATCTATAAAAAATATAAAATGATCTTGACATAAAGAGAGAGAAAGAGAGAGGGAGAAACAAAGTGTGTGTGTGTTTGTGTGTGTGATGTGATGTTATGTTATGTCCAGATACATCTTAATATATTCAGGACTGCTCAGCTTTACTTAGAAAAGGTGAAGACCCAATGTGAATGCTGCCCAGCTCTGCACTGCTCTTTGAATGCACAACAGCTGGGCAGCTGTGAGAACTCTTCATATATTGTCCGATACTCACCCAAGATCATTCAAAATGGCAGCTCAGGCTTGCAAAGGAAGTTAGCTAATGGATGAAAGTTATAAATGACTTCAAAATAGATGATAAAAGAAAAATTGCATAAAATAAAAGTAAAAGAATAATGCTTTTATAAAAAGAAAAAATAGTGACAGTTTTCCTTTAACATTGGCATAGATTATTTTTAAAGTGGAATTGCCCCTTTGAAAAATGGGACATTTTACATACATGAGACAATTGCAAAACTTTACAGGGTCTATAGGTTTATGCGGACCCTGCTCAAACGAGGTTACAATCTAGAGGAGGTAGGGTATAAAAATACAATAGACATGGCATTGAGGGAGATAGAAACCAGACAACAAGGTGGGAAGGTAGCAGAACTGGAGGTGAGAGAGGAGTGTGGCCCCATAGGAGAAAGCAAGAGACAGGTTTGTAAAACAGAAGTTATGGGTTTTGAGGAACTTTATAAATGATTGAAGACTAAGGGAGAGACTGGGGGTAGGCAGACTGTTCCAAAGTAAAGGAGCCGCCCGTGAGAAATCCTGCAAGCACAAATTAGCAGTAAGGGTGCGAGCACCAGCAGAGCAAAGAGACCAAGAAGGAGCATATCTACAAACTAGTGAAGAAATATAACAGGAGCTAGAGTTGTTTAGATTTTAGGTAATGCTTAGTATTTTGAATTCACTCCTATAGGATACAGGAAACCAATGTAAGGATTGACAGAGGGGCGAGGATGGGAGGAGCATTTAGAGAGAAATATCACTCTGGCAGCAACATTCATTACAAGTTATAGAGATGCAGTACTGCTTCTGGTCGACCAGTTAGGAGAGAATTACAGTAATCGATGCAAGAAATTACCAAAGCATGAACAAACTCCTTGGCAGCATAAGAAAGGGTTGGACATGGATATGCACTTTTATGATCTAGCGGAGAAATGCTATATGCATGCATGTGCGCTCAGTTTTTCCTCTAGCAATGCCGCATAGTGTGCACAGCACTGCAAGAGTCAACTACTTTACATACTCCCATGTGCTTTGCCGTGCACAGCATGAAAATTAAAAATATAAATATAAATCCTTTAAAAAACTGTTTTAAAAAAAGTTTTTCCTAGTTACTATGTTGTGCGAAAATTAAAGGGACAGTTCCTCTTTAAGCATGGTAAATTGATGTATTGTGTAGTCTAGATCAAGTTTATGTTTCTTGGTAGATATAGTGGAAATACCATAAATGCTACTAATGACAATATATTTAATAACATTAATATTTTCTAAGTGAATATGCAGTGTGATGTTTAGTTGGTACATTATTGCAGCCATAATATTAAAAGCATTTAAGGTGAGGAAGTATAACCTTGGTGTAAATGTGCTTAAAAAAATCTACAAGATCTATCAAGATTAAAATGCTGGTGTTTACTGAAGCTGATTTGGAGATATGTTTGGAGATTATACAAATTCAATTCTGAGTAATTCTATGACTGTTAAAGAAAACTGTTAACCCAAAATATCTAAATTTCATGCAAGGTATAATATGACAGACATTTCTTAATCAGAGATCTTGCCTATCATGCATCTTTTGGGCCATTTGGAGTCAGGTTCAGAGATTTGACTACCTTTGTGCGGGCAATTTAAAAGGAAATAGCAAAAGATACCTATTGGAAGAACAGGCTGTGGATAACGAGGTAAGATTAAATGATAACCAGGATACAATGACAGAAAGTTTTATGACAACCCTTTCATTTACACTATAAGCGTAAATTTGAACAGGATATCATTTATTACCCCCATGCTGGGTGTGTAAATGTGTCTTCTGAAACATTTTTCTTGAAATAAAGTCCTCATAATGAAATATTTGACCAGATTACTATGTATGCATCATGCAGTAAGGGGCTTTAAGTGATGTCAACTTTACATTCTATCAATCAATATTTGAGAATAATACATTTCAAATGGAAGAAACATTCTTGATGTTTCTGTGTCAGAATTGATAACAAGGATGCCTTTCACTCTTTTACCCAGGGCTGTCTTTAACATTGATTGGACCCTGGGCAAGCATTTGCTTGGGCCCCCTGAATCCTGCCCTTCCCCTCCACACATTTCCACCCCCTGGCATGCAGTCATGCCCTCCACCCCAATACAGTGGCATCACTAATGTAGAGAAGGCCCAGGTGCAAGACATTTTTTTGGGCCTCCCATCTAGCACAATAATGGAGAAAAGATAGATCCTCATCTGTTGTACAATTCCCACGATGCTATGCCAGTTGGGGATCTACCATTTGGTCATTCTTGCAGGGCTGTATTTGTGAGCAGTGTTTGTAAATTTGAATGTGAGCATGTTGTTGTATAGAGTATATGTGTGCATGTACGGTGTAGTATTGGTGTTAGAGTGAATGGGTGTGTTTCTATATACGTTTTGAGTTTGAATTCAGGGGCGTGTTTGTATGTAATGTTTGTGTTTGCAGGGGTGTGTTTGCATGTTGTGTTTGATTGCTTGGATGTATGACATACATTCACAGATATCGATACACATTAGCACACTGATACATCCACACATCTGGACACATGCACAGACTGACACAAACAGACTGGCGTATACACACACAGACACATACATACATACACACACACAGAGATACAGAGATAAAAACACTGGCACATCCACACACAGAGATACACACTTACACACACTGACACAGATATATACACACATTAAGATGCACACAGACACACGGGTACACATGCAGGGGTGTATTTGTGTGCAGTGTTGGCGAAGGAATGCTGGGATGTATGCATTGCCACACAGATGCATACTTACACAAACACTGAGATACACACAGGAACACAGATACACATGCAGTGGTGTATTTGTGTGCAGTGTTAGCGTTGGAATGTAGTAGTGTATATGTGTGCAGTGTTGGTACTGGAATGATGGAACGTATGCATTGCCACACGCATAGATACACACTTACACAAACTGACACTCATATACATCCACAGATACACATACACAGACACGCAGGTACACATACAAACTGACACACAAGTACACGGACACAGGTATACATCCACATAGATACACATAAACACTGACACAAAGGTACACATACACTGACACAAACACAGCCAGATACACACACACACACTGACACAAACACAGCCAGATACACACACACTGACACTCACATAGCCAGATACACACATACACACATACAGATACACACACAGTCAGATGCACACGCATAAAGTCAGATACACACACATAGTCAGATACACACACA
This sequence comes from Pelobates cultripes, assembly GCA_933207985.1. Classification (NCBI taxonomy): domain Eukaryota; kingdom Metazoa; phylum Chordata; class Amphibia; order Anura; family Pelobatidae; genus Pelobates; species Pelobates cultripes. The sequence continues at coordinate 279,607,841 of OW240912.1, forward strand.
CTGACACAAACACAGCCAGATACACACACACTGACACTCACACAGCCAGATACACACATACAGCAGATACAAATGCACACACATACAGATACACACACATAGTCAGATGCACACGCATAAAGTCAGATACACACGCATAGTCAGATACACACACGCATAGTCAGATACACACACGCAGTCAGATACACACACACACACACACAGTCAGATACACACACACACAGTCAGATACACACACATAGTCAGATACACACACATTTATATCAATTTAAGTCTAGCCACCCTCTTGTCTCCTTACCTTTAGAGAAGGGTGGCTTCCCTGGGGTCCAGTGGAAGCTGGATGGCTGAGGTTGATGGGAGTCTGATGAACATGTTTACCTCAGTCCCTCTCCTCCACCTCCACCTCCACCTCCTGTGTGCATCCTCCCTCTCCTCCACTTCCACGTGTGTCTCCTCCTCCCCAGCGGCACTCTGTTACTTGGGAGGAAGTGATCTCACCTCACTTCCTCCCAGCAGGCATACAGACAGGGGCCCGGTCAGGTGCTCTCTTAAAGGGCCAGGGGGCCCTGATTACTTCACTTGCCGCAGCCCACCGGAAGATTTCTCAGTATACTGGTGGGCTGTTCAGTCCTGGTTGCGGGCAGGGGGCCCACGGGGCAGCTGCTTTGGGCCCCCCAAGAGTTATTGGGCCCGGGGCAGCTGCCCCGTTTGCCCCTTGTTAAAGACGGCCCTGCTTTTACCGCAACAAAAAATGGTTCTTTAAGGTTAAATATTTCAAATTAATAAATTATTTATAAACGTTTGACAGTCAGAGCATTTGACTTCGCCTTTTGTTCAATAAATTTTTTTTATTGAAAACATATTGGTAATCTTTAAATAACATAAACAGTGAATGCCAATGTAATTGTCAATGTATGTATAAAACCATCATTATTCTTTTTTAATAATGACAAAAATGATTACACAAAAAATTAGGAACAAGAGTTACAGAGCAAGCTTCCAATAGAGCTGCTCAATATGGAAATATGTGCAAAAAAACAAGAACGCAAACAAGGCTGAAGTATTACTTGTTCAGCAGTATACAGGGATAAGGATTCCAATATCGCTTTATAATAAAATCATACTGAGAGGAGGACGGGCAACACAGGATGGTCATAAAATGAAGATTACTTTTTAAATGTCTTTCTTGCACCATAATCCACTCCCAACTGATGTCCACTGAAAGCAATTCTTACATTGATGATTCTTTAGGAGATGCATTCATGACACAAGGGGTTCTTGCTATTTAAATCACTCTTCCCAATAGGAAGGCTCCTTGTGGTTTCTGTTTGTCCTTTATTATGACAGATTTTTATTTTGACTTGTTTACCCATAGCTTCTGACCTCCATTCTCCTGGCTTGACTTGGTTACACCATTTTTCTATTTTTCTGGTATGCATATCATGTCTAGTTTCTCACTGTTCTACCGGCTTTATACATTTCTACCTTCTCAGTTACCCACATCAAGCACAACAATTTCACAGTTCTAGTATACGTATCTATCCTTTATTTTCCTGTACTGCTCTGACATATACTCTGCAAGTAAGGGTTAGGTAGTTTCTGACAGTAAGTCGGTATGTCATACATTGAGGTCACAGCTTTATCTCCTCTCAAATAAAGTGAGAATATCATAATATGGTACCATAATGTTATGTTTCCCAAGTGCAGAGAAAGCGAGAGATACAATAGCAATAGTACATCTTGTGATTATACATACTAATCCATCATTAAAAATATAAAGTTTTTTTTCCCAAATAGCATTTTAGCATTTAGCATTTTATTATACCACTAATATAATATTCACATTTAAAACAAGTTTATAAGGAACTATCCGAATAAATGATGAACTCACATATCAGAGAAAGAAAAACATCAATATGTCTTATCAATTCTCTAAATTAGTGTCTAATTGGAGCCATACAAGTAATTGATATACAGAACCCCTTCATTACATCTGTGTATGTGTATTACACAGTTTTCGAGCCGCTCCACTGCTGATGAGGAATCTGTCTTGTAATTTTTAACAGAAATTTCAGTGTCCAAAAGTGCTAAACCCTTGTGTATATGTATTTAGTGGAGCAAAATCAAAATAAACGGCATTCTCATGCAGCTTGGAAATTAAAAGAAGTATGAATTTGTTTTTGGAGTATCTAATTAACACTGAAGTAAGAAAGCAGACGTAGTTCCAGAAGAAGCATCTTGAAATATTTTGTCCATAATTGTTTCAACTTGCCATTAACCAGCTGAACTGCATCTACTCCCCATGTGATGCCACATGTGTTTTATGGTCAGACTGTTCAGCTGTTCTTTTTTTCAACTAAATCTTATATCAAGTTGTGGCATTTAAGTCCTATGGTAGCCTGCTGTTGTAACCACAGACGTTAGAGTGCTTGACCACCTGCTATCATCTTGCACAGGACAACAGCAAACTCAATATTTCCCACAGAAATCCTGAATGTGTCAACTCAAAGGCAATGCCATGTGACCCTTCAAGCTTTTTAGCATATCATTAGGTCTATGCTTGGTTTATTGAATAAATTACTATTGTTGTCAAAAACTAAAAAAAAAACCTCTGATTTGCTACACATTAAAAATGTATTCAATGTAAAAACCGTGTTCGCTAATCTACAGACCTTCATGTAAATCAGTAATTCCATCTAGTCTCTTATACATGCTTTTTGGTGATGTTCAAAAAATATGTGATAAAAGTACTTGTCAATCAAAACTGTCACGCTCCCATCATTCATTAGGTGTCTAAATAGTCATTGTATTAGGATGTTAAGAATAGATGTTTGGTTTATAAATCATAAATGTAAGAATATAGTAAAAGGGAAAAAATTGAAAATGCTAAATATAAGCTGCTCAATTTCACTGTACTATGAAATATTTTTCCATTTTTAGATTCCATTTTTTTTTCTAGTAGATATTTATAAATATATATAAATTAAAACCAAATATCTACTATACCCAAACCTATTACTTGGGCTTTGACACTGTGCTGCTTAAATTTACAGTACGTTTTTCAATAAAATGTTTGAGATGGAAACGTTTAGAAAAAGATAAGCTTATAGATAAAGCTTGCGGCAAAGAATCTTCAGATGTAGTTGTACCAATATGAGTCAAACTAAACTTTCTCACTTTCTAAAGCATTCTTCTGCAGTTTGGCTAGTATAGTGTGAAATTCCACATTATCTCATCCAACTCTGCTTGGCAATGATAGAGCCACATATGCATTAGTGTTTCATGTTTAAAACATACACTCCCTGCCTTTTTTTAATGTGTATAAGAAATGCATGTAACATTGGGTGATGCTTTAATCTTAGCTTATGCTAAGGATGGTGCATATGCTTTATATCCTGTAGAAGCTACAGCTTGATGTTGACATGTGTTCCAATTATAATTCATTTTCAAATAATTCTTGCTAGGGATTTTCTTAAAAACTGCTCTGGGCTCCATCAGAGATGATCTTTTAATTTCATCAGCTGTCTTTAGCACCACTGATCATGACTCTCCTTCTTCCTGCCGATTGATAAACAGTAGATGGCTCATTTTTTAAAAATTAATAGTAATATAGCATGAAAAAGACTCAAGTCCATCAAGTTGAGCCTTTCCCATTTCTGTATTGCTGCTTTTTATCCAAAATAAGGCGAAAAAGTGTTTTTCTGAAAATGCAAATTTGCTGATGAGTAAACCAGGCAAGACTGAGGTCCTGATTTTAGGATGAAATGTTGGTGGGCATGATGGCAGGACTGGACTGATCCAATGCCTACTGTATTTTCTTGCACCTGTTGCATTGGTACATATGAAAAATTCATTCTGCAGCAGTATACATTTTTCATAAGTTTGGTATACATTTTTAATATGCCTCCTGCATTAAATGAGAGAATTGGTCACCTGAGGTGTGATGATGATTGTGATATAGGCTGCAGTAACATATTGAGATGAGTGCAGGTGTTTCATTATTTGTAGTTTAGCAATTTTCTTGCAGTCTACTCATACTTGTGCTAAAGGGCTCTTCAGCATTTCATCTTTATTATTATTATTATTGGTATTTACATAGCGTCAGCTTATTCCGCAGCGCTTTACAATAAAAGGGGAATTTATCAAATGAGACAATAACAAAATGTAACAGGAACAATATGTAGTTGAGGACCCTGCTCAGACGAGCTTACAGTCTAGGATGTGGGGTATAAAAACACAACAGGAAGGGTATTGAGAGAGACAGAAAATAGAGATGGTGGGAAAGTAGCAGAACTGGAGGTGAGAGTGGAGTGTGGCCCTATAGGAGAGAGCTAGAGGAAGGTTTGAGAGATAAAAGTTACACTTTGGAGGCCATAAGCATTTGTGAAAAGATGGGTTTTGAGGGACTTCTTAAAGGATTGAAGACTATGGGAGAGTCTGACAGGGGTAGGCAGGCTGTTCCAAAGGTAAGGAGCCGCCCGTGAAAAGTTTTGCAAGTGTGAATTTGCTGTAAGGTTGCGAGCAGCAGACAGGTGAAGGTCACCAGTAGAGCGGAGAGACAGAGAGGGGACATACCTATGAATCGGTGAAGAAATGTAAGAGGGGCTAGAGTTGGTTAGAGCTTTATAGGTAAGTGTTAGTTTAGGCCATGTGCCCAATTTGGAGACCCAGAAGTTGAATGGGGCAGACCCATCAGTCAGTACGTGTAGGCGTGTGCACACGTACTGTTCCACCATGTTGCTGAAATGCTGCCTCCTGCTAAGACGTTCCATATCAGCTGGTGGTGCTGGTTGTTGTGGCGTGCTGACAAAGCTTTTCCACATTTCGGTCATGCTAACCCTCCCTTCTGAGGTGCTGGCGGTGCCCCAGCTGCGTTCCTCCTCCTCTGCCTTCGCCTTGTGCTTCCACTGAGCCCCCGGTGTCAGTTGGGAATGCCCTCAGCAGCGTGTCTACCAGAGTGCGCTTGTAGTCGCGCATCTTCTGATCATGCTCCAGTGAGGGAATTAAGGATAGAACGTTGTCCTTGTAACGGGGATCCAGCAGGGTGGCCACCCAGTAATCAGCACAAGTTAGAATGTGGGCAGTCGTAGTGCAGGCACTGCAGTATGTAGTCGCTCATGTGTGCCAGGCTGCCCAGAGGCAAGGACAATATGTCAGGTGACAATGTAACCGCCAGTAGTCAACAATTAAGTTCACTGACAGTAAGGCAGTGCCGGTGTCCTAAAGAGAAAAAATTTCTAGAGGTCCCACAACAGTGTGACAGGCGTAATCAATACAGTTACTTCACTGTCTCAAAAAAGTGTGATTTTTTAAACCAACAATGTAAAAGAAGTATTTAAGGGTTTTACTGGACTGCAAGAAATGCACCGCAGGCCGCAAATGTTCTATTTAGCACAATAAAGTGTGATTTTTTAAACCAACAATGTAACAATAGTATTTAAGGGTTTTATTGGACTGCAAGAAATGCACTGCAGGCCGCAAATGTACTATTTAGCACCCAAAAAATTTGAATTTTTCAAAGTGCGATGTGACCACTGTATTTGACGGTTCTATTTGACTCTCAGATATGAAGTGCACGCTCCAAATTTACTTCTTAGCACCAAATTTTTTTTGAATTTTTCAAAGTGCGATGTAACCACTGTATTTGACGGTTCTATTTGACTCTCAGATATGAAGTGCATGCCACAAATTTACTTTTTAACACCAAAAAAATTACATTTTCAAAGTGCGATGTAACCACAGTATTTGACGGTTCTATTTGACTCTCAGATATAAAGTGCATGCCACAAATTTACTTTTTAACACCAAAAAAATTACATTTTCAAAGTGCGATGTAACCACAGTATTTGACGGTTTTATTTGACTCTCAGATATGAAGTGCACACCACAAATGTATGTTTTAGCACAAAAAAAATTTTACTTTGTCAAACTGTAATGTCACAGCAGTATTTAAAAATTCCTAGATGTTGCCCACTGAGCTACCAGAACAGGATTAAAGTAATGTGTCTGGTGCACATGCAGTTGCAAGTGCCCACCTAACAAACAGACTGATTGCTTATTTCTCTGTGGCACTGGGCTCAGGGCAGGGTACAAAAATGTAGTATAGCACCCACAAAACTAATCGCTGTAGTTTGCAGATTCAACACCAGAATTCTTTCCTAATCTGTCCCTCACAGCTGCAGCATCCTCTTCCTACACTAATAAGAGCTTAGGTGACGTGCGGCGCTACGTGACTCCAGCTTATATATAGACTTGGTCACATGCTGCACTGGCCAATCACAGCCATGCCATTAGTAGGCATGGCTGTGATGGCTTCTAAGGGCACACGAGTTAAACGCTTGTTGATTGTCTGCCCTGCAGCTTTTCAAAACGCGCCTTTTAATCGCCGAACACCGAACTCGAACTCTTACTGAAATGTCTGGGTTCGGGGTCAAAAATCATAATGTTCGGTACGAACCTGAACTTTACAGTTCGGGTTTGCTCATCTCTAATCGCTACATTTCCTCAGTAATAGCAGGGGTATACAAAACTGTATGGTATTTGGATATTTATAAAACACACCCATTACTTATTGAATTGCTTCTACTCTAGAACAGCTAAAAGCACATTCAGATATTTCTGTTTGCCCAATTTTTGTATGTGAAACTGGCGAAATTTGTATTTGTTTTGCACACTGGCTGCAAAATAAAGTAAATCAAGTCACTAAAACAAAATTGGACCCCCAAAGCCAGGAACCATATTGCCTGTTTTCTTTTGATTAATGACTTGGAAATGTCTTATTCCTTCACAAAAAGTGTGAGGGTCTATATTATAGCAGGGCAGCTACACCTGCCCACCAGTTCCTTACGCAGCCCCTGGGCATTGGGATTGGCATTTAAAACAAATAACATACCTGAAGGGAGAATCTTCTCAGTGGATCACCCCTTACTCTCATCTTGCTCTGGCTCATTTCTCCTTATTGTCTTGGATAGTGGGAATTATAATTACCTATAGTAATCTGGGCGTCCAGAAAATCACCTATGCCCAAGGAAGGACCTGATTAATGATCATACCCTTTCATTACCCAAGTGTTGTGGATAAGATTTTAAAGGTGCACTCTAACGTTAGTAATACAAACATTAAACAAAAGTATTATTACTCATCTTATACCAGAGCATGGGTCTCACTGTGGCCACTGCCCCTTCCCTGGCTGAGATCATCATTATGATAATCTCAGCCAATTGAATGCTTCCCATATGAAAGCATTGGAGGCTTAGTGCACATGTGCGGCATTAATCATTCTGTGCCACTGTTTTCATAGCGATACAATGAATCAAAGCATCTCTATAGAGAGCATTTGGAGCCTCCATGCAGACCATAAAGACACTGATAGTCACAGCACCAGCCTGAGTTACAGCCACTGGCAGTGACATAAGGCAGCAATGTTTTCTTAGAAAAGGCAATGTTTGCATTGCTGAGAGTGCCGGGACAGGCTCTTTGCCACATAACCTCTACATTATGAACTACTACATTAAGCAGGTCCAATGGTCCCTCAAACCACACCGAATGAGCTTTAGGTTGTAGGGTCCCAATTTAGAACTCATCCAGGTCAATTCATATAAAAACTACAAAAACAAGACACTTCATTATTTTGTTTAAATTAAAATAACTATCAAACAGTTCAATAGGCAATATTTAGTTTAGAACAAGAAGTTAATTTATTAATCTTATCACATACATTTTACTTGACAACTTTACATATTGTGATAAAGTGAAGGCAGATAGGCCTTTTAACCCCAGGGGAAGTACGTGTAGTTTGTGTGTTGCACAACACAAAGCATTGTTTAGTTATGGGCCCCTGGGGTGGAGCATTTGGAGAGAAGGGTGGGCCAATGCTCCACTCCACAGTTTAGTGGTTTTCTGGGGAGACATAGATACAGGCCAGGGTTTTTTGGACCGTCTCCAACCCACTGCTCAGCTGCAGTTAATGAGCTGTTGCAGTGGGAATAAACCCCTCCCGGCTAGGCAGGAAAAAGAGGAGAGGGATTGCTGGCTTGGAGCACTGGGAGTGCAGAAAGGAAAGCAGTCAGGGCAAGACTGGCTTGGAGCACTGGGAGTGCAGAAAGGAAAGCAACAGGCTAGCTAGCAGAGTGTTGCTATCTAATAAGGTTGGTGCAATATGTTTTTGTTAGTTTAACCCTGATAGAGAGGGATATACAAAGTGAGTTAGGTTTTTGTTTAAAGGGAAACCTGTTATATTTATGTTTTCATTTGCTGCTGCCTCATTTGTAAACTTACAAATAAAGTGCCTGGAATGAAGTTGCATTGAAAGACTGTGCATGTTTTTGCCCTAGAGGACCGTGCTACCTGCAGACAAAGATCACAATATGAATAGAGTGATCCTGTGAGAAAATAAGTTTGACAGTTCCGCTTTAATAGTATAATGAATATGTTGAGAGAATAATCAAAGTATTATACCTGATTGTATCCAGTCCATTAACAAGAATTCATCACTTTGACCTGTGTTTAATAAGAGTCCATCAGCATTTAGATTACAATCAATGGATGTAAAATTCACAGCTTCCCCTTAGATGTGCAATGTCTCCATTTGTGCAATAAAGTGGATGAAGCAGGTGAATCAAGCAGCATTTTTCATTTTCATACCATGTTTGTCAGTTGCGCAAACACTGCATAGAAATGCAGTATATGGTGACATCCATGCAAATAAAAGCCCATAACATGTGTTTAAGCTATGCTCCATTCCAATCAGAATGCAAATAAATAGCCCAGCCTTTCTCAAGGTGCCATAAACTTGGAAACCATACACACTACTAACCAGGTGAGCATAAGTAGAAATTAAAAAAAAAGTTTAAAACTTCTATTATAGGAGTGCCATCCACTGTGCAAAATCCTTCCCACAAATGAGTGACCAATGGCCCTCAGAAGCAAAGCAAGAGGGAAGGTAGAGTGAGGGAAATTGTCACTGTGTTGCAGTCTGATAAAGCACAACAGAGACAACCACGAGTACCGTGCCCCACTGGCATCAGAGAGCTGCTGCCTCATGTTTAGCACATTGGTTTTAGATTCTAAGTATGGCAAATGCCAAAGAATTCTAGAGATAAGGGTCTGGTTTCCAGGGTTTGAGCTAGGTTCCTTAGCCCCATTAAAGCATCTTCATCATCATCATCATCATCATCAAGACGCAAATACATTTTAGACTATTGGCTGCTGCCAACATTATGCCAATTGTGTGGGGACGTTCCATTCCTGTTCCAGCATGACTGTGCCATTGTGCACAAAGTAAAGTCCATGAAGATATGGTTTGACTAGTTTGGCGTGGAGGAATTAGAGTGGCCTGCATAGATCTCTAACCGCAACTCCACTAAACACCTCTTGGATTAATTGGAATGCTGATTGAAAGCCTAACTTTCTCTTCCAACATCAGTGCCAGATTCTATTTTGTACAAATAAGCACAAGTTCCCACAGATGCAATCCAAAATATTGTGGCTGTTGTAGATGCAAAGGGCAGGCCAACGCTATATTAATGCCCAGGATTTTGGAGAGGGATGTCCAACATGCTAATAGAGGTGTGATGGTTAGATCTGCACTTACTTTTGGTCATACAGTGTATATCCTTCCAGGATCTCTCTGTGATCAAATAAAAATTAAGTAAAAAGATTGATTAATTAACATATGCAGTTCTAGGGTTTGCCAAGGTAGATTTGAAGTGAATTCTGGCACATGTCAGCAAGTAAAACTTGCTTAAAGTTACACAAGCAAAAAGTACTCACATTTTGTTCTGGAGATTCCAAATCACTTTAATTTAGTAATAAGTGAGTTTAAGATGATAAATGGAAAGGGGAGAATTCTTTAACACAAAGCAAGCACCCTAGAGTTATATGCTAGACTAAGATCTCGAAGGAGATGGCGCATATCATAAAAAGCATAAAAAGAGAAGAATTTTAAGTGATACACTGTTTTCCACATTAGGCGCTTATTTTTCTTTGATTACACAGAACAGGGAAAGAATGTAGTAGAAATAATAGGGAGTGTGAATAGAAAAAGGCACTGTAGGACGTCTGCAAAAGATTTTGTTGCAAGCATCTTTTATTCTGAAGGATATGACTTGCACATAGCACTGCAGTGTATGATATGACTTGGTCTTTTATGTGCTTCATTAAGATATAAAACTGACTGTTTTTTTAAGCAGCACCTTTGTTTCTCAAATACAGTGTGTTGATATCTAAACGAACGGTTTTGTTTTTATTTGAATGTAGCTCCAGGACTACTGCCCTAACTAATTAAATACAACACAATCCTGGGAACCTTTAGAGCATGACTGATTAGGAATTAATTCATAGCTATGATTTCAGAATCTTAAAAATAATCCTTCTCTATGAATCATATTGCTATAATGTCTAAAGATTATATTTCCACCTATTGTACTGAATATGGCAATGTTATGACATTGGAGTCTATTCACTAAGAGTGAGTCATTGAAAAGTTAGAGTAAACGTGCAAAATTTGATCTAAAGAAATCCACTTCTGTTGACTCATTTTAATTTTACTATTATGGCCTACATTTTGCAAACCAGCCATCAAATCACCACAAGCTGCTGGTGTTTAGTAAATAGATCTCCCCTTTCCCCCATCATTCCTGTTATTTAATACCCAGACTCCAAGGAGAAGTAATTATTTAATCATGTGATTAATTGTAGCCTATATATGTGATAAAGAATAATTGTCTGGATGAATAGTTTTGTTGCCTTAACAACAAAAAAAAAAACACGTCTAAAATATTACCTGCATAAACAGTTGAAGAACTTAATTAATAAATTAAATGAATTAAATTAAATAATATTAGTATTAAGTCACGCTATTTAATAGTATGGGGATCTCCACATTGGGAGAGTCCCTTCCTAGTAGGAACGACGCTTATCGCTACTGCTGGAAATCCAGCAAATGCAGGGAATTTGAAGGCGAATATATTTCTCACATTATCAAATGCATATTTTAATTAATTAATTTCATTAATTCAACCTGGCATGGCAAAGTGATGCCTGTATGTCTGTTATTTGCATCTTTTTATGTTAGAGATCAGCCTAGAGGAAATGGGGGGAGGACAAATTAAATGGTGAGGGATGTTGGAATCATTGCTAATGTACGACCTGTAAGTCCTTCTTTTGTTGTCAGCCAGTCTGCAAAATATAACAAAATAAATAAAATGGTGGGAAAAAAAATCTCCAAAAGGTTTAAAGTAGAGATAAGTTTAAATATTTTCTTAAATAACTTCCCATGCTCAAGCTCAATGCTTAGTGAGTGGAACCCTTATTACATACTAATTCCTGCAAACATTGTATTTTATATTTGTCTAATAAAATCATTGAAAAGGTAATCTGTCTCTGAAAGCATTGTAACAGTACCTGCCCCTTTTCATCTGATTGCCCCTGTCTCTGTAAAAAGAGAACACGTTTTTTACCGTGGCAGTATTTGTGATGTAATTATTTCCTGCTTAATAGTATTCCTGTGAGGCTCTCTAATGTCATGCTGAACATTACCAGGAACTGCATGGCTGTGGATACAACTTGTTATTTTCTGCCTCTGACAGGTGAAGCCATATGTGTCTAGAAGGCCCTGATGTAAAAATGATCAACTGCCAATAAAGATCTAACACTGATTGCTAGCCATAAAAGTGCTTAGGGGGTACTGTAGACAACAATGATAAAACCTGGCCACCATTTAGGGTGTTACATCCAGCCAGTCCTCTTTAGAAGGTAATTGCAGCATCTGCTTCTTTAAGTAGCTGGAAATCAATACAACTACTGTTTTATGTGACTGAATAGCTTTCTGCAAAGAGAAAGTAAAAAGCCTTGGAACACAGCTACAAGAGAATGTACACATTGATGCAGAGACAGCTGCTTTTCCAATAGCTTCCTAGTGTTCTACTGCACCTTTGATTGTTTTGTTTCAATGTTTTTTTGCCTTTTTATTTATTAATGTGTGTTTATTTATTTACTAGATTTCATGTTATTGGAGGTTGTTTTTTTATACATCTTCTCCACGGGGTATATTTTTTCTTTTATGTTTTATTCTTCTTTTTTTTTGAAGATTTATTCTCCGTCGCAACACTAATGTGTCAATCAGGCCATCGAATGCAGACAAAATAGGAAAGATTAGAAAAGAAAATTAATTAGGCTTCCTCTGTGATCATTGTAGGTTGATGGTTCAGTTTACGTGATCGAGGTCAATGAAATTCTGAAATTCGCATTAGCACAGTTTCCTTTTCGCTTGGTAGGGCATAGCATTGCCAACCATCTCAGATCTGTGGTATAGATTTACTGGGATCTGGCAGACACCGCAATGCACATAGTGATACCTGTGAGAATCCTTCCTCCTGTATTCATTACTCATGTATAAGGGCTGTGGTGCATTAGTTAACAAACCCAGGCATATTGCTGATCAGTTTAGGATTAGCTAGTGGTTAATAGTGAGGTAGACACATGAGAGAAAGAGAGAGTACATTCATTGACTCTGCTTACTAAAAAGTGAATTTCGGTAAGATTAAAATATCAGTCAAATTGGTTATTTGTTTGTTTGTTTTTTAGTTTCTATTATTTTTCGTAAATTTTTCACCTCAGTTTTCAACTCACGATGTAATGAATATACCTCAATATGAGTGACTGTTAATGTACATGAATGTGTCTCTATGTGTGTCTTAATATGTGTATATATATATATATATATATATATATATGTATATATATACATATATTGTGTGCAAGTATAAAATGCATGTGACATGTCTATACATGCATGTAAACATTTGTGTGTATATATTATATTTGTTATATAAAAATTAACACAAAAATATTAGGATTCTATTTGCATGTGTGTATGTGTGTGTTTGTATGTGAATGTTTTATTCATGTATGGATAAATACATTATTGCATATTTATGGCTATGTGTGCCTTAGTATATATAGTACTGTATAATTATCATAGGTTATTCCAAAGTATCAAATCTTTAACTTTATATTAAAAACATATGAGTATTAACGCAATAAAAAAGAAATCCTACTTTTCCAAAATGTTTTTGATATATAGGGTTAAAGTAGGATAGAGTTAGCTGGGCTTAAGTTTACAGAGTACTTAAGGTGAGTAAATACCTGCCTTCAAAGTAATACAAACCAGATGATAACCATGAGAATTAATGTCTGTAGCACCTTGAATGCACGTATCCCATAGCTCTAAGTTCCATTAATCAATTCACTTCCCCAATTGAGCATAAATGCTTGTGCATTCATGTATTTTGCAGAATGAAATTTAGTCCAAAGAGCCTCCCTCACCCTTATTTATACTCTAGTTATAATTAGTTATAACCTATATAATTTGCTATAAATTAGTTATAACTAGCCTGTAGAGGAACACATTTATCTGCCTGAAGCCACTGACTCTTAATATAATAGCTGCAAGTGGGCTAAAAATGTGACCTCTGCTTCCAAACAATAAAAGAAGTTTCAATTGGCCATATCATTCTTACAGTCAGGGAGAGACTGTACCAGGGACTTCATAAGGGAGAGTGATAAAGATTGCTATATCAGTTTTAAATCCATTTTATTAGAAATATATGATTTACATGTATTTACTGTATATGGGCACAATACTCAAATGCAGATATTATGTTTAGATCCCATTGCCACTTTTAGTAAGCTGTACTCCTAGTAATGTCATTGGAGTATACAAATACCAGAGTATTTGACCATTTTTATTCACCTATTTTATCACACCTACATTATCTACACTGTTTCAGAAAAAATGTATTGTACTTTTAGACTAAAATTTTAAATCCTGTGTGAAATATTGCAAGATGAGAGACATTGTCTATTGTCTAAAGCTTTTCATTTCCCAATTGTTTTTATAAGGGCTGAGCAAAGAATATTTTATAAGGTTGCACATAATTAAAAATTTAAAGTTTTTCTGAAAAGCTAGCTGTTAAGATATGCTTATATGCCAGCTATGCATCTTTTGCTTCAAATAAAAGTTATGCAGATATTTTTTCAATCAAAAAGTGTTTGGGAATGAAGGAGTTATGTCTGACACAGAAAACGTTTAAGATTCCACAGGGTCCTAGGAAGGTTTGGGGCATGACCTTCATTCTTCACTTAGAGATAATAAATAGAACAGAGCAAATTCAAATTCATGGTCCTGTGGTCCCTGTCAAGCACCTGTGTCCTGATCTTCTTCCACCTAACCTTAAAGGGACACTATAGTTTCCAGAACCACAACAGCTTAAAGTAGTGGTTCTGGTGTGTATAGTATGTCCCTGCAGCCTTAGTACCCTAAATAGTGCCTTTTCAGAGAAAAAGCAATGTTTACATTGCTGCATAGTAACACTTCTAATTGCAGTCACTCACAGGGCCACTGTAGGTGCTTTCGAGTCTACGTTTAGAATCTCCATGCTCTGCATGAAGACACTGAATATTCACCATAGATATGCATTGATTGAATGCAACTCTATGAGGAGATTCTGATTGGAGTAGCGTTGCGTTTTGCCTCACATGCACAATAGCCCCCCAATGCATTCTCCAGGGAGATTAGATTGATGATCTCAGTCATGGAGGCAGAGACAGGCATGGCCAACTGCGGCTAGACCGGCACGGCGTGGGAGAATAGGCGATTAATAAAATCTTAATAAATCTTCATAAAATATTGATTGACTAAAGCTTTAAGAATACAAACCTGTATCCTACAGCATCTTTAGATCTAGTACCCCCCTTTCACCTGTAAAAATAAAGAAAAACAGTTTTACTTACTTTTTACAGTACCGAGACTTCCTCAATGCTGCTGCCCATTTCATCTCCAGCAACATCATCGTAGAGTTGTTACTTTCCAGCTTCTACTTCAATCAAATGTTCCTCATAGAGAATCATTTGGGATGAGATATGCTGGCATGGTGAGCACTGCTCGTATTTCCAATCAAATGCTTCTCATAGAATTCAGTGCTTTCCTATGAGCTGAATTTGGTAACATGACTGAGTTTCAAACAGTTGTTCTAGAGGAAATGCCTCTATGGCAGTGTGCAAGATATAACCTATAGGTGTGTTTAATTATGCAATGAAAACATCACAGTTTGGTGCACTTAGTGGTCCTTTAAGGCTGAAATGGCCATGAGACAGTACAACTAATGTGGAATTACAACAGCCATGATGTTTCATCTTAAATCTGGAAAAGCATTGTGAAAATTAAAGTTGTACAATGTGGTCCTCGTTTTGGCCACCTCTACATTAATAAGAACTTTGGAAAGGTCATTCTAGCAGTTAAGGGCAGTTCTGATTCAATGAATACAAAAATTTTAAATTATCTTAATTCATTAATGGTTCATTACAAAAATAACATTGCAGTGGTCTCAATGCATAGTTAATAATAGATGGTAGGGAGTTGGCAGCAAAGGAGAAATCATTCTATCTGCATTTAGCAGCGAAGAAACAAGATATTTGTTATGCAAAGACTGTGGTATGTGTGCAGGTAGATAGAAGAATATGGTAATGGTAACCACTTATTTGCCCTCTCTGTAGAAACATGCAGAACAGTCATTGGACCTAATGTCTCCCGTGAGATGGTGTCTGATGTTATTATGGGTGGCTTGCCATGTTTAACAGTTGGTGACAGAATTGTAGGTTGAAGGAAGCATAATTTATTCATGAAGTTTATATTGAGTGCCGGTCACAGCTGTTCTGATTCACTTATGTGTCAATATTTAAGACTGTGCTTTTGTAGCATTTAGCAGCTATCCTGTGAAGTGCCCATATATTTCTATTGATGTGCTTCAAGCGCTGTGGCTCTTTCCTAAAGGAGTTTGCGCAAGTGAAGCATATCATTAATTTGGGGGATTTTACCCTTGACACATTAGCATTAAAATTCACTTGTGTGACCAATGTACCTCTGATTGTGTAGCTTCTTTAAAGCTGTTAGTTGCCCCATGTTGCTTTGTCAAATCACTTGTGAAAGTGTCAGACCTTTCTTGTAATGGATATATACTATAAACTGTCAATCAATGTATTTAACACATTTACAGCAACATATCTAATTCCAATATATTTACTTTAATGTTAAAGCAAAATTGTCACTAATAAAATCACCTAAAAGATACAACTATGTACCCTTGCATTCGGGCATCCACTGGTTCTAACTTCAGCTCCTGGAAATTTTACCTCCCAAGAACTAGGATCTCTGAGAGTACAAAACGTGCATCCCTGGCTGGAGAGAAATGGCAGGATATGGTGGTGGTAACTGCATTACCAGGTTTACCAAAAAATAGCTTAACTTGGACATAATAGCTTCCCCTTCATGAAAAACTAAAAGTGCCACTTTAAATCCTGTTTTTATGTGGCATGTTTTTTATTTTTCCAAATTCTGTACAGAGATAGATAGATACATAGATAGATAGATAGATAGATAGATAGATAGCAATAACACGCACAGTATATTAGATTTATATTTTCAACCCATTGCCTTTTCATTTTTCTCACAAACGATAACATGACAGCTTATAAGTATGTTTCATAAAAGCTATTACAGCTGTTGAAGGTCACTGAGGCGGATGCAGAGTAAACCTTTCAATGAGTAATTAGAAAACTTCTTGCACAACATGGAAACTATTTCACATTTCATTGGTTACATGAATAAGACTTGAGTCCATTTCCTCTTTTACAGTAAACTTGAAAAACTCCCTAGAAAGGTTAAGAGGAATTCGGAGCAGAGAGGAAAGATTATAAAAGATTGTCCGCTGGCTTTTATAGAATTAATTCTGGCAAAAAAATGAAAAGTGGTCACGTTTAGCTAGGGTTGTTTGCCATAACTTTTCAGATTTGCTTAACGCATGACCTTTTCTCTGGTAAAGGTCACACAGACTTGATATGGCTGGAGGCATTGAAGTTCACACGCCTCATTCAAAATTCTATTAGTGCAATCGAAACTATCACTTTATTTACTACATTATTCATCTGAATCCGCATTTTAATGTGACTCACTACTTCCTCCACCTATGATTATTTGATGATATTGAATCTTTGTGTTATTCAGAAAATCCCACTGAAGCAGGCACTGTTCCTAAACGTCTTACCTCAAGAAATGTATTTTGTAGAAATAAAATGAAAATACAAATGTCAGCAAAAACTTTATCTAGAGTTTTTGGAACAAAATAAAAATGGAACACTTTATAACACTTAAAATAAATAATGTAACACATAAAGTTCAAGGTCATATTCTCTCTTCATGGTCCAATATACATTCACTCAATAGTGCCTTGTGGAGTTTTTTTTTATTAGTAGTAGTAGTATTTGTAGTAGTGGAGCCAATCCAAAAATGATTGTTAACACTTGTCAGCCTCTTGGATATTTTGCAAGGATGTTGATCCTTATGATGTTGGCTATAAGACTAGTAAGTACTTGAGGAGTTTGGAAAGGAATTCAAAGTCAAATTAATTTATTACTCCAACTGTAACCACTAATTTTCCTGAAATTGGATTGTTCAAATTGATTCCAAGTTTTATAAGTAAAAAAAATAGTTACTCTCCAGATTCTTATAGCAGTAACATCTGACATCCCAGGATATTGGAAATCTGTACAAATAGTGAAATCCATGCTCTTATACGTGAAAATAAAGGGTAAAAATGGTCACGAGGCAATCATCTCATTTTTAATACAACTAGGCCAAACTTGCAACTTATGGGAGGACACAATTAAAATGAGGTGTATTCGATAATTATTATTGTATAAGTGATAGGGCTTATTTCAATATATATTTGGTGTAGATATGTATATGTATATGTTTGCTTGAGAAACATTGTTATTTGACTAACTCCATAACAATTATGTATATAGGATACAATAATTGGAAATGGCATATTCTTATTTTCTATTGACTTGTACTATTATTGGTTGGGTCATGTAAAATATTTCCCACCTTTTGTTTTCCCTAATTTTTCCCCTTTTCCTCCATTTTTTTATGTTTGTTTTTCTTATTATTGTTTCATTTTATGGGTAATTTTATATTATTGTTATATAATTTTATTGTATGGCTCTTTTTGTATATTATTGTAAAATATATTTTCAATAAAAATATTTGAAGAAAAATTGTCACTAAAAAAGTGCACCTGTCAAGAATCAACCTTATTTGGAGTAATTTTAAAAGTACATACTTTCTGTTGCTAGCCAAATTATTAGAAACATTTAAGATTTTGACCTTCTATGTGATGTGTGCTTAACATGTTCACCTTAAATCACCACCAGCTTGAGCTCCTTGTGACTCAGGGAACCCAAACGATCCTATTGCTCTCAAACTACACACACATTAATTCCAACAGTATAACCATACACTGCTGACTTTTTCCTTTGATGCTGACTATGCACAGCGTATTCTAGACTTCTCCTTCTATGGCAGATCCAAATATAGAATTTATCAGTTTCAATTTATTGACCTCTAGGCAGCCAAGGACAGAGTCTCCAATACTTATTGGCTATCCTATAGTGAAATTACTGAATTATGGTGACACCAATCACTAATGCTAAGGGGGTCCAGCAAGTCCACGATAAAGTAAGGGGGGGGCACATGTTTTTTTCCAATCCATACAGAGAGGCATATAATGAGAATTTAATGTAAAGGACAATGTGTTAATTTTGCCCTGAGACTACAATTAAATTTGTCTTTACAGCCAATTCTCCTACAAGGAGGAAAAGATCAGTAGGTGCAAAAATAGGCAAGAATCTGAAGCGGAAGACAAGTAAGTACGTGAATATATTTTGGGATAATGGAGACTTACAAATATTCCTCACCTTTTGACTTTTTGGTCACAATGTACAGACATATACAGGTGGGATTTAGCCCACAAGTGTCTTAAAACATCTGTAATTGTGGGTGAACACTAAATAACACTAAATAACAATAAACCATCAACTAGCAGATAGTTGCATGATTTTCCCCTTATAACTGAAGCTTAACAGCACACTGATTTATGATCTGTTGCAGAGGTCCTGACTCTGGCATAGTATGTCCTTTAGAGTTCATCAGGAAAAAAATAAAATAATAATTTCACGCGTACATAGGGTCTAGAAACCTACGCATGTGTCAGATTTGAACACTAATGGGATTATTCACTAAATTGTGAATTGATAAGAGAATTGCAATTTAAGGCTGATTTTGAATAATTCTCCAACTATTCTACTTTTTAGCTTTTTTGGACACATAATTTACAGCCCTCTTGTCAATTTTCAACTGTTCAGTGGTTTAAGGCATACATTTTAACTTTTCAGTTATGCTTAGAAGCACACAGGCCCTTTCTTGTTATCCATTCCGTGGCAATACACAAATGTTCTCTATTAAAATGTGCAATGTTATAGGTATTATAATTTCAGCAACACATTTCCTTTGTGACCCTCACATGGCCACATAGGCTCTGTCTTTATATATTATAAATCTCCTAGTATGCAATAAATGGAGCATGATGTTGAGAAAAGAATACATTGTATTAAGAGACAAACAACGTGGCAGAAGAATAAAAAAATCACCCTAATTTAATCCTGTTTTTTTAGCCTAAGTAAAGCAAATCAATAACATTCAGCAGACATATTATATAGAAAACACTTGAATAATGAATCCAAGCATGATGTTGAACGCTACTATAAAATATGTATCCAATTTGTATATATTAATTCAATAGAGAACTTTGCACTAGAGACAAATATATTATCATGTATATGGCCATAATTATATTAAAAAGTAAATCATTTGTCAGCTATTGTTTATCATTTAAGATATAACATTAGCTGATGTTTATAAGTTTAATTTCACTTTTTTCAAGTATTTATCTTTGTAAACAACAAATAGATGATAAATAGACAGACAGACAGACAGATGGATGGATGTGCTACAACAATCAGGCTGTTCTCTGTAATTAGTTGATTGGTTAGATAGAACAGAATGACAGATTGATCAGACCAATAGGTATATCAGCACAATAGATAGATGGATGGAAGGATGGGTGGATGAATGGACAGATAGACAGAAAGAGGAATGATGAATGACAGACAGAAAAATAGGTAGATACACAAACTGACAGATGCAGTGGTGGAACTAAAGTAGAGAGGGCCCTGATGCAAGAATTGTATTGCCTGCCCCGTACCATTGCAAGAATGGGCAAAATGTAGATCCCCATCTGTCGTACAACTTCCACAATGCTTTGCCAGCTAGGGATCTACCATTTGCCCATCCTTGCAAGGTTGTGTTATCACTAGGCAGTGCTCTAATGTAGGCATGTTTTTGTATAGAGTATATGTGTGTGAATGTAGGGGTGTATGTGTGTGTACATACACAGACACACGTACAGACACACATACAGACTCACAGGCTCACATATACACATACAGACACACAGAAACACTGATAGATACACATACATGCATACACACACACACACACACACATACAGATAGATACACAGACACACATCCACACAGATAGATACACATACATACAAACAAATAGGTAGATAAATACACAGACACACATACAGACAGACAGATACAGACTGATACAAAAATATACATACAGATACACAGATACATATACATACAGACAAACATATAGATATACAGACACACATACAGGCAAACAGATAGATACACCAACAGACACACATGCACATACACAGACACACATGCACATACACAAACACATACATACAAACAGAGAAACATGTATATATATGCAAATCTAAAAAAATGTAGCCACCCTCCTACCATTACGGTGCAGGAGGGTGGTTTCCCTGAGGTCTAAGCCGCTGGCTCACACTGTTAGGAGTTAGAGTCTCTCCCACTTGAGCACTTCCTCTCCTCCCTTCTCCCACAAGGCTCTGTGATACAGTTTTAGTCATAGTCTTTAGACTAAAAAGCCATTTTAGTTTTAGCCGTATTTTAGTCATCTGAATTGTTTTAGTTTTAGTTTAGTTTTAGTCGACTAAATGTCCAGTAGATTTTAATCGACTCAACTAAATTCCAATGGGTTTAGTTAAAGCTTCTATCTGACTCTTTTGCCCCAGCCCCTCTCTGTCTGTTTGTGTCTTCCCAGCCCCTCCAGATGTCTCTCTCCCAAACTCTGGTCTGTCTCTTTCACCCCTTCCACAGCCCTTCTGTACAGTGTTAATTTTGGCGACAAATTTAAATTTCGTTTTAGTCATAGTCTTTTGACTATAATGCCATTTTACATTAAGTCCTATGTTAGTCATCTGAATTTTGAGTTTTAGTCTAGTTTTAGTCGACTAAATCTCAAAAATTTTAGTTGACTAAAATTTGACTAAAATTGTTAGTCGACAAAATTAACACTGCTGCTATAGCTGGGAGGAAGTGACAGGCTGTCACTTCCTTCCAACGCTGACATCATTAAGGGAGCCTATTGCGCTGTTAAAGGGCTGCAGTTATGACTGGGACCCTGAAAACACATTACCATCGGGTGGGTCTAATTACATGGGCCACCTGAAGGGCCCCCTCAGCGTGTAGTTCCACCTCTGGACAGATGTATTAGCTTTTACAGGGCAGATAGATTTTTACAAAAAAAATAATTTTTTATTTAAACATGTTTGTAGTTTTGTTTTATAAATATGAAAAAATATGCTGTCTGTTTAATTCAGATATGCAAATCAATTTTTACCCTCAACAAATTAGATATTATAGGATTTTAGTTTCTTTGAAATGCAAAGGCGTACTCTCAGCTCAGTTCCTCAGTGAGCAAAATGCTGCATCATGCATGCTGGAAAATGCTGACATACATAAAACACAACACTTGTTTTATTTTCACAGTTAAAGATGTAGTGAGTGAATCATTTGGGATCATTTATAAACAAATCAATACAGATTTTAAAAGGAAGGAAGAGAAGTGCAATGGAATTACGATAACCGTTTCCAAGTTACATGCACTGCGAGGTGAGACATAGAGTAAATGCCCCATAATAATGACCTGCCGGTTAAAGACTTGCAATTTCCGCAATTGGTTGCCTCTAGCTATATGAACTCTAATCAATAATTCAATTTTCAAGCAACTGAAATAAGTGCACTCAATTTAGCTGTTGGACCATACTACCCTCGAAGCAAGCTCTTGGGAAAACTTCCACGACTGCCCATTCTTGCAACGCCTGATAGACGACTACAACTGTTTCTTTCCTGCTCCCTTTTCCCAAAGCACTATTATTCGATTTGCTTTTTCTAAGTTCATGCACACAGAAACAGATGATTGTTCACGTCCTCTCTTGAGACACATCTGTAGATACACAGCTTTTCAGGCAATGGATTGCAATAGGCTGAACTTCAAAACATACAGCCTTTAATGTGAAGGGCTTCCTGAACAGGAAGAGCAGACCAAAAGGCACCAAACAAGCACTGAGCTCAAAGGTCTCTTTCGTGTTACTAAACAAACCTGCTTGCAGATTTATCCTGACTCACAGAAACCCAATATATCAAGAAATAAAATAAAGTAGCAGCTTTGTCATTTTTTTTTCTTATTTTCATTTCACACATGGAAATATTTTTTTTTAATGGTTTTGCAAGTCGTAGTTCCCAAGCTGTTATTGTCGATTGTCAGCTAGTGTTATTGTTTTATTAGAAATAATCATAGGACATGCTAGCATACATGCAGCTTAACTAGGGTAGCTGCTCAGGGGCCCTACAAACAGGGCCGGTGCAAGGATTTTTGCCGCCCTAGGCAAAAGAAAGATTTGCCGCCCCCCCCCCCACTCCCCCCTGGGACATCGCAATGCCCCACCCATATGATCTGCCATATGAACTAGTGCCAGTGCTGCACACAGTGTGTGTTTACATTAAAAAGCCTGCAGGGACAAACTATAGACACCAGAACAACTTTATTAAGCTGCAGTGGTTCTGGGGACTATAGTGTCCATTTAATGTGAGGTAAATTAGAGATTAGTGTCACTAATAATATACTAGATTGCCTACTTACAAACAGATGAGGATGGTGATGGGCTCTGGCTGCAGTCTGGCTCCACTGGTCTGGTGTAGAACAGGATCTCTGGAGGCTGTTTGTAACTGTGGTCACAAAATTCAATGTTCTGGGAGAACGGGAAGCAGCTCCATTTTTTGGGGAACTTTGCACAGCTCAAGGTCTGGGCCCCAGGGCCTGATGGTGAATATGCCCATAAAGCCCACCCATAAGCCCACCTACATGTTCCACCCATGAGTTCGCTCACAGGGAGTAGAGTGTGTAGGGGATGTGTTATGTGATACTGTAGAGGATCTAATGTGTGTGCTTATGGTATGTAGTGTAAAGGGATACCAGTTTGTGTTGGTGATGCAGTGTGTTTGTGTGTAAGGGATAGAAAGCAGTGAGTGTTTGTGTATAAGGGATGTATTGTGTGTTTCCTGTTGTGTGTAAGGGATGCATTGTGTGAATCTGTGTTTGTATGCATAAGGGATGCAAAGTGTGTTTCTGTGTATGTAAGGGATGCAGTGTGTGTCTGTAAGGGGTGCGTTGAGTGTGTGTAAGAGATGCATTGTGTTTCTGTGTGTGTGTAAGAAAAGCAGTGTGTGTTTGCATGTGTGTGTAAGGGATGCATTGTGTGTTTCTGTGTATATGTGCAAAGGATGCATTGTCTTTATGTGCAAGGGTTGCATTGTGTGTTTCTCTGTGTGTAAGGGAAGCATGTTGTGTTTCTGTGTGTATAGGGATGCATTGTGTTTGTGTGTGTGTGCGCGTTGTGTGAAAGAGCTCCCTGTCCTGCCCCCTGTCCTATAGAGCTCTCCCTTCAATTCCTTAGAGATCTCCCCTGCCCCTTAGTGGTCTCTCCTCTCCCCCCACCTCCCTTAGTGGTCTCCTTTTCTCCCCGACTTTCCATTAGTGGTCTCTCCTCTCCCCCCACCCTCCCCTAGTGGTCTATCCTCCACCCCCCTCTTTTAGCTGTCTCTCCTCACACCCCTCCCCTAGTGGTCTCTCCACCGCCTCCTCCCTCCTTTAGTGGTCTCTCCCTCCCCTACATTCTCATCTCCCACCCCCGTGTTCTCCTCTT
>OW240912.1:279631987-280203007 GCA_933207985.1 Pelobates cultripes
GACAGGAAGTGCACACTTAGTGTGCACTTCCTGTCAGTCCGGCCGGGTCGCGGACCGGAAAGGAGCTCGGCCACGCTACAGGGCAGGGGAGGTGAGGCACTGTGGCAGCTGCCTGAGCGCTCTCCATAGAGTGCTCAGGCGGCTGCAGAATTTAAAGGGCCGGCGATGGGGGCGCAGGGCGCCCCCTCCTATATGGCGCCCTAGGCGGCTGCCTAGTTCGCCTTATAGGAAGCGCCGGCCCTGCCTACAAAACAGTGGGGTCCCCATCATCAGAGTGATGGATAGTAAAGTTATATGCAAATGTGATGCATATTATCAAACTGCTGTGCACTAAATTAATATATTCTTATTTTACAAACAGGCATGAACATATTTGTTTTATTCACTGCTTTTTGTATAATGAAATCCATTCCATCTATTATAAATGGGTCCGCTACATATTTTTTTTCCTAGTAGATAACATCCCTCTTGTTTTGCTTCTACCTTGCACACACCTGAAATGTAGAATTATTTTTATATGTTTGAGAACCATGTCATATACTATTCAGTAGCATACTCTCAAACGTTTAAACTGATTATTCGAGTGATAAATACAATGTGAAAGAATAAAACTGGCTTCCATTGTTCCAAAACATACTGACAGAATTAATTTTTCATAGAATCCTAATTTTTAATTATTTCAGTACTATGGTACATATGTTTGGAGGACATGAACTGGAAAAGTGAATTGTTTAGTGCAGAAACAATACAAATTTGATGTTGGAAATCAACACTGTTAAATAACATAAAGACGACTATTATTATTATGAGATTAAAACTAATAATAAACTATTGCTTCTACAAATGATCGTATACAAGGCAGCAAAAAATTTCAAGGTGCCCTCTCGCAAACTTGCCAAACCACCTTACTACAGCTTCTGTTTCCTCATTAAAAATAAAAGTTAGGCCGAAGTCTTATCATAAAACTAAATGTATGGTATTTCCTATCTTCATTTGTTACAACAGACTTTGTTGCCAGGGATATTGCTGTGATATTTTTCTCTGTGGAAAATTATTCATGCTATTCTTGTTTTGGTTTAACCCCTTAAGGACACATGACATGTGTGACATGTCATGATTCCCTTTTATTCCAGAAGTTTAGTCATTAAAGGGTTAAACAATAGTATTTCGCAAGTCTCTCTTTATTGCTCTCTTTATTGATTGGAATGTCTTTTCATCCAAAATGGCTCATAGATCATTTTAACTGCTACTAAAGTCAATTCCCGAAAAGTAATGTCTAGTGCAGAATTCTCGAATACCAATCAAATTACAAAATATTTTACTCAAAGGTAAGGTCCTAGGATTTTATGGGGAGTGCACAGCACTCCCATAGAAAACAAAGGTTTGGATGATAAATCTTAGCCACTTCCCGATTCTTGAAGAAATGCACATTTGAAAAAAACAAGGGAAATTCAAATATGAATAATTGTTTTATTTTCAATTGTTTTAAATGTATTTTGATTGCATTTAAAATTCATATTTGTGTGGCGATTTAACGTATCTTTAATGTGTCTTGTGCTGTGGAATATGTCAGTGTTATATTAATAATAATAATAAAAATAATGTCATTACAGTGTTTAACCAAGAGAGATACTTTTAACTTGTTGTTGGTTTCCAAGTGCATGACATGTGTATAGTGGCCCTCTCAGCATATGCTTAAACCCATCAAACCAATCCCCAAAAAGACATTGACACCACGTTATTTTTTTGTCTAAAATGTTACAACAGTGTTAATTTATGTGAAAAATGTTAATAAGGAAAAGTTGGTCATTGTCAATATAAATTCAGCATTGACGTATAAACACCACCGTACTTCCTTAATACAATTAAAACCCCAGACAATGACCCAACCCTACATAAACAATAAATCAAAACAACATTATAACACAATATATGTAACAGTGAGCACATATCCACAATGCCACAAAGGGCAGCCATTTTCCACAGTTTGACAATTGTGGGAGTATACTGAGATATCCCTACACCCACAGGCTCTGATCTACCAATGAGCTTGAACCTTCCAATACCAGTTCAAATGCCTAATTATTCTTACTGAATTAAAAATATCCCACATATCAAGCCAACCTATCCTCCAACGTGTCTATCCATTCCCCACTGCCATGACCAAACGGTAATAAAAATACTAAATCAGGGAGGGAAGATGGAGCAACAACAGGTAAGTGAGGATTAAAGGACCACTCTAGGCACCCAGACCACTTCAGCTTAATGAAGTGGTCTGGGTGCCAGGTCCAGCTAGGGTTAAACTGCTATGTTTATTAATGGGTTAAGCCTTCCCCCTAATCCTCTAGTGGCTGTCTCATTGACAGCCACTAGAGGCGCTTGCGTGCTCTCACTGTGATTTTCACAGTGAGAGCACGCAAGCGTCCATAGGAAAGCATTGTAAATGCTTTCCTATGCGACGGGCTGAATGCGCGCGCAGCTCTTGCCGCGCGTGCGCATTCAGCCCAGGAAGGGAACGGAGGAGAGGAGGAGGAGAGCTCTCCGCCCAGCGCTGGAAAAAGGTAAGTTTTACCCCTTTCCCCCTTCCAGAGCCGGGCGGGAGGGGGTCCCTGAGGGTGGGGGCACCCTCAGGGCACTATAGTGCCAGGAAAACAAGTATGTTTTCCTGGCACTATAGTGGTCCTTTAAGTTAAGATGACTCCTAGCATAAAATGGCCCCTTTATATATAATCCTGTAAACTCTGCCCACACCAAACTCTCAAACAATCCTAAACACCAGCATCATTCTATGCCTGTTTCCTAGCAATGTCAAGGCCCATGTATGGATGTTGCGGGCAATGTGATGCCAATAAGAATAACGGAGCCTACCCCAAATACCCCCCAATAACGACAGACACCGAATTTGGATGAAAAAGGCCACAGCATTTATTTAACATAAGACTGTAGGACTCATCCAACATTTATTAACTGACTCATCCAACATTTATTAACTTTATCATTTAATTATAACCAGAGAGAAATACACAAATAATCCATAACTTAACATATAATTATTAACACCTAGTGTCCTATAGACTTAGGTTACATAAACGTCCTTGCCAATGAAAGAGACCACATGCCTATGCACCAACTTGCCCACTGGGTTCTCGCCTCCCCCCTTGTCCATACCAAATTTCCTTTTCCTTTAAATGCTTACCACCAGTCAGATTTTAGCTCGGTGGGCACATCCAAGTCAGTAACTTGAAAGTTGAGGGGAGGTTGAGAACTGACCTTGTCCATATACCTGACACTCAATGTAATATCCCCCAAAACCTATTGGCAAGGACACGCCCCCCGCTAGCTGTGACATGAACAATAACAAACAGAAAAGAGGGAGGGCGGGAGGAAAGTTGTTTGCTGGTCCGTCTCCCAAGAGGCACTGAGGTAAGATGATCCATACATCACTCCCATACACACATACAACCAGTCACAATCATCCATACCCACACTCATACATGTGCCCTTGTCCGCTTAGCTGTGCTATCTCCCCAGGGCCTCTCCCCTTAGCAACGGTGGTTCATGGGCTACATTGTGGGGACTAGATGTTATTATCCAACCTAATGGTTTTCATTTTATTGAGTTCAGTAGAATCTCAATAATTTGATCTCACTGAGGGTTGTGATGTTAAGGTAGCTATGAAATTAATTTATAATAATAAATTAGCCTGTTTTGTGTTAAGCAATTTACTTGTAACAGACAATGTATAATTAGAATAATGCAATGAATTTAAATTAGCTCAAACTATCAGTGTTATTAGCCGTAAATAAGTCAACATTTTAAAAGAAATAATATTTGACATCGCACAAATCCATAAACTGCAGATCTACAACAATGATTATCATTAAAGGAGCACTATAGGGTCAGGAACACAAACATGTATTCCTGACCATCTATCCCCCCTGGTACCCTCATGCCTCCCTAAATATAGTAAAATCTTACTTGTATTCAAGCCTGAAGCTGCTTATTTTATCACTGTTTCCTTTAGACCTGCCCACTGCCTGCTGACATCAGCAGAAGTGGTAGCCTGATCCAATCACAATACTTCCCCCATGGCTGAGACTGACAAAGAGGCAGATCAGGGGCAGAGCCAACACAATTCAAACACAGCCCTGGCCAATCAGCATCTCCTCATAGAGATTAATTGAATCAATTAATCTCTATGAGGAAAGTTCAGTGTCTGCATGCAGAGGGAGGAGACACTGAATGTTTGGATGCATTTTACACAGGAAAGATCTCTAACAGCTATCTGAGGAGTGGCCAGTGAAGTTATCTCTAGACTGTCAGGTAAACACTGCATTTTCTCTGAAAAGACAGTGTTTACAGCAAAAAGCCTGAAGGTAATGATTCTACTCACCAGAACAAATTCAATAAGGTGTAGTTGTTCTGGTGACTATAGTGTTCCTTTAAGATTTTAATATCAAGGAAAATTAATATTATCCAAGAAGCATACTTTTAGCTAGAAAAACTCAGTGTAGCATTACAAGCAAAAAAAAACGAAACACTTTTTGATATTTATACTAAAGAAAATTTTCATTTGCGGTTTTCTTAATGCTATGGAATTATCTTTGTTATTTTAGCGATATATTAGTCACACTTCTAAGAAATGTGAAATTTCTTGTCTGCCAGTTCTGCTTAAGAGCAACCATAAGCAACTGAATTTACCGCATTATTGTTTTTCCCATTTGATTACTTTCACCTAGTTATTCGCACTTCTCAACAAATATGCCTGTTTTTCTGGCAACATTTATAAAATTGTTATTGACTTTACATTTCTTTGTGGAAGCAAAATATATTAACAAGAAAATAAGTTTGCATAGTGCAATATGGTATTGAGCAGTACGGTAATTGCTGCTAGTGCACAGTAGACAGACATATTTATGCCTTAGCTGCAAAAATCACAATAAAGGTATTTTAACCCCTTCATGACATTGCTGTTTTAACTGTGTATATTGTGTATATTCTGATTTACCACATCCACATATATTATATATATATATTTTTTTTTTAGGACACATAGATTCTTCTTTTGATTTATATATATGTAGCTTTTAGGTTGGTGCTCCTAATGAGAATTACCACCCATTTAATGAATTTATATGTCCTTGTTTTAGGAGTGCATCATCTTTCTAGGGTTTTCATCTAATTTGGGTTGTCACATGTTATGTACCATAAATCCATTTGATTTCTAGAATGTTTGCAAAATTGGTAAACAGGAATTGCAAGATCAATAGCTGCTATAGAATTAACTAAATCTGCTGCACTTCAAAACAACACTTGGTCACTGTATAACTCAGTAACCAAAGTGGAACTCTGTCTATGGCTCGCCGTGAATCCTTGGTTGAGCTCATCGAGGATTGCAGCCGATCCAATGCTTTCCAATAGGAAAGGGAGGCTAGTGCACATGCGCGACAAAATGCTGTGCTACACCAATCAGATGGCCTCTATGAGTTCTACTAAGCTATTTCTGCAGAAGCACCCATAGTGGCTGTCTTGCAGAATGGCAATGTTTTATACTGCATGGTTAAAATGAATGGAATATGGCACCCAAACCACTTTGTGAGTGAGAAAGATGCTTAAAGGGACACGATCACACTGATTAGCTGTGAGAGAGAGGGAGACTTGAATTGCAGACACACACAGCATTACAATGCCGCATGTAAGTTTCCCAGCATACTATTCATGAAAAAGTGGTTGCATGCTGGAAAATGTTGAGTAAGCAGTTTAAAATAAAAAAAATCATGGCATATTCTGTAAACACATACTTTATCAATGAATTTTTAAAAAAAATATTATATCTTGTTAAACTAAACTGTCCTCTTTTTGTTGCTTTTGATTCTGTCTTAACTCACTCCCAAAAGAGTTTGAAGCTGTTACCGTGATGAAACTTGCCACAGTGGTAAGTGCACACCTACATGTCTACTGCCTCAAGAGCATCTTTCTCCATGTTTGCACATAAAAAAATGACAGTCAAATAAAATAGCGCAACTTATAGTTAACATCCGTTAAAATTCAGTTAACTCAGATGTGACGACTTGTGTCACGTTAAATGAACTGTCCTTTGACAATCATACTGTATTTGTTACATGTTCTTAACTAATGTTTCACGATCCATTCAATTCAGTAGTATTTCACTATTACTCTGTCTGATTATTCACAGCTGGGAACTAGGTTCTGCTGACAGTTTCACGAGAGTGTATTATCTTGTTTTACAACTGGTCAGTGGAGAAACATGGACTGTTTAAAGAAGTTTTACATTCATTTATAAAAATGTAAGTCAGTGGGTTGAAGTCTATATGTTATTTATGTTTCTTTACAAAAAGGAAAAGTCTAATATGGTTTCAGTTAGCTGGCGAGAATTTCAGGCTGAATATAACAAGTATAACCTACTTAGGGTAAAAAAGTAAAAGGTAAGATGTTAACTAAATCAGTACCACTGATGTACTATGAATGTCAGTAAAATATTAACTTAAAAACAGACTGCGGGCTATATAATTACAATCCCTTTACTAATTACAAAAAATGGAAACATGAATTATAATTATGTTAAGATCGATATACCCAACTTTGAAATTCACGTGCTTGCTGCCAGCCCCTACGAGTACCAGCTTACGCAATGACTTCTCAACAGACCAGGAAGTGTCTGAAATCCTTTCACCAGTACCAGTACTTCCAAAGCTTTTAGAGCGAGTGTTAATTAAGCAAATTAGTATTTTATGAGACTTAGCTTTCTTTTGATTTGGCCACAGTTACCTTAATTTGGTCCTGTAAAAGCAAACACATTTTAAAATCTTCGCTTACGGGGAATAGCTGTGGGATATATATTAGCACATTCCATGTTTATTGAATGCTGTGACAATGTAATATGTATGTGAAAAAAACAAGATGAAAATATAAATGATGAATATCTTATAGGAAAAAGTCAGGATTCTCTACATAAAAACATTATGTATGAAATACTTAACTTTAGATACATGGACTTGGAAAAATCAGTCTGGGAAAATTCCAAATCTGGAAACTAAAAGGGACATGTTAAGATCATAACAAAATAGCAAAAGTAAGCATTAGGTGGAAAGGTTGCAGTCGGGGTGTTTTTAATTACACATTTATGTTTTCCAACATTTGCTCATGTCATCCTCACCAACAAATCTTATTATATATTTGGCAGAAATTGGAGGTAATAGAAATAGAAGCTTTTTAAATGCAGGCATTACTATAACTGTGTGCATGTGTTTGTGTGTGTGCATTAATGTACTTCATAATACAATTAAATAATAGCTTGTAATGAAATGGCCGCATTATAAGTGTCAACATACCTTGAGGGAAATAAACATATATCTTTTGTGGTGCTTGGTTTTTGTTACTGCTATTACACTTACAGCCACATACACCATGTTTTGGGGGGGAGGGGAGGGAGTTTGTGTGTGTTTAAACAGGAACTTTATTTATTTATTTTTTAATTGTGCTCATCTGTCATGTTTAGCAAACTGTTAGGTTTGAAATAAGTGTCAAAATTTAAAACAGGCAGATACTCACAGAGTCAGGCCAAATATTTCTCTTTTGGGTATCTTTGGATAACCATGCTATATTATAGTCATTGCCTGAGCTGAATGTGTGGGAGGACTCACTGTTGCTGGTAACATTTAATTGTTAGTCCTCTATAGTCTCTAAGGTGCTAGAGAGGAAGTATGTCTGATTGCTTTACTTTCTCTCACTATGCAGCCATTTTGCCTTTAGGACGTAAGAAAGGTGTTGTTTTTTTTCTTTTCTTATGTTATTAAATCAGTCTGTTCCTGTTTAAAGAGACCACTGACTAAGGAATCTTATTACTTGGCTTCATATGTGTTCCCTGCTCTGACTTCTACATACTATGGCTGTTAATACAACTGTGCTAAATGTAAACACAAACCTGGCACAGAAAACTCCTTTTCATGTGGCACAGTGAACACACTGTTGCTGCAAAGTTGTGTGATGCATCTAATTTAGATTTTACGCAGACTCTGGCATGAATGGTGTTGTGTTGTTATACATTGTGCCACCAGACCTTTGATTGTTAACTCCCCTGGTGTGGATATAAACAAAGGCTGTTGTTAGGAACAATGTAATAGGTGTGATTAGTTGCCTTGTGTAGTGGGGCATTTGACAGCTAATAAATAGCCAGTCAGTATGACAAAGCTGTAAATGGACCCTAGTGGGGGATATATGTCTTGATGTTTGGAATTGTGAAGAACAGGAAATTGGGAAGGTCATGCTTTAACATAAAGCATGGATGAAAATAATTGCAAATATTATTGAAAAACTATTTCAGAATAAATTGATTATTGCATAGTGGATATTAACTATTAACGTCTTTGAAACAAGCCTTATTACTCTTGTAGTGGATGCTTTAACACAATACAATAATGGGGCACATTTGTAGCTTATTAAAAAAAAATGTTACTGCTTAAGTAAATAATTAATATATATTGTGTGGACAGAGGAAGGGCAAAAGTTTTGCAAATCTATTACCGGAGTTTGAAATGGGACTTTGAAATGGATTTTAGAAACCTCCATCCAAATGACAAGTTGATTCTCAGTGTTTTGACACCTTCAGAGCCCGAGGGTATCCAGAGAGAAAAACATGTTATAGAACAATGCTTTGATTGTCCCTATTTCACCAAAAAGGTTAATGGCATTTTTCTCCATTTTTTTTCTGGGGAGCAGTTCTTCCGTACACTTCTAATTTGTCAGGCTCCAGTTTCCATATTCTATTTACTGGTTTAAGCAGTACTGTGACAGCTAATTCCAGAAACCATATGGAGATATTTAATATTGTTACTTAGCTTTACTGAAATTCTTGAGGTTTCATGTAAGGGAACAAAGGTATTATTCACTTAGTGTTATATTTCTTAAATATTTACTCCTTCCAGTTGTGAACAGAATTGGGGAAATTACATGTTTTGCCTAACTTAATTTTGGCTAGTCTACACCAGAGGTAAGCAAATGCAGTCTCTCTAAATTATTAGAATGATACGCAGAAAACTGAGAGCCAATCTAAAAATGTGACATTCTATCTCTCCGTAAAATGTGAGCTATTCTTGTGCGACATAGTTGCTATTTGGATAGACTTAGATGACTTGTGTGGTTTAAAAAAAATAAAATAAAATTAATTTGGAAAATAAAAGTGGTGCTGTATCCTATCTTCTTTAAAATAAGTAAAAACCCATCAGTTTTGACTGATGTAAAGTAAAATATTGAAGAATAATCAATTAGAACTGTGTTTATTCCCTGAAATCATGATGTCAAACGATATTAGGATCAGTGTCCTCCTTGCATTGATCACGGACATGATGCTTAGCATTGAAAATTACTACAAATTATAATTTCCATAATAAATGATTAATTGAAAGAATTAAATTACTGCAACTTTACTAAATGTTGGAAAGAAATAAAAATCTAACATGTTAAAATTCAGAAAAATATTCTATAGTCTCTGTCCAGTGTTCACTAGTACTGAGCACTTGCAGACTGATTACTAGATGCACATGGTATGCTAAAAATAATGGTTGACAGAATGATTGGTATATTTATGAACATCGCATGGTGACTAGGTTAGCGGGAAGCTTACATTTCCTTTTGTCTGCAGATGGTAAAGAGTGGAAACTGGGGTGGCTAAATCCATGTGTTTGCTTTGTAAATCACTATAGAAGAAGACTGGGTACTATGTAAAAAAATTATAATTTAATAGGTATAGCTGGGCCTCCAGTAAGTTCATGTGACATTTATTAATCAAAGATTTATAGATTAATAAATAGCAATATCAATATTAAAGGATCACTATAGTGTCAGGAAAACAAAGCGGTTTTCCTGACACCATAGTGCCCTGAGGGTTCCCCCACCCTCAGGGTCCCCCTCCCGTGGTGCTGAAGGGGTTAAACCCCCTTCAGTTACTCACCTTCTTCCACCGCTGGGCTCCCTTACCTCTCCTCCCCTGCCGACGTCAGCTCCCCCATCTGACGTCAGCGGAGCAGAATGCGCATGCGCGTCAGTGCCGCGCGTGCATTCAAAGTGTCCATAGGAAAGTATTTAAATGCTTTCCTATAGACGCTCTGCGTGATGGACGCATTAAATGCCTCCAGCGTCGAAGATTGCGCCTCTAGTGGCTGTCCGGAAGACAGCCACTAGAGGCTGGCTTAACCCCAAATGTAAACATAGTAGTTTCTCTGAAACTGCTATTTTTACATCAGGCAGGGTTAACCCTAGAGGGACCTGGCACCCAGACCAATTAATTGAGCTGAAGTGGTCTGGGTGACTATAGTGTCCCTTTAACCCCTTCTTTACCACTTCTAGTTGAAAAAATACAGAACATATTTGAGCATGGCATGCATAACAAGCATGTAAACATGGGAAACATAGTTATTTCATGTATAGATTGCTTTTCAGGAGTACCCAGAAATTAAAATATAATTCTCTAAAATGGCAAAAGGAAATAGAAAATTAAGTTGTTATGTGTACATAATGCACATCCATATAATAGAGGCTATTGTTTCAGCCTTGAAATAATCCATATAGTGTAATTCTTCTTTCTTCTTCCTGGTGACCAAAATGCAGCCTTGAAGTTTGGTGTACAATACTTTATGTAGAGTTTAAGAGTAGGTGGACATGTGCATTTGCCATTCCTTTTCACAAATACAAAAGAACAGAATAATGTCCTAGCAGATAAATCGGGTGCGCGGCTTGGTGAAAACCAGTGCTGGAGCAAACAGAAAGGTAAATTGCACTTTAAGGTCTAAATTTAGATTTGCACTACAAAACCTAAGGTTAACATAAGTGCCTATTAGTTTGGATGAAATTGATTTTTACTAGTCCTTTTTTCCCATCCATGTGCTATTTGTCATTATGATCGATTTCAGTCAATTAGGCTACACTTAATATTGTTTTTTAAATATAAGTGTTCATCGTGGTATTAGTGATAAATGATTACACAGGAGTTGCTTGATAGAACACGCAGGTCCCCTGTGCTCCATGAAGACATTACAAATAGTGATATAAGTGCCTAACCAACGATTAAGATAGAAACATCTACACTAAATATTTTGACCATTGCTGCAGTTAGTGCTACCTAGACAGTGTGATTGGAGTTGGAATATTCTGCGTATACCAGAATACTAACAGTACTGGAAGTGGAAAATAGCATTGTTTATCTTTCTAAATAATAAATGAACTTTTTATAATGGCAGGACATGCACAGAATCTGGACATGTGGAGCAGAAGCTGAATGGTACTATAAATAACTGTAACAATACACCTAGAAGCCACTCTATGTCATCAGTGGGTTTGCACTCTGGAAGCTGAATAGGTTCCATATGGATACCTAGCCTGTTATCATCTCTCTGCATAGCTTCAACAATACTTAAAGCATTTATTCTTAATTCCATTACACATCTGATTAGATATAGGACCTACAGCATGTGGGTAGCATGTGATTAGGCCAACCCCTGGAGCGAATAGGGAGGGGAGCATGACTGCTGCCTGAGGGGTTGACATAGCAACCAAAAGGATACAGTTGGTTTTACCGTTAAAAGCAGTGAATTCTGGGAAAAAATACCAGACTACTGGTGAACAATGCAGATAAAGCCTGGCAGTGTCTTTCCCACCTACCCTCCCCAATGGTTCTATCCTGGAATTGTAGTTTTGTGTTGTGATTTCTTTGTTTTTAATTTTGTCACAGGTGCGGCCTTCCTGCGCCAGCAAGTTTGGTAAATGAATAATGCCCGGACAGGCTTGGGGAGTCGCAGCCTGAATTTGGTTGATGACAAAGGGCAGGCTGAAGAGGCTCTGGAAGAAGTTTAAAGTGTACCCGTCTGCTTGGTAAAACCAGAAGTTTAAAGTGTACCTGTCTGCTTGGTAAAACTAGCAGCTCACAGTATTTGGTTATGCTGGTTTAAATAAAGCTGTGGCCGTTGCCCTTACTCACTTAACATGGTGTTGCTTTACTTATTGGGAATGGAAGGGTAACGGGATTTGGTGATCGAAGGAGTCAGTAGTCAAGGCCTTCACCATTCTGAAAAGAAGCACAAAGGATCTATCACACTCTTCTGCTTACAGTGCTCCGTCTTTATTTCAAATAGGACTTCATAAAATGGAGTTGAAGATTTTTCAGGTTAAAATGGGCATGGTGATTGTTAAGTCTTTCTCTAACAATCACTCAAAATTAAAAGCAAAGTCAAGTATACAAAATGCATGTTTTAAGGAGCATAAACAAAGTTGGTAAACAAAATTATGCATCTACTAGTTTGTAAAAAATCTTCTAAGTCCAGAAAATCCTACCAATTCCACAAGTTTTGCATATAAGCACTATGGACACAGCACATTTGTAAGCTATAAAAATAAGTACATGAAAGCTGATATTAGTAAAATATGTATAATATTATAACATAATGTAACAGAAATCTGTCTTCATTGTTTTGTTTTTTTTTGTAAAATAATTGATTACATGTATTATAGCCTCATTATTATTATGTTATAACAAAAATATATGTAATACCTCTTTTCAGTGCATCGCTTGCTTTACCCTTTTTCCTTAGGAGGAAGACATCTTTGGTGACCAAAAAGCATACAGGTTAACAAGTGCTAGTGTGGCTATTCATAAATATTAACATCATGCACAAGTGCACGGCACACTGGTATAATTTTAGGAATTAAAATTGTGCATGGTAAGTGGTACTATTGAACAAAGTGGGCTAAAGATGGCCACTCTCACAGTTATTAAAGGAACCATCTAAGAACCATAATTACTACAGTTTGCTGTGGTGGTTATAGTGAAACTGGCAGCCTGCATGTTTTTGAATGGCTTGACTTCTTACCTGAGGTCTACCACCTCCACTGCTTACTCCAGAAATTTAGAATATCTTAAGCAGGAACTTCTGCTTAGGAAATTCAAGAGCAATCAGTAGTCTTTATGGTTCAAGGTCCCTTGCACCGTGCCGCTTAATATAAGTATTCTAACCATTTTAGTACTGTTTGAATTCTTACCTGTGGTTCCCTTCCCTTCTACACTTATTTCTACAGAGAACTTGCAGCTCTCTGTCTTGAGCTAAGCCCTGTAGTGCATGACTTATCTAATTGGCTGAGAATGATCAGTTGACCTGGTAATGAATACATACAAATTAAAGATACACTCCAAGCACTATAGTGGTTATAGGTGGATTAAATGTAATTGTATAAAGTGTGTATCTGGTATGTACGTTTTATAAGTCAAATCAAAATATATTTATTATTTTTAAGATGCCAAAATACCAGGGTATTGCAGTATGCAATCATACCTTTTGTATTGGACTAACATAATATTTAAAAGACGAGCTTTTGAGAGTTTTCCTCTCTTCCTCAGGTCTGAAGTAATACTGATCAATCTTCACTTAAAACAACTGATGTTAGAGAAGGGGATGGAAGTTAGAGGTGGGGTGTCATAAATAGCATAAGATGTGCCTGAAAGTGAAAGGTGCATGTTGGCTAATATGGCTAATCCAATCTACATTATTATTTTTATTAAGTTATTTAAAGTCAGTTTATAATCAATTCACTAATTGTAGAATAATAAATAATATCTATCTAAACTATTAAACAGAAAATAATTATCACAGGCATCTAGATGATCATGAGTTTAGAATCAATGTCATACCAGATTCTCAATCAGAAAATATAAATACAGGAAACATTTGAGCAGCAATTTAAAAAAAATTGTAGATTGTACACAATAACATGAGTTAATAAAACATATTTTTTTTTACTGTAGGTGGTTCAATAAACCCATTTTAATGAACTTTAACCTGTAATTAAACAATGTATTTTCCGAACAACCCCGTGACACTCTTCATGTACTTTCTAAAAGAAGGCTGATGTCTCTAATGGCTTCCAAGACTGCTAGCTATGTTTCAAGTTGCAGTTGATATTTTGTTATCCTTTTTTTAACATTCCAACAGAAGTGCTCATAAATTTTATCCTAGTTCTGTTGACTGAAAAATCAATAATCAAAGTGAAATATTTTCTGTTGAAATTCTGATTGACGTAGACTGGCCTGACTAATGGCAATCAATGAAATCATGATCAAAGATGTTTTACAAATATCATGCTACCAAAGTTTTACAAATATCATGCTACCAAAGTTCCTTTACGTGGTTATTAAAAGCAGCTAATATTGAGACACAAGGATAAGAGAAAATAGATAATCAAGTTGCAACTAACTTGTCCCCCCTGATTACTAAGGATCCTGAAAATTCCTGTGTTTACTAAATTACACCCCAATTCCCAAAACATGGGTTGGAAAAAGGAGCAGGTAGATAACATAATAATAATAATAATAACCTAACAAACTCAGCAGTTTGTTAGGAAAAGACCATGCTTTGAAAGTTTATTCATAAATAATTAATACCCAAAGGCAAGTTTTCCATATTAACAGATGCAAACACAATGGGCGTAACATAATAATGAAAATAATTTAATTATATATCAGAGAACCATCAAAAAAGAATAATCCTTAAAAATAATTGATGATAAAGGAAATAAAAGTTTAAAAAAAAAATCTTGCAATGTTAACATACTACTTAGAATTGTATATGTACATTTGGGAATTTGGATATTGTTTTTGTTCATTAACTAATCTGTGAAAAAAAAAATGTGTATTTTTCCCTCTCTTTTGAAAATTGAAATCAAAGCAAGATAAGAAACAGCTTTTTAATGGTCTTCTTCCTAAAGATCACAAGTTTTTGACCGCAAAGGTGAAGTGCAACTATGGATAAAAACTGATTGCAAACAGTCAAAGTTCACCATTCTTTGCTTTCTTATTCTGAGTCTAAAACAGATAAATCACATACACACTTGTTCCTGTCACAAAGCTTAAAAAAATATTTGCAAGAGAATAGACAGAAATCATCTTAATATTAGCAATCATATGTTTTTCCATATGCTCAAAATAAAAGAAAAATGTGTAAATATGCCCATTGCACACAGCTGTCTCTCAGCTCAGACTCAACACAGCATTAAACCAGGAACAAGGCATAATTATACATATGGAATACATTCTGACCTTCCAAGACAGTACGAAAGCATCTGGTACTGAAATTAGAAAGTCCCAATTAAGGAAAATTGAAAATGTGCAGCTACCTCTAATATCCGTGGATGAATTATAGACAAATCCTTAAAGTTTTTTAGGGTTTTGTGGAGTTTGAGAAGTCTCATAACACTAATGATAACTATATATATATATATAAATATAAAAGGTATAACAAAATACGAATTTTATATATTTATATATATACATATACAAAGCAAAAATCAGAAAAGGTATGGTGGGGGAAAATTGTGATTGGAAACACTTTCCACCTGAAGTCTGTGGATAGTTAATACAATGTTAAACAAAAATCTGCACACCAGTCAAGCCATAAGACTTGCTTTTCCCACAGAAATCCCAAATCTGCAGTGATGTTACAACCGCAAAGGATTCTGGGTGGGCATATGCAAATTAGTTTAACAAAGAATCACATTTTTGCCTCATTCCATTTTAAACATGGATACCTTTTAATCTGTGTTTGCAGTATACAACTGCTTGGAACACAATTTAGGAAACGATGCAAAACCAGTGAACCACTCGTGGACAGCTGTTTCGTTGTTAATGCAACTCTTCAGCATGAGGTTGGTTACTGGTTTGCTTACTGAGGCTTGGTAGTGCTTGGGAAGCAAAATCCAAATAGGTTATGGTGGGGAAAAATTGTGATTGAAAACCCCTTCCAACTAAAGTTTGTGGATAGTTAATACAATGTTAAACAAAAACCTGCACACCAGTCAAGCCATAAGACTTGCTTTTCCCACAGGAATCACAAATTTGTAGTGATGTTACTACCTATCTTACCAACTTAGTTGTGTTTCAAAGTTGTTGTATACATCAAACACAGACTCAAAGGTATCCATGTTTAAAACGGAATAAAGCAAAAATGTGATTCTTTGTTGAACTAATTTGCATATGCCAACCCAGAATCCTTTGTGGTAGTAACATGCAAATTTGTGATTACATAGTTACATAGCTACATAGCTGAAAAGAGACTTCCGTCCATCAAGTTCAGCCTTCCTCACATATGTTTTTGCTGTTGATCCAAAAGAAGGCAAAAACCCAGTCTGAAGCACTTCCAATTTTGCAACAAACTAGGAAAAAAATTCCTTCTTGACCCCAAAATAGTAGTCAGATGTCTCATTGGATCAAGCAGCTAATTAGAAATTATATCACTGTATGTTATGTTGTTGCAAGTATTTATCCAATTGCAGTTTAAACATCTGTAGGGACTATAATAAAACCACCTCTTCAGGCAGAGAATTCCATATCCTTATTGCTCTTACTGTAAAAAAACCCTTTCTTCCAGCCAAAATGTGTGACCTTGTGTCCTATGTATAGCCCTGTTTATGAATAGATTTCCAGATAATGGTTTGTACGGGCCCGAACATATTTGTATAATGTTATCATATCCGCTCTGAGGCACTGTTTTTCCAAACTAAAGAGATTAACATTTTTTAACCTTTCTTCGTAACTTAAATGCTCCATTCCTTTTATCAATTTTGTAGCTTGTCTCTGTTCTTTTTCTAGTGCCATGATATCCTTTTTTAGAACAGGTGCCCAAAATTGCACAGCATATTCAAGGTATGGTCTTACCAGCGATTTATAAAGAGGCAAAATTATATTTTGATCCCGAGAACTTACGCCCCTATTTATACATGACAAAATCTTACTGGCCTTAGCAACTGCAGATTGACATTGCATATTGTTGCCTAATTTGTTGTCTATAACAATTCCCAAATCCTTCTCGTGTGTGGTTATCCCTAATTCACTACCATTTAGGGTGTAAGTTGCTTGTGCATTCTTGACAATGAAGTGCATTTCTCTACGTTAAATTTCATCTACCATTTTAGTGCCCAGTCCCCCAATCTATCCAAATCCCTCTGCAGCAAAGCAATATCCTGCTCACATTTTATTACTTTACAAAGTTTTGTGTCATTTGCAAACACTGAAGCATGGCTTTCAATGTCTATTTCAAGATCATTTATAAATATGTTAAAAAGAAGCAGTCCCAAAACAGAACCCTGAGGGACACCACTTACCACTTTTGTCCAGCCTGAAAATTTACCATTAATGACAACTCATTGTACTCTATCCTTAAGCAAATGTTCTACCCAAGAACAAGAATAATCATCTAGACCAGTTTTCTTTTAGTTTGAAGACTAACCTATTGTGAGGAACCATATCAAATGCCTCGGCAAAATCCAAGTAGATCACATCCACTGCAACACCCTGATCTATACTTCTACTTACTTCTTCGTAGAAGGCAATTAGGTTAGTTTGACATGACCTATGTTTCATAAAACCATGCTGATTATTGCTAATAACAAAGTTCTTCCCAATGAATTCCTGAATATTATCCATTAATAGCCCTTCAAATATTTTCCCAGTCACAGAAGTTAAGCTCACAGGTCTATTATTTCCAGGCAAGGATTTTGACCCCTTTTTAAATAT
Source organism: Pelobates cultripes (assembly GCA_933207985.1). Classification (NCBI taxonomy): domain Eukaryota; kingdom Metazoa; phylum Chordata; class Amphibia; order Anura; family Pelobatidae; genus Pelobates; species Pelobates cultripes. Next base: position 279,649,560 of record OW240912.1, read on the forward strand.
AGGAACAACATCTGCCTTCTTCCAATCCTCCGGTACAATACCTGAAACAAAAGAATCTTGAAAAATAAATACAGAAGTTCACTTATTTCCCCACTTAGCTCCTTAACTACTCGTGGGTGAATACCATCAGGCCCCGCAGCTTTATTTACATTAATTTTCTTTAACCTTGTCTCGAGTTATCCAATCACAAGTTATCTGCAAGTTTTTTGCAGCAATCATTTGCATATATCTTGCCATAGGATCCTCATTAATATATACTGAAGAAAAATTGTTATTTAAAATGTCTGCCTTTTCCTGGTCTTCATTAGCTAACAGAACCATCTCTGTTTCAACTGTAGCTACACTTTCATTATTTGTTTTTTTTAAATTGATGTACTTTAAAAAATGTTTAGGATTGGTTTTGCATTCTTTGGCTCTCAATTTCTCATTTTCTAGTTTAGCCACTTTAATTGCCTTTTTGCAAGCATTATTGGCTTCCTTATATCTTATACAGGATGCCTCTGATTTGTCCAGTTTAAATGCCCTTTTCTTATTTTTAATCTCTTGTTTTACTTCTCTGCTAAGCCACATTGGTTTCAATTGTTTTCTTTTATATTTATTACCCAATGGTACATACTGAGAAATGTATAATATTTGTTTGAATAGTTTCCATTTATCCTCAGTGTTTTTTTCACTAAGGAGTTTATACCAGTCGATATATTGTAGAGCTGCCCTAATATTATTGAAATTGGCTTTTTTAAAATTATACATTTTACTATACCCCACGTGCTTTTGCTTTTTTGAGTTTATTTAAAAAATTACCATATTGTGATCACTATTTCCCAAATGCTCCCCTACTTGAATGTTGGTCAAAAGATCAATATTGTTTGTTATAACGAGGTGCAGACAAGCATCCTTTCTAGTTGGTGCTTGTACCAATTGTGACATAAAGGTGTCATTTAACACATTCAAAAACCTGATTCCCCTTGCTGAAGTACTAGTCACTCTATCCCAATTTATGTCCGGGTAATTAAAATCTCTAATAATTAAAGTGTTACCCCTATTTGCAGCTTTCCCAATTTGGTATAACAGATGTTTTTCCTCGTTAATATTTACATTAGGTGGTTTATAACATATCCCAACCAATAATTGATTTCCCTTAGTTTGCCCCAAGCAGATATCTACCCATGAAGCTTCCACATTTTCCTCGTCACACTCCACATGCCTAAGATTTGACTTTAACTCATGGTTGACATACAAACATATCCCACCATCCTTCTTGTTTTTCCTATCCTTCCTAAATAACGTGTACCCATTTAAGTTAACTGCCCAGTCATGTGTCTCATCCCACCATGTTTCTGTTATGCCTATTATATCATATTGTTTAGTATATGCTATTGCCTCTAATTCCCCCATTTGTTATATAGGCTCCTTGCATTAGTAAGCATACATTTAATATTATCATGAATCATTTGTACTTTTTGTGAATTTTCATCAATATTACATACCTCCTCTGTTCTTGGCTTTCCCCTCCCCCCATCTCCACCCCCCCTTACACTGAGTTAAAGTCCAACTCCTTTCTATCCTATCTCCATTTTCTAGATTGCTTTGACCCTCCCCCCTACTACTAGTTTAAAATCTCCTCCAACCTTCTAGCCATCCTATCCTTCAGAACAGCAGACCCTCTTCGGTGCAATCCATCAGGACTATACAGGTTGTGCAAAATCAGCCCAGTGCTCTAAAAACCCCAAACCCTCTTTCATGCATCAAGATTTCAGCCACGCATTGACCTCTGTAATCTCCTGCTGCCTTTCTGCTGTAGTGCATGGCACAGGTAATATTTCTGAAAATATTACCTTGGAGGTCCTTTTCTGTAGCTTACTTCCTCGTTCCCTGAACTCATTCTTTAGGACCTTCCATTTTCCTCTGACTTGGTCATTGGTATCAATATGGACCATGACAGTTGGGTCATCCCCATCCCCTCCCAATAATCTCTCCAAACTGTCCAGTTGAGACGATCAGAGTGGCAGATAACCCTATCTACTCCCTTAATAATAGAATCCCCTACCACCACAACCTGTCTAGCCTTCCTTACCCTCTCAACCCCACCCGTACTAGAGGGGCTGTTCCCACGGCTGTTAGAAGGATCAGCTTCCTGCAGTACAGCTACTCCTGAGCTGATGCTCCCAACATCTTCATTCATCTTCAAACGGGCAAATCTGTTAGGCTGCACAAGATCAGGACTAGCTAAACCTTTCCTCTTCCCTTCCCCCCTGCTTCCTGTGGGAAAAGCAAGTCTTATGGATTGACTGTTGTGCAGATTTTTGTTTAACATTGTATTAACTATATATATATATATATATATATATACATACACACAGAGAACAGAAATGCATTTACTATAGAACATTGCATGCTAGGAAATAAAAGTGACAGTTTAAGAATACATAGGCTATATGCTATTTACTAACATTTTAAGCATTGGTAAAACCTCCATATGCATTCTTCCTATGCTTTATCAGCTGAAACTCTGATTCCATTGTTGGGAATGTAAATTAATTTGTATACAGGGTAAACCTAGTTTTCATTTTTGTGCTTCCCCAAATGATCTCATAATTTGTTTCCAGTTAATTTCCAATTCAAAAATATTTAATGAATTTCTAGATGGCATTGTTCTGTCCATTACATGATTCAGCATGAATGCATCTATTATGTTATATTATAATTAAACGTATGGTTAGACATAAGGTTACACCTAGAGTTGGATTAGGGTTTGGGTTAGGGCAATGCTTTCCAAACTAGTTCTCAAGGCCTGCCTACCAGTCCAGGATTTAGGGATTACCCACATGTGTCTAAGGTGTTTTTAGAAAAAAACAAAAAAATACACCTTGACACAACTGGGTAATCCCTAAATCCTTGACTGGTAGATGTGCCTTGAGGACTAGTATGGAAGCCACTCGGGTAGGAATTTGGCTAGGGATGCAATAAGATTCAGGATTTCTTTTATGGCAGCTGTTACTGAAATTATGTTGGGAGAGGAGCTTTGGGGACAAACAGTGCTGTGCTAGGATTACGGCGAGGGTTGCAGTCATCATTGCAGCATACAGTGATGCTTTCTTGCATTTTTGAAATATGGATCTAATAAGGCAAAATTTGTTGAATTTGTTGAAGGGAAGGCATTGGGTACGGGCAGAGAGAAACTATAGGGTAAACAATACAGCTTTGTATTCTACCACTACAGTGTTCCTTTAAATGGCCTCACCCTCTAGCTTAGCAAACATCAAAAAGATAGTTATACATTCATTATGATATATTGTATACATAGAATTACATTTATGCATTTTAAAACAGATGAACCATGGTATTCTTCTTTCTGGGGAACCCTTATTTCCTGAACTATTTGACATCTTCTGTGCTGCTAAAATGAAAGGATAATAAAAGATGACCCACAGGGCCAACAAATAGGAAACTGTCTTGTTCTGCTCTAATGACATGGTAACTTCCTTTTGGCCTGTGGGATTGAATGTTTGCATAGCAGCTATCTAGTTATAGAAATGCAACCATTTAGCACACACAAAGTAAATATCTCAGGAAACGTTTAATCCCAACTGTCCAAATCTTAATTTTAAATAAATAGAAAAAGAAAAAAAATGAGAGTTGGGGTTAATTCTCTTGATATGAAAGTGCAGGGTTCTGCAGATGTGTGAATGAATTGTGGGATATTGTATGATATTGTTTCTCAGAGTCAAAAAGCCATGATATGCCAGGAGGCACTGAATTCACGTGTTTCTTATGAGCAATAGGTCCAACCTCAACCTGCAGCTTATATTGGGCTAAACCACCAGTTCGTACTTGGGAGCTCATAGTCAATTCTTAGCATGTTGAATTAGATGAATTAGCTCTACCTCATCCTTCCATTTGTTGTTGCATCACAAACCTGTATCGCATTAATAAGATTAACTCAGTAGAAATCTCAAATCTTGAATTTAAATTTCTTAAGGTTGAAACATATATATTTATGGGATAATGTGCCATTACAATAGAAATAAATAGAATATTTATCCATATCTGGCAGTCTGACTTGCAATTGGTCTTGTTTGGTTGAATAGGGTATTTGAAGAGTTAGTGCTAAGGAAAATAGAATCTACTTGTTACTGTACCTCGAGAAATTGGGTACAGTTGGTCTCAGGCAGATGGTCAGGCATGGGAAGTATAAGGCAATAAGGCATATATAGGCTATGGTTTTTGGAACATGGTTTCCCATAGTGGATCCATCCTCATTATTAAAATGTCACTGTATGCAGATACAGCACGGGGGCAATGAAGGTAAAGTGACTTCCCTGTCTTGTAAGTAAGAGCTTTTATTGCCTGCTGCCATTTGTCGATAAGTCCACGTCCAGTTATTTTGTTCAAGATTATAGGAAACAGGAGACTGATTTCACTCTCTTGGCTAGTATAGATTTTAAGAGCACAGGTTTTATTTAATAATTGTCTTACACCCACACCTGAAATAATGGAGAATTGAGTAAGCAACCAAATCAAACCATTAAACATAACACAGTGCAGAACAGCCCTTGGTGTGATGTCCTAAAAATAAATCTGTAATATTCAGATATAGATCTCAACTCTTGTTTTGCACAAATATAGTGAAGGAAGATAATGGCTCAGATCTTTGGTTTCCTCGTCATTGTTAGAAGGTCATCGGGACCCCCACTTTGTTATTTTATGTATTTATTGACTAATTAATTAATGTATTAATAAACACATACTGTGGCCTAATTATTTATTGTCAGGGCAGTAATGTTTGATAATTAGTTCCTGACAAATAGTTGATTTAATCCGTTAGAGTTCTCAAATAATGTAGGGAATTGTCAGGTGAACCAATTAAACATAATTACATGAAAATGATTGATTTTGGTTGTAGCTTTATGAGATAAGGTGGAAATAACTTCTACTATATTCTGCATCCTAATCACGATTCTATGTCACTGAAGGTTTCAGTTATCACTCACACATGCTTTCATACTTTTTAGACTCTCTCATAAAATTTCTTACTATCCACATCACAGACACCCTAATAATTAGAAACTGAGTCAGTCTACATATAACAAAAAATGTTGGAGAAACTCTAATTCAACACTGAAAACTCCAAATGTGTCCTGTGTCAACAGCTCCAGCCATTTTACTATAACTATAATGTCTTATTGTATTGATTACAGTGCAATGTGTCATCCAAACATTCTATAAACACTTATCAAAAAACATAAGATAAAACTAGCACACACAGATATCAAAAGAGATTAAAGCAGAAATTAAATTAAATGTCTTACAATTATGTTATACACAATGAGAGCTACTTATCAAAGATAATTCTGACATCCATGATTACATTTGTTCTGTCGGTTTGACATCTGGTGAAGTCATGCCTGGCATAGGAACAATTGATTTTAATGTGTCAATGTGAAAGTAACGCAGTTGAGAGGGTCCTTTATCTTTTTTACTGTGCAGCAGGCAGTATTCCACCTGGTCTTGTGCCATGATTGTTTTGGGTCAAATGATGAATATTTGTTTAAATCAGGACCATTATTCGTAGCTGATTTTTCATTTTGACTTTACTACCAATCTCAAGTGCTTTATTCTTTGTTTATAACAAGCACACAAACACACTCGATTGGACAGGCTTTCCAGATGTTTTCAGCCACCCACAGTAGCTTGTCAATAGGTCATAAAGTTGAGAAGCAAAGAATGATTTGCAAAAGAATTGGAGATTACTGCAAAGAGAGTTTTCAATGAAAAAAGCTCTCTGTTGGTGGTATGGTCAACCCATTGCTCAGAAGGGCAGTTAAGTTTTTTTTCTCTCTAGCAATCTACACAGTTGGCTATAAATTTCACACTAGCATGAAAGAATTATTGCCTTTGCTTCCTTTGAGAACATTTTATTAAATGTGCAGCTTTCTATACTAACATGTAAAGAAATAAAAGTTCTTACACAAATTCATCCATAACATATGCCATCTGAAAACGAAAAAAAAGTTTTCATCTCTATCTTACGCATTTATAAGAGAAGCTAAAGATATATTGACGTAAATTAAATCAAATTATCTAAAACCTCTGCCAAGCAATCTCTGTTTTATAAATCTTAAAGAAATAAGCATAATAAAATATGTGTTTTCCATAAAACACAAGATGAATGCATATGGTTATAATTAAATAATATGATCATAAGTGCAATATAAACCCAAAAAGATCTGTGTTATAAATTAGAGAATTATAGGCTTAGGAAAGAAAGTTAATAAAGTACATGATAAAATGTCATAGTAATAGATGGAAACCATATACCAGATGTATGTGAGCTTTATGTGAACTGTAAGCTATATTATTTTGTTCCTTTTTTTTACATATATTGTGAAAACCCTAAAATATGTATATAATTACATTTTTGCTTGTATAGAACGTATGGTATAAATATAAGTTAATAATGAAGCCCTTGTTTTAATTTCATGTGGTTCTGTATTTATAATGCTATCACAAGACACTTTTTGAATGTATTAGGAAATTATAGTATCTAATAAAATTCTTAACATATGTGCACAATGTTTGTAATGTGTCAAATGCTCCATATAAACCTAGAATCAAATATTGCAGCATTTCATGTAATAACCAAATAGCCTATGAAAACCTTTTGAGTTTTTTAGCCTATTTTAATACCCCTAATGTTTTTTTTAAACATGTTTCTAATCACTCTCATCCAATTAAAGCTGACAGTCTATGATACTGTTTTTAAAGGACTTTATTTAGCATATGTGAGAGGAAACAAATTAAACCCTTGTCACTTCTTTAAAATGTTTACAATTTACATTTCTATAAGCAACTCTCAGTGGAGAGCAGTATTTGTCAGTTATTGATGATTTATCTATACATAATGATGTGTAACCAACCCATCTGTATAGGAAGTGTTAACAAATCCAGAAGACATAAGGGTGAACCCAGAGGAGGGATGAGCGAAAGTATCTGTCTTAATGCACCTGTTTAACTCTGGTACCTATTAAAACCACTCTCATTGTTTCGGTGTCATGGTAAGGCTCATGGGATTCTTTACTAAACCAGAACCTATTAACAATTGATAAAGGAAATGCAAATTTAGACCAAAATTATAAAACTGTAAAAATAGTTGGAGGGTTTAAACAAATAAAATTGCCCTTTTTTGGCCTAATATATGCAATTTTCATATCAATTTTGTGCAACTCTCACTTTTGTGAATAACCCCGATAGCATTTCAATCCATATGTATCATTCAGAGAAAGCTGGTAATATCTACTGACAGTGTATTACCAACACAAGCTATATAACATATAAACAAAGAGATGAAGTGATCCAAATGGAGTGAATTATAACATGTGGTATCCTTTTTTTTAGAATAGGCTTTAAAACCATGAAATCTATTACACCTCTTTTTTTTTTTCTAAGAAAAAATGTGTAGGATTCCCCCCCCCCCCTATTTTTTAAGAGTGAAGTGTTGACTGACCCGGAAAATAGTGATAAAAATTAATATATTAGTGATCATATAGTTACTTACAGTTTAAAATTTGAGCAGAGAATAACGATTTATCTGGCTTTAAGAACTTGTTTCGGCATCACGGGACACTATGTCTAAAATAAAATAAAAAAATTATAAATTACAGTAAAACTTAGTTTACACAATTACACAATAAGTCATGCCTTTTTCTTGTCTGGACACTGTTATTCTAATGTAGTCTGATGGATGGAGTAGCCAGGTAACCTTTAGGGGAAAATAGATAAACATAGAGGGTTGCATGCCAAGTCTCAGCTTGATAACAATTCTAGATAGTTGTATCTAGATAATTTGTATACAAGTATTGAATTAACAAAAAAAACTTTTTTTAAATGCAAAACTGATGTTGTAGTGGGTTATTATATTATTTATGTATGCAAGTCATCAGCACAGTCTACATACTACATGTATTTGGTTTCTTGATTCCAAGTCAGTGTAGGGCAGTGTACCATCTTCTCACATGATAATGAGGATATTTATCAGGTATTATGTTGGGTAAGATCCTTGCCCTATTTTATTGCACTAATTAATGAAAAAATAAGTTTAATGCAATCATATTTTAATGTTATTTCTACAATTTCCATACTAAAAGTATTCTTACATTGTCTTCCATACCATTGATTGATTAATTGATTGATTGATTGATAGAGTTCTTTCGGTACATTCCTGCATTTTGCTTGATATAGTAAATCTAGCCTTTTCCATTTCAAGCTGTATGTCAATGTTCGGTTCTCTTGGTTGTCATCTTGGCCTTGTCAATTGTTTTCAACTTCCTTCTCTAGTTCTTCTAAGTTATAAAGATATGTAAATGTACATACGGTATTTTATTGACTATTTTTATCATATGGTAACCAGTTCATTAACACTACTGTCTTGTGAAATTCCACAGAGTCTCCTCTAATAAGACTATAAATTAGTGTAAATTCTCTGGACCAATGAACATAGTCAATGATGCCAGCTCATTGAAATGCAATGATAATGTGAGTCCATGCCCAATTGGAAAACTGAGACAAGTGAGATAGCCCTAATTCTATTCATAAAGTACAGTTTTTTGTGTCTCTTGAAAATACTGAGAATGAAGACAATCCTGTAAAATTGTTTAGTAGTACATGATTACATGACAGCCCAGTCATACTGGACTAGAAATAGCTACTAGGAAGTCTCTACTATATTATACATTTACTACACAATTTATTAAAGAAAAAGGGGCGGTTTCCTGTATTACCGGTAAGTTTTACCAACCAGTCATTAAAGGACCACTATAGGCACCCAGACCACTTCAGTTTAATGAAGTGGTCTGGGTGCCAGGTCCATCTACGATTAACCCTTTTTTTTATAAACATAGCTCTTTTCTTGAAGTAGAACATAGCTGCATGTGCCAGATCATACTTTGAATATTGGTCTCTACCTAAAATCCCATAAAAATAAACCATGATCCAGCCATATAAGTATCCCTAAGTCACATAAACCTGACAGTAATGCATTCTGTAGAAATGTATTACAAATCCTTAAACTGATAAAATACAAATATAATATGATGTTGGGGTAACTTTATCACAGAGCTCTACAGCAATAAAACTAACAGTAATGTGAGGGAATGATGTCCTCTAGAACCCAGAACATACTAGAGAAAAGCTAAGTATGCTTTTTTTACATTCCGTACTGTAGTATTATTACTACAAGTGACATGTAGGTTTATATTATGCAAATAACAGTTGGTAATATGTGGGATGTGTCTCAGAGCTAAAATTAATGTATAGCGTATGTGTTTATCCCTGAACTCCAATAATAAGTTCTGAGGACTTGGAATGATTTAGATCATCGGTAGGCAACCTGCATCACTACAAATGTTGTGAACTACACCTCCCATTAAACTCTTGCATCTTTAACCCTGGCAAAGCATTAGGGGTGCCAAAGATTTATTTGATGTCACAGTCTTTATAAATTTCAAGATTCCAGGCACACAAGTCATGGAGTCAAAGAGCCTTTAACAGGAACAAGCCAAAAGGCAACGTTTTGGCTCCATCCTGGAATCTCTGTCAATCTCACCCATTTTCACCGTGTACAGTGTATATAAAGTGATAAATACTTATAAAACCTCTATCAAAACAGAGCCAATTCTAATGGTGAAAGTGACATGCCGCAATAGCGCAAGACAGAACGAAACTGGAAAATTCCTATGACGTTTGTGACACGATAATAGCCACGTCGACTGCAACTACCTTTTTACCATAGTAAGGCATCTTTATTGATGAGGACAGAAATTTTTTTTTAGAAATGCATTTAAAAAGTAATACACTTGCTGAGCACATAATAAACCAGTAGACCTTAACATGGAGAGACTTCAAATCAATGCCTTCAAGGAGCAAACCGGATGTACAAGCTGGTTTTATGGACGTGGCTAAGGCTTATGAAATGCATTTCCTTGTGTGTTAAAGACACATTAAGATACACAAAAAGGCAGGCCCTAAAATAGACCACCACACAAGAAATTTACATAATATGTTATAATACAAAGAGTTACAGAAAAATGTGTCCAAATATATGATAACAGACATTTAGCAATAAGCAATAAGGCACATTTCTATGGTAACCGAAATACAAGCACTTTTTTGTGGAATACGATGGTCTTCTTTCAAATCTAGTTAATTTACATGATCTAATTAAAACATTTCTCAAAATTACTAAAACACATAAAGGTTTCTCCATTTATATGAATGTGTCCTATGACCATAAGTAAACCAAATAGTTTTGTATATATGATAATTCATTTTAAATGATTGTGGACAAAGGCACCCACATTAACCTAATCATATTGTTATAACATAATTAATATAATAAAATCCAGTAGATATCAAACAGCCAGTGTGAGTACAATAATGAATATATTAAGATCCCATAGATATCAAGACACCAGTGTAAGTAGCATAATAATGTTCTGTTTTGACATATTTCTCCCTCTGTATAAATATCTGCACTATTTCTATCTGTGTATTCAAAATGTTGTCCTTTGGCGTGTTCCTATTAAAGGCTGTTCCTATAAAGGAACATAAGGCACATCATGCACATCTATACCATGGCATTATAACATATGAAAAACATTAGATATCACTGCATTTGAAATTACACTTTGAAGGCTTTATTCTTGAATGCTTCATTTGATAGAAAAATGCCACTCACTCAGTTTCACTCACTGTCTTTACGATTACACAATGCTGCATTGTATTTGACTGCTTTGTTTGGATCCAAGTCATATACCCATTGCAGGCAGTGTAACATTCATTTATGCAACATTGTCGCATTAGGTGAAATCCCCAAATTGTCACTCAGAAGTCATGTGAGTAAAAAGCTCTTCACAACTTTCTCACGGTAAATGCATGGACACTGTACACAAAATGCACTGCTAAAGAATTTAAATGTAAATCACGTGTGTGTGGCGAAACCAACCTCGCCACTGTACACTGGAGAAGCCTGGTTGCTCGCCTCCTACCTACTGACTATGGCCCCTTGTGAATTTGTACTTTTGAATGCAATATTTGGGCATGTAGTATTTTATATTGCTGCTACTGGCCCTTTAAGGGCCATCCGTGGACAGATTATGACGGTTAGGAATAATGCCCTTTAAAACTGTGTAGCAGATTGCATCCAGGCTGTATTCAATATTATGTGTTCCGTAAACAGTGTTATGTATATGCAGCATTCCCCTGATTGTTCGGTAGAATCACTCCATTCATTATACTGAGTGAAACTACCGAACAACCAGACCACCCTGGAGTAAGTGTGCCTCCAATTACCGTTTGCAACAATGTTGCAAACGGGTAATTGGCAATCTATGTAATGTGTTCTTTGTCCTCTGGGTGGCCGCCATTCGGGAAACGAACACGTGGCGGCGGCCATCTTAAACTCCCGAACAGCGGTGTTTTGCCGTCGAGTGTCTGGAACTAAAATCGGACACTTGACTAGGCAAACACCACTGAGACCTCCAGACTTCCACGGGCCCGCCGTTCGGTAGAAAGGATCACACGAACAAGGGGATTCATACGAAGCCTCCCCAAGCTCTATAACCCAGGCCATTCGTGTGTTTTGTTCACTTTTCTGTGACCAACCGCAGGGCCAAAATACATGGAACTATTTTCGGATACTTTTGCCATGCGGTCGGTCAAAACTTTAAAGTCCCATAACTCCTGAACCCTTTATCCGAATGGGCTGATTTTGAGATACTGGATTTGTGGATACATCCAAAACTCGGGGAAAACTATGTACATGTTAATTATGTTAACTGGTTATCTGAGGGGAGGGAATCTGTGGGTTGTAACCATGATGCTATTGGTATACTGTAAATCCCTCCCTTGCATGGGAGAATCCTTTATAAGCCTGTTGTGTGAATAAATCAGGAGTTCCTGTTTTAACTCTCAAAGTGAAGTGTCGTCTCATTATTGGGGGAAGGATTTATTGTATGCTGTTCCAGTTTCACTGCTAGGAGAGTAAACCTATTCGTATGGTTCCTATTCAACTGTCTACAGCATTCATATGCTTGGGAGAATTTATTTGTTTCTCCGGTTCGGTGATTGTGGTGTCTGCCAGAGTGCTTGAAATCCTCAGGAAGCGCTAGGAGCATCCTTCAACGGAGGTACCCAGTCGGGGTGCCAGGCGATCCGTTACAGTGTGCTTTACAAGGTTAAACTACTTGCAAATCTAAATTGCAGGTTATAGCCATAATACTGATATATAGCATTTAAAACGCAAGAAAAAAAGTTAAAAACATTTTCATGATGAGTTTTTAATTGGGTTTACAGAATAGAGGAGTGAAAGTACTGTGACTGCTTCTTTAGTTACTTGTTTCCCACTTTATTTAAATTTATCATTTTTTGTAAAAAAAAAAATGTAAGTAGGTGAATTGAATTTTCTAAATCTGTCTAAATTCAGAGCAAATTTGTGCACAATTCAGTGTTTGAGGAATGTACAAATTCCTGCACTTTGCCTATATGTGAGAAGTATTTTACCAGATACCATTTCACCTAAAGTTTGGTTAAGCAGGGTTTTCGTTAACCTATTGTTCCTGTAACAATCTGTCATTGTCTCATTTATTGTTAAATTTCCCCCTTTATAATATTGTAAAATGCAGTGGGATAAGTTGGCGCTATATAAACGCCAATAATAATAAAAACAATCTGCTACTGTTATGTTTAAGTTCCACTCATTATAATCACTGCACACAATTAAAATTGGGCTTCAGAAGAAACAAAACAAAAAGAAAAGAAAAAACGTGTTTTTATACATATATTTGAAGGCTTGGCCTGGAGTTGTGGGAGGGGCTTGGTTCACCTTTAAAAGGGCTGCCAGTCCACTCCCACCTTACCGTTGCTGGTCTGGCGAGTCTGAAACGTTACTTCTGGTTCAGACCGCCATCTTGGATTTTTCCATACCTGTTCCCTCGTGGTCTCCTGGTCCGGACTCCCCTGGCTCTCCTTACCGTCGCCGGTGTCCGCACAGCTTGCTCGTTACTTCTTCTTCACGAAAACCATAAGTCAGGCTCGCCGTAAAGCAACCACTGCAATTCCCCTGCTTTACACGGCAGAGCCCCGTTCAGTTCAAATCTACATTCGGTTCGTTTTTTATTGTATCACTATGGCATTCATCTTAATGCTTCACTCAGCTATTCACGTGTTTCACAGTTCAAACTAATGAACGATATCATTCGGTAAAATCATACTTAAACATCAATCGGTTGGTTTCGCATGTAAATTATGGTGTATCTATTTGGTTGTTACTACACTCTATATAGCTCTTTCGGCAGCTACACTAACTCATGTATTAAACACGAATTCAGCCAGTACTCCATGGGGATTTCGCCCCTACTGGTTACAAACGTTATTGCAGTAAATCTAATTTTTAAATAGGAATGTTGTTAAACAAAGTTGATGGGTCCTGATTTCCTGAATTTGTTTCCCCCACAGAGTCATCCCAGTGGTTCGTACTGGGAATTGTGAATTCTGTCACTGATATCAATTTCTTATAGGTTGGTTGTTGTTTAAATTATGTTTTATAAAGTCCAATGATACACATTACATTAGTTAAGCATGTATTTTACTCTTTTAGGTTGTTTGCCTTCAAACGGTAGCTTTTACAAGCACGAAAACCGTCGTCAATTTCGTAAAATCTACCCTCTGCAGTGTTGGGTAGGTTCCTTGCTTTTAGGGCCCACGATCTGGCCATAACAGTACGTTTAATCACACGTTCATATATCAAATCTCATGTCCAACAGGTAATCATCTCGAGACTCTTACAGTCACTGGTTCCTTCTACCTCGACAGCGCAACCTGACTCACATATCAGGTACTACGCCAGAACCCAATTTTTCCTCTACCATGTTCTAAGGGGTACTGGTCCTAGGTTATATGACCCAACGAGGTAAAAGTTTCTGGTTTTAATCCATAGGCTAGTGGTCCCGTGAGACCAACACCCCTCTCCTCATACTCGGAGGAATACGCCCCTCGGGCCAAATCATAGCTAGCCGTCTAGCATTGTCGCATAGAGAGGGCCTCACCTGTCACTCCCAATCTATCTTATGCTTTAACTACCACCGAGAGGCCAACACCCCGCCACAACTTTCGGTGGCCTCATACGTTCCCCTCGGGCCCACGCATAGGTAGCGCCTCTCAAGCCGCTTGGCAATTAGTAGGGACTCATCTGTCACCATTCATAAGTATAATTGTTTCGCCGCTTGGCATTTAGCTAGCCTTACCAGTACCCACCGAAATCAAACATTACAGAGTGATTGATTAAAGCTTACTTATATTTTTCAGTTATGTCTAATAATCCTGATACCCTCGAGGAACTCTCGCTACCCTGCACTCCTGCTAGGCCTGGTACCCCTGTTCCTGGAACAGACGTTGCTAGTCCTGCTTCTCTCAGATCATGGACCATCCCACGTCTCACGGCAGAACTTAGAAGACGCTGTATCCCTTTCCCAGCTACTGCTAGGAAAGCCGAGTTGGTGTACTTTATTTTTCCCATAACTGGGGTAGGGGGTAATATGTTCTTATTTCCTTGTGGCACAGTAGGGCAGTAAACAGTTCCCTGGTGCCCTTGTCGGCCAGTAACAAGCTCCCTTGTGGCTCAGTGGGGTAAAGTCTGCTCCATGGTGGCCTAGTGGATAAGTAGCTAGCTTTTTTTGTGGCCCAGTGGGGTAAGTAGAAAGTTGCTAGGTGATTCATTTGTACACATTACTATAAAAGCTCCTTCCAGTACAAAACTGCGAGGGAGTATTTAAAGTGATCTGCACCTACCCAATCTGCAGATCACAAGTTCCCATATAGGAACGTGGGACTTGAGTGATGGTCAGACAAATCTCTTGAACTCCCAGTGGGTTCAAGCACAAGCTAGAGAGCAATCTAAGAGCTGGTGTTTCAGGCGCATTAGAGCAGGGGTGTCCAAAAGGTAGATCCCCAGATGTGTTAAAACTACAGATTTCATGATACTTTGTAATTTTAAAGGCATGCAAAGCATCATGGGAGTTGTAGTTCGACAACATCCGGGGATCTACCTATTGGGCACCCCAATACTGATACCAGGGACAAGCTAAATACCATATTCCATAACTTCCGTAACTTGTTTAATCATGCTGTATGAATTGAATTAATAAAAATTATAACAACATTTTCTTCATGTGTCGTGTAAGTGTCATGTGTAGTGTAAGTGTCAAGCAAAATGAGCAGAACATGCAATGTTTTCAAGTGACGAAGTATCACGTATAAAATATTTCTTCATTTTACTGTTGTTTTTTTGTGGTGGGGGCGGGTGGAGGGGGTTGAATAATGTATTCTACTGTGTAATCTTATCCAATTAATAGTTTTGAATATGATTTGCAGTAACTAAATACTACAACGACTGCAAAATATTTCAACACAAGGTCCCAAGATCCAAAGCAAACACTGTAAATGTAAATCTATATTACCAATAGCCTAATGTACTACATGACATTGTCACTGATTGCAGGATAACAAAGAAAATACACAATAATTAATAACGTTTGATTCCAAACAAATGATTAGCTAATTGCATATTTTTATGAACTCAATTATTTTAAGTCTCAGTTTACAAAAGTTTTGAATAACATCAAGTTCATCTACCATGCAAACACAAATTATATTTAATATGCCTGGGAACGCATTAGGCTGCCAGACACAGAAGCAGGACAGTCCTTTATGACTATACCGATTTCTTGTCCCTTGATTACAATTTGATTTCCTTTGGCATTCAAAGACAAACTATTTTAGTGAACAATGTTCTTCCTTTACTGAGAGTGAGATCTTGTTTCTTGGCTGAACGCCCAATCACTAGCAAACATGACCAATTTCTTAAGGCAATAGCTGAAAAATTGATTATGATTTAATCTAGAAGAAAGTTTACAAAATGGACCTGGAAATTTGTCATTGGTGCATGAAGAGAATTGTTTAAAGAGATTAGTAATCAATAACCTATTGTTGTTTTATTGCATTTGTAACTCATCCCAAACCCTAAAGTGTACAACCAAAGGGATATCGTTTTCAGATATTTTCTGCAATCATGGTGGAAATATCCATTTATTTTTTTTCCTCTTTACCTTTAGAAATAGTTTTTAGGTAAAATGCAGGCACAAGTAGCTCCTAGGATTATGCAGCATCAGTGAGCAAAGATAAACAAACAAACAAAGGCATAAAGTTCACAGTTCACATTATAGATAGGCCAAACTCAATGTTACAGAGCTCCCTGTACCCCGGCTGGGTATCTCCGCCATGGACCGCTTCCTAGCTGGGACAGGGGACAAACCGCAGCACTTCTGCCCACAGTCACCGTGGCTTGGCTGGGGTCCTGGAACTGCTCCCTCCTGGAGTCAAATTGGGAATTCGCTCTAGACACCCCCAGGCACTGGACAACACTCAGTCCTGGGAGCTCTAGTCCTTACAAGGACTTTCCCCACTTAATCCTCCATGCTGGAACAAGCTGGAACAGTGATTAGCCCTTTTCCCTTCCAGTAACCAGACAACATATAGTTCTGGGAGTACAAGCTGGAATGTGTTTATTGGCAGCCACAACTGGCCTTATATGCAGGTCCCCATGCAAGGGGCACTCCCTCCTGGACAATTACATTGGCTCTCAAATCCAGGACACTCCCATACAAAACAAGATAACCCCTCCCCTGTGCCTGGGAGATAATTGAGTCAAGCACTGTATTAAACTCAATTATCTACAGGTACAAAAACCACACATTTCCCAAACACCCCAAAAGTACCTTAAAAATACATAAAACCCCACAAAGTTACACAGTTACATCCCCTGATAGCCCTGATCTGGGTGACCAACATATCCAAAAATCACCCAAATCGGTTCAGGGGTTCAGGAATTTCATGGAAGTCATAATTTTATCGGCCGCATGCATGGTCCTTTGCCCAAAACAGTTCCATAGAATCGTGGCTAAGTGACGCTGGGAACCGATTGGGAACTGCGAAGTCTTCATGATAAAAATAGTTCCAGGGCATTCGTGGCTAAGTCCCCCTGAAGTCTATTCGCAGTTTTGGTCCATGCGAACGGCCGCCAGGGAGCTAGCGTTCGGTTACAACAAGGGGGAATAATATATGGGTCTTTACAGATGCTGACCTGGCCCATAGTCGGTGGGCAGGAGGCCAGCTTCCACATTCCTCCAGGAATCCATAGCAAACGTCTGTGGAAAGCGGCGTTTGTCACACTCAAGTCATTTAGAACCTGGTTCAAAGTCATAGAGAAGGCCGGACAATCAGTGAACAAGGGAGCACAGGAAGGAAGCCATTCTCAGAACTATGAATTAATGAAGATTGGAATTGTAGTTCCTGAAAGACTTTACTCAAATGTTTTAAGAACTGTTTTATTCTTCACAATGTGAATCCACAAACAGACTGTATAAAAAAATTAGGAAAAGAAATGTGGAATTTATATAAATTGATTAGCACTCATTATCATGTTAATTAATGTGCACATTTTGGTGTGTTTATTGTTATTGTGAATCCCCCATAAAATGCAAATGCCTGTATCAAATGTATGAAATCCAAATCAAACTTCTTTTATGTCCTCTTCATTCTGTTTTTGATCTATCTTCTGTTTTTAAAACTGGACTACAAGTATTTTCATTTTACTCCCTGAAAGTTTGGCCTCCTTAAAACTGTTCTTGTCTGGCTCCCATCTTATGTCTGTCTGTACCCATTGTCCTGTTTTACAGCATCTTTCAGAGAAAGTACCTCAATATTTAGTGCTGGACTCACTTTTGTTTTCACACTATACAGCCTCTCTTGCAAACGTCATTAATTATTTTGTATTCCAGTGCCATGTATGTGTTTTGGACATTCATATATACTTCTCATTGAGATCCCTCTACTTCCCTCCTGGGTCGCATCTTTAAAATCTTTTCAGTCTCAAACTGACAGAAATATGGCTTGAACATGATTATTTTTTATATATATAAAGTCATATGTTTATATGCACATGCAGTGTTAACATATATGTATGTATGTATGTATGTACATGAATATAGTACCCATATCAACACATTTTTAGACTCTTCCAACATACTTACCCAACTTCATTTACCCGCATGTCATTCCATGACGGTTTAACCCACACCACCAGCAAATAGATGCATATATTTCTGCATATATGGTAAGTAAAAATGCAGTTAACGTAAATGTTTGTGACTGATATCTCAATGAAGTGGTATGAAAGTATTGGTCCTGTCAATTTAAACCTGCACCTAGGGTTATATAACTAGTGACATGGGCACTATAACATTAGGAATACACATTTTCATTCACTACTCTATAGTATTCCTTTAAATTTTCTCACCTGGGACCCACTTCAAAAATATAGCACTGGTTTAGCAAACCATTCCTTTGTTGCAACATTATTTCAGAGATACAAACTGTCAATAATATTAACCTACAAGTCCATTAACATGGGGTAAATACTAGTTGAATGAACAGTAAAAGTCTTTTTGAGGAATTTGTTGATAATTAACGGCAACTTTTGTTGAAGAATTGTGATAAAGTCAATTAGAAAATTAACCTGTGAAGTGCTTAACTTAGTATTGCAAGCATCCATGGCAGAGAAGAATTCAAGTCTAGGGAAATTCTCTTGTAAAAGATTCACTAGGTGAAATGTAACACTGATTGTTTCGAAGTAGCACTGGGGTTCACCTAGGTAACAAGAGCAAGATAGAGGAAGCAACTTCTTGGCGTGGCTTTAAAGGGGTGGCTGGACAGTGGAGTGGATTCTTTTTCCCAGCAGCAGCTAAATTTATCTCCATTGTTTTCTTTAGTAACTCTACATGAAAACTGGACTTTGGCCATGTTTCATAACAATACACAGCCTTAAAAAAGGATGCTGGCTATAAGCACAGGGTCATCTATTTTGTCAGAAGATCATTCCCTTCAAAGACTTTCCTGAAAAAAAAGGCTCTCATAACGTCAGTGTATGTTTCTTAGTAAACAAGAAAAACATGCCTTCCGCTTTACTTGATCAGCTTTATTTACAGAGCTTCATTTTCATTTGTTAGATTACATGCTATAGTTTTCATTTTTGTTTAGACTTTTTAATAATGGTAAACAGTGCCATAAAAATCGATTTACACGTAACACATTTTCTGCACTGATGTACATTTCCCAACTTGAGTCTGGTCAGATCGGTTTGTGGGCTATGGTAATAGTATTGTGATATTTGTCTGAGAGAATTTTGGTGTTTGCTTTACATGCTTGGTGTGCTAGGTAATCGAGCATGCAGTCCTTGGGTGTTGAAAACCTATTTCACTCCTTAGTTAATTGTCTCCAAAGAAAGAGTTTGTATTACTGTCTGGTGTCTGAGTGCCCATTGCTTAACCCCTTCTCCTTTCAAATTGTGTTGAACCTGAGGGCAGGTGATGTGTTTGTTACATACTGAAACAGCCCTATTGTAAGAACTTGGTTGATCTATCCCTTCGACTCAAAGTTGAGCACATTCATTTTTCTTCTTCACATTAACAAACGTTTGATTAACTGACTTATTGGAAAGATGGCATTGCATGGTGGTGTCACCGTGAAAGTCCAATGCAGGTTGCTCTGCTACCTATCTTTGTTTATGGAGATGTCTTGCTGGCAAGGTTCCATACACTTGTCAGTAACAGGTGAGTTACAATATATTTGTCCATGTAGTGCTCAAACAATGCATAAAATGAATCAAATAATATAATCCTACATATAACACAGTCGTTAGCAAGAATAGCACAGGAAACTGGGTCATTGTTCTACAAAAGTGTTTGCGTTGAAACTGATACTTAAAATTGCATGAGTAAAAAATAAACAATACAATAATACAAAATTATACATCTAAACTATACAGCACATTCCCATTAACAGAAAGGCTTTTCCAGTAAAAATGATTTGATTCAAAAATGGATTCGGCATACATATGAGTCTGGTGTATTTACAGTTTAACATGAAAAACGTATCTATGTCTTTTTCGTTATACAAACATGCTTTGTTTGTAGAAGGTTTTTAGTTGATACGAGGGTCACACATTAATTGGTCATGGATAACGAGTGTGGTAGAGGTGTTACTTAGGGATGCAGTTGGAACTATTCTGATTGTGAATATATATATAAGAGGTTAAATGTATGGTGGGATGAAATTGAATTACCGATAGTGTCAGCGTAACAAATTGATTTGGGCCAGTTCTAGTTCTTTTCATAGAGATTTTCATATGGATTATTATTTATAAAGGCCAAACTGTGTCAAAACAAAAGCTAGGCTCACTAAAACGTGGCAGTGGATACCAATACGTCAGGACAGGTGGAATATACATTTACTGGTATAGAACAGCTCTCCCATCCTCATTTTATACTTGGGAAATACTATTTCTCCTCTTACATTTGCCTTTTTAGGATCACATTGGGGAATAATATTATGTTAAATGTTTGTGAAACCTCATCATTTAATACGATTCCACAGTAATGGCAATTTAACACAAATATATGAAACTGACACTGGATGAAAGGGTTTTTAATTATTTTACATTAAATGGAGAATGCATTGGTCACTCCTCGGAGAGGGATGAAACTGACTTTATTAGTTTTCAGAAGGAAGGAAAAAAGTTAAACATGTGCAAGTAAAAGTCTAGCAGAGAGAGCAAACATAGCAATGTATATATAACAAATGTGCAAGGTCCTGTTTAACTTACACATTGGAAGAATGTCATATAATTAATTTTACTTTAGTTTATTTTTGCTACACTGTTGTATATATTATCCTGAGTATGTCTGAGCTGTAGTACTAAGCCCTTCACTTTTATTACCCTATGCAGCAATTCATCAAATTCAACATTTTTTTCTACGTAGCAGAAAATGACTACCAGTTCTTTCTACAAAAATAATCATTAGGCTTAATCTGTAATCATTTTACATAGTAAACAGGAGCTAAACACTGACAGAGCTCTGTGTAGGTTTACAATTATGATGTGTGTGTGTGTGTTTATATATATTTGGGTGCAGTAATTAGGACATGAAATTATACATGTAGTGAAATACATTTTAAACATATATTGTAAGGTACTTGGTCCTGAAAAATTCCATTTCATAACAATGTGATTTTTTTTGGATCCCTGCTTACCTACTAAAACAACTTGAATCCATGTCGCAGGCAGTTAAAGACTAATCTATGCATTGTATAAAGATAATCACTGGTTTGTATTGTCTTGCAACATACCAATTAAACCTTGTTAATCCTTAGTGTTACTTTGATGAAGTGTTACTCAGTAAAAATAGCACAAAACTGTTACATCCCTACATATGTCCCTA
Organism: Pelobates cultripes; assembly: GCA_933207985.1. Taxonomy (NCBI): domain Eukaryota; kingdom Metazoa; phylum Chordata; class Amphibia; order Anura; family Pelobatidae; genus Pelobates; species Pelobates cultripes. The sequence continues at coordinate 279,670,946 of OW240912.1, forward strand.
GAGATGTGTCTTTAACAAGTTAGAGGGTGCACTTTTTCATTGTAAAGACATTTGTCATCTCGGGCATATTCATTTATTAGTCAGTCGATGATTGCCCTAAATTAGGAATTTAGGTCAAAATTGGAGATTTTAAAAAAATTAACTTTTGTGGTTTAAATTTTGTTAGTTTGTTGTCTAATTGGAAGCCAGTATTTGATGAACAAACAGCCAACACTGGAAGGGATACTGTAGTTATACTGCAGATATTCTCATTACATTTGTATAGTCATCTGTTTGGCTTTTGAATCGTTTGAATATTGGTCTAAACCAAAAGGTAGATCCCTAGATATTGCAGAATTACAACACCCTTTAGAATGCCTTTAGAATGACAAAGCATCATGGAAGTTGTAGTTTTTTGTTTTTTTTTAAACATCTGGGCATCTACCTTTTGGACACCCGTGGTCTAAACCAGTCAACCCAAATCTTCAGCAAGCAGTCTGAGCAACGAGCAAACACAAAGGTAGCAAGAGCTAGGGGATGCCATTAATTCTACTACAATCTAAATAAAGTGGCCACATTGTTTATTTTACATAAAAATTCATAGTTTAGGGCTATAAACAGTAATACAGCAGTCTGTAGTCTTTATTTTACACAATATTCCATTTTGTTTTATAAACTCTCAAGGGGTACAATCAGCAATTTTATGTCAAGACACGGAGGCTCATATTGCTTAACCCTTTCCTTACTATCCACCAATAGCAGCAAAGATTACAAACAATAAGAAAAAATGGTATCCATAGTAACAAGCCACTCCCATACCCAGTCCCAGTATAATACTCCCCACATATTTCCTCTTTATTTGCTGCTCCACACAAAGATAAGAACATAATAATTTAATCTTACCTATAACTGATTTGATTAACTATTATTTTATATTTCTTACTATTACATTATTATTTCTTACAGTAAAACCGATTTTTTTCTCTTGTTTATTACTTCTGTTGTTGTATTATATGAAGTTTATGTATGTTACCTTTGAGCCCAGGGTTCCAGACCTTCCTTGGAGAACTATTCCTTGTACCCCTCTCTCTTGAGCTTTACTTCAATCTGGAGCTTTGCGAATGGGATTGCCAGCGCATGATTCCATCTGCGCATGGACAATGTCTAAGCGGTCCGTTATGTGAATCACATGGGCGGCACACAGGCAAATGACTTTTGGGCTTATTGATTGGCCAGGGATCTGGTTGTCAAGGCGGAATACCTCCCGTGACTCCACAACTTTCATGCGGACTGGAGTTCACGCTACCTGTCGGCTGGAGATTGGACGTAGGGGCGTTCTCCACTATCTTGTCTCTGTGAGGTCCTTTTGCCATCGACCTATTCGCATCCCGGCTCAATACCCAGTTACAATGGTTCTACAGCAGGTGCCTGGATCCGGCCGCAGAGGCAGTAGATGCCTTCTTGCAAGACAGGACCAGCTCGCTCCTTTATGCCTTCCCTCCATTTGACATGATCTCTCAGGTCCTACGTCCACACAGCTTTTTCTCTCGGTTCGTCAAACATTTTCCCCTGTGTCCAGTACTACCTTGGCTCGCTGGGTGAAATGGGTGATGTCGATGGCTGGTGTGGATACATCCATCTTTAGCGCCCATTCTTCCCGGGTGGCATCAGTCACGTCTATGGTGGTTTCGTGGGCTTATCTGGAAGACCTGAAGAGGATGGCAGACTGGTTCCGCGAGTCCACTTTTCACAAATTTTATTTTCGACCGACCCCTCACGATTTTTCTTCGGTTATTGATCAGCTTTAAACTTGCACTATGAGCCTCCGTGTCTTGACATAAAATTACATGATTTTGCTATTTCATGATGAAAAGTCATGATTTTATGAAAGACACGGAGGCAAGTATTGTCCCACCCTTCTACGTTTATCTCACTTGATTCTCCCTCCCTGTTGATTTTCTCTCTCATGTAGGATTCCAGGGTGTGGTAGGTATTTGTGGTACACACTGTGTTTACTTAACCATTTATGCTCACATGTGACCCGGCTATGTTTTATGTTTTGTCAGGTGGTTTCTTGCTATGTGGATACGGTGTTCTTCCATCTATCAATATGATATGTCTTAGCACTTTGGTTCAAGTACCGATTTAACCGTTGGGCTCCTGTTTTTTGTGTTTTCACAGGTTGATTCTGTGCTGCTTGGGGGTCCTCACTGCTTCCCACAAGGCTCCAACTCGTTTGCTGGATGTCTATGGATTGTCCTATGATGGGATCCTCTACATTGACAAATTTCTGTTTCTGTGATGGATTGGTCCCAGTACGTTTATTGTTCCTGGTTGGATTCCGGCTGAATTTCGGGACAGTTCTTCTGCTGTGGTTGGACTGATTCATCGGTTCTTGTTTAATGTTTGTTATTGTGTCGCATTTCCCAAAAAAGAGGAAATATGGGGGAAGGGGAGGTGCTGACTATTATACTGGGACTTGGTATGGGAGTGGCTTATCACTATGGATACCATTTGTTCTTATTGTTTGTATTCTTTGCTGCTATTGGTGGACAGTAAAGAAAGGGTTAAGCAATACTCGCCTCCGTGTCTTTCATAAAATCATGACTTTTCGCCATGAAATAGCAAAATCATGTAATTTGCGCACCTTAACTTGTGTTTTTTTAAAAATACAATGCCAATAGCAGCTGTTGATAAATAATAACTCCCAAACATTCACGTGATTTATACTTTATTGACAGCTGGCTGCGAGTCTGCTATCAGAATACCTGTATTGTAAATTCATATAACAATAGAAACACTGCTATCCTGTGCAATGTGCATGCAGACCACTGGCGCAATGACTTTCAGATTTTGTAGCACACTCTGGCTACATCACACGGCTATTTAGTGGAAATCAGATGTGTAAACACTAATCTCCACCGTAATAGATCTAATCCATTTAGAGCATTAAGTGAGACACAATGGGCTAGCTCCTTGCCAGTGAAGAGGCTTCGCCTTTTCCCTGACTCCCACTGGGCTATTTAGTACTTTGGCAGCCACAGCAAAAGTAATTTCACCACTCTGTTTAACATGTGAAGCGTTTCTAGTAATGGATGAATCCTGAGCACTGGTGGAAAGGATGCTGCACATGAGAGAGCTTTATATTTAATGGCTGCCGTGTGTGACATGTAAGCAGTGAAGATTAACAATTGTATTTTTGTCTTGCCTGTTGTCCCTGTTCAATGATATTTCGGCAAATTTCATATAAACCTGGTAATGCTTAAAGGACCACTATAGTGCCAGGAAAACATACTTGTTTTCCTGGCACTATAGTGCCCTGAGGGTGCCCCCACCCTCAGGGTCCCCCTCCCGCCGGGCTGGATGGAGAGGAAGGGGTTAAACTCTCCTCCTCCTCTCCGCCTCCTCTCCTCCTCTCCAGCTGAATGCGCATGTGCGGCAGGAGCTGCGCGCGCATTCAGCCAGTCCATAGGAAAGCATTCTCAATGCTTTCCTATGGACGCTGGCGCCTTCTCACTGTGAAAATCACAGTGAGAAGCGCGGAAGCCCTCTAGCGGCTGTCAATGAGACAGCCACTAGAGGCTGGATTAACCCTAATATAAACATGGCAGTTTCTCTGAAACTGCTATGTTTATAGCAAAAAGGGTTAAACCTAGCTGGACCTGGCACCCAGACCACTTCATTAAGCTGAAGTGGTCTGGGTGCCTATAGTGGTCCTTTAACTGTAATATGCATTTTAGATGGCTGGTCAACCCTATATTCATGTGAATATTTAGCCATTGGTAAAACATGCAAATTGACTTTACGTACGGCTAGGCACAAACCCTGCGTAGGGAAACACAGGGATCTTTTTCTTGTAAACTACTTCCTTTATTCTCCTCTTGAGGAGAGGCCTAAATAACACCTGATAGACAATAATATCCCTCTAGGTATGCCAGTCACTGATAACTTGTCTTGTCTATTAATCGGCTTGCCACTTCGATAGATAGATAGATAGATAGATAGATAGATAGCCAGAGGGACAGTGGGACAAACAGACACATAGACTGACAAATAGACAGAGAGACAGACACATAGACTGACACATAGACAGACAGACACATAGACAGACACACACATATACAGACATACACACACACACACATAGACAGACAGACACACACACACACAAACACACACATAGACAGACAGACAGCAATATAGATAAATAACAGCATTATCTGAAGAAGCTCATCCTGCTGCCATGTGAATAGCTTTCCTTGTATGTGTTTTCAGTTTTTTGTGTTTGTTTTCTGTGTGATATGATTGAAGAGAAAACAGAAACAACAGATTTGCAAGTATTTAAGGTATTACAGGTTTACCCATGAGATGCACAGTGCATGTGAATATTAAATGAAAAAAATGAAGCATATGTTCATTGCAAGCATACAAACTGTATTTATTACAGATATGTCATATGTTAATATATGAGTAGACAGTGCCTCCTACTAAACTCAATCTCTAGCCTGCAAATTACAAAGGAATGTAGTTTTCCAGTGAAGTTTTCCCTGCACCTGGGCCTGTGTGAATATTCGTAAAACAGCATGAAGTATGTTCCACGTGCCTGCAACCATATGTCTGCTGTACATATGGACAAACGGTCCAGCAAAACACAAAAAATATCAATGGCACTGTTAAATGTCACTAAAAGCAAGAGAGTACATTATCAGCGTTATTCACTCTTCATGTGAGAATTCAAAGTTAATTCAAAATGAATTTAAAATTTAAAAAGAGTAGCTGAGATGGACGCATAGCTGATTTAGAGATCAGCTGTTTAGACCTTAAATTTGAAATGGGATTTTAATTCACTTTCAAGTCTTGCTGTATGATTATCAGGTTTATTCACTAAGCCATGGATAATAGAGAACTGAGACAGGAATAGTACATTTTATTCCAAAATAGCCATATTGCAAAATGTCTCCAACTCAGCTAGTTTTGAAGGTTGACTGTTTTGGCCTAAAATCTACAATTACTTTTGTCACGTCTCACTTAAAGGACCACTATAGTGCCAGGAAAACATACTCGTTTTCCTTGGACTATAGTGCCTGAGGGTGCCCCCACCCTCAGGGACCCCTCCCGCCGGGCTGGATGGAGAGGAAGGGGTTAACCTTACCTCTTTCTCCAGCGCCAGGCGGGGAGCTCTCCTCCTCCTCTCCTCCTCTTCGGCTTAATGCGCATGTGCGGCAGGAGCTGCACGCGCATTCAGCCAGTCCATAGGAAGCGCCTCTAGCGGCTGTCAATGAGACAGCCACTAGAGGCTGGATTAACCCATTTATAAACATAGCAGTTTCTCTGAAACTGCTATGTTTATAGAAAAAAGGGCTAAACCTAGCTGGACCAGGCACCCAGACCACTTAATTAAGCTGAAGTGGTCTGGGTGCCTATAGTGATCCTTTAATTCCCAGTTTACTGATTAACCCTTAATAAACAAAATTTCTGATACAAAATAAAAACAAAAATATATGTTCATCCTTTTCTTTATGTCTTTACTATTCAGTTGTTTTTGTTTTGTTTTTACCCCCCCAAAAAAACATATTGGTTAAGATGCACAGATTAAAAATTATATATATAATAGTAAAAATTATATATATATTATATCAAATATATATGTAGACTAATGGTGTCACTATTCTACCTTGACACCAGGTAAGTAAATAAAGATTTTTGTTGAGAAAGCTTAGACAGGCTCTGAATAGCGCTGAAGAAATTAGTGGATAATTTTTAAGCACAAAACATATGTGTGAATGCTAATATCACTCAAATCACCCAACTCGTTTGCCTCTTTAATAAATAGGTACTTGATGTGTCGCATGAGAAAATAAATGTAATGTACAAAGCAGTGCAACGTTTGAGATGGTGATCTCTTGTTTAAGCTCCGATTTTATTCAATGTAGCCAATTATTCAGCTTGAATGCAAGTCTACAATGAACATTGAAATATTCGTGGAAATAAAATTGCCTTTCACAGCTTCATAATATGACTATCAATGCATTATCTCTTTAAAATGCTCTTTGTTTGGGATTCACAGTTAACATTTTTGATCATCTCCTTTTTTGTTGCATTATCCACCTTTTTTCCTTTTTTTATTTAGTCTGACAGCAGTGCCATATTGATTATCAGTTCAATCTTTTTTTCAATTGTTTTCTGCCTTGCGTTCTCTTTAATTAGTATCTTGGATATGAGATTAAAATTCTACTTCACATCTGCACTCTGATAATATCTTGTGTCAAGAACATTATTACCAAGCCCTGGATCATGATCTAACAACTACCGCAAAACTATTGGTGGGCATTAGAGCTTGAAAATATTCCTTTTTTCAGTCACAGGTTTAATTACATCTCTTTTGCTGCAGTGCTGACAGTCTCAAATTAAAATTAATGAACCGCAACAAGACAAATATAATATGCATGTGGTGTTTAATGATATATTGTTCCTGTAATAGAGAAGCAGTGCGAAATATATCAGTAAATTTGTGTCTTCTATTTATTTAGATTAAGGTTGGAATTCCGAGTAAGGAATGGTGTTCTCGGAGGCTTACCATATTCCATTGTGTTTTTTCATGAAAGATGTAACATCAGTTATGCAAGAAACATAAACAGAACGTGCAGATGGAGTAATGTTGAATTTATAAAAGAGTAGGAATACCTATTTTTGTCTCACATGGCTTGAATCCAGTGGACTTCATGACCCATGCTATTTTATCATCTTTAGACATCGTTCTACTCCTTGTAAATTATTTCAGTAGGAAACATCACTTTATTACACATATTTATTTACTCTAGCACAGTTATGGTAAGTAATCAAGGATATGTGTATACAGTTATTTGTTGAATAGTTAACCCCTTAAGGACCGAGGACGGTTCAGGACCGTCATCGGCATTTTTGCCTTGCCGACCGATGACGGTCCTGAACCGTCCTAACGGTCTGGGGGTACTTACCTGATCGCCGTCGTTCCCCCGGCGGCGATCAGTGTTCCTCCGGTTTCTGGGGAGACTGCCTGCAGCCCAGGCAGTCTCCCCACGGCAGATTAGGACCCCTGTGGCCATGTGATCGCTTAACACAGCGATCACATGGTCACAATAGGTGTCCATGTGTCTGCCTGCAGGGGGACTGTCTGTGCTGACAGGCAGTCTCCCTGCTAGTGTAAAATCAGAAAATAAAATAAAGTTAATGTTAATTAAAAAAATAATAATTATATATGTGTATATATGATATATAGACATATATTATATTTATATAATATATGTCTATATATCATATATATATAATGCCATACTAAGTGTATTTTTATATTAATATGTACTTATATTAATATAAAAATACACTTATAATGAAATTACACACGTATATATATAATATATATAATAACTATATATATTGTATATATATATTATTATAAAATATAACTAATAAGTAATTTAAATTAAATAATTTTTTTTAAAAATAATAATAAAAAATTTAAAAAAAATTATATAACTATATGAAATTTTATTCTAACTGTATTTTAAAATTAATATATATATATTTATATCAAAATACACTTAGAATGAATTTGTATATATATCTATGTATATAAAAATAAATAAAAATAATAAGAAATATACATACGTCCATATACAAAATTACATAAATAATTATATAAATATACACGTAGACTTCAAATATATATATATGCATATATATTTAAATTCTACGTGCGTATTTATGTAATATTTTTACATAATTCAGTAATTTTATTGATTGCAATTTGAGGGACCTGCCTGCCAACCCAGGCCGAAATTCCAGAGAATTTAATTTGCTAGCACTGTATTTTACCCTGTAACGTTCTACGACACCCTAAAACCTGTACATTGGGGGTACTGTTTTACTCGGGAGACTTCGCTGAACACAAATATTAGTGATTCACAACAGTAAAACATATCACAGCGATGATATTGTCAGTGAAAGTTACTTTTTTTGCATTTTTTACACACAAACAGCACTTTTACTGCTTATATAATTGTTGTGATACATTTTCCAGTTTTTAAACACTAATATTTGTGTTCAGCGATGTCTCCTGAGTAAAACAGTACCCCCCATGTACAGGTTTTATAGCATTTTTGAAAGTTACAAGGTCAAATATATGGGTCAAATATTTTTACATTGAAAATGGCCAGGTTGGTTACGTTGCCTTTGAGAGCGTATGGTAGCCCAGGAATGAGAATTACCCCCATGATGGCATACCATTTGCAAAAGAAGACAACCCAAGGTATTGCAAATGGGGTATGTCCAGTCTTTTTTAGTAACCACTTAGTCACAAACACTGGCCAAAATTAGCGTTCAATTTAGTTTTTAACTTTTTTCACACACAAACAAATATGAATGCTTACTTTGGCCAGTGTTTTCGACTAAGTGGCTACTAAAAAAGACTGGACATACCCCATATTGAATACCCTGGGTTGTCTACTTTAAAAAAAATATGTACATGTGGGGTGTTATTCAGAGATTTATGACAGATAATAGTGTTACAATGTCACTATTGATAAATTTTAAAAATGTATGTTTTGAAACCGCAATATCCTACTTGTACCTATAGCCCTATAACATGCAAAAAAAAGCAAACGTAAACACTAGGTATTTTTAAACTCAGGACAAAATTTTGAATCTATTTAGCAGTTTTTTTCATTCGCTTTTGTAGATGAGTAAAAGATTTTTCAAGTAAAAGTCAAAAAACATGTATTTTTTTCAATTTTTCATCAGATTTTTGTATTTTTTTTAAATTAAAATACATGAGATTATATAAATAATGGTATGTAAAGAAAGCCCCTTTTGTCCTGAAAAAAACAATATATAATTTGTATGGGAACAGTAAATGAGAAAGCGGAAAATTACAGCCAAACACAAACACCACAAAAGTGTAAAAATATTCCTGGTCGCAAATGTACAACATCGCAAAAACAGTCCAGTCCTTAAGGGGTTAAAAGTATTCTATAGTGTTATGAATAAAAACCAGCATTCCTAACATTATATTGCCCTCTGGTTCCCCTCTAGCTCACACCCCTCCCCCAGCTTTTAGGGTTAAAAACAATATTTATTTACTCACCCAATTCCAGCTCCGATCTCCTTCAGTGCTCCATTTCTCCAACATCACCTGATGAGGGGACCTTATGCGCATGCACGACGAGCACTGCGAGTGCATTAAGCCCTCCCCATAGGAAAGCATTTACTCAATGCATGAGGACATCCAGCGTCAGTGAAATCCCCATAGGAAACTATGAGCATGAGGAAACCCAGGGGCAGTTAGGGTAGTGCTCCACAAGCGGTGTGCCATAGCACACTAATGTGCTGCAGCACTGTGCTATGTTGCTGCGACATGGTTGCGGAGAGGAGAATTGGCACTGGGAAGGAAGAGCCTAAGAGAGCAGGACTGGCATGAGGAAGGCAAAGCCAAGCACAGGTCACAGCTCCGCAGAAACGCTCTGACACTTCCAGTGATGGAGCTCGCGAGAACTTACCACATGGTCTGCAGCTCTAGCCCTAGAGGAGCTGCAGAATGGAGAATTAGCCCACGGAACCACCAGATTACTGCTGGTCACAAAAGAAATTGTGTGGGGAGGCTGGTCACTCCACACACACTGTCACCTTCCACATAATGTTACCAGTCATAACTCCCTCACATACTGTCACACACACTGTACCCCATAACACACTGTCACCCCCACACATGAACTGTCAACCCCCTCAGTGCACACACACTGTCTCCCCCCCACACACACACACTGTCAGCCCCCACACACACACTGTAACCCCCACACACTGTCACGCCCACACACACTGTCACCCCCACACATACTGTCACTGCCTCACACACTGTCACCCCTTCACATACAGTCACCGCCTCACACACTGTCACCCACCACACACTGTCACCCACCTCATACACTGTCACCCCCACACACACACTGTCACTGCAACACACACACTGTCACTGCCACACACACTGTCACTCACACACACACTGTCTCAGTTACCCCTCTCACCCTGTCACACTCACCCAGTCACAGATACCCATTTGCACAACCTGTCACAGTCACCCCTGAAGACAGTCATCATATACACGGTCATAAAACATAGCTTCACCATACACACAACACACTGCAAGCAGCTACTCCACACACTGCTCCGCACATAAACATATACATGCTCACAGCAAAGCATTCACCTGCAAGATTACTCATTGTAAGACACAAATTCTCAGGCTAATACACAGGTAAACAATACCAGACATACTCATAAATACACACAGCCCAATACACATTGTGTATGTCTGTAATTGTCAATGTATGTGTCTCTGTGCATCAGTGTGTTATTTATTAATGGGCACACTGACTATGGTATATATAGTTGGGCAAACATACTATGGTGTTTATTGGCAAGCTTGCTGTGGTATTAATTAAGGTATTTATTAATTGAATAAACTACTGAGATTTATTAATGGGCACCTGACTTGACATTTGTTTAATGAACAAACTGACTGTGGCGTGCTTTGTGGGGCAAGATTATACTGTTCTGTGTTTGCACTTTTTTCATTGATAATTTTGGTTGTGGTGTGCTGCAGAATTCTGGGAAGAGCTTAGGTGTGCCTTGGGTGAGAAAAGGTTGAGCAGCGCTGAGTTAGGGGACCCAGAGTTTGGTAAACTTCCGGAAGTGACACTAGTGGCTGGCTGGTAGGCAGACACCAGAGGATGTCTTAGTACTGCAATGTAAACATTGCAGTTTCTTTAAAACTGCAGTACTAAGGAGGATAGGAACACTGCACACAGGCCACTTCAATGAGTTGGTGCCTATAGTGTCCCTGGATGCCTACAGTGTCCCTTTAATGATGTGTAACTTAGATGACTATTGATGCTGGATTGTGGTACTATGGCAAAAATATATTTAACTGTATATAATATGAACCCACCACCAGAGTCCTTTCATGTGAATTGTGTCCTCATTAACTTCTTGTTCTTGTCCAAATTTGTAATTGTTTATCTAATTTTCTGCTAAATCCCCTTTTTTATAACTGTAAAGAGCAGCAGAATAAGTTAGTGCTAGACCAGTGGCAATAACAATTATTTTACTAGGACTGCATATCTCAACATGCCTGACAGCTGTGAACAATCTGAGATGGACATTGTGTATTGTGTGTCAAGTGTGATGGGTGCAGCAATATTGTTTACCTTTAATGGCAAAGATTTCAATTTCCTTGTTCATCTTTATTTTTGTGGGGTCAATGTTTAAAAAAAAAACATATTTACATAAAAACCAAACAGAAAGGTATTAAAATGTAAAAAAGAAAAAGTACTTCTTTACTTCTTAATACTATGTATAAATGTACACAAGTTCACAAATATATGATGACAGATGTCCCATAAACAAATAATAGAAGCTTCTGATTTCCTCTAAACCAATATCAACTGTTAGAGCGTCAGCCATTCATCTTGTAATATACAATTTGCAGTTGTCTTTATTGATTTAACTTTCAGTTGTTTGTGTTTGGCAGAATTATTTCTGATATATGAGTTGCAGTCATGCAGTTCTAATGTGACAGGTATCAGATCATTAATGCTGCAAAATACCAAATGTGAATTCTTTTTGTATTCCACTTTTGACTGCTTTTAAAAATACCTTTCAACCAGTGTTCCAACCAATGGGCCAAAAAACAAAAAAAAACTAAAACAAAACATATTTGCTAATGACAAATTATTCAAGTTAATGAACTGGCAATTCTCTAGCAGTGCCTTCAAGAGTACACATGTACCCTCCATCCAGCCACTAACGACGAGACAGAATGTAACCTAAATCATACGTACATTGATACATTGATTCTGGAAGGCATTCCTATGTAGTAGGGGTCAGAGAAGCTACCATTTTTACCAGACATAGTAAGAAAGACCAGATCTTTTCTCCTTGCCTTTCTCTAACAGGAAGCAAGAGGGAGCAGTATAACCGTGAATTGCTGGCCTTAGAAAAGCTCATCCGAGTGAATGAAGCTAAAGTAACTAAGGCCATTGAAGACCATCTGTTCAAAACCATATGCTAAGCTTCAGATTGAAGTCAGTGATTAGAAGTTACTCTACTCATCCCTTATTATGTTACTCCTTCATTCCTTCTTTCCTTTAAAGGGACACTCAGTTCCCAAAGCTCACCAACTTTCTGGAGTGCTTTAAAGGTTGTCCCCATGTTTTATGATGTAATAGTGCTGATTTCAATAGAAATCAGCACTTTTATAAAAGTTCTTGCATCTGCCACGCTGTCAATCAGAAAATCGAGAGGATTTAATGGTCACCTAATTTAGATTAACATTCAAAGTGATATTGAGTGCTTCTCTTAGAGTGCATTCAGTACTTCTCTATGACAAACATCCACTTGCAGAGCATTGCAAAGCATTGGATGGTTCTGGAGATCAGTATTGATGATCTTATGAAAAATGATAGAAATAAAAACATTTAAATAAATAAATGTAAGCATAATTACTTTCAAAAGCACAGGGCACAGGGCTAATCTGCCAAAACCTTTTCAGTAAAATGATCATCAGTTTACCATCACCCGCACCAAAAATATAAACTGTAATCTACTTCCACATGAGTTCCATTAGGGATTTCAATCAAATAACTAGGCATTGGTGAGAGCCAGCTGCCAAGACATATATTTATGTGTTCAACACTGAAAATTAACACAAATCCTCGAGTCACTTATTTAGGCGGAAAATATCCTCAATTGTGAAAGCTACTGCCCATGCTAAACTCTACCAAGTGTGACCATTTTATTAAATATGAAGAAGATGTGTTTATCTATTCACTGGGTTGTGGTGAAGCGACAAATAGCTATATCAATTCAGGACAATGTAGCTAACATTTGGCTGAAGAGTTGACGTTCCCATGGGACAAATCACCACAGTTTACGTTTGATTGAATAGAATCATCAGCAATTCCTGACAACCCAATTGTAATATCTTCATGTAGTGCTGTAATGATAATATTGTTTCTCACTAATTGCTCCTGCTTAGTACAGTTTCAGAAATGTCTCAGCCTTCATCAATTTGGCCACAACAAGCTGACTGACATGTACACTTTATTCTCGGTTCTGTGATTTCCATTATCCTTGACTTCAGTTTGTCTCTGACCAGCCTCCATGTACACCGGTTTCAAATTTACCATGGTATACCTAGGTATTTCAAAGACCAGTAATTCATAACTGTTTACTATTCAATTTGAGGACAGAATGTTTGGTTTATGCTCTGTATACAGTGAGCATTAGTAACCTTTACGCAGAGAGAATCATAAGTGACCTCTTCATCCTTCGTAGGTCAAAGAGGCTTTAATATAGATCCAATGTTTTTATTCAGTATTCTTTGGGGATTTTTAGGAAAGTGTACTCCTAAAAATGGCATCAGATTCCCTAAACTAATCGTGACAGTAATATCAGAGCATTTTTCATTTACCTCTTTATGTCACACCCACTGTATGATAAAGGTACCACCTGAAGGCCTCCAACCCAGAGCAGACTCATCAAACTGTCAAAGTAAAGATATAGGACCGGGCACAGAAGTTGAGTTCAAGCAGGTTTGTAAAATAGTAACATGCAATGTTTCAACTCAAAAAGTGAGAAAAGCTCTTTCTGACCTGAAACTCGCATGTTAATATTTAAGAAATCTGCCTGAACCCACCTTATGTGAACAGTCCTATATCTTTACTATTCCTGATTGAACAACTGTAAAATGCAGAATACCGTATCATTCCTAACACTTTTAATCCCTCCAATTTGTTTGTAAAGTATAAACAAATACATTAAAAACTACAACCGTGTAAATTTGCAGTATAAATTATACATCTGTTTCAAATAATTGCTACTCTAATTTATTATAAACAAAAAGAATTTGTAGTGAAGGAGTTGACTTTTTATGGGAGAGACCAACTAACTGTGTTTGCAAATATATTATTCCAGCAGTTTTATTAAAGAGAAGTATTTTAGGCGAACCTTTTTCACAAATAAGTTGAAGGAAAAGTCAGCAAACAAAAAAAAAAGGATTGAAATGACACGTTTTGAAATCTGTGTTTTGATAAATGGACAAACTGCTCGAAATTGCTAACTGAATCAATGGTTTAGGGCTCAGGTATAAAAAAAAAACAATTGCTTCCATTCACAAACATTCCTGAGTTAAACATGCTACTTTGGCAAAATACTGTTCAATGAAGATTTATTCCGAGAAAATGTCTTCAGTAGACTGAACTAATCTTGTGTACACCTGGCAGTTTAATCACTGTAATAATATGAAATAGTACAGATCTGTCCACAAAAGCATATAGTCTGTTATTTAACGTGCATGACATATTTTTTTGTTTTTTTTTTCTTAGTCATGGTTTTCATTTATACGTTAACCCACACAAACTACATTTATCTTAAAAAATAAACGTGATGTCATTAAATTTACATTAATAAGGTTAAAACTTTGTGTGAACATTCACAGACATAATAAGTTACAATCCATGTTCCGCATCATATGTATTCAATCTAGTCAATATCACTTTTATTACAAAGCGCATAGTGTTATTTAACAGAAACAAGACTCGTTTTCATTTATATAAACATACAGTGTCCCTGTGTCTGTAAATAAACTAAATATGTAACAATAAAGATGCTATAAAATGTTCGAGGTGACAAAATTTGGGGGATGGAGATTTATGAGTTTTTACATATTTTATAAAACTTAAGGCAGAAAAAAAAATGACAGTTTGTTAATCAAATTGCTCGTAACTTTTAACACAGTAGCATTTCAGAGACACGTTTTTTGATACATATGGGAATTAGCTTACTTATGATTTAAAAACTAGGAACACGAGGGCAAGGGGGGTTATGTATAAAAATTGCTACATTCACTTTTTTCTGCATCAGTTTTGCATGAATGCATGCATGATTTTCTTCGTTATACATGTTTTACTCCACCTTCAATATGTTGGTGCCATTTTTCTGCCTTCTCTGTAATGTGCCAAAATAATTATCTTTCTGATTGTCTGACTTTTTATTCCTCTTTTAGATTTGTTGCGGTTGCTTCTTTTGTTCCTGAGGATTTTATAATTGGTTGCATTCACAAAATAAGACAAATGAGTATTATTTTGGGGAAAAAAAGGCACATTATAGCAATGATTTTTTTATACATTCATTAAAAAGGAATAATTGCTTCCTGTCATGGAAATCCCATCATGGAAATCTGACTGGTAGAAAAATGTATTTGAAAAGATAAGTTATACTTTTGCACTTCTTTATTTGTACACGGGAAGAAACAAATGGTGAACCAAAAAAAAAAAAAACAACAAAGAACTAAATAATAGTGGAAAATAAAAAGACAGAAAGAGTGCAGTAAGAAATAATTTGGTGCAATAAGATAATAAAGAAGTGCAAACAGAAAAAGTAAATTTTTATACATAGCCCCCATAATGTTTTTTGCTGCTTTTAGCAATATTTAATGATATGGGGTACTTAATAAGGTTTCAGTTAGTGCTGCAATATATTTTTAAAAATCCGTGTTTCTTCTCTATTTTCCCTGTTCATGTTATTCCTAACAACATGGCTAGGTTATTTATGGAGAGGCACTGTATAAAGATGGAAGCGCTCAAGAAGGCTGCATCTAACCTTAAAGGAAGGCAAGGTCATTGCAAATATGTTTCCTTAATGGAGTGGCTGAGGACAGGAGCCAAACCTGCATCATCAAAGCTGCACATAGTTTATCCGTACAGAAGTATATAGTATGTCTGATATACTCCATAGATCTGACTTTTATCCAGAAATAGTCTGTCCACAGTACACAGGTGGGCAGTTTGGCTGGGAAGAAACTGGCTGAGTTAAAGTAACCAGAACATATGGAATTTTCTGAATGAGGAATCAGGTAACATAAAGCTGAATCTGTGTCCTATTAAATGATATGACTACTCATAATGGCTGTGTTTTTAAATCATCACAGGATATTGTGGATATGATAGGTTTTAATATTGCTCTTGGGGGTGTATCTGGTAGAAAAATGGGGTGACTCATGCTTTGGATGAAATCCAGTTTAAAGCCAAGTTAACTGTTCTGAAAATATGGGCTCAGAGTTTGGGGCGTACAGAAGGTGTAACAGTAATTCTTCTCATTTCCCCATTTATTCAGATCTAATATTTCAATATATGTTTTTGATAATGAAAGTTTTTGATAATTACATAAATGTTCATTCAAACTAAAATATTAACATTATTAACATGGGACGAAATAGACACTGGAAGAGATGAGGAACAAAACGACAGAAGAAAAGGACACAAATACTTGTGGAGCATTGGATTGGACAGTCATTAAAGAAGCAACGGCCTCCAGGATGATGTGGCAGTAGGAGGAGTGGGTGGCACGCTACTGTGTGTATCTCGGCACTGAAAAAAAGGTAAGTAAAACCTTTTTCTTCATTTTTACAGTTTAACAGGGGAGGGATCGTTAGTGGATTACAAACACTATAGTGTTCGTTTACAATATGGCTATTTTTGCCTCAGTTTTGCCATTTGGATTTAATTTGCAAAATTCTATTTAAAAAATGTAAGTGTATTTTTAAACTGCCAAATGAACACAATACTTTTTTTTTTACAATATGACAAGAGCTTTAATATGTATAACCAAATACGCTATATCAAGATATGCTACATATTTGACTACTCAATAACCAGTTTGTGTCTGTTTTGTGCCATAACTGCACAAAATGTTGAGGTGCAGCTTTGGTATCAAACTCTGTTCTCAATTTCCTGTGTCCCTAGTAGGTATTGTAAAGGAGCAGAGAAACTTCTATTTACTTGCTTTTGTGAAGGGTGCGTTGTAGTTAGAGGCTTAACAAGAAACCACTAGGCCCCATTGCAGAAATTCGCCCTTAGCTCCTTCCCGTGTGTCTTTTCCCCATCCCCAGCCCCTCCGTGTATCTCTACCACTCCCTCCACTGTCTCTCCCACCCCTTCCCACCCTCCAGCCATTCCATGTGTCTCTCTTCCATTCAGCTTTCCTCCTGTACCTAATGACTCCATGGCCGAGCAGATCGTGGTACACACTATGACAGGAAGTGCTCTCTTAGTAAGCACTTCCTGTCATACCACAGTCTGCTTGGCCATGCCACATATTGTGACTGGAAGGAGGGGAGCGCTGTGCTGTGTGCTCCCCTCCTGACAGTCACCTAGCCACTACGAGTCTCAAAGCCGGTGCAGCCATGCACTGGCCCTGAAGTGATGCTGGTGTGCCCACTGTCAAGAGACAGGGCAGCTGGGCCCCCTGGAGTGATGGACCCTTATGCAGCTGCAACCCATGGTAGTTACGCCATTGATTGTAGTTATAAATGGATGACTCTGCTGATCACTGTAAAAGGGAAGTGGAAGAGATATCAAATTTGATTCATCAACATCACAGAGAAAATAAAAGATTCCAACAGAAACTAGACTTGTGCATTCATTGGTTCAAATGAATTGTAGTTCATCTGAATCTTTGGCCGATCGGTGGGGTCATCCAAATTCCAAAGCACAGTACGAAAATATCACGAAAACAACACGGATAATGGTAAAAAAGGTTTGTATCCTTTGTGATTCAGTGTCCTGTCCATTGCACACAAAAAAGAAACAATTGATGACAAGAGGACAGCCACTAAATGAAATCAATAGACAAATTTAAAAAATAAGAAAAAAATATGAAGAAATATACCGGGAATTAGCCTAACTAAACACTTAAAATACACACAATTGCTCAAAAGTAGACAAATGCTCAAAATCACAAATATTTACCATGTGTAGACTGAATTTCAAATGTAAAATAATATTTTATCCAGTTGTAATTCCACTGACCAAATTCCAAATTGAATTAGCTTTGTTGAAAGGGTAGACAAATGTATATTTTTTGCAGTACAGTGATAGGCTAATTTTTCCACCCTTTTGGTTACTCAAAAAAGATTTTTCAGAATTTTTGGCATGGACAACATTTTAGACAAGCTGAATCATTGCATTGACAGAATTAAATCAACTAAATAAATGTTTTTTTTAGGCCGACTTGATTTGGCCTAACCAAATTTTTCTGAGCTGCACAAGTCTAACAGAAACCTTCCTAAAGCGTAAATCCTGTAATTGTTCCAGCACAGAGGCCTTTATTAAGTTTTGGTGATATAAATATATGATAAATAATATTTTAGACCCCAAATATTATCATTACATTATTGAGGGTAATGGGAAGCACCAGAGCAAATACCCCTACCAAGAAATCAGAGGCATTTATGTCTGGCCAGCAGCAGGGCATGAAGAATGACCACTGCAGCAAATACCCGTAGCCAGGTTGTATTTATATATAGAGTGTGGTCGCGTATGTATGTGTTTCTATGTGTATGTGGGTGCAAGTTTCAGTATTTGGGCACATGTGTGAATGTGTCCCATTATTTGTAAGTGCATTCATCATTTCTAAAGGTTTGCATCTGTGTTTGTGCAAATATATGCCTCCATTTTCGAAAGTTACAATCTGATACTAAATCCAGACACTGCCAAATGTAAACATATATAGATACAGTGTTCCCCTACCTGTTACAATGTCCTCCTCCCCAGAAAGCATTGTGAGGCTTGTGTGCATGGGTGGCAAATCACTATGCTACGCCAATCGAAAAGGCTCTAGGAGCAGCATTTGTTATTGGTTCTCACAAGGAAAGCGCCTCCAGTGGCTGTTAGGAAGACAACAACTGCAAGTGTGTTTTACCCTGCAATGGAAACATTTCAGTTTCTGCAAGGCTTCATTGTTTCACATAGCAGGGTTAAAACTAAAAAGCCACTGCACCCAGACTACATCATTGAGATGAAGTTGTTCAGGTGGCTTTAAGGATCCTTTAAATCTAGCCAGCCATGTGATGGGGATGCATGTGTTAATAGTATAGACTTTTTCACTGCTTGGTAAAGACAATATCTGCCAGGCTCATGAGACCATACATTACCAAGGCTGGGGTGCTGTGGGAGACGTGCACTGTAACATTCCCATACCATGATCACTTTCCTGCATTCAGCTATTGTCCCTGTAGATTGATAATTAAATGTGTGTAACTTTCTACAAACACATTTTGTGCAAGGCAAGAATGAATTTAATTAAGCACATTTTTAAGGTTCTGGATACAAACAGTTGTTTAATTACTTCCTCCTCAGCTTTGGGATGTTACTCAGCATGGAACGGCAGATTGTTTTCATTTCCAACTGGGGATAGACTTGAGCTTTGTGAGTTCCCACTAAATTCCCTATTGTTTTGTGAAAGGACTGACAGCTGGTTTATTCCTCGCTGCTCATGAAGTCCACAAAAAAATCTTGTACAATTGAGTTAGCTTTTAATGTACACTGTTTTTCTCGACACAACATATTTGTTTCTTTCTTGTTAGAATTCCAGTGCTGACCCTGCAACACCAAAAATTGTCTGTCACTAAATTAGAGGACGTGCATCTCTGTGACCTCGACTGTGTCTGTACTGCACTTACAGCATGCTGAATGTGTTACTACAGCCATCTAGCACAAGTGAAAGAATAACAAAATAATAAAGGTGAATATTCAGTTGCTGATGTGTTAAAAACTAGGCACACACGAAAGACATGCTATCATCACTTTATCGTGAGAATCATCAGTGTGACGTGGTAAACTTTTGTTAAAGGTTATATAAATAATAGAACAGGCACAAACAGCAGTGCCAAGGTAAGGGTTCAGAAAAAGAAAAAAAAGCAAGAATTTTCAAAGGTCATCAACTAAATATCTCAGTCACACAAAAATGTGGTAAAGCGGTCTGTTTTCAAGGTGTTTATATTCATATGCCTACAGACTACATTCTATTCAAGCAAGTAGTTTTTTTGTCCTTGGTCCTTGGATCAAAAGTTAACACACGTTTTAGTTCAAATGTTTAGTTACGCTAAAGGTACCTGTAGAAATGCAGGTAGGACAGTCTGGGAGAACTGTGGAAAGATTATTTTTTTTGTGCCCAGTGAATTTTGAATTTGCATTAATTAGGAGGAAGTATGTGTGTGTGTGTGTGTGTGTGTGTGTGCGCACGCTTGGTAAGTGTATATATACCTAGACTGCAGCTCCTACTCAGAGAGCATTTATGTCCCAGTGAGGTCCTTATAGTAAAGTTCCCCTCTTAATCCATACACTACCATAACACCCTAGATTGTACAGCAACTCCTACATTACTATAATACACGTCACTACATTTTAACCACTACATTACTCTAACACACTATACTATTACTAAACATTACTTGTGGACTACATGTTTAACCCTATACTACACTAACACTAAGCATTAACACTCTACATTGTCCTAATAGTAACCTTTAACTCCTATACTACCATACCACTTAAATTAACCCAGACTTAAAAAAAAAATGTAAGATACATATCTATCTCGGGGTTCTGGAGACATTTGTAAACCACTCAACTTTCAGTCTCACAGTTTATTGTGATATTTCCATTACCCCTCGTGTTGTTATGCTCCCAACTTTTAAGATGGCTGAGTAGATATTTTACATTTTCTCTGTCATGTTGTTACAAACAACCTCTTTAACTCATACTAGTTGGAGTATACATCACTCATAAATCTAGGATCGGTAGAAAATAAAGAAAGTATGTAATTAAGCATCTAGAGCCACTAATGAAAAAATGTAAGTACCTAGCTTACTTGAATATCTCCCTTATAACGTCTGCCAAGATTATATAAGATTAATATTTTAAAGTATTTCATTTTACTGATGATGGTTGAGATAGGTTTACAGTGATTGAGTGATGTGACATTTACTCCTTGAGATTTGGAAGATTTGTTTAGTTTAAACTAGATCAGCGCTTCCCAAACTTTTATGGGCCGAGACCCACTTTTCAAAATGGTAATTTTTCGAGACCCACTTGCTTTTAATGTATATTTAACAAAGTGAAAACCATGGCAATCAGCTTCAGAAGCATACAATTGGCACACCATGGCAATAAGCTTTAGAGGCATACAATTGGCACACCATAGCAATCCACTTTAGATGCACACAATTGGCACACCATGACAATTACTTTTAGAGAAATAAAATTGGCACACCATGGCAAGCAGCTTTAGAGGCACACAATTGGCAAACTATAGCAATCCGCTTTAGATGCATACAATTGGCACACCTTGGAATCCGCTTTTGATGCATACAATTGGCACACCTTGGAATCCGCTTTTGATGCATACAATTGGCACACCGTGGAAATCCGCTTTAGATGAATACAACTGGCACACCGTGGAAATCCGCACACCGTGGCACACCGTGGAAATCCACTTTAGATGCATACAATTGGCACACCGTGGCAATCAGCTTTACAGGCATACAACTGGAACATTATGGCAGCTTTAGATGCATAAAATTGGCACACTATAGCAATCCGCTTTAGATGCATACAATTGGCACACCGTGGCAATCAGTTTTAGAGGCACAAAATTGGCACACCATGGCAATCCGCTTTAGATGCATACAATTGGCATACCATGGCAATCAGCTTTAGAAGCATAACATTGGTACATCACAGCAATCAGTTTTAGAGGCATTCAATTAGAACATCATGGCAGTTTTAAATACTTAAACTTGGCACACCATGGCAATCAACTTTAGATGCATAAACTGAGCATATCAGGGCAATCACTTTTAGATGCATAAACTTGGCACATCATGGCAATAAGCTTCAGAGGCACACAATTGGCACACCATGGCAATCAGTTTTAAAAGCATTTAATTGGCACACCATGGCAATCAGCTTTAAATGCATACTATTGGCATAACATGGCAGTTTTAGAGGCATAATTTTGATATATCATGGCAGTTTTAGAGGCAGAAACTTTGCACATCATGGCAATCAGTTTTAGAGACATACAACTGCTTACTCACAGACTCAGAATCAGAAGTGCAGTGTCCTGCTATTTCATTCAGCCACCTCACGATGATTATCCCAGTGGTAGAACTAATGTAGAGAGGTGCAAGTATGTTTTCTTGGCCCCCCTCTAGTGAAAGTGTAGCCAAAAGGACGATCTCCATTTGTCGGAGAACTTCAACAATACTATGCCATTTGCGCATCATTGTAGGGTTATATTTGTGAGCAGTGTTTGAATGTAAGCATGTTTTTGTATTAAGTATATGTGTGCATGTATGGGTGTATTTGTATGTACTGTTACTATTGGAATGTAGTGGTGTACTTGTTTGTAATGTTTGCATCTGAATGCAGGGGTGTTTGTATATGTTGTGTAGGACTTTAAATGCAGGTGTGCTTTTTGTGTGTAGTGTTAGTGTTTGAATGAAGGGGTGTTTGTAGATCATTTGAGTATTTTAATGCAGGGGTGTTTTTGTATGTAATATTTGCGTTTGATTGCTGTGTGTGTGTGTGTGTGTGTGTGTGTGTGTGTAGTGGATACAGTGTGTGTATATTGTGTTTATAAAATATACATATACACAATGTGTGTTTGAATGTAAGCATGTTTTTTTGTATGGAGTATGTGTGCAGTGTATATACACACACAGACACACAAATACACACATTGACACAGCGATACACACAATGACACCTAGTTTCCCCCACACAGATACAGACACTCATGTACACAGATACACATAGACACACAAATACACACACACACACACTTACACAAAAGGACACACAGAGACGGGAGTGTGTGTACTGATAACAGTGTGAGGGCAGGGGGAGAAAGGGTTACAGTGGGCAGGCAGGGGGAGAAAGGGTTTCAGTGTGGGGGGCAGGGTGAAAAAAGGAGACAGTGGTGGGGCAGGGGAGAAAAGGTTACAGTGCGGGGAGGGGGACAGGGTGTGAAGGGGTTACGGGGGTAGGCAGAGAAGGGGTTACAGTGGGGGAGGGGAGCAGGGAGAGAAGGGGTTACAGGGTGGGAGGGCGGCAGGGAGTGAAGGGGTTACAGAGGGGCAGGGGGGCAGGGAGTGAAGGGTTTGCGGTGGGCCAGGCCAGAAGGGATTACAGTGTGGGCAGGGAGCGAGGAGGTTACACGGAGGTTGGAGAGGGGGGCAGGGTCTGGGGGCTGTGTCCTACCTTTTAATAAATTCAGTGGTGGTCCAGTGTCTCCCTGGTGGTTCGGTGGGGTAACTCTCCGGTCTACTGCTCCGCCGGGTGCAGAGCTGCAGACAGTGTAATAAAAGTCTTGCAAGCTTGCCATGGTAACACTCTGGGAGCTCGCGAGACTTCTATCACAAGGTCTGCAGCTCTGCACCCGGCGGAGCTGCAGACCGGAGGTGCTGGGCAGACTGATTGGAGGGAGCCCGGCGGCATACAGGGCAAGCTGCCGGGTTCCCTCCTGGTGTCGGGCCCATGGTCACTGACCGAGAGCCCAACTAATCAGTCTGCCTGACTAGCCGGCGGCCCTGGATGTGTGGGTCAGCGCAACCCACTGGGAATCGCCCTGCGACCCACCAGTGGGTCACGACCCACACTTTGGGAACCGCTGAACTAGATATTAATGAGAAATACACACACAATCCTAAAACACCGAACTATTAATAACACTGTCCTAACAGGTTTTCACTACACAAAAACAAACACAAATAATTTTTTTTTAAAGATAAATTATGCATTTTTTCACATTATTAATATTATTATTATTATTATTATTAATACAAGTATGAAACTAAAATGAAAAATGTAACTATAACAATACAAACAGACTGCTGGGATGGACCCCTGATCATTGCCCAAAGAAAAGAAGGGGTAGGTAAAGGATGGTCCGTCACAGCATCCTGTCTCCAGGAACTTGGAGTGAGGTCACCTAAACTGCGCTCTAAACTAGGGGGTAACCATCAAATCCTATTGAAAAAACACACAGAGCCTAGTACGCTCCACTAGCGGGATCTTGCTTTGTTGTTGCCTTTCCCAATCTAGAAATATATACCTGTCTAGCGTTAGTTGATGGTAGGTGAACACCTGCGATATCAGACCACCATTTGAAGTATTTTATTGTTATTTCACCTACCCTCTTAATAGTTCCCTTTATCTTAGAGCTACCTTTTTTATGTGTCAAGCTATCTACATGTTTAGATCTAATAAATATTAGGGCTACTATTACTTTTTAATTCCTTATACACCACTGAGCTCTCCCCCTTTTGCACACCCGCTAGTAGAGCATTTTAGGTTCTGTGTGTTTTTAAAATTAAAAATGTGCAAATCGCAATTATGTGTAATTAGGAAAACTTCCTTTGACCAGGAACTTTATGTACCTAAATTTTCACCTTAAATTGTCACTTTATTGCATAGCCCTGTTAATGTCCAGAAGCAGACTAACTTTTTCATTTCATGCCTGGAGTGTCATGCTTTGGTGCTTTCATAAACAGAAGTTCCTACTCCCACATAACTTTAGAAAAAAAAAGCTAATAAAACAAAAGACAATGTTAGTTCGCTACTTGAGACACAATGCCTTTTGCCAGGTCCAGCCTTACTGTGTCCTTCCTGAGGCCTGGTAATTTCCTTCCAGACACCAGTGTTTTTTCCCAGACAAATGAGTAACCTTCTCAGGCTGTACCACTACGTTCCCATACTGTCATATATTTCACAAGAAGGTCCATTGATTTCCCCAGATTGCTTTGCTGCTTTGCTTTTTTGTTTTAATTTATAAGCATCTTGTTTTTTTGGAAAAGAATTGTGGGTTAAAGATACATTTGTTGCTGCAGTTGTTCATTTACAATATAGCAAAGTGGAGGCACACATATGTGCAGTAATTGATTTCCACTTGCTAGCTTCTATAATTTGAAACTTCTGCAGTTGCTATAATGACAGATAATGATGGATTGCTGTACTGCCTTTGTGTGTGAGTTATATTCTGTCTGATCATGTTTGCTATTTAACTCATTTTTCAGCTCCGAGTCCATTTCAAGTAGAGCACTTAAAGGTTCAAATTGTGAATGATAAAAGTATGTTTTTTTCACTCCCTTTTTCTTTTTTCTTTTTTTTTTTCCTTTGGATCAAGAGTGCATGGTAACTACAGAGGAGGATTTAAAGGACTTAATTTTATATTGCTCCAGTACTTGCTGTAACAAATCAGTGTATGAATACATTGAAAATATAGGCATCTGGAAAGATCAGAGCTTGTGAAACCAATATACAAAAAAAAATATTTCACACTATATATGATCGGTATTAATCTCCATGAGGGTTAAGGCTGGGGTCAAAGTGGCAAGCCTTTGTATTTCCAAACGTGTGTCCTGCTTGAAAAATTCAGGTAAAAATACTGTAGTTTCCTTAAAGAAGTCTGTCACACATTGTATATTTAGTTCATAATTAAGTTCACAACAAAACACTTTTGACCAATAAGTCGATTAATAATCACAGTTGATCTGCAATTTACAAAAGTGCTTATATTTGGGAAAGGAGAATAATAGGAACACTCCAAGTAACATAACTGTCCTTGAATGCTTACTTTTCTAATCTGCTTAAAAGAGCACTTTAGGGTCAGGAACACAAACATGTAATCCTGACCCTATGGGGTTGAAACCACCATCTAGCCACCCTGGTCCCCTCATACCTCCCTAAAAATAGTAAACTCTTACTTGTATTCAAGCCTGAAGCTGTAACTCTGCATGCTGTGTGTCTTAGAAAAACAAGCTATCTGCTGACATAATCAGAAGTGGTGGCCTGATCCAATCACAATGCTTCCCCATAGGATTGGCTGAGACTGGCAAAGAGGCAGGTCAGGGGCAGAGCCAGCACAATTCAAACACAGCCCTGGTCAATCAACACCTCCTCATAGAGATGAATTGAATCAATGAATCTCTATGAGGAAAGTTCAGTGTCTGCATGCAGAGGGAGGAGACACTGAATGTTTGGATGCATTTTAGGCAGCCATGACCCAGGATGGATCTCTAACAGCCATCTGAGGAGTGGCCAGTGAAGTTATCACTAGGCTGTAATGTAAACACTGCATTTTCTCTGAAAAGACTGTGTTTACAGCAAAAAGCCTGAAGGTAATGATTCTACTCAACAGAACAAATCCAATAAGCTGTAGTTGTTCTGGTGACTATAGTGTCCCTATAATTATAATAATAATTATATTTAAAAATTATATCTCATATGTTAAAATAATATTGGGAACATGATAGGACTGGAAAGGGGGCAGGGAGGCAATTGCCCCCTGGATCACTTTTTTGGGAGGTCTTGCAATGGGGTTCTTCCAAAAATTAAAATCTGATCTATTTTTGCCTTTAAGGGATACTGTAGGCATCAAAACAACTTTAACTTAATGAGGCAGTTTTGGTGTTTAGATCATGCCCCTGCAGTCTCATTGCTCAATTCTCTGCCATGTAGGAGTTTAATAGTGTCCATTTAAGCTGACCAAAGCAGAGCACACAATGGAGCAGACTGACAATGTGTTCAATGTGCCCTCACAACATTAAAACCACTGACAGGTAAAGTGAATAATGAGTAGTGCCTATCCATAAAAGTGGTGACACTACTTTGGTTTCTAACTATCGCCCAATATCATTGCTCCCGGTATTGTCAAAAATCTTAGAAAAATGTGTCCATACGCAACTTTGTGAGTACTACCAACAATTTAACTATCTGACCCCTGATCAATCGGGCTTTCGCCAGAATCACTCCACTACAACTGCCCTCCTAAAAGTTTGCAATGACATCCAAACTGGCATGGAACAAGGAGCCCTAACTGGAGCTATTTTCCTTGATTTTGCTAAGGCCTTTGACACAGTAGACCACGACATTCTACTGCACAAACTCAAAAACTCAGGTATTGGTGATCGTTCGCTAAACTGGTTTTGATCGTATGTATCGGATCGCTCGCAATATGTGTCCATTTCTGACAGTGACTCCCTCCCTCTCCCAGTCACGTGTGGTGTTCCCCAGGGTTCCATTCTCGGCCCCCTACTATTTACATTATTTATAAATGATCTGCCTAATGTCTGCCAATCCTCAAATGTACACATGTATGCAGATGACACGGTAATCTATGCGAGCAAATCCAATCTACCGCAACTTGAGGCTTTGCTCCAAGACCAGTTTACAGAGGTAGAAAAGTGGATCGCAAAAAACAAACTCTTCCTGAACACTGACAAAACTGTCACAATGATCTTTGGAACAGTACCTAAATTACACAAATTACACAATTCCCACCTATCCATCAAAACAAATTCAAATGGCACACTGACCGCAGTCCACTCTTTCAAATACTTGGGTATGATATTAGATCCCAATCTATCTTTTGGCCTGCACATAGAAAAGCTTGCATCTAAACTTAATCCAAAATTAGGTGCCCTGTACAGAAACAAAGCCTGCCTAAGCCCTACAGTAAAGGAAAAGATTGTACAGCAAATGCTGATGCCAATCATTGATTATGGGGATG
Source organism: Pelobates cultripes (assembly GCA_933207985.1). NCBI lineage: Eukaryota > Metazoa > Chordata > Amphibia > Anura > Pelobatidae > Pelobates > Pelobates cultripes. The sequence continues at coordinate 279,698,369 of OW240912.1, forward strand.
TAGTATATGCGTCTGCATCGCAATCCCACATTAATAAACTCAACACATTGTATAACTCGTTCTGCCGATTTGTGCTACAATGTAATTACAGGACCCATCATTGTGACATGCTAAAGGAACTAAACTGGCTGTCGCTGGAATCCCGACGCACCCTTCATCTTTCCAGCCTTGTTTTTAAAAGCTCCATTCTCGGCCCCCTACTATTTACATTATTTATAAATGATCTGCCTAATGTCTGCCAATCCTCAAATGTACACATGTACGCAGATGACACGGTAATCTATGCGAGCAAATCCGATCTACCGCAACTTGAGGCTTTGCTCCAAGACCAGTTTACAGAGGTAGAAAAGTGGATCGCAAAAAACAAACTCTTCCTGAACACTGACAAAACTGTCACAATGATCTTTGGAACAGTACCTAAATTACACAAATTACACAATTCCCACCTATCCATCAAAACAAATTCAAATGGCACACTGACCGCAGTCCACTCTTTCAAATACTTGGGTATGATATTAGATCCCAATCTATCTTTTGGCCTGCACATAGAAAAGCTTGCATCTAAACTTAATCCAAAATTAGGTGCCCTGTACAGAAACAAAGCCTGCCTAAGCCCTACAGTAAAGGAAAAGATTGTACAGCAAATGCTGATGCCAATCATTGATTATGGGGATGTAGTATATGCGTCTGCATCGCAATCCCACATTAATAAACTCAACACATTGTATAACTCGTTCTGCCGATTTGTGCTACAATGTAATTACAGGACCCATCATTGTGACATGCTAAAGGAACTAAACTGGCTGTCGCTGGAATCCCGACGCACCCTTCATCTTTCCAGCCTTGTTTTTAAAAGCTTTTCGGGGAAACTCCCACCCTACCTGAACAAAATGCTTTCCCCAGCTGTTCCCACTTTCTATAAGCTCCAATCCAGTACAAGCACTTTACTTAGTCTACCTCAATACAAAAAGAAAGCGGCCCGATCCTCCTTCTCCTACAGAGCACCGCAATTGTGGAACGACCTCCCGCAGAATTTAAAATCTTCCCTAAGCCTAAAGTCATTTAAGAGATCCCTCTGTACATACCTCAAAATAGAATGCACGTGTCATGGTTGATTATATATTTCCTGCCTGTTCTATGTTAAATTTTGTATATATTGTGTATTAATATTGTTTTTGTATTTTGTTGTACCTAATGTAACAATGCAATGATTTGTGGACCCAGGACATACTTGAAAACGAGAGAAATCTCAATGTATCTTTCCTGGTAAAATATTTTATAAATAAAATAAATAAATAATAAATAACATTGATTATATCATTACAATGGCACCTGTAAAGGGGTGAGATATATATCAGGCAACAAATTAATGGTCAGTTCTTGAATTTCATGTGTTGGATGCAGAAAAAATGGGAACGCAAAAAGTCTTTTGTGAATTTCATGTGTTGGAAGCAGAAAAAAATGGGCATGCAAAAAGTCTGAGTGACTTTGAAAAGAGCAAAATAGTGAAAGCTAGATGACTGCGTATGGCATCTCCAAAGTGATAAGTCTTCTGGGGTATTCCCAGTTTGCAGTGCTACATACCTACCAAAAGTGGTGCAAGGAAAGACAATCTGTAAACTGGCATCAGGGTCATGGGTGCCTAAGGCTAATTGATACACATAGGGAGCAGAAGAGCTACTGTAGCTCAAGTTGCTCAAAAACGTAATGTTGGTCATGATAGAAAGGGGCTGTGTAGCTGCAGACCAATCATAGTGTCCATGATGACCATGTCCGGTGGAAGCAGTGCTATGCCCTGGGTAATGTTTTCCTTGGAAAGCTTGGGTCTTGGCATTCATGTGGAAATTATTTTGACATGTGCAATCTATTTAGGTATTGTTGCAGACCATATACACCCCTTTATGGCAATGTTGTTCTCTGATGGCAGTGGCCTCTTTCAATAGGATTATGTACCCTGCCACACTACAAAATCTGTTCATGAATGGTTTGAGGAACATGACAAAGAGTTCAAGGTGTTGCCTTGGCCACCAAATTCCCTAAATTTTTATAGGTGAGTTTTTTTCCAAATAAAACTATTACATTCTATTACATTCTGTGAGCCTTGAAATTGATTTTTGGTGAAAGAATGAACTGGACCTTGTATGTTGTATGAATTGGCCCCAGCAGCACCTTTGCAAGAATGTATGATTGGATGAGTGCCACCCTCTAGTTTTCATTTATATATTTGGGTTTCCTGGTCAATTCCCTGGTTTTGCTCCCCTCACTGTCACAGATGCCTCATTCCAGGGCCATATTTAATTTTGCTCTTCAGAGAGTCCCAGGAGGAAGCATTTCCAAAGTAAGTGGATTAATCTCATAAGGGCAGGCATTAGGTTGCTAGAGTAGGACATGCCAAGAAAGGGGTACATTGGTGTTGTGGCAGGCTTATGCAATATATGATCATGTAACTAAACCCCCATTATTTTTGTTTAGGTGAAGTGTTTTACTATTACATTTTGTGAGCCTTGAAATTGCTGTTTAGTGAATGAGTGAGTGCACTGAATCTTGTATTTTATATGTGTGTGTGTGTGTGTGTGTGTGTGTGTACATACACACGTGTCATTAAAGGAACACTATCATGTTTGGAATGCAAACATGTACTCTTAATGCTATAGTGTCCCCTCACCTACGCCCCCCACCCCCCTTTTAAGGTTTGAAAGGTGAGTTTTACTTATGTTTAGACCCTTGCCGCACTGTCCTCACCACAGCCACTCCACCTCCCTGACTGAGATCATAAAGATTGATGACTTCAGCCATTACAATATTTCCCCATAGAAGCATTGGAAAGCTACTGAGAATGCATGGCAAATCTGCACTTTGCACCAATCAAATATTGCTCTAGGATCAGCATGTGATTGAGAGCAGAGTTTGACTTATACTTGTCCCCAAGGCCAAAAGTTGCCATCCATCCTCAATATTAGTCTGCTTTGACACAGCTTTAATAAACTAGCTACATGGTGTTACCAACACTGATATTTTCCACTTGAGACAATTAATGTTTAATAGCTTAGAAATATTTGATTTGACATTCTCTTTTTACATAGTCTAAGAATGGAGGATCTGAACATGCCTGTAGATGTAAAATCAATCACTATAAACATATTCACAAATACATTTCTTCCTCTCAGGAGGCCCCTGCTCGTTAGTGAATTTATTAACTGGACATTGCAGGCATGAAATTACTAAAAACACTTTCAGATCTGAAAACTGAATAACTGTGTGCATATTTCTGCTCGTAATGTATGGGGTGGGAATCTGTGAGTATAGGGAATGTGTGCAGCTGTGTAAATGAATGAAAGATTACGGATAATGTCAAAATGGTTAGGATAATGGCGGTGTAAGGTTTGAGATTGGTTAGATTATGCAGGGTGTTTATTGTTAATAGGATTAAAAATTGGAGGTGGTTACAATTGTGGTATAAGGGGTGTTTAGGATTAATGCTTAAGGTTCAGATTTAAATTAAATTTAGTACTGGGGCACATGCAATGTTTTGTTTATTTTTAAGAAGAGTTAAACCTATGAGTAAAGTAAATTTTTTTTTCTCTATGTGCTTACATTTGGGACTGAGAAAAGGGTTTGTTTAGGTATTGGTAGGGATTAGATGTAGAGTTAGATAAAAGGGGTGTTTAGGGCATGTGGGGTTTGAAGAATTATTTGCAAACTACTCACCCTCCTGTTACCAGTAGTCCAGTCAGCCTCCTATGACTGATAGTAGAGCTACATAAGTAGTTATACAGTTTGCATCACTCATTGCTGTCCTATGTCCAGTGTGCTTTAAACTGCTCCTCCAGCAGGGTATTTCCTGTGAGAGGCTGTTAGTGGGCAGAATAGAAGTGATCCCTTCCACTTCCTGTCCAGCCTCACACACAAACACTGGAGGAGCCAGGACAGCACTTCATTTTACACCCTCTATAACTGTTCCTGCAGCTCATCAAACAAGCGTAGGAGGTTGACTGGAGGACATAGGACACAGACTAAAACCCCTGGTGTTTACCATCCCACTTAAGCTCAAAAATATACATTATAAGTGCTGTAAATAGGCGCCCCCTACACGACATGAGCCTGTAGGCACGTAATTACCCTGCCTAATGAAAATTCCGGGCCTGCTTCCTCTGTATCAATATCACTGTGCCATGACTTCCTCCTACATTACAGTGTAACTATCACTCTTCTTCCAATAATATTCCTCTTACCTCCCACAATAAAAGTTTACAAAGATGCCTCCCTTGTATTACCATACTTCAGCAAGAGGGCATATTAAACCCAACACTACCCAATTTATCCCGACCATGGATACCCAGGCTGTCTTATTCCCTCTAGTATTAGCATATCAAAAGCTAATCACCAAAAAAAATCTTAACATTTAACACTGTTTTTGGTTTAATGTTATTTAAATCCCATGTTACAACTCTATAACAGAATAAAATTATTTGTTTGACATTTTACTTTGTACAATGTATGGTAGCTCAGTTGTGTTAAATAAGGGTCCATCTGTTGTTGTGTAGGATGCCTCAACCCAACTGTGTAGAACAGTCGGTTCAAACTAAGGATACTAGATATATAGCCTATTCCTTCCCACATATCTACAGCTAACAATGTAAATTTTCCCAAACGTTTCCTTTTGGCAATGCATTTAGAAGAAAAAAGGAGCTAGCCATGTGTTGCGTCATATAAGTAACTAGTAGCACTAGTGCTGTACCCACATAGATATTTCACGTTGTATATTATTGCTGTTATTACTATTATCAGTAAACTTTATGGTGAAAGTTTAACAATTTTATTAAAGGACACGGAGGCTCATATTATGCTTATCTCTTTCTTTATTATACCTCAGCAGCAAAGAGAAGGTATAAACATTCATAGAAAAAAAAAAAAGGTTTTAACAGGTTCTCCAAGGGTTAACCTAACATCATACCCTTAACCAATAGGAACAGTCCTTCTATCTATAACTACCCATGTGACCTTTCCTCTCCCTCTTTCTTTGCTGCTGCCTCAGCTAAGTACCATCTCATTTTAGCTCTCCTCAGAGCAACCTATTTAGCTGGTTAAATCATATTTGTTTTTTATGTCATGTTTGTTATTTGCAGGTATTTCATTGATGTGATTTGTGTTAATCCCCCTGCTGTATAGACCGGCGCCTGTCTGCCCCTGGTGCAGATAGCCGGCTTCCCTGGGGTTTCCCCCCCCCCTCTGGCGGTTAACCCCCCTCCCTCACCTCCCCGGGTAGTTTATTACCCGTTCCACTTCTCTTCTCGGCGAGTCGCGGCGGCCGTTCACGGCGCGAGTGATCCGAATCCAGAGACCGCTCGCGCACGCGCAGTAATGGCCGCACGGCTCGGCGGCCATTTGCCAGCAGCCGTTCTGGTTTTTGCCGCGCTTTCTTCTCCGCCCGCCCCCTGTACCAGAGGGCGAGCATTCACCCCTTGGCTGACAGCTTGCCAGTGCTCCCTGGCGGCCATTCCGGAGGGAACACTCGGTAAGCTGACAGCCTTTGTGTGTGCCTGAATCCCCTTTTGCATAATTAGCAGTGCTCACTGCCCAGTTAATACTACTGTTTACTCCCTGCATAGGGTTACCAGGGACAATTTTTCTTACAATTTTTTCTTACAACACTTGTTACAGTCTGGGGCAAAAATTCACTGTGTCACTCAGTATACCCTGCCATATTTGTTTTCCTAGTTCCACGTCCCAGGTGTTTTTTGTGCATAACCTGCCTATAATGCAGCACCTCAGGGACCAAGGGGTTTCCACACCCACTGATGCCAATAAGAGCACCATTCCCCATGTGCCCCAGGTAACACGTCCATGCTCGCCACTGGGAGAGGACGTGGCATCCATGGATCAGTTGAACTCGGAGGAGTTTCACTCGCTTCTGGATGCAACCATGACCAAATCGGTCACCCAAGCCATAGTCACGGCTATGGGGGCGATGTCTGAAACCCTGACACAGTCCATTAGTAACGCCATACTGGCGTCTAACACCAACCCTAGCGGCCTCCGCCCCAAAGCCCAACCTGACAAGCCTGCGCCCCTCAGCGGCCGTAAGGCTACGGAGAAGACCCACCATACGGGCAAACACACCTCCAAAACCAGCACGACGGACAGGACACGCCCTGTCACTACTGAGGACGTGGGGCCCCCATGCAAAAGAGCCACCCACCGGGCAAAAACGGTGAGGACGTGGAAATGGGCAAAAGCCCAAACAGAGACATCCGACTCTGGTTCGGACATAGGGAGGTAATGAGTGAGTCCGAGGATATCGGCTCTTTGGAATCAGGAAACTCTTCCCCTGAGCGCAGCCGGGCAGTCACACCGACTATGGGAAAAGCGCTCACGGATGACTCCATCATCCTAGACCCCCAGGGCGAGCCTCTATTTAACCCAGACGACCTACAACACCCTAGGTCTACAGACTGGTTCCCAGCGGACCATGTGGCCCAGTATATAGCGGCCAGGATCAGGAAGCCCATGGATAAAACAACCAGGAATAAGTTAAGGGCAGCGTGCCCACGCCCAACGGTCCCCGATATGGCGTGCGCCACACCAGAGGTGGACCCCAAGATTGCCCAGTTCCTGGGTAAGGCTGGCTGGAAAGCCAAAAAAGGGCTAGACTACTCCCTTCGCCACTGCCAGGATAAGGTGCTGGACTCCTTGGGCCCCAGCGCAAAAATCTTCGACTTGGTCGAAGCGACAATCTCAGGTGGCGCACCGCTGGATCCCTTAGTGATCCGGGAGTGGGCGCAACGTTCTATCTGCCTCATCGGCAACTCCAATGCCGCACTTAGTACTGAGAGGCGGAAGGCAATTCTCATGAAGATAGACCCTAAACTGGTCAACATGGCCATAACCGAGCCTGGACCTCAGGCAAAAGGCCTTCTTTTCAGAGACAATTTTGTAAAAGAACTGGGCAACTACGTGAGCACATTTACGGCCCTGGATAAGGCACAGACAAACCTGAAACGGGTGTTCTCCCCGAAGGTTTTTGAAGGGGCTGGCAGGTACAGAATGCTGCCCGAGAACCCACGTCTCCTTTCAGACCCAGATGGGAACCCACACCCTCTGATGGTGCAGGGACAACTCAGGTTGTTAGCGTGGCTCCTTTCCGGGGACCCTGGGTCGTGCCAAACGTTCCGCAAACAACTCTCGACCTTCTGGCGGGAGCCTGGGCTCCTGGAACACGACGATCCTACTCTAACGCTTGGAACATCTGGAGTGGTTGGTGCATGGAACAACACGTGGATCCCGTATGTGCTCCTGTAAATCACCTGTTGCGTTTTATTACACACCTATACGACCAAGGACTTGCGTACCGAACCATCAATGTATACAGGTCACCGATATCCGCTGGACACAAGGGTATTGAAGGACTCCCAGTGGGTAAACATCTGTTGGTATGCAGGCTCCTACGCGGAATTCGATTGGCAAGAGCACCACGACCCCGGTATAGTACAGTATGGGACGTGAATTTGGTCTTAAATCTTTTGGAACAATGGCCACAGAATTCTGACCTCACGCTGAAACAACTATAAGCGAAACTGGCCATGCTCTTATGCCTAATATCCTGTAAAAGAGTCTCGGATGTCCGGGCATTGGACGTCGACGCACGTACGTTCACTCCAACGGGAGTAACTTTCAACATTTCCAGACGTACTAAATCAGCAACAGCATCAGTGTCATATCCAGCATTCCCGCACAACAAAAACCTGTGCCCAATAGCCTGCCTCAAGGAGTATGAAATACGGACACAGGCATTTCGAAACTCTGGACAGCATGAACTATTTCTGGCCGTCAATTCACCACACCAGCCAGTATCTTCAATAACGATAGCCCGATGGGTGAAGTGGATAATGACCTCTGCAAACATAGATACCTCAGTATACGGGGCGCACTCCACTAGAGGAGCTATGGCATCTAAACTATTCAACTTGGGATGCAGGCTGGAAGACTTGTTACGGACGGCAGATTGGTCTCACGAATCCACCTTTAAGGAATATTATTTTCACCCTACAGACCACGTATCATCAACAGTCATTGCACAGCTTTAAACTAGCATAATATGAGCCTCCGTGTCCTTTAATAAAATTACCAGATTTTACTAATTACATGACGTAAAGTCATGATTTTATAAAGGACACGGAGCCGAATATTGGCCCACCCCGTAAGTATATCAGGCCTATATCGGCGAAGAAGAGTGAAACTCCCACCCAATAAACAATAGAATAAGGGTCGTTGTGGTGTCTTCTTTTGTATCAAATTAAGTCGATTATTTAGGACGATAATTTTCTTTTCGATACTGAGTCTGTAGTACCTAATGCATATACTAAGATTTAGTCACTACCATTGTGACAAACAGTTCCTCAGACCATATTTTACCACTTTTTTCTCTGTCCCATTACAGCTTAATTCACAATCAGCGACACCCTGGATGACCAGTTGTCACCGCAGTTCACGCAGACAAGTTCCTACAAGTTCGGGATATGGGAAAGTTCGACACAACAGATAAAGCGTTCCAGTGTCTTCTCAAGTTATAAAGATACAGCTTCGGCATGACCAAAGAAAGAGGGAGAGGAAAGGTCACATGGGTAGTTATAGATAGAAGGACTGTTCCTATTGGTTAAGGGTATGATGTTAGGTTAACCCTTGGAGAACCTGTTAAAACCTTTTTTTTTTTTTCTTTTTTTTTTTTATCAATGTTTATACCTTCTCTTTGCTGCTGAGGTATAATAAAGAAAGAGATAAGCATAATATTCGCCTCTGTGTCCTTTATAAAATCATGACTTTACGTCATGTAATTAGTAAAATCTGGTAATTCTTAAATATTCCAGCGATCTCCATAATACCTGTTCAGAGGTGTGGAGGGATTAATTAACTTTAAAAATTTGATATTTTTATTGGGAGGGCAGAGATTTCTACTAGACGTTCAATGATTAACATTGGGTCCACTTTGTTTGTTTTTTGGTTTCATCTACTACATAATGAGTAGGGATGTGTAAAGTGCAGCAGTTGCTGTTACAGAGGTCCCACAGATGGGATATTAGCTAAATCCATGTAACCATGCTGAGCTTACAACATGCAAAGATCTGAACGTAAATAATAGGGCAAATGATGCTGTGAATGACAATCAAGAAAGCAGAGGCGGCTCTAGACTTTATGAGGCCTTAGGTGAAACTCAAACATGAGGCCCAACTAACAGAAAAGTGAAAAAAATAGAGTAGCAATACATGCACACTGTCACATATACACATTGATGCACAGTTTACCTATGTATGTTTACCTATGAGAGTGTGTCTGACAGAGAGTATCCTTGTGTGTGTGAATGTATGTCTCTGTGAGCATGTTTGCGTTTTTATCTGGGACCATATGTGTATGGGGTAGCTGCTGGAAGTGTGTTGTGTGTATGGGGGGTCTGCCTGTGACCTTTTTGCATTGTGTTATAGCAAAGCTATGTTTCCTGACTGTGTGAGTATGATGAATGTCTTCAGCTGGTGACTGTGACAAGGTGAGTAAAGGGGTACCAGTGGCAGGGAGAGCCTGACAGGGTGAAGGGAGTAAATGAACACGGGGGGGGGAGGGGTGTTGTGGGAGAGAATGAAGGACAGGGAGTATGACATGGCTTGATGAGGGAGTGTGACAGGGCGAGTGGAGGTGAGTTTGGAGGGGGTGGGATTACCAGGATTAGGAGTGGTTAATGTGAGTGTGGATGCATGAAGAGGCTGACAGTGTGGGGGTGATGGCAGTGTAGGGAGGGGTGACAATGTGTGGGGAGCTCACAGTGTGAGGGGGTGATACTGTGTGTGTAAGGGGGTGAAAGTGTGAGGGAAGAAGGGTGATAGTGGGAAGGAGGCGGTGATTATGGAGGGAGGGGTCATGGTGAGAGGTAGGGAGGGGGTGATGGTGAGAGGGGGGTGATGGTCAGAGGGAGAGGGGAGCTGATGGTGATAAGGAGTGGGCATTGATGGTGAGAAGTAAGGGGAATGAATATGAGAGGGAGAGGTTGGTGATGATGAGAGGGAGAGGGGGGTGATGGTGAGAGGGAGAGGGGGTGATGGTGAGAGGGAGGGGGGTGAGATGGGAGGAAGAGGGGGTGAATGTATGAGGGAGGGGTATGATGTGAGGGAGGGGGGTAATGTGAGAGGGAGGTAGGGTGATGTGAGAGGGAGGGGGTGGTGGTGAGGGGGGCTGGTGGTGAGAGGAAGAGGGCGTTGATGGTGAGAGGGAGGGGGAATGAAGATGAGAAGGAGAGGTCGGTGATGATAAGAGGGAGAGGGGGGTGATGGTGAGAGGGAGAGGGGGTGATGGTGAGGGGGAGTGGGGTCTGATGTGGAGAGGGGAAGTACTAAATACCTTTATTCCCTGGTGGTGCAGTGTGGGCTCCCTGGTGATCCGGTGGTCATTACATAGATTCAGTGACCATGTATCTCGCAAGATCCAATCAGAGCATTGCTGTGGTAACCCGCGGCAACTATCTGATTGGCCAGTTCTCGCAAGACACATGTTCTGCAGCTCTGCAGAGATGCAGACCAGTGTCTGTGATGGCTGGCCGGTCAGATAGGAGGGGCCTCACACCCGGCGGCATAATGAGCAAGCCACCGGGGCCCCCTCCTGGGATCGGGTTCTCAGTCACTGACCGAGGACCTGACACAGTCTGCCCTTAGTTGGGTAGGCGGCCACGAGGCCCCAGCCAGCGTGAGGCCTTAGGCGGCCACCTAAACCACCTAATTAGAGAGCCGCCTCTGCAAGAAAGACATCCTCACAGAGTAAGTTGATTATGCAGAAACTAACAACTAATGTATAAGGAAAGTAGTGTATAGGTGTGGATAGATATCCATTATTTATGGAGTTCTTTAAATCATTTTGCTTAGGGCCATTAAAGACCTCACACTGCTCCCATCCGTTCATTTACATCATAGAATAATAATATAATATTTGCTTTTTTATTAACTGAACTCACATACATCATACCCTCTTCGTGACAATGGATGTTGTCACCCAAATAGCAGGATATGATGCACCCCTGTTCTGATGATCCTGGCAGACTCAATAATTTAGACAGTTCTCCCAATTATTAACTGAAATCAAACTGAGTAATCTCAGAAAAATAAATTTATCTGAATGCTGAGATTGAACATTTTTTAGTTTTGGTAACATCATTTATGCATTTATGCTTTGATTGTATAAGCCCCTTTCAGCAGTGGTGTGGTGATAATAGACAAACAAATGTAGACAGTAGTTATAACACAAATATCATACTCAGGAATACTAAAGATTGTTTTTGTCTCTGCTATTTAAAGTTTGCAAATGGACTGCTGATTCTCAACAAATCACAATTCAGTGAACACCTCCACAATAATAATGCCTGTTCGGGGAGTGGGGCCTGACCGCTGAGCTAAGCAGACTCTAATCAGAGCAGTTCCTACTCACAGGAGCAAAAACTGCAGCAAACCTGTTCTCAGCCATTTTTTGATAATAACGGCTGCCAGGCGAATGGGGTCACCGAGGGGATTCTGATGATACCAAGCATGCGGACCTTCCTACAAGATCCCCCGACCGTCCTATGCGGCCTACAAGCGTAGCTGGCATGGGGGAGACGGCCACTCTCCCTCCGCCACATGAATCTGGAAATCTGACCTTGGGCCGTTGCCCCCCCCCATGGACCGGTGGGGGTTATCCCAGTCCCAAGTGGCCGTTCCCGAGCTCTGGGGTAACAACGCCAATGGAGACCCACTACCTCTGACACAATGAAGACCCCACACAGGCCCTCTACATAGCACAACCAAATAATACCCTCCAGAGGACGACATCTTTGCAGCTTTCTGGCTCCGCATCGAAGAGAGAGACTGAGATGCTCTCCCCTACCCACACAATCTTCTCACCTGCTGATGACCGAGAGGGAGTCCCAGCCAGGCAGAAAACTAATAAAGCTCAGAGCAGATGGGACACACCACAGGAGCCCCCCAAAACCATAGGCTGTGGCTCCCCAAAACCAGAAGGAGCTCCTGTACCCAGGCGGAGGGACACTACAAATCGCTCACAAACCAGTGACTACCCACATGCTCCACACTCACCACCCATGTATCTTGTTACCAGCAGAGTTTAAGTGGCTTGAAAGGTTCCTGGGGGCACCCCAGATAAATGCAATACTAGACACTGCCTGACTCCTAACCTTGGCAGCTTCTCACGAGCAGTCCCAGCAACTCTGCAGATCGGGCATCGGCTGATGTCAGGCTATTCAGGTGGCTATAACTTAGAAATTTCTCCTGAGCTTTGGGGTTGGCTCCTGCATTATTGCATAAATACACAGATTGTTAATCCTGATATATATGATTATTCTAAACTATCTATAATGTCAGGTAGCTTAACATGATATTTTTCTTTCTTATGCTTGTCTATCTCCTGACTTCTATATTCTCGATATGTTTATTATAAAATGTGCTGTCTCTACATGCCCATCTATGTTGACAAACATTTAAGTGCTGCTGTGGCACTTTAAATATACTTGTACGTCTCTTGCACACACAAAAATAAAGAATTAAAAAAATAATAATAATAACAATGTTGCCTGCTCTACTTTAGTACATTTAAGTATACTTTAGTATATTTAATGTATTAAATATCCTCTATCAGAGGATCAGAGGATAGTATAAATAATGTATATTTAAACATTTTTAAAATAGCACTTCCTAAAGACTAACATGCAAAATGTGTTTGACAATCTGCAGCCACTTATTTTCAGACCACATTGACGCAAACAGATCCTATAACATCTGCAGCAACGTTCTAATTGTACGCTGCTGAAGATCAATTTACAATGAGACATATAACACGTTCATCCTCAATTACCAATTAAAGTTGACCCTATCTTCAGGATTTTTTGAGTTTTCAAATTTGAAATGCATATGCTTAAAAATCAGCACAGTTTCATTTCCAATAAGCAAGTCCTGTAGGGTAATTTTGATGAGATAACTGATTAGCAAATATGTGCCTTAGCTCACACACAATTTTCTCTCAATGTTTAAGCACATTTGAAATTAGTTGCTTAATTAAAATAACCGTGTGCTGATTAATTGCTTACTTAACTTGTGCAACCTTTTCCCTTTTTATCCCTAGAGAATAGTGATCGAAGCATATAAATGTTTCATATTTTACTGCCTTTTGGCTACAGTGTAAAAGAAATGTACTCAGAGGTAGATTGACTGAGAGAATGCATGTGGGAAGTGATGTTATTCTATGGAAACCAACCATCAGTTTGAAAATTAGTCTTTGTTTTTAATTTTCATAGTGATTTTTATCCACTTGGGAGAGTAAGTCTCATATTCATAGTAATTGTGGGTAAGAGGCCCTTAACGGAAAGGTTGGATATAAAAATTATAAAACAAAACAACATTGAAAAGAAACTACCAAAGTTCTAAGTACTTGCCAAATCTTTTCTAAATGTATATATTTCAAATGGTTCCTTTTTAGTGGATGCTCATAAAAAATTAATTGTAATATGTCCTATAAGTATTGTATAAAATAAGATCATGCATGACTTGTACAGACAGCCATTATAAATGTCCAAACAAAACATTGTAAACAAATTCTCCTTTACAAGGAATATTGTGACAAACAAGTGTGCTGACAAAAAACGCTTAAAGGGACTTTCCAGTGCCAGGAAAACATATCCGTTTTCCTGGCACTGCAGGACGTTGCAGTGCCCCTCTCCCTCCCACCTCCCAACCCATGTTAAAACCTAGGCTCCTGTCGGCGGGGGAGACCTAATGCGCATGCGCAGCAATGGCCATGTGTGCTCATTAGACCTCCCCATAGGAAAGCAATAGGGATTCCGGCGAAGCTGGAGGTGAGTACGTCCAGCGTTATTTAAAGCACTTTTCATGTTTTAAGATAGACAGCCACTAGAGGAGGACTTAACCCTGCAACGTAATTATTGCAGTTTATAAAAAATGCAATAATTACACTTGCAGGGTTAAGGGTGGTTGGAGTTGGCACCCAGACCACTCCAAGGGGCAGAAGTGGTCTGGGTGCCAGGAGTGTCCCTTTAATACAAAGTTTAATTTAATTCTTATATATTGACTCAAAACAGCAGTGGATATCCTAAAATCCACAAAATACAGAAAGTACAATAAACTTAAACCCACCAGCCAAACATTCAAGTGTGAGTGCAGCGCTACTTGTATGAACACTTACCCCTCAAATGTACAGGGAGTTATAATCAAGCAAATATATAAAATGAGTGATGGGAAACTCAAATTTGTTTTGTGCCTTTTAATGTTATAGGCTCTAAACAGAAAGATTTGGGGCCTTAATAGGTGGCAACCTAAACCTTCTTCCAACACAATCTCCTTGGATGTATATATATGTACATAAAAAAGGAAGGAATATAATCTGGGTGCAGTAGTCAGGCACTGGTACAGGTATACTGATTTATACTGGTGTAAGCTCACTTTTTTTGGAGTTATATCACTGCCTCAAAGTCTTTCCAGCTTTGTGTCAAAACTGACACTGACATTCTCCTTTGGCGTACTCATAAGGGGCTAGAGGCAATAAAATAAGAAGGTATTCTTGGACAATAATTTATCTAATATTGTTGATAGATGTGTATCTCACCTGTAGGTGTGGAAGGTGGATCGATGTAAAAAGAAGTGACATCACATGCGTGAAAATTTACCAATTTCTAAACTTAAAGTGACACTACAAGCAACCAGACAACTTTTGCTCATTGAAGTGGTCTGGGTGCAATGCCCCTGTCCCCTTAACCCTGCAATGTTTTCATTGCAGGGTTAAGACTGCCTCTAGTGGTTGTCAATCAGACAGCCACAAGAAGCACTTCCCGTTTGCTAGGTAACTTTTGGTTGCCTAGCTAATGCTGGACATTCTCACGCTCTGCAGCAATGCTTTCCTGTGGGAGGGCCTAATGCACTTGCGGCGCTTGCCAGGCATGCACAATAGCACCCCCATTACCCCTGTCAAGTGACATTGGAGGAGTCGGATCGCCGACCCAGTGCCGAGGGAGATCGGTGGTGTGTAATCGGGTAAGTGCAGTAAAGTTTTGTTAAACCTTAAAGTGTAGGGGACGGAGGGAGCTGCCATGGGGGATGTCTAGAGGGAGCTATAGTGCTAGGAAATACAGCTTTGTATTCCTAGCACTGTAGTATCCATTTAATTACCCAAACAACTCTAAAATAAGCACAATTTCTCAGTTTGGAAAATAAATATAATAGTATGTTACTCAATTGTGATTGTAAAACAGAAAAATACAGAAAGTACAATAAACTTAAACCGACCACTCTTTAAGAGGACGGGTCTGCAGAAGAGTTTACGTTTTCAATATGATAGTTATGTGCCAAATTTCTATTGCAGCTTAATGAAAGAATATCACAGAGATCCAAATCTGTTCTATGTTATCAAAAGTAAATTTTAATCTTGTGTCTGGTGGCTTCTCAGAGCATTCCGACCAATTAGGCAGAAAACTATCCAGCTATGTGAACTAGTTCTTTTGAAAACAACTCTGAAATGGCTGGAGGTACAGAGTTCTGGTACAAACATCTGTTTTCTAATTTCATTTTTTTTTTTTTGCTTTTTTTGCTATAAGGGGAACAGGAAAGTTGTAAATTTAAAGCTGAAAACTTTGAGTAAGGCATCCACTCACACATGGCAGAAACATAATATCAGCAGTTAATAGTAAGACTATTTTATTGAAATCTTAGTGAACTGTCAGAGTCACAATGAGGTCCCTGGTGCACGGAAATATGATAAAAAGCAGAAATGCCTCGGGGTGAAATTTATAATAACATCTTTCAGAAAGACTAGTTTGTGAGCTGTATAATGCAATTATTATTTTTAATAGTAAAACAATTTGTGTGAATGAAATATTAATAACGACAAAAAAAAGAAAAAAACTTCATGGAAGATCTTATAAAGTTGTTTTAGAACAAGGCAATTTGTATTATTAAGCTAGAGAATGTTATTAATGTCTAGAGCAATTTGTACCATTTAAATGCTACAAAGGGGAAAAAAAACAAGAACATGTATATTTTCATTAATCTTCATCAAAATACTAATGGGAGAAGTAATGGATAATGATGATTACATTTCTTGATAATTTGTTAATTATAATGGATAAGCTGGAATGATTAATGCTATGTGTGTATTTAGGTAGCTAGTCATTTCCTACTCAAAGGGGGGAAAAAAATCATTATTGAGAACAAAAGAAAAAAAGATATATGATTAAAAAAAATCAATTCCAATATTGTTTCTGCCAACATGTGCTGTTGACCTTTTCATCATGTATCAACGATAGGATTATGGAATTATAGAGTGACTTTAATGTCTTACCCTGCCTGGCCCTGTTTTATGAGTTGTCTTTTTACCAGAATTAAAGGATCCACTATGTTACCCTATGAGGATAAAATAATATGCTACTCATCAATCTCAGCTCTATTGTCAGGCAGATGACTTATCTATAAATTGTTTGCAGATTAAACATTTCCCTTGTTGCATCTGTGTCAAGTTGTTGACAAGTCAATGAAACTTCTTTATGCAAGACGTCAAATAGAATTTTACTCCAGAGAAGATTCTTACTGGTTTCACACAAAATCGCATTCATTTGTTTCTTTAAAAAGAAAATTCAATCTCAAATATAAGTTTTCACATTACTATTTTGTGAGTTACTGTAATACATAGTGTTGTAGCTCTATTCACAGTATAGCATGTAGGCAAATTGCAGCAATTACAAATGGAAAAAAAGATCCCATTTTCATATTTAGGCAAGAGCTTTGTATGGACAATACTAACAAGCGATATGTTACCAATCAGTTATGAATGTATAGCGCAATACATGGTGGCCAAGTCTTCATGTCAGGGCACTCTGCATGCATGTGCTTGTATAATGATAGATAAATCCAGAGAGGGCCTTGGCACAAGAACCTTTTCTGGACCTTCTCTTGAGGAAGAAAGGCCGAAAGATAGATCAACTGTTGTGCAACTCACACAATGCTTTATTGGGGATAAAGCTGGATATACTTTTTGCTCATACTTGCATGATTGTATTTGTGATAAGTGTTTGAATGTAAGCATGTTTTTGTATGGAGCATGTGTGTGTGAATGCAGTTGTATACATAATGTATGTTTGTGTGTAGTGTTGGTGTTTGAATGCAATGGTGTGTTTGTGTGTAGTTAGGTGTTTAAATGTAGGGGCATGTTAGTGTGTAGTGTTGGTATTTGAATGCAGGTGTACAAAGACACAGATACACATACACACTAACATACACATACACGCATATTCTGACAAGAATACACACAAATAAAGATACACACATTCTGACACAGATAGGTATACACACTGACACACACATTCTGACACAGATACAGAAACACATACATACTGATACACACTGATATACACTGGGACACGCAGATTCACACAATTTCTGATACAGACACACTGTCACACATATTGAAAAAATACAAACAAATCATAATTGAAATACTTTACCGCCTCCTTGCTTCCATACATGTTGGGTGCTGTAGGGTGGCTACCCTGTGGTCAATATCTGGCTACGGCTGCTCTCCCCCTCTTCTCTCTGCCTCTAATAGCCCTCTCCAAACAGCACTTTGTTAGCTTCAAGGAAGAGCCATTGTTCCCGAGCAGAGGTCCTTGATCAGAGATGCTCATTGTGTGTCTGTGTCCCTAAGTGTGAGGGACAACTAATAGACCCCAATACAGTCACACCAACTGCACCTCTATTAGTTGCAACAGAGGATAAATCATATATATGCACATGTATATTTCCAACAAACTCAGCACTCAATATTAGCTTACTTTATCAAGACACTACTTTGTCTTAATGAGAGATCTGAATACATCCTCAGAATACATTTTGGGGGGCCTCTTTACTCTCAGGCGTCAGATTGCCTTGTTCTCCCCTTTTACCTTTCACTGCAGTGCATACCCGTGTTTCTCAGCTTGATTGTCTGTAATGTACGATTGCTAATCAGCAAACAATCTCATTAATGTTACATTTCCTTCACTCACTCTCTGCGCCCTTTAGGCATCATTTCATAAATAAAATGATTTTCAACAAATGACACAAATGGATTGGACTGCTAATAGTGAAGAGCTCACTAACTAGCAAGTTCCAGGAAAGACGACAAAGAATATGTGAAAGATTATACATGATTCATAACTGTAAGAGGCACTTATGATGATCAGATTATTTGTTCCCTAGACAGTTCCAGAGAATTTTAAGTCTACATAGACAAAAAAGGAAGACAATTAAAGATTTTCGTTCATGTTAAAATTGGCTTGACCTACATAAGAATGGGTGGAGAATGTCCTCTTTTCAAAAAAGTAGAAAAAACATAAAGCTTTGTTTAAATGATGAGTACTTCCTAAAAGCATGTTTTTTACTCAAATGCATCCTACGTCTTAGGCACATTCATATTGCATGTGCAGATGCTTGCAAAATCACCATTTTTATGACTATTATGAATTCTGTGCAATTCACATGTTGTCTTTATGAAATAAATTAAAAGGACACTGCAGCTTTTGCAAGATGTTTCTAGATTTACCCAAAGGAAATACATTCATAATTAAATGCATGCAAGTTTTCATAGGGGGTATATCTAGTAAACAGTTATATTAATGTACCTTAATTAAAGCATATTCTTTCAAATTCCAGCCTCAGTTATTTAACTTTCTTAACATCGGGAGCAAATGAAGATGACATACAGCCAGGTAGCATCACATCTAGCTCACTTAGAAGAATACCGAATTCCCAGGCATCCTTGAAAATATGGTGCTCCAGATCTACAAGACTCAGGCAGCACGTGGAGGGGGTAGTATTTTGACTTCCATTTCATTTAATCATCAGTAGCAGTAGGAGGCCTTTTCTTCAAGACATGGGGTTCACACACTATTTTTACATCTTCTCTTACTGGTGGGATAGTGAGAGCCAGACTGTTTCCTACTGCAGCATCACAGACCAACTTCTGGAACTCTATGGTGACACCTTTCACTATCTTTGGACTTCAGGAGGAAGGTAAGTATCAGGAGGATAGTAAGTATCCGGAAAATCAGTGTTCTCTTCTACAAAGTTGTCTAAAGTAGTAAAAGTGATGCAATCACCATGGAAACCAGCAGGACCAGCAGTCAGATTCTTGATTGCTCCACCCCTAAAACATTTTTTAGCACTTTGTACAACAGAATGCTTTCATAAATATCCTCCATTGTGTGTGTGTGTGTGTATAAATATATATGCAAGTATGCAAGTCTGTGTAAATCTATATAATTACTGTACATGTGTGCAAGTTTGTGTGTAAGTGTGTGAGTCTCAATGTGTTTATCAAACTATGTGTAAGTTTTGGCAGCTATGTGGTTTTGGGTCTGTGTGTATGTGTGTTAGTGGGAAGATGAACTGGGGGAATAAGTGGAGATGTGCTGGCGAGGTAGAGAGATGTGTTGGAGGCCATGAAGCGATGTTTTGGGTAGATTTCGGAATAAATGGGGAATGAGGTTTGGAACCATATGGAGAGGTGCACTGGGTAGGAATGTGGCTGAATAAGATGTAATGGATAGGAGTGTGTCTAGAGAAACATGAACTAGAGAGATATACTAGAGAATGATGGAAGGAGATGATTTGGAGGTGTAGGCAGATTCACTGAGCCAGAATTAGAGAGATGTAAGAGCTTTACGTACATACAGATATATTTGAGTCTTTTTTTATTATGTACACTGTCACAATTTGTCTTAGTTGGCCTGTGTAAAAGCTATAATTTTTGTTGATTCAGAGGGAAATTACTTGCATTAACGTTATTTAGACTTAATAAAAATGTATATTTTATTTGTGGTTTTACACACTAAAAGGTGAAACTTTTAGTGAAATTCTAATTTTGCAACAAGCAAAGCAGACATTTAAACTTTCATGATAAGACTATCTACTTATTCACTGTTAATCTCTGCTGTATGAGTGATTTTGGACTGTGCAAGTTTCAGCCACTCTTTTCATTATTTTAAAGCAATTTTCTACTGTGTTTATTTTGTCATTATTTTCTTGTCTTGATATTTTGTTTCAACGATCAGCAGTATTCAATAAACACTGGATTATTTCTGAATAGACATTTGGTGGAAATTGCTCAGTTACAACCTGAATGGCAATTCTCATATTTACTAACACCAATTCTGGTCAGAAATTGGTGAGTCGATCCTACCGAATACTAATCATTTGGTTGGAAGTGTTCAGTAGCTGGTTTAAAATCAGCGCTTTTTGCATTAAAACCCTTCATAGTATGTGATGCGGAATATGTACAAAGCACCGATTTTCAGCTCGTTTGAAGTAATAGTTAAAAGTAATAGTTTAAAAACCCTTGGTCAATCATATGGCAGCAGTCTAACAAGTTGATGTTGCCACATTAAACAGCATTTAAAAGAAGGATTTTTTTAAACTTCCATTATGCCCCCATCTGCCATGTCACGAAATAACCAATCACTGGCTTCTCACTGAGAAGCACCTGAATTGTTGTCCACATGCATATGTGTATGCCTGGTCTGAGGCCTGTGTGGGAGGAGGCAGTTACGCTCAAGTTGAGCGTGTCTGCCATTTCCGTTCATTCGGGGGAGGCAACGGAAGGTTGCTTCAAACCTCCATGGCTGTTTGACTGACAGCTGGGGGGTGTTTTCTTGTTAATTTGTAAAAGTGGCGATTTCTCACAGAAATCAGCACTTTTATGAACTGGGGTTAAACTTGAATACAACTCACCAATAAGCACTTCAGCACTTCCTTTACATAGTATATACATTGTTCAGATTTTGCGTTCCGAATGGACCCGTGCAGCAACGGATGGTTTTGCCCTATTCGATATGTGGGTATTCAGACTTTAATGAATAAACCAGCATAACTGTGAAATCACAATATAAATGTTGTTTTATTAAAACCCCTCCTACAGCATATTTTATTACAAATGATGTACTAAACATGTTTAACTTTCCATTTGAAGGACACGGTGGAGAGGGTCATGAGTTTATACATGGAATGTAGTTCACCATCTTACAAGGATATTTCACCAACATTCTAATCAATTTATATTTGCTGATGTGCCTGGATGAACGGGTTACATCATCGTGTATGAGCACATGTTTCTTCTTATGAGTGCCCTGGTTAATTCATCCATAACTATTCAAGCTGCAATATTTCACCACTTTTAAAATGCTCCCTGACACAGAGAGACAATAGGTCTATTCATTAAAAGTGATTTGTGCAATGTAATATAATGTGACAATAAAACACTGGGAATATTTCAGAATGTTTATAATGCAACTTTCAAAAGGTGGACAGAAAAATGTCCTCTTTAGAACTTTAAAAAGTCAAATAAGTTTCCTGTGTTAATGTTGACTTTAGTTATAAGAATTTTAATATCAAGGTCATAACAGAATTAAATAAAACAGACATCAGGATATTTCGATGTTAGAATAAGTAGTGTACATTAAATATAATACTGCCTTGCCACAAGGCAAATTAAAATAAAAATACTTATAGGAGAAACAAAATAAAAATAATCAGACATTATAACACTGGACTATACTTTGAATCACATATTAGCAAATTGTATTT
Organism: Pelobates cultripes; assembly: GCA_933207985.1. NCBI lineage: Eukaryota > Metazoa > Chordata > Amphibia > Anura > Pelobatidae > Pelobates > Pelobates cultripes. The sequence goes on from OW240912.1 coordinate 279,720,013, forward strand.
AATTCTCCTCACCCTCATTTTGCTATCATTAGTTAAACATAAGTGTTTTTTTATTTAGTTGTATATTCACCAACTGACTATATAATGCACTATTTAAGCCTCCCCTGCACTTTTGATATCTCTTTACAGAAATTGTAATCTAAAATACTGTAGTTTCATTTAACCTATTCAGCACTTGGTAACTTTTAATATAATTGTGATGGGCATTGCACTATTATCTTACTAGATAAAATTGTGTTCACACATTAAACAGCTGGATTATTTATGTGCACAAATGTAATTTCTACATTCGTCTCAATACTAAATATATCTGAATCGCCACATCTCTGAAAATAGTGTAGCAATAAAAGTTATTTATCTTTTGGAAATTTTATTTAGTTTTAACCTTAATATTGCGTCTCTAATCTCTCAGGTCAGACTTTAAGCAAATAACTAAAGAAATCCGCAGAGATATCCAAGAGCTAGGGGAACGCACAAGCCTCCTGGAAACCAGAATAGAGGAAATCTGTTCAGTCCACAACGGACTAGCTACAAAAGTTAGAAGAAGAACAATCAGCCCTAAAACTGAAATTGGCAGACATGGAGGACAGATCCCGCAGGAACAACCTCCGATTCCGGGGGATAGCTGACACTATCTCCGCAGAGGTCCTCCCACAGTACCTGCAAGCCCCATGTTCCATTCTGGCATCACAGCTCGAGGCTGCGGCCTAGACACTGGACAGAGTACACAGACTCCCTAGACCAGCCAGATTCACGGCGGATATGCAGAAAGATGTCATCACACGCTTCCACTATTACAAATCAAAGGAAGCAATCCCGACCACAACGAGGAAGATGGAACAGCTCCCAGAGCCGTACCAGGGAGTCAGTATCTATGCCGACTTATCAGCAGCCACCATGTCGAGAAGAATGGAATTTATCAACATCACTAAGACTCTACGCAATCACCAAATACCGTATAGATGGGGATATCCAACTAAATTATTAATATGGCACAAAGGCAAAACAGAAGCAATCCTGGAACCAGAGGTCGGAATAGCGAAGCTCCAAGAATGGGGCCTACACCACAACCTGGGTCAAAATTCCCCCCCTGCAAACACAGCTGAAAAAGATGAGAGCTGAGTGGACAATGGTAGGGCAACATCAAGACCCTCCACGCAAAAGGAGGACTGAATACAAGATTCCAGCCTGTCACCCCAGAGCCGACCCGTCCACTTAAGTATTACATGTTAATATGCGCTCAGTGTTATATTATGATGCCTTAGTTGCGCTGAAAATGTTGTTATGATCTGTAATTACTAAATGGAGGTTACTAGCTGTAGCGGTACTTACCCTTTCCAGGGGCCGGCCGGGGTCCTCTGTTCGAGCCGCGCGCGGTCCTGCTGCTGCACGAGCCGCGCGCGGTCCTGCTGCTGCACGAGCCGCGCGCGGTCCTGCTGCTGCACGAGCCGCGCGCGGCTCAGCCGACCGCTGTGACTAGTAACGGTCACATGTTCCACCTACTCTAAGAGCGCGCCGCGGGTATCGGGCGCGCTCTTAAAGGGACAGTGGGTGCCTACTGATAGGTCTAAAGTGGGGTTTTTGATGCATCAACTTACTGACAAAGCACTAGAGTGGGCAAATCCTATTTGGGAGGCCAATGGACCTATGGTTCATGATTTCAATAGTTTTCTTGCGGCTTTTCGTAGAACTTTTGACACAACAAAGAGGTCAAAGAATGCCGCAAGAGCATTAATGAGGATTAAACAGGGGTCTAGGTCTGTGGCGGATTATGCTATTCAGTTTCGTACCCTTGCCTCACAGGTAGATTGGACCAATAATGGGTTAACTACTGCGTTCATGGAAGGTTTATCTGACACTATATTAGATGAGGTAGCGGCAAGGGAGCTTCCTATCCCATTAGAGGATCTTATTGACTACCTCATTGATATAGATAATAGAATTCGCGACAGGCTCTATACCAAAAACAAGAATAGGCGTCTGGTCACATCTATTAACCCTAGAGTTGATAAACCTGAGAGTGTTAAAGTACCCGAGGAGGAACCCATGCAATTAGGGGTTGCCAAACTCTCGGATACTGAAAAACTACTTAGAAGAAGGAATGGACTCTGCCTATACTGTGGTAGGCGAGACCATATGGTAAGGGAATGTCCTTTGCGTCCGGAAAACTCTCGCACCTAAGACCTTATAGGGGACTGGCCTTGGGTGTGATCTCTAAGTCTCCTAAATTGCCTCCTAATCGTTTGCTTCTCCCTGTTTCCCTTCATATGGGGGTGAGTTGTATAGCAGAATGCATATTAGCCTTGGTTGATTCTGGGGCTGCTGAGAACTTTATTGACTCTGAGTTTGTTACGAAAAATAACATTCCCGTCAGAGAAAGGGAGATACCCTTGGCCATTGAGGCCATAGATGGTAGACCATTAAGTTTTCCAATTGTTACTCATGAAACTGTACCATTACACATGTATACAGGGGTTTTACACTTTGAAACCATTCGATTCCAGGTTATCACATCTCCCTCTTCTCACATTGTGTTAGGGTACCCATGGTTACGTACTCACAATCCCATTTTCGATTGGGAGTCAGGGCAAATAAAATCATGGAGCGATGCCTGCCATGAGTCCTGTACTATTGAAGTCACCCCTTTGAATTCTATTAATGTCCCTACAACTCCTCCTTTGTCCACTGTTATACTGTTTCTGTGGAGGGTCATGAGGAATTTGAAGTTTCTGCAGTTCTTGACTCTCGTTTCCTTAGGGGCCGACTTCAGTACCTAGTGCATTGGAAGGGCTATGGGCCTGAGGAGCATAGTTGGATTTCCGCTGACGCGGTTCACGCTCCTCGTCTTGTGCGCTCTTTCCATTCTCGTTTTCCTGCCAGGCCTGGCCCTCCCCGCCCGGAGGGCGTGTCCTCAGGGGGGGGTAATGTAGCGGTACTTACCCTTTCCAGGGGCCGGCCGGGGTCCTCTGTTCGAGCCGCGCGCGGTCCTGCTGCTGCACGAGCCGCGCGCGGCTCAGCCGACCGCTGTGACTAGTAGCGGTCACATGTTCCACCTACTCTAAGAGCGCGCCGCGGGTATCGGGCGCGCTCTTAAAGGGACAGTGGGTGCCTAAATTGGAAAAGGCATCCCATTGGTCCCTGTCATGCCACACTCCCCATACACTTACCTTTTGGGGGCGTGGATGTGACAGGGACCAATCAAAGTAGATGTTTAGGTATTTATACTCACCTTCTTTCCTTTGTTCCTTGCCCTATCGTGGTTTCTGTATCAGTTCCCTTTAGCGCTTGTTGTGTTCAGTTGTGTTTCTCCGTATTGACCTTGGCTTTGTTTCTGACTACGTTTTCTCTTTATCCTTATCTGTTCTGGTTGTCGGCTTGTTGTTTACTGTGTACCAGACCCCGGCTTGTCCTAGTTTACGCTGTCTCTCTGTGCCCTTGATTTCGGATTGTTCCTGACTCTGTCTCCTCTCATATACGTCGAGTCCGGCCATTCTAAGGTCCGGTAGACGTATCTCTCCTCTGTGTTGTCTTTTGTTTAGCTAAATCCTGCGTGTTGGGGTATATTCTCGTTACACTAGCTAATATTGCTGCACTAGTACGGGTGACAAACAGTTGTTATGGTCAGTCCACAAGTTAAATACTCTGCTCAACACTGAGTGGGGTCTCTGAAAAATTAAGCCCAATGACAAGTTGGGATATGTCAAAACCATGCTTGTATTGAGAAGCTTAAATCCCCTAGAACAGGATGGCTCACCAATTTAATTTCCCAATAAAGGCTTAATTTCGGTGGAGACTCTCAATCCCCCCCTTGCCCAAATTTGAGAGATGGCAATCTCCCAAATGTAGCAAACTATATCCCTGCGCACTAGGCAGGAGTACCCAAGTTTTTCCCCTTTTAATTTAATTCTTAGCTTGATTCTTGTTATGAAATATGTGTTAATATGCTTAATGATGTTCCTTGATGTTATGTACCACATGATGTCCCAAACACAAAATCCACACACCACACGGGCTCAAATTAAGACTTCTCACATTCAATACCCGAGCAACACTTCCACTCACCAATCTGAGGTACAGCCACTAAACGGATATATTGAGCAAAGGTATGGTAAGCCTTCACCCAACCATAGCCACCATGCTAAAAAAGTCCAAAAACCCCCGGGTCTACATAACCAGGCTCACTGGTGCGAATTACTAAAGCAATTATACACTCATACACCACAATGGCGTTAGCAACGTTTAAAATTTACTCCTTCAATGTGAAGGGTCTGAATAGCCCACACAAGAGACGCCTTCTCACTCAAAATATGCACAAATCAAAAGCGGCAGCTATATGTCTCCAGGAGACGCATTTTTGCGCCAGCAAACCCCCCCCCAAATATACTCCAACCTTTACCCCCAAGCATTCCATGCCTACTCACCTCATAAGTCAAGAGGAGTCGCCATTCTTTTTCACAAAGATTGGGTTTTCCAGGAAACTGGAAGATACACAGACAAGGAAGGTAGACTGTTGATCCTGGTAGGGAACCTAAACGGTATGATGATTACACTGGTATCACTATATGCCCCCTAACAAGGCCCAAATTGCGTTCATTCGCAAAACCCTGAAACAAATAGATAAAATAAGACAGGGACACACAATTGTTTGTGGGGATTTCAATTGCACCCTAAAACCTGAACTCGACATTAAACGGTAACACAACAAACCCCCTACCGCACACGCAAGCGCAAACAGCATCGAATTAAGCAAATTGTTGTTTAACAACAACCTTTATGACACCTGGAGGTCTACGTACCCGAAAGAGAAAGATTACACCTAAGTCTCACAGGTACATAGAACGTACTCAAGAATTGACCTATGTTTGGTTGACAAAAATACCCTAGTTAACATGGATGAGGTACAGATAGGGCAGAGGACGTGGTCAGACCACGCTCCACTGACAATTACCTTCAGGTCCCTCCACCAAGCAAGAGGCAGAGGCAAATGGAGACTTAACGAGAGCCTATTAGACGACTCACAGGTGCTAGACATCATATCTAGAGAAGCGTCTGAATATTTCACCCTTAATGCATCAGACTTCATCCCGATTCAAACTATATGGGTCGCACACAAGGCGGTTCTGCGAAGCATAATCATAAGAGAAGGATCCAAACACAAAAAAAGTACAAACGACAACCATGAGCAAATATTGATATCCCTTGAAACACAAAACAAATCCAACCCATCAAAAACACTGATATCACAAATCATTGACATACAGAGGGAGTTACACGCCCTGGAACTCTTAACTACCGAAAGATGTATGAGATCCCTCAAAATCAGGTATTACACACAAGGGAACAAAGCAGGCAAAGCACTGGCCAACAGATTGAAAACCAAACAACTACAAACTAAAATTCCCTACATTGAATCTCCCAGGAAAGGTAGATTATACAACCCCTTAGACATTGTCAATGAATTAGAACACTACTACAATAAGCTATATAATCTGAAAAACAACTCCACAATACCACACCCCAATATTAAAGACATTGAAGCCTTTTTGAAAGATATGTCTCTGCCTAAACTCTCACCACAAGCGTGCAAACAATTAGATAACCCATTCACAGAAGATGAAATTCAAAAAGCCATTCTATCCCTGCCTAAACATAAGGTGCCTGGCCCAGACAGGCTTTCTAACTATTACTACCATAAATTAGAAACAATCTTGACCCCACACTTCCAACAGAGATGCTAGAAGCGCACGTAGTCACCTTACCTAAACCAGGCAAGACACCCAGACAATGCGAAAATCTTCGACCCATTTCCCTATTGAATGCTGACATAAAATTATATGCAAAACTGTGGGCATCGAGGCTGAAAATGGTGAACAGGCGGGATTTGTCCCCGCAGACAAGCAGGGGACAACACTAGACACTTTATCAATTTAATCAATTGGGCCAAAACCAGCAATCAAACAGGTGTAGTTCTTGCGCTAGATGCTGAGAAGGCGTTTGATTGCCTGAGCTGGACATGTATGGAGGCTACACTGCTCAAAATGGGATTTACACGTCATACCTTGAGTGGAATTAAGGCTCTGTACCAGTCTCCCTCAGCAAGAGTCTTCAACTCTGGTTTCCTATCAGACAAATTCCACATTAGTAATGGTACGTGCCAGGGATGCCCACTGTCCCCACTGCTATTTATCCTCTGCTTAGAACCGCTTATACACCACATCAAACACAATACTGTGCACCCCAGCCAGGATCCACAAACTAGCTCTTTTTGCAGACGATGTGCTCATATTCATCTCAAACCCAGTAAATTCCATCCCAAACCTGATGAATCTACTCCTACTATATGGACAAGTCTCATACTACAAGAACAACCTTAAAAAGACACAAGCATTGCCTATCAGCATTCCAGCCCACACATTGCAGACACTCAAACTACATCACCCCTTTGATTAAAGGAAAGTCTCCCTAAAGTACTTGGGAATAAATCTGACCAAGTCGACCCCTCAACTGACTCGAGAAAACCACATCCTGATGACCCACAAATTACAGGCACAATTAGATAAATGGCAAGATTTGGAAATATTGTGGCTTGGTAGAGTGAACACCGTTAAAATGATGGCACTGTCCCATGTCTTATATTTATTCTGCACCATACCCATAGCGTTAAGTGACAAACTACTGCATAGATTCCAAAACATATTCAACGCACACATTTGGAAAAAGAAACCACCAAGAATAGCTAGACGTCTAACGTGGCTATCCCCAGCTAAAGGCGGACTGGGCATGCCAAACATTAGAGCATATTACAGGGCAGCAGTCTTAGCACAGGGGCTGGAGATACTATCCCGCACCACTTATCCACTATGGGCACCTCTAGAAAATGCTTGCATCCACCCCCACACAATAAAATCTGCCATACAATCATTTACGATATGGGACACAAACAAAACTTGTCCATTGAACAGCACGAGATTCTCAATAAAAAGCTGGAGGCAATGGGCTGGTTCACTCATGGGTACAAACAACATTTTATATTTTGCCCCCCTACAAACAATCTCGGAGCTTTCTGATAATATCAATCTGACACCATGGCGACAAAAAGGTATACTATCAATATCACAGCTGTATACAGAGGAAGGCCTCAAACCATTCCCAACTCTTCAGCAGGAGTTTGCACTCTCCTCCAAAGACGTGTTCACATATACTAGAATTAAACATATTCTCCATACCCTAGAAACCCGTCATTGCGGCGGCGAGGCTCATCTTCCTGTCCGCCCGCACCTCCCATGCCCCACCCTTCTGTCAGTCCCTACATTGGCTTCCTATAAAATATAGAGCTCAATTTAAAATTCTGGTTCTTGCTTTCAAATCTCTACATAATGCTGCTCCCACCTATCTATATACACAAGTATGTCCCGTCTAGGCCCTTACAATCTGCTGAAGACTTACGTCTATCTTATGTCCATACTCCCACCTCTGATGCTCGCCTTCAAGATTTCTCGAGGGCTGCACCATTCCTGTGGAACTCACTTCCCTCCTCCGTTAGATGCTCCGTTAGATGCTTAGCGTATCAATTAAACTGTTAATAGCTCCTGACTGATTCCTCTTCTGCAACTGTCAATAGTCTAATACTATCCTTAACTTTTTGTGTCATTTTACCCCACTCCCTCTAGCATGTAAGCTCATTGAGCAGGGCCCTCAACCCCTCTGTTCCTGTGTGTCCAACTTGTCTGGTTACAACTACATGTCTTTTTGTCCACCCATTGTAAAGCGCTGCGGAATTTGACGGCGCTCTATAAATATCATAATAATAATAATCGTAATAATAATAATTGTGAGGAATCACAGCTGATAAGCTTTGGACTACACTGCATAGGGAAACGTCCGCAAGCAAAACCTTTATCCTTGTGCTATTCAGCTATAAATGACAAAGATCCGCTTCACAAACACAAATATATGGAAATGTGGGAATCAGAACTTAAAGGACCACTCTAGGCACCCAGACCACTTCAGCTTAATGAAGTGGTCTGGGTGCCAGGTCCTTCTAGGGTTAACCCATTCTTTTATAAACATAGCAGTTTCAGAGAAACTGCTATGTTTATTAATATAAACATTGACAGCCACTAGAGGCGCTTGCGTGCTTCTCACTGTGATTTTCACAGTGAGAGCACGCCAGCGTCCATAGGAAAGCATTGTAAATGCTTTCCTATGCGACGGGCTGAATGCACGCGCAGCTCTTGCCGTGCGTGCGCATTCAGCCCAGGAGGAGGAACGGAGGAGGAGAGAAGGAGGAGAGCTCTCCGCCCAGCGCTGGAAAAAGGTACGTTTTAACCCCTTTCCCCCTTCCAGAGCTGGGCGAGAGGGGGTCCCTGAGGGTGGGGGCACCCTCAGGGCACTATAGTGCCAGGAAAACGAGTATGTTTTCCTGGCACTATAGTGGTCCCTTAATATTAACATCCCTATCCCAATATGGTTACAAGCAATACAAACGACTAAAAAGGTATTTCATAGCCTGTCACAGTGGGAGGCATACTGTAAGATGGTAATGAGGTGGTATTTAGTGCCGACCAGATTGGCAAGTATGTACACATCAGTCTCACATACCTGCTGGAGATGTGATCTCCACAGGGGCAACATGAGGCATATTTTCAGGGATTGCCCCCTACTAAGAGGGTTTTGGCTAACGATAGGGAAAGCTATTGAGTTGATAACGAACCGTACCATCCCACACACACCAGAATGTTATCTGCTACATTTGTCCCCAGAACTGTTGTCGACAAGACAAGACTAACCACGTTCTCATACACATATTAACAGCAGCAAAAACTAGTATAGCTAGCTGAATGTTAACAACAGCACCACCAAAAAAGATAACACTCTTAGAATGTCTAAACAATAATGTGTAGCATACTACGTGAACTACATAACATGTATAAAATGACCAAAACCCAATGCATATAATAATGTGTTATAAAAAAGTGTAACCATTCACACTCACCCCCGTTTCCTTTCTGTACCCCACTGTTCTTTTTCTCATGCTAAAACTCAATAAAAATAAAACATTGAAAAAAAATATATATTGCTTCTCTATCTCCTCTGTTACGATTATTTAAAGGAACCCTATAGGAAACCCTATAGGAAAACAACTGTGTATTTCTGACCCTATAGTGTTAAAAACACTATTTAGGTCTTCTTGAATATGGTAAAAAACCTCACCTTATTTCCACTGTTGTGCGGGTCCACTGGCCTAACTCAGTCTGAATCCACCACCCTGGCTGACTTCTTCAGAATTGATGATCTCAGCCAATCACAATGCTTTAACATTGGAAAGTCACGGGGTGGGGAGGGAGCCAAAGGTCATCCTGGTCAATCAGCATCTCCTCAAAGAAATGCATTGAATCAGCTTTATACGTTATCTCATGATCACTTCATCAGAGGTCACGAAACAGTCATGAGGTCACGAAACACGTAAGGCTGCATCTATCTTACCGTACAGGACAGCACAGTGGAATGCAGAATCGGCAGTGGAACGTACACCAGGAAATACAGCAAGGGGAGACCTGTCATTCCCACCGATCTTCCTCTAAGCCGGCTACCAAGAGGGAGTATAGAGTGGGACTGCGGCTGATTAAAGTTGGTTTCTGATCCTAATACCACTATGCCCTGCACCTTTTGGGAGTGTATTTGATATTTATATTGTATCTTCAATAAAGTGAAACAGAGAGCACTATGGCCCTGTTTTTGTCATTGTAGACATATCAGACACAGATGATTTTACATTATAGACCTGCTACATATGTACCAACTTGTATTTGCTTTTGTAATCACAGTTTGATACTATATTATTTCAGCTATTATTTATGTCTCTTGTTTCAACTATAGCAGGAGCCCTGATATCCAGGGATTTATCCAGCTTATACATTCTGACACATTGTCGATAAGGACTTCATTGACTCATTTAGATTTTCCTATTACACCACTCCTTTATTAGTTAATTGTTGCACTGTCTATATTTGGATATTTGGATTTAAACTGATATTCCACACCAATTGAACATGCATGCATTGGACTTAACTCACTGTTTAGTGGACTGATCCCCTTTTTACTCCTTTGGATTTTTTATTGTCAATCCCATATACCTTTGCTTTATATATACCCACTCCTGGTCGCTACAAAAGTTTTTTACTCTTGTGTTTTTACTAGTTATGAATTAGTAATGAGGCAATCGTCTGCAATATATGCACAAGAGGGACACATCTGTGATTCTGGGGAAAAAATAGTTTTTTGTGAAAACACATATACTTGTTATATGGTCAAATACTATGAACATCTTTATGAGAAAACTATATACTTATATGTTTGGAGGGATTTGTTTTGGCAATAATATATCATCTATCTATCTATCTACCATCAACAGATTTATTTTGGGTATACAAAGAACAAGCTCATGTAAATGAATGAAGACAGTAGCAGGACAATAGATTAGTAAGGATTATGTCAGATGCAGGCAATATGTAATGGTCATCAATTATATACATGGAACAAAACTTAGTGATCCAGAAAAAGACTTTAATGATGAGGACCTAGTAGCTTGATGCCAATGATGAACATACTGATTATCTCTTCAAAATGGTGTCCACAATTCCAGAGCTGGTGATATGTGTGAAACATATAAGGTGTGGTTGAGCAGACCTGAGAAATGCATTCTTTCTCATGTGGGAAATATTCCGGTAACTCTCTTATCACAGCCTATCTTATTGTAAAAAGATAATATAAATATTTAATCTTGTTTTTCCACATGTTCTAATTCCCACATCGTTGTGGGTGCAGCATTTTTATCACTATTATTTTGAGAAGTGTATTAATGCTAAATTAAACGGAAAATATGCACATTGGACCACGGGATTCAACCAGAACACAGTAAGCACAAAAATGCTGGTGTCAAAGAAGACATTGCGATGCATCTCGTTACCTTGTTACCTTTTTTGGGGAATAAAAATGCCATTACCATACAGTAATGAGAAGGCCTCTGAGAGATTATTCTTGTGGTTTTTTTAACTTTTAGAATATACCTCTTAGTCACTTACTCTTTACGTTGAAAGATTTCTCCCTTAGCACGAAGGAGCACATTCAAAGGAATATAAAGATTGCATGATCAAAACACACTCTTTTTGGCATCAATCCAACTGCCGAAAACTGATGTTATTTTAGCTTGACAGATAACTTATTTTTGCTTGAAATTGTCTTACAAGGCATTTTGATTTAGGCGTTCTACATGACTTCAACACTTCTAACACAAATTTCTGTTTTTACAAATCTTTTGTGGTTTATGCATTTTTTTCGATAGTTGACCAGCTGTTTAGATTAATATTATATATTATACAGGTGTGTTTAATATCATAAAGAAAGCATATCAAACTCAACAGAAAATAGATAGAATATAAAAATAACACATTTTGGGCTTTCATAAAAAAATATAGGAAATATAAATCAGTTTCTATATTATAAATGATAGATTTAGTGCCCAACACAAATGTATATATTGTTTGGAATATTCCTTGGTTTTGTTTTTGTTTTTTTAAGAGGTAATGCAAAAAGGTGTGAAAATGGGAAATCTGTTAAAAAAGTTACTAGAATTAGTTATAATATTATTTTAAATTTAAATATAATTCATAAGAAGGAACAGTAATAAAATGCACGCAGCAGATGTTTCCAAGATTTTGGCCCATATGTTTTGTTATTATGCCAAATTATAATGCAAAAATATAATCTACTTAACTTCAACATTACATTTTTAGAGCAAAACAAAAAAAAACACTGTATAACAAACATTTTCATGATATCTTATAATTTTCTAGATGTATGAAGTAAGAAAAAACTATGAATTTTCTAAACATTTTGTAGATTTATTTTCTTAGTACTAAATCAAATAATGAAAATGTACATGTAAACATGTTTTGAAATAATCATACTAAACTTTAGTCAACTTTAAAATGGTTTATAATTGTGCTTGTAAATACAATCTCCTCTCTAGATTAAGATATGTCTTTTTTTTTTTTTTTTAAAGTATATTTATACACTGATCAGTCACAACATTAAAACCACTGACTGGTGAAGTAAATAACGTTGGTTATATTTTTACAATTGCACCTGTTAAGGGGTGGAATATATTAGGCAGCAAGTAAACAGTCAGATCTTGAATTTTACAAAGCAGGAAGCAGGAAAAATGGGCAAGCAAAAAGATCTGAGTGACTTTGACAAGGGCCAAATAGTGATGGTTAGATGTCTTGGTCAGAGCATCTTCAGTGGTTAGTACCTACCAAAGGTGGAGCAAGGAAGGACAATTGGTGAACCGGCATCACGGTCATGGGCGCCCAAGACTCATCGTGTGACTCATCATTGTGTGCTGGTCACACCACAGGCACCGCTCCTCCATGTGAACATTGCAGATTCTACCAAACTGTATTGTTTTACATGGCAGGATTAGAACGACAGGGACACTGCACCAATACTATTTCATTGAGATGGAGTGGACAGGTTGTCTTTAGGGTCTCTTTAACACTGAAACAAATTCTGTTTTAAGTATGTTAATAATGGAAATAATAAACTGAATTATATAGCCGATCCACATAAATTATGAAATGCCCCAGTAAATACCCAGTAACCACCTTACTCCAAAGATTTATATAGATTGATAAAGTCGCTGTAGCGTTTACCTTTAAAGTATCCAACACCTGAGTTTTATGAGCAAATAGCACTCAAACTAAAGTTAACTAGTGGATCACTAAGTGAAAGCAGATGGATGGCTACCTTCTTGGAAAGCAACCAGCCATCTGACTTCCTATACATGCTAATGACATTTCTCCACTTATCTGTGTGTACCAGACACAGCTGTCCTCTATTTGTCTCCATGGATCAACCATTACTAAAAATGACCCTGACAAATAAAATATGAAACAATTAATATAGCATTTGTTTAAAATTTGTATAGCCGTTAGGTGAAAACAATAAACATTTCTAATTGTCCCTGCTAGTTATTGTGAACTGGGGAACACCACAGCTGCAGAACACAAAAGAATACAATTTGCACAATTTAATGTTCCCGCAGCTGTGTGCCTTTTCGCTGCCTCCAGTGTGAGTAATGAAGACCCACAGCTGAAACACAATTCTACGTTCTATGAGCATTAACATAGGGCACTACACAATGTGACTCCAATTCTTACCATCAGATATACTTTTACAGCTGATGGTTCTACATCACTCCAGTCTTACTTGGAGTTAGTCAGTGCCTATATTTCTTACCAAAGTAAATACTGACACCAATCTGTGCATGTTTTCAGTATTTCCCTGAGAAAATTGTGCTAGTACAACAAAGATCCGTTCCCATTTTTCAAGCATTTGTTATGGCTGCAACAACCAGGAAGTCTCTATTGTGTGATGCAGTGTAGTTAGTAGTATTCATGCATTTGCTGACAGACATGGCTTGCTTCCTGACTTCAGGTTCTCATGAGATTTTCCCATATATAAGTTTAATATTAAAGAATACAGTGTGTCAGAGCTTTAATAACCCATTTCATTGCCATTCTCTTGTGCCAGAAACATATTGGACCTCTTAAATCTATGACAGAGTGTCATTGTTTCAAATAGAAAATCTTATTCAGTACACCAATAATTAGAAGAGAAAAAGAAATGGATATCCCAAGGAAAATGATTCTGAATGCACACTAAATATGTTGTGTATTAAATAGGAAATATAAGTTATATGGCTTTACAAACCAACCATTTAAAAATCCAATGAACCATAAAGGCAGTGAGTGAAAGACCATTTAAAGCAGAAAACGTAAAAACAAATCCCATTATTTAGTAAATAAATCTAAAAGCACACACGCCAGATTGCAAAGAAAAGAAATGGTAGAACATAACAAGTTTTATTGTTAAGTCGGTTCCTAACATTCTTCTGTGTGTTAAGAAACATTAGCATGCTTTCTATGCACTAGCTACAATGTAAATAGAGGGTGTATGATTGAAGGTTATTTAAAACTGAACGACACTTTTTTAATGTTGTACTCTTCGGGAAGCCAGATTACCCCACAGGATAGCTTGTTGCGACCTGCACTATCTTAAAGAGTATCTGCTAATATATTACAAATAAAAATGGAACATTTTATCCCAAAGCATTAGGATGAGGCTCATCAAGGCAGATGAACATCCCCAAGAGACAGACTCTCGCCATGCCTCATGTGCTCTCACTTCTTAAACTATGCTTTGGTTGCGTAAGCAGTTGCCCCAGGCTCCTAGGTGATGTTTCCTCCACACTTGCATTCAACAGACAAAATAAACAGAAGGTTATTGAAGTACCATGAGGGAATATGACCTGTATTAATACAAATATAGCTTTAATATAATCTGAAACAGAGTCAACTTGTTATTACTATCAGAGTTGGATCAGAAAGAGAGAGACAGACAGAGAGAGAGACAGACAGACAGATGTTGATATACTCATATTTGGAATTAAAAAGCACTATAATGACAATTTAATATTTTCAAAATGGCAACACTTTAGTTAGTATTGAGCAATGAGAGGATGGCTATTGCATAATCAAAGTGTTAGCTCACAAAGGGTTAAAAATAAAGTGATTTTAACAGCTAAAAATGCAGCTCTTCTTTTTATATATTCTCATTATTAATAATATTATATATTGCCCACTATGTGGCTCTGTAATTTTTGCTGTAAGGTCATTATCCATATTGAGCAACTTATAATATAAAACCCAATTTTCCTAGTATTTTGGGCTGAATGGTTTTTGTTCAGGTGTTTTACAGATCAGTAGTGTTAGCTTTTATATCCTCTGTTTCAGATTAATGTAAAAAGAAAAGGGGAAAATAGGCTTTGGGCAGTTTTTTGTCAATTTGTTTTTCTTTTTTCTTTATGTTTGTATACATTTGTAAAGCCAGCATTATCTTTTTCACACATCCACTACTTTACCTTAAAGGCAGCATGAGTTCATCTCATCTAGTCATATTTGTTTATCATACTTGCTCACTTTTGCGTTGAGGCATTTTTGTTCATCTGCTACAATGCAAAGTACTTTCATCTAAGGATAATCAAAGTAGCAAATCAAAATAACGGGTCCTGAACACGCCGAAACAGAAAATCCACACTCTGATCTCCTGTCGGATTTATTTGTGTCATGTTCTTTCCATTTTATAGAGCTATTTGCTCAAAGTTGTGTGTGATATTTTTTTATTATGAGCATTTTTCTTTTATTCCCTGTGAGCCTTGCTGTGTTCCTTCACACAAACACCAATAAGTGCTCATCTATTTTCTCTTACTTAAATGTATTGATTTACTGACAAACAATATTGTTGATACTTCTATATATTTAGTTAGTTGTTTTTCAATCTTTTTTTCTCCGCCTGAAATGTTTTGCCAAGGACATCCCTTTTAGTCAATTGTAAAATAAAAGCATAGATTATCAAGACAGATAAAAACTATTGTGTACATCTTATCTGTCTGGCTGAATTTCTTTGAGAAGGTACATACTTATTACTTATTTATCAAAGACCTATGGTAATCCCAGACTTTGGTCACTGTGCATTTGAGGATGTATAGACATTATTAGTGCCATTGGATTAGGTATTCCCTGGGAAGGTATTCCTCTAGGGAAAGGGGTACTTAAACTTTGTACCATGTAAACCAGTCGTTCACCTAGCGTATTGCAAAACCACATGGTCCTATGATTAACTTGAGGTTCATATGCTAAAGCTCAGCAGGTGAAGGTAAAAGTACATTTGCTTTTTGTCAGTCCATTCCTGTCACTATTAGGCACAACATAATTTGTAATATAGTTTATTTTACAAAAACCTACTCTAAAGACTACAAGACCATTTGTTCCCCATCACTCCTTCAAACCAGTTCACATTATATAAACACCCCAAAAAAATTTATGGGGAGGACTGAGAGCAAACTCTGAGTAAATGGGTGACATTAGCCATGGCAAGGACATTTTTCTAGGTGGCATGGAAGTTAACGATAACAAAATGGTTAAAACAGGAAAAAATGACTGTAATGTTGCCTGTGAGTCCATTTCATCAGCAAAAAGAATGAAGTTAAATAGTGCTTGCATGTGCTTGCTCAAATTAATTACGAGACAAATCTGTTTACTCTTATATATGAAAGCAATTGATCCCAAACACTAAGAAGGTTAAGCTGAAACTGGTGGCACCAATCTATTTTATAAAGACTCATGCATGGTTTACAGTGAAAACCATGGTTTATGGGTGAAAGATCAACCATTTTTGCACTTCTTTATCTCTCTTTTGTTACAGGCATTATGTAGATATATATTACAAATTACAATTAATTAGTAAATGTGATTAAAATGACTTAAAAAAACAAAACTCATTCAAGTGAGTACAAATTGCTAAAGGCGTCCAATCACTTATATGGACAGGTTCGTTTTTAAAATTGAATAGGAACTCGCTCAAGGCACTAGTCTCATTCATTTGTTAAGGGGAATTAAAGGACTTCTCCAGGTTCTATCAGCAAATGCTATGGTGTAGGGGGTTCCTGTCATTGTATGTTTGTGCACAGTTACTTGTAAAAAAAAAAATCACTGAAGTTGTAAGTGCTCTCCCTCACTTATATGCATATGTGGCAAAGGGAAATAATGTATCTCCATTGACATATAGGAACTTATCAGGGGTGCGCCTAGAAAGCTGACATATTCCCCACATCCTACATGTTCTATGAACACGATCGAGCTATAACACAAGGAAGATGTCTCTCAGGGTAGATGGGGACTTATTTGGCATGACCAAATTGATGTCATAAGCAACTGTAAGCAGGGACAAAATGACAGGGAGCCTCCTTACTCCATGTTCAATATGAAGAACATAAGATGTTATGGTGCTTGGAGTGCCATTGGAATGACAATGTGCGCATGTGATATCATGAATGTGTATGTTTAGCCTATGCTCAGTACTTCTCCTATTGATTATAAAGGAAGATCATATTAGATTGCATATGTATCAGGTATGATATATTAGATTCCAGGCTGAAGCACAATATAGAGAGACACATGTATATAATGCATTTAAAACCTATATAAAATCCACCCACCCTGGGAAAATTAAGCAAAATAAAATAATGGCAACTGATGCTGCAAGATAGATTTCATTGATGTATGTATGTATAGTGTCCTGCTCGGGTAATCTTAGCCGTCATGGGGAAAGCATGGAAGCAGTTGCTCTATATCCCTGCCTGATATGCACCACTCATCTTAACAAAATAGAGTTTACTGCCTCTTTGAAACAAAATGCATTTAATAAAGTTATCTCACTTCAATAACATTTCAGAGAGGAGAGTTTTGGTGTTTTGCATTAGCTTTCATTAAATAAAAAAGTTATTCTAGTTAGCATCACAATAATATAGGCTTTGTTTCAATAAAGTGCTATGTTTTGAAACTCTCCAGAAATCTTGGAACAGAGAACAATATACTAATTCTGATATTACTTCATATATTGTAGCAACAGGCATTTTTCTGCTCTTATCAGTAAAAGCAGATGGCAAAAAAGCAGATCTATAGTCAAAATCTTGAATTCAGCCACTCAGTCATAACATTCCAATTAAATAACAATTGCTAGTATTTAAGATTCCATTCTCCATATACAGTAACAAGAAGCAAGAACCTTTGTCTCCGAATGGTTAAACAGACCACAGTAATACTTAGGGGAATAGCGGAGATAAGTAACAAGGACATTCCGAAAATTATTTTGATTAAACTTTACCTCATGACATAGATTTTTAAGAATCCCATCACTCACCATATGACGATGAATTTTACCAGACTCTGTGAAATGTGATATTCTACTTATTCAGCATCTATAGGTAGTAAGTTCAGTATGAGTATCTGTTTTTAATATAGTGTAGCATTTCTCCAGATTTCAATAACTAATAGCCTGACTATGGAGTTATAGCTTCCTAAAAAAAAATAATGAGCATATTAAACTAACAGATAACAATGGCTTGTTAGCACGAAAATACAGGACATTGATCAGGGCAAATTCACCGCGATAATATCACATATTAATAGGTCCACCAGCCCTTACGCACCGAATCTTGGATCTGCATTACTGCAAAAAGTGAGGTGCAGGAAATCATTCTTTATTAGAAGATTTTTAATGATTTCTGTAATAGCCATTAGGTGAGACAGCTGTAATTTGTTATATCATAGAAGCTCATTCCATAGGTGCAATTAAAGTGTTCTCACATTGCACCTAGAGGAATGAAGGGCGGACAAAACTCACAAATCAAAAGCTTATTGCATTAACTGTGAAATGTATTGTAATTTCCGAGTCCTGCTTCGTGGGCACAGTATGTGCAGTAATTCCAATGTTTTCTAATTACCTTCCTAAAATACTTTTCTTGAGGAGTCCTAATAGGAGCCCACTAAACATTTGTCCAATTAGCACTGTAAGGTAGCTTAAACTATTATTATTTAAATAGAGAATGCTGAAACTTAAGGTAATTGCTAAAGCGTTACTTACATTTGTGTAATGTTGTTATCAGAGTCAAATCAATGTTGATTTATGTTTATTTCTCTTAAGATGATAATCTATGATATCTACATAGTATCAAAGTATCATAGGTGAAGCTCTTCTAAACCTGGCATCCACCTCAATCATATCATAATTTTCAGATAGATAGATAGATAGATAGATAGAGTAAGAACGCTGAACCAGATAGATAGATTGTTTAACTGCACTGAAGTAATAAAAATTAATGCCCATATGACATTTAGAACAGATGATGCAGTGCGTGTGAATGATACGACTACCATTATGAATATTCCAGTATTTACCATTTGGATACAGTGATTACGCCCCTATGGAATGAGCCCCTAAGTGGAAATGTCTAAATTGGGCCCAAAGTGTCAATATTTTGCATGGCCACCATTATTTTACAGAACTGCCTTAACCCTCGTGGGCATGGAGTTCACCAGAGCTTGACAGGTTGCCATTGGAGTCCTCTTCCACTCCTCCATGACAACATCACAGAGCTGGTGGATGTTAGAGACCTTGCACTCCCCCACCTTCCGTTTGAGGATGCTCCACAGATGAATAGGGTTGAGGTGTGGAGACATGCTTGGCCAGTCCATCACCTTTACCTTCAGCTTCTTTAGCAAGGCAGTGGTTGTCTTGGAGGTGTGTTTGGGGTTGTTATCATGTTGGAATACTGCACTGTGGCCCAGTCTCCAAAGGGAGGGGATCGTGCTCTGTTTCAGTATGTCCCAGTACATGTTGGAATTCATGTTCCCTCAATGAATTGTAGCTCCCCAGTGCTGGCAGAACAGGCCAGGCAGTGCAGGCCCAGACCATAACACTCCCACCACCATTCTTGACTGTAGGCAAGACACACTTGTCTTTGTACTCCTCACCTGGTTGGCGCCACACACGCTTGACACCATCTGAACCATATAAGTTTATCTTGGTCTCATCGGACCACAGGACATGGTTCCAGTAATCCATGTTCTTAGTCTGCTTGTCTTCAGCAAACTGTTTGCTAGCTTTCTTGTGCATCATCTTTAGAAGCGGCTTTCTTCTGGGATGACAGCCATGCAGACCAATTTGATGCAGTGTGCGGTGTATGGTCTGAGCCCGACAGTCTGACCCCCCACCCCTTCAATCTCTGCAGCAATGCTGGAAGCACTCATATGTCTATTTCCCAAATGACTCAGAGCATGTGCACTCAACTTGATTGGTCGACCAAGGCCTGTCAGAGTGGTACTTGTCCTCTGAAACCACTGTATGGTCTTGCCCACCATGCTGCAGCTCAGTTTCAGGGTCTTGGTAATCTTCTTATAGCCTAGGCCATCTTTAAGTAGAGCAACAATTCTTTTTTTCAGAGTTCTTTGCCATGAGGTGCCATGTTGAACTTCCAGTAACCAGTATGATAGAGTGTGAGAGCGATAACACCAAATTTAACACACCTGCTCCCCATTCACACCTGAGACCTTGTAACACTAATGAGTCACATGACACCGGGGAAGAAAAATGGCTAATTGGCAGTGTGCTCACTTTTGTTGCCAATGGTTTAGACATTAATGGCTGTGTGTTGAGTAATTTTGAGGGGACAACAAATTTACGTTGCTGTACACTTACTACTTTACATTGTAGCAGAGTGTCATTTTTTCAGTGTTGTCACATGAAAAGATATAATAAAATATTTACAAAAATGTGAAGGGTGTACTCACTTTTGTGAGATACTGTAAGTATTGAAATAGATTTGAAAACGGTCAATTATTCTAAATGGTTAGAAGGTATTCCTAACAGTCAAGTCTTTCATGTTCAAAACTTTAAATCACCAGCTCTAGAATTAAAACATACAATTAGAGACAAGGAATATAAGGACTAAACCCACTCTAAAATAATTTTAAAAACAATTAATTAAAATGTGAACTTACTTAGTTAATTAGAAATTAGAGGTGCAGAGCCCAAAAATTTTCATTTTGCATTTTACATGCAATACAATTCACAAGATTCAAAAATAAGAATATTTTAAGAATATCTTGACCTATTCTCTTAGAAAATTGGTTTCTATCTAATTAAATTCCTCATTAACCTATAATGATATTTAAGAAAGCCAATAATTTGAAAAGTCATCTAATTCGGAGTGTTCCTAAAGTAACTACCGTATATACTCGTGTATAAGTCGATCTCATGTATAAGTCGAGTGCAGTTTTGTGACCAACAATTGTGAAATATGCTATGTCTCGTGGATAAGTCGACGGTAAATCTTGGGGCTATGAAATTCTGTGATTTTTATAATTATATATACACACACTCATACAAACACACACTCTGCATTATATACACACACACACACACACTCATACAAACACACACTCTGCATTATATACACACACACTCATACGAACACACACTGCATTATATACACACACTGTGTATATAATGCAGAGTGTGTATATAATGCAGAGTGTGTGTTTGTGTAGTGTGTGTGAACTGGGTGGGGGGAGGGCATTTTTATTATTTTAATTTTTATTTATTTTAATATTATTATTTTTTTATTATTTTTTTTTTTGTCCCCCCTCCCTGCTTGTTAACTGGTCAGGGAGGGGGGCTATCTTAATCCCTGGTGGTCCAGTGGCATGGGCTGTGAAGTGGGGGGGCCAGCAGGAAGCATTTACTTACCTTTCCTGCAGCTCCTGTCAGCTCCCTTCTCCTCCGTTCCGGTCAGCTCCACTGTAAGTCTCGCGGTCTGGTTGCCGCGCGGATCGTTGCCATGGCTCTGACGGCCGCGGCTCTCTAAGTTGCCATAATACAGACAGTGACTCGAGTATAAGTCGAGTGGGGGTTTTTAAGCACAAAAAATGTGCTGAAAAACTAGACTTATACTCGAGTATATACTGTATACAAAACAACCAAGGAAAAGGTGGATCTTTTTTTTCCAAGAAAAAATAATTTTATAATCACTACCACTGTCAGGTTTGTGAATATTTGCCTAGAAGAACAGAGTCTTTTAAAAGTAATACAACCAGACAAGTTGTCCCCATCAACAGCTTTTTCAAATGCAATAGCAATTACATAAACTATCTATGACAATGTGGGTGTGGAGCACAGTATATTGATGGATTAGCAGGCTGCTTAAAAAGGCTTTTAGAACATTAAACTATTATATTGAAATTAAATTTTTTTTAAAACCAAACATCTGGTCGCAGTCCACTATAATGGTTATAGGGTGTATAACACTTTAATATTTAAATAGATGGCTATTGAGAAAGTAAATGCAGACCAGAGCACACTTAGTGATAGGGTACAAAAAATTAGATAAAGAGAAGGATTGTGGATTCATTACAAACTTTACAATGAATGTGGGCTTCATTGGGACTTGCCTTTTGTAAGGCGCATGCATCTTGGTAGCATGAAGAGGATCTATAGAGCAGGATCTTCAGTTGGTGCCCAGGCAGGTTATTGGGTGTGCGAGATATGCCTTGTTCTACTATCTGTTTGAACTATATTAGTAAAGTTTGTCTTTTGTTAACCATTTATTCTTAACAACTGGCTTTTCTTTAACAGATGGAACTATACTTCTCCAGGGCTACACCTCATCTGTGGAACTCCCTTCCCTTTTCCGTAAGACTTTCACCCAGTCTCCACTCATCGCCACAAATCATTGAAAACTCACTTTTTCAAGAAAGCATATCAATTAAACTGTTAGCAGGTTTTTATCCCCCACCCCCATGACTCCTCTCCTGCAACTGTCAAAAATTACCTACTAAGCCCTCAGTGAATACTTTTCTAACAACCTACTTTGTACCCCTACTTTTACCCTTTGTGTCACTGTACCCCACTCCGTCTAGAATGTAAGCTCATTGAGCAGGACCCTCCACCTCTCTGTTCCTGTACATCCAGTTGTCTGGTTACAATTACATGTATGTTAGTCCACCCATTGTACAGCACTACGGAAACTGATAGCGCTATATAAATAATAAAATAATAATAATAAAATGATAATATGAAGAAACACCGAATTTATGGCTTGTAAATGCAATATTAGGAACCTGAGAAATCCACTCCTTTGATATTGCCTTATCTTTATTTAATTCTAGATATTTGCACCAACACATTTTTATTACATACCGAATGCTCAACTTGTAGTGACAAGAGGTGCTCTAGGTGAAAACCTCTATCCTGCAAGTGATAATGTATTGAGGAGTCATCCACTGCCTCTAGGTTCCAGTTTAGTTTCTACTTTTAATGTGACATTAATACATTACGAGTTTACTCTTTTTCCAAATGGCTGCATCAGATAAGAATATTCCAAGAACTTCACTGACATATATAGACTGCATCTATTTCAATGTAAAACATTTGTCCAACGGTAGAAACAAAGATGCTAGAAACATTGAACTTGATTGACATGAGTCTTTTTTTTTTTCAACCTAGATTACTATGTTACTACTCCCTGAGTTTAATTTATCTTTATAACAAATTCCCTTCAATCATCAGTGAAACAATTGCTATACGAAGAGGATCTTGTTTTCTATCTGGTTACATTCACTCTCCCTTCACTCACATCAATCATTCTGATAACACATTACATGAACAAGAAGATTATTACCCTGGTCACCATTTGCACCAGTCATCAAGTGTTCTTACTAGCATTTGATTTAAGATAGCGGCTCAGAATTAATAATGAGAATCTAAGTGGGAATTAGAGGCATACCTTAATAGAATGTGCTAAAACCACTATTCATTTTGCAACAAAAATAGCATTGTACTTCTATAATGTATTAAACATTTAACGATTAATGAATACATTTGTAATAAATACTAAAAACTGTTATTTAGAAAATATTGTTTCTGACACAGGATATAGGTCACATAACTACACAATACAAATGATGTAGTTTATTCTGCTTTCAAGGAATTCTCCTATTCCAAATTTCCATATGTTACTACCTACACATATATATATATATATATATATATATATATATATATATATATATATATATATATATATATATAATATTCAACCAAAGCAAAGTTTTGCATGTAAAATTCTGGATCTTAAAGGGACACTGTTGGCACACAGATCACTTCAGCTCATTGAAGTGGTCTGGGTGCTGTGTCCCTTTTACACTTAGTGATGCAATGTTAAACATTGCAGTTCCAGAGAAACTGTAATGTTTACATTGCAGCACTAAGTCTTCCCTCAGTGGCTGTCTACCAGACACTTATACTTATGATCACCTTATGATACGTATGATCACCTGCTTCCTTCATGACAGCCATTTCAGTATGTGCTTCTGCCATTGTAGAAATCTTTTTAAATCCAGCACGTAGATGCCAGAAGGTTGACAAGCATTTTTACAAAACCATTGGCCCTTATTTAACATGAGAAGCAGCGTGCTACTTACAGGTAGATCAAGAGAACCCTAAAAAACATATCTAAAGCAGATACATTGACAGGGTGACCATCTCCACCATCTTTACAGAGATAAAAACCAAAGAAAAAAGATAAGTTACCTGCACTCTTTCCACATCCCTATATATTTTTAAACAAATTGAGGTTTCTAGTTTCCTCCAACGGCCATGAGAGGGTATGCCCACCTGCCACGTCAAGGCAGACCTCTTGGGTGGGTCCTAACTCTAACCATTCACCTTGCTTCCTTGACCTTCTGGCAAAGATATCTCTAATGAGACAGAAAGGGGTGTTTTTTATATTCATCCCTACATACTTATCAACCCTTAATAGGGAACACATGGGATGGGCGGCAGCATTGCAACCTAGCTGTGTTATACAAAAGTGAATACAAATACAAAGAAACTAGTCCTGCACTCAAACTCCCATCACTCCTGGGCGGCAGCAACGACCATAGTACACATCAGCCCAAATACCTATAGTAAAAACCAAAAAAAAAAAAAAAAAAGTTACCTGCTTTCTCTCCACATCCCTATGTATTTTTAAACAAATGGAGGTTTTTTGGTTGAGCGCAGGACTTGTTTCTTTGTATTTGTATCCTTGAGAGCTACATCTGCCCATATCTGGTCTTGTAGTTAGTGTTGATGTGTACACCTATAAAAAGTTTTGTTATGCACTTTATACACAGTTTGATAAAGACACATTTAGTGTTGAAACGTTGCCTACTGTGCTGGATGCCTGAATAAACCACCATTACACCAGTGAAACCAGGTGCTAGAGTCATATTTTCTTTTTTACTTGTAACTGGTGGCATCAGCTTTGGCTATTGTGTTGTAACAGATATTTTTCTTTAAAACAAAAGAGATTGGCTGGGGAGATAGGATTTGTATGAAGCTTATTGTATAAAGTTTTATCCTAAGTATATTGCAACTAGACACAGATTATTTTGAGAGTCAATGCTAAACTTAGAAAATTACATTATAGATTTAAAGTACATGTGATTATTCATTTCACTAATATTATACTATATTATCTGATTCTGTATGCTGCTAAGAGC
Organism: Pelobates cultripes; assembly: GCA_933207985.1. Taxonomy (NCBI): domain Eukaryota; kingdom Metazoa; phylum Chordata; class Amphibia; order Anura; family Pelobatidae; genus Pelobates; species Pelobates cultripes. The sequence continues at coordinate 279,745,017 of OW240912.1, forward strand.
TAAACTCTTTTTTTTTTAAAAACAAACTTAAATTAGAGAGTAAGAAAGAAAGCAGTGAGTGCTTTTGCCAGGCTCACAGTTTTCTCATGTGAAAAATAAATCACTTAATGGGCTTGAATCTGTTAGGTGTGATAAGAAAATTCATTTGGAAAATTATACCCAAGCACTTAACAGCCAAGTGGTAATGCAGTTAAAATTTCCGTAGTGATTTCAGCTATCCATCAATTAATAGTTTCAAAGTTGAAAAATGGTAAAAATATGAACTTCAACATTTTATGCATTTCAGTCTTATTTGTGATAAAAAGTTTTATTCTAGATGCTCTGTGTTTTTGTCCAGTTTGGTAACTACTGAAGCAATGAACTGCAAATCATTGTCTTAATCAATAAAACTGGTATTTTTCATGATATAACCCATTCGGGTAGGTTACTTGTACAACAGCATGTATCTTGTGACAAAAAGAGAGGATATTTAGCTATAAGGCTTTGTAAGCCTCCCTTTAAAATACCAACCGTAGAATTTTGTTATTGCCAGCAGCGTCAAATCAGCCTTTAATTATGTAACAGCATACCTTCAAATTTGGGAAGTATGGGATTGTGACGGTTGGGTGGACATCTAGGGTGCCACACCTTTGACGTAAATAGTATCACTGGCGATGCCCATAAAGGGACATGTTAGTCTAGCATCAACTCACGCAAGGCTGACTGATAGCCTCCAGGACAGCCCAAGACAAATAGGAAAATGCAGAGAGCAATGCTTATTTTCTCTACTACCCTGTTTCCCTAAAAATAAGACATCCTCCAAAAACAAGCCCTAGCTTATTTTTGGGGGATCCTTGTAATATAAGCCCTACCCTGAAAATGAACCCTAGTCGTTAGTTCGCTAATCTATGTTCGGAGGAATTTTCCCCGAACATAGATTCGCAGGATTCCACTCGCGAGCAAGCTAATTTCGGGGAATTACATGTGAACTGATCAATGTTCGGGGGAATTCCCCCAAATGTAGACCTGCTTTCTATTCCCCGAAAATAAGCCCTAGTCGCTAGTTCGTTAATCTATGTTCGGGGAATTTTCCCCAAACATAGATTTGCTGGATTCCATTGGCGAGCAAACTAATTCAGGGAAGAAAATGTGAACTGATCAATGTTCGGAGAATTCCCCCAAACGTAGACCTGCTTTCTATTCTCCGAAAATAAGCCGTAGTGCATTTTTTTGGGGGGGGGGGATTTATATAAGACCCAGTCTTATTTTCAGGGAAAGACAGTATGTACATGTCTCTTTAATATTAAATTAAATATATTTATTTTATTTAAAGCTGTGTGATAGTTTTATCTCTCACGTTGTTCTTCAATGTAGGTTGATAGGACGTTTGCACCTCTAAAGGTATGTTAAAGTCAGCTTTTTAGCTTAGCAATTGTCCATTTATTTCATTCATTGCTCTATTTATTACAGCACTACCGGGTAGCTTTCACACTACAACTTATTATGCCCATATTCTGAGATATGGAGTATGATCGCAGTGGAAAATTAACTTTTTAAATTGCTGTAGTAAGGCCTGATCAATCACCTGTGTGGGAGACATCATTGACAATATATATATTGCATTCACACCTTAATGTTTCTACAACCATTACATCATTACCTGAGACATAATAGGAGTTGGAGTAAGAAATAAATAGCTTTTGCAGATAAATAGAAACCTAATTATGAATTCATTCTAAATGTCCTAATTTATTTTCCAAGTCCAAATGAACAATTTTTTCCTTCTTACCCGTCTAACCTTCGTACCTGTAATATCTAATTTCCCTGCATTAGCTCGGCACTGACTAACATCTTTATTCAAGTAGCTTGAGGCCAATTAAGAAGCCTCAGTACTCACATTTACATAGGCTAAAGGCAACAATATTGAGGTTACATTTACTTAAAATTTTCATCAGTAAGAAGAGTGGTAACACAAAGTTAGTTTTGTTTTACAAGTTCACTGCAGAAATGTGTAAATTATATGAAAGGGACACTGTACTCACTATAACAACTTCAACTAATTGAAGTTACTATAGTGCCTACTGTTGATCCCCCTTCTTACTGGCCCCATAAGTAGTTAGTTGGTAGTTAGAAGTCTTGGAAGCATGGCTTCTAGCCACGCAACCAAGCCCTCTGGATCAGAGAGCCAGGACTGCTACTTACAAGATGTCAGACCAAGGAATATCGTGATGTCAGTGTGCATGTGCAGTGCCAGCACAATCGGTCATATGGTTCCCAATGTTTGTATATGAGGAGCATTGGATTGGACCATTACCCTGGAGGTGTGCCACAAACCGACACACATACAGATACACACATACATAGGTACAGTCATCCAGATACACAGACACGCAAATCTGATATTATACAAATTACTATTTTACACTTTTTTTTACGTTTCATTAATCTTAAAAATGAAACAGAGCGTTTTATGCACAGGTAAAATGTTATCAAATCTTGTACTCATTTAAAGTGAATCTGTCAGCTTGGCTGTTGTGTTGCAGTTGTGAGCAGTGGTAGCCAAGGCCTCCATCAGGGGGTGACAACCGTGACTGTTGTCACGGGCCCGGCGGCCCAGGGGGGCCCGGACTGCTCTGGCAGTCCTGGGCCCCACTTTGTTTCTCTGCACACATAGATAGCGCATATCGCTATCTATGTGTGCAGCCGCGGGCCCCCCAGCTCCCTGTTACCGCAGAGGGGGCACAGGCAGCACACAGCTTCTCCTCCTCTCTTCTTTCTTCTCATAACTCTCGCGAGACCCGGTTACCATGGCAACGCTCCGCGGGTCTCGCGAGAGTTAGTAGATGTCAGGAAACTGACAGGGATCCAATACGCAGAGTGCGCACAGAAGGAGGTACGTATACCGGACCTTAGAATGGCCGGACTAACGTAAGGACAAAGCAAGAATAGTCAAAAGGTAAGCCGAGGTCAAGGGAGCCGGAGGACAGGTAAGCGAGATACAAGCCGAGTCAAAGGAGAGGAGAGGACAACAGGACAAAAGACAAGCAAGGGTCAAAACCGGAAACACTAGATAAAGAACGCGCTGAGTGACTAGCAAGCTAGAACCACGACAGGGCAATGAGCAGTAGTAAAGGTTTCCTTTAAATACCCTGTACCTAAATAGAGACCACGCCCCCAAAAGGTCCGGAATAGCGGTTCCCGGCACTTTATGCAAATGCCGACGTCATGACGTCGACGCTAGCCGTCGCGTCATAAAAGGGGGAGGAGCTAGCGCGGCCGGCGCGAAAACGGCCGAAATATGCCGAAATGCTAGGGGAAGGGAGCCCCTAAGCAGAGAGGATGTCCTCCCTGGATACATCACCAACAGGTACCCTGACAGTACCCCCCCTTCTAGAAACGCCCACCGGGCGGATGGGACCTGGCTTAGAAGGAAAACGAACGTGGAAGGCCCGTAGAAGACGAGGAGCATGCACGTCTATACCAGGAACCCAAGACCTCTCTTCTGGACCATAACAGTCTATGAGGTATTTTCCCCCTAGAAATACGAGAATCAAGGATGGACTTGATGATATATTCCTCCTGACCATCCACACGGACCGAGGATGGAGGAGTAGAGCGGGAGGAAAATCTGTTACAAACAAGAGGTTTCAATAACGACACATGAAAAGAGTTAGGGATGCGTAGAGTAGGAGGTAGATCCAGCAAATAAGAAACCGGGTTGATCCTCCTCAGTACCCTGTAAGGACCAATGTAACGAGGAGCAAACTTCAAGGAAGGAACTTTCAGGCGAATGTGTCTGGTACACAACCAGACCCTATCCCCCGGAGAAAAAATAGGAGCAGGACGTCTACGCCTATCAGCATGTGACTTAAACACCGCGGAACTACGCTCAAGAATTTGTCGAGTCTGATCCCACAACTTTCTCAGGTTGGCTATATGAATATCAACCGACGGTATACCCTGGGAAGGAGACACCGACGGAAGAACAGTAGGGTTAAAGCCATAGTTCAAGAAAAAGGGGCTATTATGAGTGGAACCACAAACAAGGTTGTTGTGAGCAAACTCCGCCCAAGGAATCAGACCGACCCAGTCATCCTGGTGTTCAGAAACAAAACAACGTAGATATTGCTCAATTTTTTGGTTAGTGCGTTCGGCTGCTCCGTTAGATTGAGGATGATAGGCCGAAGAAAAATTCAGTTTGATGCCCAACTGTGAACAGAAGGATCTCCAAAAACGGGAAATAAATTGGGAACCCCTGTCTGACACAATCTCATTGGGAATACCATGTAAACGGAAAATTTCTCTAGCAAATATCACGGCCAGTTCGGGGGAGGACGGAAGTTTAGGCAAGGGAACGAAATGAGCCATTTTAGTAAACCTGTCAAGGACCGTGAGTATAACTGTATGCCTATTGGAAGCTGGTAGATCAACAATAAAATCCATAGCCAAGCAAGCCCAAGGTTTGTTGGGAACGACTAAGGGCTGCAATAAACCACAAGGGAGATCCCGCGGAAGTTTATTCCTGACACAAACATTGCAAGCCTTGACAAAGTCTTCCACATCCCTACGTAAACCGGGCCACCAGAAGTCTTTTGAGATCAGGCAGTACGTTTTGTGGATGCCAGGGTGACCAGCGATCTTGCTATCGTGGAAACAGCGAATAATGTCCACTTGGAATTTGGGAGACACGAACAAGCGGCCCACAGGAGTACGTTCGGGAGCAAGAGATTGTTCGCTCTGAATATCAGCGAGCAATGGAGAGTGTATTTTGACATTGGTGTTGGCGATAATATTGACTTCAGGAATAATAGGGAACAAAGTATCCTCTGTAGAGGTGGTAGGTTCGTGCTGACGTGACAAAGCGTCTGCCTTAGTGTTCTTAGAACCAGGCCTGTAAGTAAGCACATAATTAAAGTGTGTAAGGAACATAGACCAACGTGCCTGCCTGGCAGATAATCTTTTGGCCTCCCCCATATACGATAAATTTTTGTGGTCAGTCAAGATAGTAACTGGGAGGACGGTGCCCTCTAACAAATGTCTCCATTCCTTTAATGCCATAATGATAGCTAAAAGTTCTCTATCACCAATGTCATATCTCCTTTCAGTGTGTGACAGTTTCTTGGAAAAAAAACCGCAAGGGTGCAGCGGCTTATCTAAACTTTGTCTTTGGGATAACACTGCGCCTATCCCTGTTTCAGACGCATCAACTTCAAGTAAAAAGGGTAGAGAGGTATCAGGATGAACTAATACAGGTGCTGAGGCAAAAGACTGTTTGAGCGTTTCGAAAGCAGATAAAGCCTCAGTAGACCAGGTTTTGGTATCGGCTCCTTGTTTGGTCATATTAGTGATAGGAGCGATAACAGAGGAGTACCCTTTAATAAAACGTCTGTAATAATTAGAAAATCCAAGAAATCTTTGTATGGCTTTGAGTCCCTTAGGTAAAGGCCAATCTAAAATCGATTTTAGTTTGGTCGGGTCCATCATAAACCCGTCTTTGGAAATTACGTAACCTAAGAAAGTTACCTGAGACTGGTCAAAGCTACATTTTTCCAATTTGCAATACAATCCATGTTGTAAAAGTTTCTGTAATACCTTTCTGACTTGTCTATGATGTGAATTAATGTCTCTAGAATGGATTAGTATATCATCCAAATATACAATTACACATTCATGTTGGAATTCTCTAAGAACTTCATTGATCAAGTCTTGGAAGACGGCCGGGGCGTTACAAAGCCCAAACGGCATTACGGTATACTCATAATGCCCGTAACGGGTATTAAATGCTGTCATCCATTCATCTCCTTGTTTAATTCGCACTAAGTTATATGCTCCCCTTAAGTCAAGTTTAGTAAAAATACTCGACCCCTTTAGTCTGTCAAAGAGTTCAGTAATTAAAGGAATAGGGTAAGCATTTCTGATAGTAATTTTGTTCAATCCCCGATAGTCTATACAAGGACGTAAGGTACCGTCTTTCTTTTCTACAAAAAAGAAACCCGCCCCCGCCGGAGAAGAAGACTTTCTAATAAATCCCTTGTCTAAATTCTCCTTGATATATTCCTCTAAAACTAAGTTTTCCTTGGTGGATAGAGGGTATACCGTACCCCTGGGAGGCATAGTACCAGGCATAGTACCAGGGAAAAGTTTAATAGAACAGTCATAAGACCGGTGGGGAGGTAAAGTATCCGCCTTACCCTTGTCAAATACAGATTTGAGGTCTAGATATTGTAATGGTATCTGAACGTCTGTGGATTGAGAAGTGTTAGCATAAGAGTTCACGGGGCAAACAGAAGTAACTCTCTGCAGACATTCTTTCCTACAACCCATACCCCAAGAAACGATTTCTCCACCCTCCCAGTCAATCTGAGGGTTGTGTCTCTTGAGCCAAGAATATCCTAGAACCACTGGGACTGCCGGGGAGGAAATTAACAGAAGGGAAATCAACTCTTCGTGGAAAATACCAACAGTAAGCTTAACGGGTTCGGTCTCATGGAATATTACTGGTTCAGATAAAGGTCTACCATCTATGGCCTCAACGGCCAAGGGTGTATCTCTCAATTGGAATGGGATACAATGCATATTAGCGAAAGTTTGGTCTATAAAGCTTTCTGCTGCTCCAGAATCTAATAATGCCATCGTAGTAATAAACCCCTTTTCCCAAGCTAGAGAGACAGGAATCAGAAGCCTATGGTCTTTTTTATTATGCATAGAGGACAGTAATGAAACACCCAAGGCCCGTCCTCTAAGGGAACTTAGGTGCGAGCGTTTCCCGGACGATTAGGGCAACTGAGACGTAGGTGACCTCTCAGCCCGCAGTATAAACAGAGACCCTCCCTTCTTCTGTACTGTCTCTCAGCCTCAGATAAGCGAGTATTACCTATTTGCATAGGTTCTGGTGGAGTAGGATTATAGGAGTCAGGGTTCTGAAATGAGGGAGCGAGTCTTACAGGAAGTCTAGTAACTCTTTCCCGAGTGTTCTGCCTCTGTCTCATGCGTTCATCTATTCTGGAAATGAAGGATACTAAATCCTCTAAATTTTCCGGAAGTTCTCTAGTGGCAATTTCATCTAGAATTTCATCAGACAACCCATTCAAGAAAACATCCATAAAAGCTTGTTCGTTCCATTTCACTTCTGCTGCCAATGATCTAAACTCTAGAGCATATTCTACAAGGGTCCTATCTTGTTGTTTAAGGCGTAACAGGGATCTGGCCGCATTAATCTTCCTCCCTGGGGGGTCAAAGGTTCTTCTAAAAGCCGTGACAAACGCAGTGTAGTTGTAGACTAAAGGATTGTCATTCTCCCAAAGGGGATTGGCCCATCTAAGTGCTTTATCTATTAGCAGGGTTATAATAAAGCCTACCTTAGCCCTGTCAGTGGGGTAAGCCCGGGGTTGTAGTTCGAAATGTATACTTATCTGGTTTAAAAAACCACGACAAGCATCAGGCGAACCCCCATATCGTAATGGTGACGTGACATGGGAAGATGCGCCTACAGTGGCTACTTCCAAACCAGTACTTAGCGAGTGGCTAGCAGTGGAACGTATTTCTTCAGACTGGGTACTGGAGCGTGTCAACAAAGTTTGTAGCGCTAAAGCCATTTGGTCCATTCTATGGTCCATGGCCTCAAATCTGGGGTCAGGAGGACTAGCACCTGCAGGATCCATCATGGCCCTGTCGTAATGTCAGGAAACTGACAGGGATCCAATACGCAGAGTGCGCACAGAAGGAGGTACGTATACCGGACCTTAGAATGGCCGGACTAACGTAGGGACAAAGCAAGAATAGTCAAAAGGTAAGCCGAGGTCGAGGGAGCCGGAGGACAGGTAAGCGAGATACAAGCCGAGTCAAAGGAGAGGAGAGGACAACAGGACAAAAGACAAGCAAGGGTCAAAACCGGAAACACTAGATAAAGAACGCGCTGAGTGACTAGCAAGCTAGAACCACGACAGGGCAATGAGCAGTAGTAAAGGTCTCCTTTAAATACCCTGTACCTAAATAGAGACCACGCCCCCAAAAGGTCCGGAATAGCGGTTCCCGGCACTTATTGCAAATGCCGACGTCATGACGTCGACGCTAGCCGTCGCGTCATAAAAGGGGGAGGAGCTAGCGCGGCCGGCGCGAAAACGGCCGAAATATGCCGAAATGCTAGGGGAAGGGAGCCCCTAAGCAGAGAGGATGTCCTCCCTGGATACATCACCAACAGGTACCCTGACAGTAGAAGAGGAGAAGCTGTGTGCTGCCTGGGCCCCCTCTGCGGACGGTAACAGGGAGCCGGGGGGCCCCCCACCAGACCACCACAGATGGAATCTCCCCCCTCTCTGCATACAGGTAAGCAAGGAGGGGGGAGAAACATTTAATTAAATTAATTAAAAATTAATGTTAAAATGCCCCTTCCTTCCCCTTCCCCCCAGATCACACATTTACACAACACACACTGCATACACTAACACAACACACACACACTGCATACACTAACACAACACACACTACATACACTAACACAACACACACTGCATACACTAATACAACACACACTGCATACACTAACACATACACTAACACACACACTGCATACACTAACACAACACACACACACTGCATACACTAACACAACACACACACATACACGCTGCATACACTAACACAACACACACACACTGCATACACTAACACAACACACACTGCATACGATAACACAACACACACACACTGCATACACTAACACAACACACACTACATACACTAACACAACACACACAACACACACTGCATACACTAACACACACACACACACACTGCATAGACTAACACAACACACACGCACATACACTAACACAACACACACTATATAAACTAACACAACACACACTGCATACACTAACACAACACACACACAACATACACTAACACACACACACACTATATACACTTATACACACACACACACACTGCATACACTAACACACACATTGCATACACTAACACAACACACACACACACTGCATACACACTACACACACACACTGCATACACTAAACACACACACTGCATACACTAACACAACACACACACTACACTAACACAACACACACACACTGCATACACTAACACAACACACACACACTGCATACACTAACACAACACACACACTGCATACACCAATACAACACACACACTGCATACACTAACACAACACACACTGCATACACCAATCCAACACACACACTGCATACACTAACACAACAAACACACACTGCATACACCAATACAACACACGCACACTGCATACACTAACAAAACACACACACTGCATACACTAACACAACACACACTGCATACACTAACACAACACACTGCATACAATAACACCACTAACACAACACACACTCTGCATACACTAACGCAACACACACTCTGCATACACTAACACAACACACACTGCATACACTAACAACACACACTGTGCATACACTAACACAACACACACACTGCATACACTAATACAACATACACTACAATTTCATAACGCCTACTGTAACGTTTGGTGGCTAGTTCCAGGCTAGGCCCCATTAGTTCCAGTGAAGTGTCATCGAAATACTAGATGATACAAAGACATTTTAGACAATTTTTTTATCTATTTTTTTTTTTAATCTATTTTTTTTTTTTTTTTTAAACGATACTGACACGGAGTGTTATTTGATGCCTTGTTTAATGCTATAATGTTTATAAATAAAAGCCATGTAGTATAAATAATAATAGTAATAGTAAAAATCCAAATGTTTCTTTTCAAGGCTGGCTAATAACATCCCAGTGATTGTCGTTGGTGGAGTTGCACCTCCTGCAGCAGAGGGGTTAAACTCTGTATGTTCAGCATCTGGTAGCAAAATGCTACACATAGAGCTTACAGGCACCATGGCCACGTCAAAAATACAATTTAGTGGTCATGGTGCTTGAAGTAACCCTTTATGATATATATATATATATATTATAACTATGTGTTTGTGATGTCTGAAAAAATACAATTAAATGTAAAAATCAACATCACCCTATTCACCTTTACCCTAGAACGAACCACCTCCATTTTGGCTCCCTGTCAATCAGTGTTGGAAATTATGCATGTTTCTGTCTTAAAAAACAGCCTGTCTATCTGTCAGCCACAATTTGCATCAAATATTTTCATGGAGGCAGAAATAATAAGAAATAATAATGAAAAAAGAAAGAAAGTGATGGAGGAGAAACATGTGTTTCTGTTTCTCCTGCTTTAATTCGATGCGTGACATGGCTGGGCCAGGACAAGTTGTAGTTCAAGCATGTGATGCTATGTGACAGGCTGGATTGGTAAGCATAAGTGATTAAAGGGGGAGGGTTATATGAAGAGGGAGATGTATGAGGGGTAAGATGTTAAAGGGAGGCAGATTGTGGCTATGGTTAGGTATGTGATTTGATGAGGAATGTGACTGAGCAAGTAAATATATGTAATTCAGTGGGCTGGATGGATGTGGCTCAGTGGGTGGCTGGATGTGGGAGTATGTGACAAGCAGTGTAGCTGGCTGAATATGACAGGCTGATTGTGTGTAACAGACTGGGGGTATTTGATTGGGTGCATGAGAGGTAAGTGCAACTAAATGGAGGCTGGAGTAAGCAGCTTGTGATACAGAATGAGTTCACGTTACAGCCATGGACACTGTTAAAAATGGCTAAGGAGAATCCACAGAGGATGCAGGGAATAAATCTGCCTTCAAAGCTAAAGTATCCAATACATCTCTCTTAGCCCTGACTCAGTCCAAAAATTCTGTTAGATCATCCAGTAATAATTGCAGAAAGTGTTAAAGTTACAAAATAATAATAGTAATCTGTTCATAATTTTGATCCTTGCTGGTTTATGTAAAGACAATATTAGTTGACAATGCTTGTTGCTTTAATTTGTTGAATGCCCAAGGCAACGTGTAGCTTTATTCAATTTACAGTAAGCTAGCATGACAGTGAATGCGACATTAAATGCATCCATATACAGTGGGTAATGCAGCTGTTGTGATTGGATAAAACCATTGCCTAAATGCAAGATATTAGCTGATTGCAGTACCATTAGTCACAGTTCTCCTTCAATATATATCAAGTTAATTTAAAGCCTGCAGTATGGAGACTGGCTATTTTCTTTTTCTTTCACCTCAAGTGCCAAGTGTTTTTCTTAACACAGAACGGAAATAGCTGTAGAATGGCTTGGGGTACAAATATTTTACAATTAGAAAGATTTATTCAACTCCAATGAAATACGTCCAACACTATCAATAAATTAGTCTGTTCCAGCCTGGGCAAATAAATTTTCCTGTGTGTTAGATTAAGTTCAGCACTTTCAGCCGAGAAAGAGGGAGTAGGAGATTTCTGATTTTCATTAGTTTGGTTCTTTTGTGTATATTCAGGGGACCTCGGTGGTGTTCCGTTACTCTGGTAGGTTTAGCATTCAAGTTTGTTAGCCATTGCATGGTTGAATATTTGATTGTAACAGGGGTGTGAATTCTCTATGTTCTGGGATGTGATGCCTATGCATTGCGGCTGAACATTCTGCAAAGTGTAGTCTATGACAGCTGATGAGCCAGTGATGAACCATTACAGCTGTGGGGTGACCAAAACTCCCATTTAAAGGGGACTCATCATCTCAAAAACATTTGTTATTGCCCAAACCAATAACAAAATAAGTATTAGCTATGAGTTTTATTTTAAAAATAAATCACTGTATTTTTCCACCTAAAAGACGCCCTCATGTATAAGACAACCCCTAATTCTTGAGCACAAAATTAAGAAATAAATATTTTAAACATCTATAGCACTGAAGTTCCCACCAGTTCCATGCCCCCTCACACTCTGGTAGGCCGCTCTCCGAGGTCTGAAAACTGGTTCCCTCTGCCCGCAGTACCCTATGGGGAATGTCCAGGCAAGGCCTCACCTCGTGGCATTTATCTGTAGCCTGGAGCCATGAGCACTTGGCATGGTCCAGAGTGATGTGAGGAAGCATGCCATTGCGCAAGATCTCCGAGACCCGTGCACACAATCGATCAAATTCATGGAGAAGAACCTCCTCTGCTTCAAATATGTTAGCAGGTCGCAGAGGTGTACAACACAGTCTATGCCTGCAGGAACCCAACAGTCAGCTGAGTGTTTTGTCAGTAAGTACCATAAGTATTTGGCTTAATAATTAGATTTTTGAAGGAGCACATGCAACTAGCTTGGTTGGCTGTCAGGCCTGTGCACAAGTTTTTGTTTTTTTAACCCCTGAAATTACATTCTGTGTACAAGACGACCCCCAATTTTAGACTAAAAAAAATAAAATAGAAAAAAACATAGTCTTATACATAGAAAAATACGGTAATTATTTTTCTCTTTTTTTCACTTTAATTTGCATGTAAGGTACTTTATATTACAAGTAAGTGCACATCATAAAACACATTGTAAATCATAATGAACCTTATGAAGCAAGGATGTGCCAGTGTGGGTGTACACACTCATTCAGCATCATGGAGGAAGTCCTATGTGAGCCAGCACTCATATGCTATCATAGAATAAGATGTTTCAGGAATCAGGTATAGACCCCAGTGACTATAAGTGCTGCAGATTCAAGCATATTCCCCTGCACCGTGCTTCTCACCCAGTAGATTATTTAGTACTCTTTGCAGGATGAGGAAAACTTGAATTCTCACCAATTCTTGGCAAAGTTCTAGAAAAAATATACAGCTTTTCTGTTTTTAAAGCAATGCTAACAAGACGCATGTTTTTCACATTTATGAAGATATCTGTTCACCCTACAGTAAAAATCAAAGGGTTAGCACAATGTGTTTTTATACTTCAAAGAATTGGTGGAACTCCTAAAGAGAACCTTGAGTGTCTTTATCATCTAGATGAGTCCGAACTAGTTGATGAAACTCATTCTTTTCTCTTTTATGAGAGTGTGTGGTGTTTAATTGGCCATTATAACAGATAGTGTTAACTGCTGCAGACCTCATCAGTAGCATTTTCCAGCCAGCTCAGTGATCTGGAGCAGCAATTACGTTCAATGAAAAGCTATTATCTTTGCCTTCCTGCAATAGCTAGCACAGACCTTTATTTCAGGTACAACTTTCAGCGTATTCTAATCAAACCTGTGTTTTCTGTTAGATATTAGAAATTTAACAAAAGCACATCAGGCAATTTGCAAACTAACTTTATTTTAATCAAAAAATTTTTTTTATTTTTTTTAAATTTACTTGTTTTTCTCTGCAATACCATAATACTTGTTAGTCAAGTATTCTCTGAATACATTTAATAATATCCTTTATTAAAAGGACACTACAGTTTATTGCATCTCCCTTATGCTATTAAAGTAGCAATTTCAAACAACATTGTTCCTCATAGTAACACCTCCCAATTGTCAAGCAGACAGTCAGTCTGCACTCTAGTTCAAACTGGAAGTGAGTGCTTCTTTGTGAGCAGCATTGGTTTCAATGTTTCTCTATGAGAAGCATTGTAAATGTGCCCAAATGTTTTTGTTTTTTTATTTTATTTTTTTATGAGAAGCATCTTAATAGAAACAAGTCACCAGTAATAATAACTTCAAAGAAGGAGAATTAAAGCTGCATTGAGGATTAAAAGTGAGTTTAATTAATTTCAGCTGATTCGGAGATGAGTTTGGTGGTGGCAAGGCAGTAAAAACTGCATTTCTACTCGAGCTGGATGAGACACTTTTTTATATGGAATTCAGCCTCAAACGTTTGGTGTTCTCTAGCAGGAAAAGGGCCTGTGATTGTCTTCCAGTGAGGAGTACAGTCACTGACAAGATTACACCTGTGAATTTGTTACATTACTCGGGTAACTCCGGTCACATTTATTTTTCAAATTGATGCTAATTTGTTATAGTATTTAAACAGTTAACCATCAAGGGCTCATTGCCCTATTGGGGTTCTTGCAGCCCTCTAGAATGTAATATTCTATTGTTACTTTCTTGTATTTTTATTGTACATTTATTCTCATACTCTTTTATTCTGACCTTAGCCTGTTTTATGAATTCTATGCACTTTGGTTTTTCTTGACCTCAGCTTGAGTCTAACAGTTCTGAATCCAGACTTCTGTTTTCCTCGACTTTACCTTACAACTGACAATTCTGTATCAAGAAACCTGTCTTCCATGTTCAAGCAAAAAGCCAACGTGTAGCCTGTGTACCCTATTTGTCTGAACTGCCTTCCTTTAATGGCCTGCACTGGAATTTACTTAAAATCCTGCCTTACTGTAGTTCCCTATAGAGCTACTACCTGCATATTAGGTGCCTATTCTGGCTCAGAAAACAGGATCATGATACAACCTCTGTATGGCCCATTTAGTCTTTTTGGGTAGACCAAGAGAACAAGGAGGTACTAAGTTTTATTAGCTATATGGATGCTATTGTTCGTATGGTACTGGGAGAAAACGCATAATACTAAGGGGAAATATCTGCTCTGTACAAAATGTACAACTGTTACATAAACTATAACGTTACTTTGTAATCATTATCAATCATTTTTGACATCTGAGATAATTGAATAATTTGGTTCTTCCCTTCATCCATCCCACTTGCATTTTCAGTTTATGGGTTATTTTCTGTTTGAGATGCTGGGTTAACACTGAGATCAAATACTATTTTAATAATTTTCTGTGTTGTTTGCAGTGTTCTTTGGGTTAAAGCCTGGGATTGCTGGACTTTATCATGCTATCTATGTAATAACTACTAAGCCTAAGACATATTATTTCTGCATCAACACAGATTATTGATGTCTGCTCTGAGTTTCTCATAAGCTTTTAGAGTATTTTCACTGTTATTGAACTATTCACACCTATTGTATCCAGCGCAGAGACATAAACACATATAAACTCAAACACAGAAACTTATACACACATTCATAATATGTTTTTGACATAGATTCATTTTCAAACAACATTGAGTACCAATATTTAGACATGATAAAGGCATTGATTATTTCTATGAAACCAGTAGAAAACACCAATACCTTTACAAATGATTCTTGTATTACATTTCAGTAGCAACATCCAGTAGATTTTTAATATGTCCTTTTTTTTAAACTAAACACTTTGCAACATATTTTTTTATCGATCTGTTTTAGTCTGCAAATGAAAACACCAAGTTAACTGTGAATGAATGCCTGTTTAAATGTCAGTTTGAAAAGAAAATTGCTTATTTTTTTGTTCTTATTTCAAAATGTGTAGTCACTATGCACAAATTGTACTCTTTTAATGCTGATAGGATCTTAATGAACTAACTGCCTAGCACTGAAAAGGAAATGTGTATGAATATTCTCAGCAGATTTTCAGTTTCAGAAAAATAATAACTTATTTAGTTATGAAGGTTACATTTAGTTTCAGAAAGATTGATGAACATCCTGGGGTACTTATTGATTTTATTACCCATGTGGATAATGGTGCTCATTCCACTGACCTAACCTAAGAAGGACCAGACTGTTCCTATAGGAACAGACAATGCATCGGGAGCATCAACCATTGAACTACTATGTCCCTAAAACTAGAGGCTTCTGTACTGCCTTTCTTTACTATGCATATATGTGTGTCTGTTTGTATGTGTCTGTGTGTCTGTCTGTATGTATGTCTTTGTATGTATGTGTGTCTTGTGTTTGTGTGTGTGTGTTTGTCTGTTTGTCTGTCTGTGTGTATGTATGTGTCTCTGTATGTGTGTCTGTATGTATGTATCTGTGTGTATGTATGTGTCTGTCTGTGTGTGTGTGTATGTATGTGACTGTGTGTGTGTCTGTCTGTGTATGTGTGTGTATTTATGTATGTGTGTGTGTGTGTGTGTGTGTGTCTGTATGCATGTGTCTGTGTGTCTGTCTGTCTGTATGTATGTGTCTTTGTATGTATGTGTGTCTTGTGCTTGTGTGTCTGTCTGTGTGTCTGTCTGTGTGTATGTATGTGTGTCTGTCTATGTGTGTGTGTGTGTGTATGTATGTATGTGTCTGTGTGTGTGTGTCTATGTATGTGTCTGTGTGTGTATGTATATGTCTCTGTGTATATATGTGTGTATGTGTGTGTGTGTCTGTGTGTCTGTCTGTATGTATGTGTCTGTGGGCCATGGATCAGTTTTGCACCGGGGCCCCATGGATTGTGTGTATGCCACTGACAGGAGGATTTAAAATTATTGGAGATACTGCAACTCTCCAACACACACACACCAAGATGTTTCACCATACAATTCCAAGACATTGTACATGGAAATATATTTATCAACACAGATCTTACGACTGTAATTTTTTGCCGTGACTGAAAGTTTATGAAGTTATATACTGAATTAATCAGTCACCTAGACAGCAGAATAAGGCAATAAAGCTGGAAATGGTAGATGTTAGCCCTACTTTTCTCTACTTCTATGAATTCAGAACCAGATAAAGCTCCTACTAGATAAAGGTAGGAATAAGGAGGCCAGAAACAGTAAATAAAACAATTATGTGTGTATGAAAGTTCGAGTCGTGTCTCTGTATGTGCATGAATGAGCGAGTGTATACGAATGTGCTTGCTTGTGTGTGTATATAAATCTGTGTGTATGCATATGAATGTGGTTGTGTGTGAATATATGAATGTGAGTGTATATGAATGCAGGAGTATAAGTATGTGAGTCTAAGCATGTAATTTCCCTAACAAAAGGAGGTAGGGAGGTACAGAGCAACACAAAACAATTCTATAGCTGGAGGGGTGCCAACATAGATGTCCACTCTGGTGCCAAGTAACCTAGGTACACCTCTGCCTCAGTTCTATGTTTAACACGTAGGACAACAAAATGTCTTTGAAAACACAGTGCAAAGCTTTGGCACAGTAGAAAAAGCTTTATCAAGGAGAAACGTGTTAACACATAGACAAATTATTGTACCTTATGGTAATGATGTTTGAGGTCATTGTTTTTGGATCTGTAATTAGCAAGTAACACCCAGCTTTGCAATGAGTTTACAGTGTGTCCAAACAGATGCATTGTACATTCAGGCCTTGTTTGTTGCCGTCTGCGATGGGTTTTACATAGTTTATAAGTCCTTTATTTTATGCAATGGCTTTAATCTCTGCTGCTCTTATAGTAATTGTCTGGGAATCTATCCAAATTTGTTATGAAATGCCTTGTTACATTATTATCAGTGCGGTTACAGTTGCCAGAAAGACTTATAGCCTCACTTTTCTCATGAATTTAGCAATATTTATATATTTATATAATATATTGTTTGTAGCATAGGTAGATTAAACAAAAGGTCCTGGAGACTGCTTAGAGCAGGGGTTCACAATTAATTTTTCCCATGGAATCCTTTGACATAGTGTATCAACATTGTGGAACCCAACCCCCCCCCCAAAAAAAAAAAAAACTATTTTACTCCATTGCATAAACCTTATTTTTGTGCTGGTGTATGCTGGTTTGTAAACAGTGAAATAAAAATGAAGGATGGTGCTGCTGTGTGTCAGTGTGTATTTGTGTGTGTGTGTATCTGACACACAGATACACACAAATTGACACACAGATACACACACCTTGACACAAAGTGTGTATATGTGTGTGTGTATGAATGTGCCTGTGTCTTAAGGTGTGTGTATCTCTGTGTCAAGGTGTGTGTATCTGTGTGTCAAGGTGTGGGTATCTGTGTGCCACTATGTGCCAGTGTGTGTGTATATGTCTGTCATCTGTACACAGATACACACTGACACACAGTTACACACACTGACACGTACAAAGACAGATACACACACCTTGACACACGCCGGCACATAAAAACACAGATACACACACTGACACATAGGTACACACACATTGACACACAGTGTGTATCTGTGTGTGTGTCAAAGTGTTTGTTTCTGTGTTTGTATGTGCCGGTGTATGTCAAGGTGTGTGTATCTGTGTTTGTATGTGCCAGTGTGTGTATCTGTGTGTCAGTGATGTGATGTATGGGCGGTTGGGCTGTGTATGTGAATGTGAGTGTATGAGTGTATGTATTGTGATGTATGGGCATTGGGCAGTTGGGCTGTTGTTGGCTGTGAAGGATGCACTTCTTTTTTTTTGGTTCTTTACTTCCTGTTCCTGTTGGCAGCTGGTGGAATGTTCCAGGGATTTGAAATGGCGGCTGCAGAAACCCTGTGTAACAAGGCTGCAATATGAAGATCCTGTTATATATGTATTAATAAAGTGAGTTCTTCGTTATACAGGAATTATTGACTGATTTGTACAAAACATCATAGTCAAGGTGTGTGTATCTGTGTTTGTATGTGCCAGTGTGTGTATCTGTGTGTCAGTTTGTATCTGTGTGTCAGTTTGTATCTGTGTGTGTGTGTGTGTATCTGACACAAAGATTCACACACACTGGCACATAGTGGCACACAGATAAACACACTGACACACAGATACACATACTGACAGATACACACACCTTGACACACAGATACACGCACACTGGCACACTGACAGATACACTGACACACACAGACACAGATACACACACTGACACACAAATATACACACACAGTGACACATACACACATCTTGACATGCAGATACACAACTGGCACATACACACACAGATTCACACTCAGTGACAGATACACACACTGACACAGGTACACATACATACACACATACATACACACATACAGACACATACACATGTTTATATTTGCTCTTAACTTACCTTTTTTGTTCCTTCAGTGCTGCAGGTTGCTCCCTGAAGATGGTGTGCCAAGTCGGTAGCTGCACACTCCCCACTGTGTTCCCTCTCCTTCCAGTCGGCACGCTGTGTCTGGGAGGAAGTGCTGTCACTTCCTTCCAGCATTCCATACAAGAGGGGTCTTAGACACCCGTGGCACCTGACCGGACCCCTGTTTAGCAATACAAAGATAGGTAAGGCTGCGCCAATAAAATAAATAGTTTTAATAAAATTGGAGTACCAATAATAAAAGTATAGTCCACTCGAATAGGTAGTCAAAAATAAAGTCTCATTTATATAACAGGAAAGGGCTATATGCCGCCAACCATAATATAGCTATAATGCCATTTATTTAATCGAGCGACTGAGCATGTGCGGCCGGCATATTACATTATCAACATGTACTAATGCGGCTGAAAGTTATACTAACATCTCCAGCCTGCAGGTATATGCCACCAACCACTATGTGGCGGCTATATGCCGCCAACCATTACATGGCGCTCGGCCATTCACCTCAGCCAGCCACACATGCCCAGGATGCGGCCGGCATATAACCCTTATTACACGCAATCAGACTCTAAATACTGATATATAACTGTTATCCTTGTTTGATATCACTTTTAAACTGGATTTTCTTATTGGCTAATTGAATTTTAGGCACCAATTTTAATCCTATTGTACTTCTATATAAACTTTGTTTGACAAACTGTTATTTTTACTCCATTTGAAGAACCCACATATGGTGAAACGCGTTATGGTTTTAAATTGTGTATTTTAGCAATAAACGTCTTTTGGCTACCTAAGCTGTACCAATTCTCTTTTTATTGTAAATTTATATGCACTTTTTTATTTTATTTTTATTCTTTTTATTTTACCTGTTCCTGTACTCAAAGAAATCCGAGGTGGGGATTATTCCACCAACGCTTTATCAATAGAGCAGTATTGTCTGCTCTATATTTGGGAGTATAATTTTATCTATTTTATATCTCATTTTTATCATATTGAGAGCACTATTGTTGTCTTTTTATCATTATTCGCAGCCCCGGATACCAAGACTGTATTGACAGACGCACCACTCCTGCATATCCTTTAAGCGGGGATTATACCGCTATACACACTTCACTCCAGAGCTGGTTATAGCTCTTGTAAATGTGAGTGTACTATCTACTTTTCTTATTTATTTTATCCCTGGATCTTGGCTTATTGCCCTATTAGTTGTTGTATCTCCCTTTTTGTCTCTCCACATATACGGATATTTTAACCATCCGGACGGATCAACTCCTGAGGATTGCACCCCCACCCTATCCTGTTATAGAAATTAGACTTTATTTTGGACTGCCTATTCGAGTGGACTATAATTTTATTATTGGTACTCCAATTTTATTACAACTACTTATTTTATTGGCGCAGCCTTACCTATCTTTGTACTACTTTCACTTTTTTGACGTGTTACAGGGATTCCCTTCGTTTAGGTTGCATCCTACCTACATATTGTTTGTGAATTAGCGTTAACCGTCTGTTGTTCCCCTGTTTACCCGGCAAATCGCCACGGAACCCCAATTTTGTTCTCCATGAGCCCTAGGGTTCGGCGTAACACTAATTGGAAAACGTTGGCGTAGAGTCATGCAGACGAGCTCTGAAATTGTGTATCCTTTCCCCTCTGGCTTACTTGTTTTATTAAAGGGACATGCATCACTTTGAGACATCTGTCTCATTTAAAAGCTTTGAATGCGACAGTTACTTAACTATACAGGCTGACAAAACAGGTAAATATGATTTCAAGTTCCCAAGTTTACCTGCTTCTTTTTTCTTTTGCTTTTTATCCACTCCAAAGCAGACACTGATCAAACCAATTCCTAGGAATGTTGGAAAGGAAAATTGGAATGCCTGACAGATTTACACATGTGCAGTTGGAAGATCTCTCGACCTTGCAACATCCTGATAGTGCGAGAAGAGAGGTCTGATCAATCTCCTCCCTCTGCATGCAGACACTGAACTTTCCTCATAGAGATTCATTGATTCAATTCATCTCTATGAGGAGATGCTGATTGGCCAGGGCTGTGTTTGAATCATGCTGGCTCTGCCCCTGATCTGCCTCTTTGTCAGTCTCAGCCAATCCTATGGAGAAGCACTGTGATTGGATCAGGCTACCACAAGTCAGCAGACTGCTTGTTTTTCTGAGACTAACAGCATGCAGATTTACAGCTTCAGGCTTGAATACAGTAAGATGTTTACTATATTTATGGAGGCATGAGAGGTCCGGGGGGTTAGATTGTGGTGTTAACACTATAGGGTCAGGAAAACGTTTGTGTTCCTGACCCTATAGTGATCCTTTAAGAGAATTGCAGCACAATATCTAATTTATAGAATAAAGGCCTAGAATTCATGATGGGAAGCAGATATGAATGTTGTACAACTACATTCATTTTTAAAAGCATTGGTTTTTTAACATTGACTCCTAGTCAAGTGACCAGACAGTCAAAATCACAAGAGAGATATAGCTAATGCATTTGCTGATTAGTAGTTAATCTACTTTTTAGACAATTCTTTGCAACTATTTTTTTATTTGATTTGCACAACTTGATGACCAATTTTCTCTTCATTGAGAACATGAGTGCATACTTCACAATAATTAATTACTTAATTAGTACATTGTAAATATCAATCTAAAAGATGAAATTGTGGACAATATACAGGGCAATTTAAAAAAAAGAGTTCTTTCTAAGCAGAAATATGTTTTGCTTATGCCCCCCCCCCCTTTTTTTTTTTATTGATATACTGTATTAGCAATGTATGACTTCCACCTACTCCACCTTCTTCTTAATGATTTCGCAGCAATGGGAATAGTTGTGAACTTAATATAACCAAAAGATACCAGAGTTTCGTCACTGCCCTAAACTTACACAACCATGAATTCCAGGAAACCTTGGGTACAGACTAATCTGCTAGTAAATGTGATGAGTCTCAGCATTAGTAAATCAAAGGTTCTGCATTTAGAGTGGAAATAATGATATGTACCTAAAAGGGGGATTTTAACTATACGTGAGAAATATATGAAAAATTAGGTAAAATCAATACAGTAATAAATAGCAACATCTATTTGTGTTTGTTTGTTTGTTTGTTTATGGCAACAAAACTATACACATTGTCTTGTTTCCCATCACTGATTTATTCATATAAATCCATGCTCGGTATAATGAGCACTCCTGGGATCCTTTAATCACATATTATATAACGATGACACCAATGAGACCACCATGCACCCTTGTGACCATATAGGAACCTACATTCGGAAACAATCAAAAGATTCTATAACAATGGTAGCTGAAACATTCTATTCCAGAGGGTATTATGCATACAAATTAATTCCCTCATTTTATTTTACTATTTTTTTAGTACATAAGGGAACTCAGAGGAAATTATAATTTACTTAATCACAAGCGACATTATTATCCACTGATAAATCACTTTGAAACTTATAATACAATATTGAGTAGTTTTATTGAATATTTTGTTATTTTCCTTTGGGTCAATCAAGGAATTGCCTGTTATAAGAGGAACGTAAAATATCATACGCTTTTTAAGCATTTACAACTATGAGATTTGTAATCATTATATTCTGGTATATCAAGTGGGTAATAAAATGAAGGGCTATCCAAATCTTCTCAAGACATTTATAAAAAAAAAGATAAACAATGAACTACAAACTACAAATTTGACTCTGGGGCTGACTTTTACAACTCTTAATGCCAAACTTGTTTTATAGTTTAACTTATTATTGTATAATCATGTGAATCACAAAAAAACAATGTGTGAGAAAGAATACAAATGCCTTAGCTAACACTGTTTACAGAATGCTTACAGCGTTTACAGCTTCCCATATGTTGGGGAAACAGTCAGATTACAAACCAATGTCTGGAGGCTTCAGACAATATGGCAAGGAAGTTAATGCAATTGAACCAAGGAAACAGCTATGAGTACACACTCTATAAAATAACCGTAATTCATCATTTGGAAAACAATGGAAAGAATATGCTCCTGCTTTGCCAGTTATAACATTATCAATCAGCTTTCACTGACAGGTTAATGTTGTTGTGAATATTATGCCTGCAACATTAAAAGTAACCTTAGTCTGTCGACATGGACATTTCGAGATGGGACACAACCATTATTCATGAAAGTGCTGCATGGGTTATAAGATAAAGTGATAAAGCCCTTCCGTGCCAGAGTGACCATTAGCAGACTGCAATGCGGAACAGATAAAGGATGCAATACTAGGGCCTTACACACCAGTGCAATAGACAAGAACAGATTATTGAAAATACTTTATGTGTGTTTCTCGTTTTAATCACTGAATATGATAATACTAGTAATAATGATACCGTATTTTAAATTCATTGAAAATAAGCTACTGAAAAATTGAATTCACTGCTACATTAAGATGTCTTAAAAATAAAGTAAAGAATTCTATTTGCATTACCCATTGCACCTAAAATGATTACAAGGTGATAATTGCATGTGTCTTATGCAGTTGGAGACATGCAATTTAAAGGGTATCTATCACTTCTCTAGAATTTACACCACTGAAATCACCTGTAATTTGTGATTCCATAATGAGATGATCCATTTAAAAAAAAAATTATATTAAGATTTAGAAAATGACATCATAAGCCAGTTCAGATGAGTCAAAGTCAGATGAGGAGAAAAAAAAAAGTTTAATTTCTCTGCCTCTCCTTATGCTTTCTCTATGGCCTATGCTGTCTGCAAGGTGCAAAGAGAAAATCTTTAAAATGATTGACATGGCGCTAAGATGGAGGTCCCCCATCTCAGGATAAAGAGATGTATATTTCTACATTTAATTTTATTTTCCACAACTCACGATACATATTTGTTAAATACATGGAAAAGTAAACATAATGTAAAAAATTCTGGGAAATGGTGGTTTCCCTTAAGCCAATTATCTGCTGGGCTCCTCTCCTCACCTCCCGGGAAGAACACTCTGCTTGCTGCAGGCATGGGGAGCCAGAATATGACTTGGTATCCCAGCTGTCCCCTGCCTGTGAACACCGGAAACACTCTGCAGGGCTCTCTACGTGGCTCTCCTGCTCCCCAGCAGAAATAAGAATACTTCCTGCAGACTTGACCCCTCTCCTCCATTCACATCACTTAGGATGATTTTTAGGTAAGGAGATCTCATTATTTTACATAACTGTAAATTGGTGTGTCAGTGTGTACTGAATTGCTGTGTGTGTAAATAAAGTGTGACTTTATGTAAAGTTGTGTGAGTTTGAGTGGCAGTGTGTGTGTTAGTAAGTGTGTGTAAGTGACACTGTACAGTATATGTCAATGAGAATGTGTGTGTGTGTGTGCTAGTGAGTGTGCAGGTGACACTGTGTATGTCAGTGAAAGTGAGTGTGTAGGTGACACTGTATGCGAGTGGGAGTGTGTGTTAGTGAGTGTGTATGTGAGTGAGAGTGTGTGTTACTGAGAGTGTGTAAATGACACTGTGTATGTCAGTGAGAGAGTGTGTGTGTGTGCTATTGAGAATATGTAAGTGACACTGTGTATGTCAGTGAAAGGAGAAAAGAGAAGGTAAGAAAGAATTTGGATATGTTGCGTAGTGGGAGTGGAGGGAGGGTCATGCAAATCATTAGACCTCGGACGGTATGGAGTAACTCATAGCCCCTCCCACAATTACAGGCCAACCGGCCTTAATATTTGTGTTAGGGGCAAAAAGCCGTATATGGAGTAAGAGACAAGTATAAGAGTAAATTAGTATATGAGAGCAAGTCGGTTGTGGTGTGCCGGAACCGACGATGTGGTAGTCCTGTAAATAAAAGAGGGCAAAAATAGATTCAACCAAATTCCAACCAAACGCATTGATGTATGTATTAGGCAGTATAAGTGTATGGATATAACTATTAAACAGTATGTGTGTATGGATATATGTATTGGGCACTATGAATGTATGTATTAGACAGTGTGTGTATGTATGGGGAAGTGTGCCTTTTCACTGCAATTCAGAATTTAGTCAATAAACCTCTGAGAGAATGTTCTTGCATTATGAAGGGGCGGCAATATGGATTGTTGTCTAGGGCGGCAAGAATCCTTGCACTGACCCTGGATTTATAGTCCAATCTGCTTGACTCTGATCTATTTTTCCAATAAATTCATTCTTCCACTCCTCATTGTTATGCATTATAGATTGGGGGATTTTTTTATATCTCTGAAGGCACTCCTTGACATCCACTTAGGTGCTTATTAATTTTATTTTGCTTGATTTTCTGCACTTATTTCCTTCATCTGGCACCACTCGCATTAGATATCTCTCATCCCAATCATTTCTCCACGAATGTAATATACACCAACCATTTTTATTTCTGTTTTCATGTAATTCATTGCTTTCTTTCACTCTAAGTAAATATATAATTGATTAATTATCAGAATCAGAAAGGTGTGAATATCGGCCAATCAGCGTGCTGCAAAATATATACATAATAGTATTGTGACGAAGTGCCCTTCGCCACTTGGTCCTGGAGAGGCCTACTTGCCAGCCTCCTCCCCTGTGACTATGACTCTTTCATGTATCTGGCTTTAAAGCCCCTAGTCTACCTTCAGACAGACTATTTATGTAGGCTGCTTTATTTATCTTATGTTTTAGTCACCCTGTACCCATTATAGGTGCAGGGTGTGTGTAATGTAATTGTTTATAGTGTGTGTGTGTGTACTGTGTAATGTATTGCCTGCTCTCTTGTATTGCTGAGGTTTGCTACCAACTAGGTGGGTTTGGCTATGGAGCTTGTCTAGTGCCCTCTGTTGGTAGCAACAGCAATATGCACTACCTGAATTACAAGACTGGTTCATTTGCATATTCGGGTAGATTTGCATATTGCTAATTCTGCAGGCAGGTGAGATATTTACTGTTAAATATTGTCTCCCCCCACCCCTTTTAAAATGTGCCATTGTGTTGTGATAAGTTACTGTGTGTTGTTTGATATGGTTTGACTGTTTGTGATTTTATTGAGGTTTCACAACAATGTTATTGTGGTGACCCTATTGGCTGGTCCCAAGGGAAATAAAGGTTTTGACAGTTCTTCTTGATCCCTCTAAACGTAGCCTTGTCTCGTTATTGGAGGGAGCTGTTATAATCACACTGGGGATTGCTATGCTCTGCATGCTCCCCTGAGCTTGAGTCACTTAGCTCTTTTAAGAGCTTGTTCCTGACACGCTCTCCTTGGAGGAGGGGTCTTCACCACACAGTCCTGGATGCTGGAGGTTCATACAGGGTGGAAGGAAGAGTTCTTTCCCACACAGTCCTGGAGGACAGAAGCTGATCCAGGGTGGAAGGAAGACGGCGAGACTTCAGTCAAGATACGGCGGTTGCGGAGTCTGTGGTGGTTGTGGTGTCTGCTGCAGTGCTTGGAGTCCTCAGGAAGCGCTAGGAGCATCCGTCAACGGAGGGTACTCAGTCGGAGTACAAGGAGCTCCGTTACAAGTATGTATATATTTTTCAGTACACTAATAGGAGCATTTTCCCACCAATTGGGTTTACAGATCACGTGACCACTAGAAGAAAAACAGGAGGAACAGCAAAAAAAATCCATATTTATATACTACGTATTTATTTTTTAAAAATTATATTATATTTATTTTTAAAAATTATATATTATATCTCATTTAATCTGTGAATAAAATCAACATTTAGTTAATGTCCCTTAACAATCAATTTTTTTTAGTGCCCTAGGTATAATTCAGAAACATGAGAGAACATGTTCAGCATTGCACATTTTGGGTGGTCTGATAGTCACAAATTTTGCTAACTTGCCACACTGATCGGCTATCTAATAAAGGGTTTTAGCTATCTAGGGAAAGAAAATATGTATTTTAAGAAGCATCAGGTTGGGCATTCATGGTTCTGTTACTCCAGAAATATTGGCAAAGTGATTCTTGCATGAAATGGAAAACGTTAAAGTTATTTTTTTCACACTGGAAGAGAATTAAACTGTTTTTACTTTTGATTTCATTTTAATGTTGAGAGGCTACTTCGATTACAATTAATAAATATTTTTAATGAGCATAATATGGCTATTTCTTCCAGACCACATGTTCACAGATTACAAAGGTCAATTACATTTAATACAAAACAGGAAATTGTATTCTGTTTTATTTATTAATTTATTGCTTTTTCACGTCTTAATGAGTTTGGTTTTGTGGTTATCACTTAGAAGGTCACAGCAGCTATTATTTCTCTCATAAATTACATTTAGAAATAATGTTCACTTTGGCCTTGTTCCTCTCATTGCCTCGTGAACTTGTAACAAAGACACTGAACACTTGTAATATTCCTTTAGAAAAAGAAAGTTGTTTTTTTTCAATACAATTAGTTTTGCCCTAATAAATCAAGTAATGTCACTGAAGCAAATACCTGTATTGCTAAAATTGTATTAGAAAAAAGCAAAACCACAATATATACTTCATACCTCCTTCCTAAAATTGTAAAGCACTGCAGAATACATTAAAAAAAATGCTAAAAATAATGAGTACTTAAACATTCAAAGTTCTATTCTTACTCGGCCCATACACTAATGGACAGAACAATTGATAGACTGACAGACAGACAGGTAGGTATAGACAAAGATACCTCAGCACACGATAATGTATTATTAAACCTTCCAGACCATGAGTGATAATCTTTCAACGCCTATTAGTGTGCAAAGTGCAAATTCCAATGTAAAGATATACAGAAACGTGGTAAAACTGACAAGGTTATTCACTAAAGTGAGAATTCAAAGTCAATTTCAAATTTAAGCCCAATGTATTCAAACTGGAAGCATAGTTGACTTGGGGAGTTTTCCAATTTGGCTATTTTGACCTGATAGATAGATAGAAAGATAGATAGATAGACAGACAGATCGATCAGATTATTTTAGTCCGTGATCTAACTTTATGCAGTTTTTGGATGTTGATCAACAACTTAGAGGAATCTGGTTTCAAAGATTGTGTTTCTAAAACATATAGCTTATCTCATTAAATGGCTACTTGGGTATCTGATTGCATTACTGAAATTTTTGCATCATTTTATTGGTAGTTGTAGCAGGAAATGATAATGTTAAGGTGGATTTACTAACTTTGAATTGATTTCTCCCACTACATAGTTGTTCAGTGGATATATCCACATAAACTCCTAACAACTGACGAGGGCAACATGAAATAGATCAGACTATGTAAAAAGGGTGGAATACATTTATATATTCTTGCAGCCAATCACAATTTTAAATTTGGGCCAAGTTGTTGAAGGCCACTTACCCAAGTCTAATGACTCAATTTTGCTGTGGTCACATTGGTGAATACTCCTGCTACCTGCTCCAGCTCGTATCCTATTAATGATGTTCATTCAAACAGGTCAAAACATTGCCAGGTCTACCTTTGGTGGAATAAAATCTCCTTCATTATTTAGACTTGAGTTACATTCATTTATATATTTTCATAAATAACATGAGTCATAACCTTTGGGCCTTTTCTTCCCTTTTTCGAGTCTTTGACTCAGAGTCTATTTAAACCCCTGTCTTCTTCAGACCATTTCCCCTTCGATGATTTCAATCCCTAATCATGTTTATTTGGCCTATTTTCTTTTCTTTCTGGTTTTCACTCTCTATGTCAGAGTGTATAGGGATAAAGTTCAATTTCTTATATCTCGTTAGCATGTTGATTCTGTTCCCTCACCTTCTAAGTTGAAGCTCACTGTCAATCATTTGAAACATCAGTTGTAACATTGAATGGGCGCAGGAGACAAAATTGTTAGGGATCAGGAGATTAGTTTTTATTCCTAATGGTGGATGTGATTCTGCTAAAGTGCTCATGCATTCTATGGTGGTTTCTCCCACACACAAGTCCACAAGTACATTTCAGCAGATAAACCACAAACTATGAATCACATGTGTAGTAATCTCAAATAAAATGTTTTTCCCATATGTGCTACTCAATAGAATTCAGCCTTATCTTCCCCTCTGCTCTACTCTTATCTATGTTTCCAATAAATCCTTCTTCCACTCCTCAGGGTTATGCATTATTATTGGGGGATTTATTTTTATCCCAGAAGACTTTCTTTGACATCCAGTAAGGTTCTTATTCATTTTGTTTTGCTCGATTTCCTACACTGATTTATAGTTTCCTTCATTTGGCACTCCTTTCATTAGGAATGTCTCATCCCAATCATTTCTCCAAGCAAATAGTCATCCCTTCCATTTCCTTCTCTGTGCAATCTACACCACACTCTTTCTTGTCCTTCTTCCTTCTTCATTTTTCTTTCAAACCCAGAGAGATGCATGCTTAAGGCTAGCATGTCAATATCCAGATTTGTTTGTCACATGGAGGGGGTTATACTGTTAGGCACACAGAGCTAGAATGTAAGAATTCGGATTTGATGAGTCAGGATATGGATCATTTGAACCACATTGGGTTAGACATTTTAAACCAAGGGCTCCCAGTCGGGGATTGAACCTATGCAAGTCTCACAGTGCGATATCCTCAGACAGCGCAAGTAGAAGATCTGCTCAACTGACTGATCAAGAAAGGGGAGTGGCAGTCTGCAAATGGCTGATGGCAAGGGCAGTCTGTTTGAGCTCTTGGCAAGTGCAAAGCTACCTGTCTGTTGTTAATTCCCCCAACAGCTCACAGGTATAGTGTATTGCAGGTTTATACTTGTTTAAAGGGAAATTATACTGCTAGGTATACAAAGTTGTATTCCTAGCACTATAGTACTTTATAGTGCCCCCACACACCCCCCCCCCTCCCCACCCCAGCTGACGTTGGGGAACTAATGCACATTTGCGGTGTCATTAGGACTAGCCCATAAAGAAAACATTGTATCAATGCTTTGTTATGAGGTTTTAGCTGATGCTGGATGTCCTCATGCAAAGCCTGAGGACATCCAAAAGTCACCTAACGACCCAGAAGCGCCTCTGGTGGCTGTCTGCTAGACAGCCACTACAGCCGGAGTTTATCCTGCAAGGTAATTATTGCTGTTTATAATTAACTGCAAAAATTCCAAATGCAGGGTTAAACTGACAGAGGCACCGGACTCAGACCACTTTAATGAGCTGAAGTGGTCTGGGTGCCTATAGTGTCCCTTTAATAAAGCTGTGGTCGCTGTGGTTGCAATGGTAAAAAGTGTCAGTGCCGTTTGTGGGTAGGAGGTGGTTTGGGAGCATGTGGGATGTAGTCAGCAGTCACGTAAGGAGTTCTGAAAGTATACCAGCTGAACATCTTTCAGAAAATGAACTTTATAAATAATAAAAACACTATTTCCCTTTTAATACACTGAAGTTCTTCACTGGATTTGTTGGTCTACAGGCTGCGTATTTATTATTTTTTTTATAACCATTTTATGCTTCAGTAATGTGATTTAATTGCTTTTGCTATTGCTTCATTAACCTAGTGCAGTTTTTTGTGCCTTGTTCAAACAATACACACTATTAATAAATTATTCCAAAATATGTGCAGTATGTTTTCCCTACAGTTATTTTTCTTGATTTCTAGACCATAGGTGTTATGTCATATATCTGTCTGATGGTTCCTGTTTTATTGCAAACATATACTTGCAAGAGCTTCAGGCAAATGTTTTATTGGATTATATTGTTTTGTTTGTTTGTTTTTTTAAAGTTTTTTTGCTCTCGCCTTTTATCCTGTCTATTTCCCATATGGTCAAGATCAATTTTTTTTTTCTCACATCTTTCTTCTTAACCTGCATTAATTTATACATGTATTATGATACACTACTTTTTTATATTTTGTGTGCTTAATTCATTACTTAATCCAAACTCAATCAAAAACTTGTGTTTTCTTTCATTTGGAACACTGGTTTTCACCTCTAATAGACAAAATACAGGCTACTAATATCCAATGCACACCACTCAGGCTGTTGCAGAACTACTACCACCCTGCTCAGCAAACCTTTGGCCAACAAAAATATTATATGAGCTAAAGTTGCACACAGTGCTGCCCTTAGGGGGTGACAAACATCACAGGCCCAGGCACCCCATTCCCAGTATGCACACATATATCTGGCAATTCTGTACAGCAGCAGAATTACTGTCGGTGCAGCAGGTGTGGCTGCACTGAGGCTCGCACACTGAGGGGGCTCATCATGTGGCCCATGCACTCAGGATCTTAAGGGGCCCTTTAAAGATCCTGGCAGTGCTGGAAGGAACTGAGCATTGGTCACCCGTGTGAGAGGAAACATGCAGAGAGGAGGATAGAGCTAGACCCTGACTCCCTCCAGCCCCAGCCAGAAACGACCACATTCGCTCACCCAAAAGGTAAGAAATAGGAGGGTAACTAAACAATTACCAGCATGTGTATCACTGTGCCTGTTTTTATCAGTGTTTCAGTGTGCACCTAACTGTATGTGTACATCTGTGTATTTGTGTATATCTGTGTGTGTGTTTGTGTATAACTGTCATTATGTGTATCTGTGTGTAAGTGTGTGTCTGTGTATGCCAGTGTGTACCTGAATGCATGTGTGTATATCTGTGTGTATGTGTATCTCTGTGTGTCTGTGTATGTCTGTTAGTGTGTGTATCTGTTTGTGTGTTTGTATCTATTTTTCAGGGTGCACCTGAGTGTTTGTGTGTATATATCTGTGTGTATGTGTCAGTGTGTGTATCTGTGTTTGTACATATGTGTCAATGTGTGTAACTGTGTGTCTGTGTATTTGCATGTATGTCAGTGTGTGACTGTGTTTCTTAATGTGTGTCAGTGTGTGCACGTTTATGTGTATCTGTGTGTTTGTGTGTGTGTATCAGTATGTGGCAGGGTAAACACAACACACAAGTACACACCTGCATTCAAACAAAAACATTCACATATTCCATGCATAAACATGTTTACATTCAAACACACAAACATTGCTCAGTGCTAAATGCAACCTTGCAAGGATGGGAAAATTGTAGATTCCCAGCTGGTAAAGCATTCTGGGACTTGTATGACAGATATGGATCTACATTTTAGCCACTTTACACACACTGCATCCACTACACAAGCACTGCATCCACTACTGCGTCCACTACATAAACACACTGCATCCACTACATAAACACACTGCATCCTTGTGGGTGAACTCAGGGGTGGGCACTGTGGATGGAGTCAGGGGCAGGAAATATGGGTGGACTGGGGGGTGTGCCCCAGGGATTAAAACCTTGAGCCCTGTCAGGGGCCCCAAGATTTCTAATGGCTGCCCTGGTTGCACACAGTATTGGCTACCCCTTTTTGTATGGTTGCTGGTTTTTGAGTCTGTATTTGTAGTCTCTTGTCTTTTTGTAACTTCTGACATGAATTAATTTATTTGAATTTAACAGTTCTTTAATATAGTTTATATAGTTCTCTTATCCACAGAATTATTCCAAATGTATCAATAAATCATAGGCTGGGTTATAGTCAGAGGAATATATAATTGGACATACAGATACAAAATTGTATCTGTATTTTAGGATTAAGTAATAGATTGAAAGATGGTATTCGGATTCTCCAAAAATACACAATTGGGAGATGCAGCAGACTACAAAATGGAACAAAGGAGATATACTTCCCTCACGGTCACCCATGTGGATTACACCATCTTCATTTTAGAATAAATCTCCAGCTCTTAGTGTTTCATCTCCAGGGACCTAAAAGTTTACAAAATATCCTGCAATGTGCAAGAAGATGACTTCCCAAAGCCATCACTGATGATAACTGCAGAGAACAAAAAACTGGACAATGGAAGCTCCATCTTTTATCAAGTATTGCAATTCTCAAAATTGCCAATGAGTCTTTGGTTTGTCTTAATATATCATTTAAATGTGCATTGCAATGAAATTCCAATGCAGTCAATGTGAGTATTTTATAGGTGGTTTACCCTTTGAAAATGTGAAAGGCCTGGTTATGCCTCCCTGTTATCTATTTTATGGCAAACCTCCCAGTATGAAGGACATAATAGAATTCTTTCATTTACATCGTAGATATCTTTCATTTAGAGGGACGCTCTAGGCACCAGGACCATTGCAGCTTAATTTTAGTGGTTCTCAGACAAAGTGCTTGTCGCTGCAGGTTGTATACTGCCTAATGTCACCTCCAGCGGTTGTCACTCGGAAAGACAATACAGTGGCTTCCTGGTTGAGGTCATGCAGAGATTGCAGAACTGAATATTGGTGTCTCCACACTCAACATGGAAACGCCAAATGCTTCACATAGACATATGCGTTGAGTCAATGCATCTCTTTGGGGAGATGCTGATTGGCACAGCGTGGTAATTGCCAGCATGCTCACAAGCCTCCCAGTGCTTCCATATGGGAAGGCGGAGGCGACTTGTCCACGGTGATAACCAGTGCATCTGGGATATAAGGTAAGGTATACGCTTTAATTTGGTTAATTTAGTAGACCTAATAATCTAAATAGTTATAATAACACTCTAGTGTTAAAAATACATGTTTGTATTCATTACATTTGTTTATTTTTTTTCATTGGTACCTTTATTTACATTTTCCTTAGCGGTGGAAACATTACAGTTAAACAGTAAACACATATACTATGTAACTCATTCCTTTTATTGTGTAATAAAAAGGATACACCATAAAACAAATAAAAGAAATCACTAAACTGTTACAATAGCTTTTATGGCTTATCTGCCAACTTTCTCTCAACAATTTGATAGTTATC
Organism: Pelobates cultripes; assembly: GCA_933207985.1. Classification (NCBI taxonomy): domain Eukaryota; kingdom Metazoa; phylum Chordata; class Amphibia; order Anura; family Pelobatidae; genus Pelobates; species Pelobates cultripes. The sequence goes on from OW240912.1 coordinate 279,778,388, forward strand.
CAGTCTTTGTGTTATATAGCTATTAGCAGATATATAACCATCCTGGGTATAATAGAGTGCTATGAAAACTGAGAATTGTCATGATGTTTATCAAGAATTGCTTACGATTTGCCCTATAGTGCTTGCTATAAAATCATTTAAACAAAAAAAAGTCAGACAGTTAAAAGGCAGAGGGATAAAAGGACAGTGCTAAGGATATTTTACCTGCAAGGAAAAAAAAACACTTTTATTTCCTTTGATTATTTATTTCTGTAGTGCTTATATTGCTATTTGGATATGAGGTTGTATAGAAATGCATTTCCTACTAAGGGAATGTTATTAAGTCTATTTACAAAAATATAAACACACTGATAGAGATACATTTTTGCATTTGCAAACACGCTTACTACACACAAATGCATCCATACATTCACACACTTGCAATAAACTCATGTATACATCCATTCATACATACTGATGATACATACAAATACATTCACACTCACACACACACAGACACTCTCTCCCTATATATCTATATCCATTCACACATTCTACACACACTGAAATACAAAGGCGCATTAATACATATGCCTTCACACTATGCACACATGCAAAAATCCACAGAGAAGTTTATTCAATAAACTGCACATTATATAAAATTGATATAACTAGCATATTTTAGGCAAAAAATGTCAGAGCTGGATTACCTGTTAGTTGACCAAGTTGGCTGCTTAGGGCCTGGACCTGTAGCTTTGGTTCTGAGAGGGCCCCCGTGAAGATCAAAATGTCTTTGTGCTTCCTTACTTCATGGTCCCTCCGGTGCTTCCTAATGACTCATAATGGCACAGCCGACTCTCTGAGTCATTTACTGATCATCAGAACCAGAAGTGAAAGGTTGGAGCTCCCCTACCAGACCACCAAGGATCCAGCTCACCCTTCACTAGACATCCAGGATTCTGCTCACCCTTCACTGGGCCTCAGGAAAGGTAAGCAAGGAGGACAAACAATACACACACAATGCATACACAACATTTAGATTCCCCTACACACACAACATTCAGTCACCGTACACACAACACTCAATTCTCCCCATACAGTTCTCAGCCTTCTCCACACAAAACATTCAGCCACTACACACACTCTCACACAACACTCAGTCAACACACACCACCCACAGAAACAGATATCAGGGCTCTAGGAATAGGGACAATCTGACACCTTCCTAGGTCCCTGGGCAATTTTAATCCATCTCTGAAAATAGTAGAGAGAAAAAAACAGCTGAATTTTTAATTTACGCCTCCATTTTGCAATTCAGCTTCCAATTCACCACAAGACACTGTTTATTGAATAACTTCAATAGTCACAGTGCATTTAAAGTGTAAATTAGGGCTTTCAAACTTCCCTCAACTGTTGAAGGACTGCTACTCTAAAAATGCTTTGAACGCAATAGACAGGCAGAGAATTGTGTGAGTTGTAGTCTGGCATCACCTCGGAGCCTGATTTTGAAAGCATTGGTATAACTGGTATTTGGTTTATAGAATCATATAATAAAATCAGCCATTGGATAAGCTCCTAGTGAAATTCAATACACCAGTACCACACAATCCTGCGAACACAGAATAATTTAATTTTTTTTTTGCTTTTGCTTGGACGCTATATTTTATACGATTGTGTGGTGCTGGTATACTGAACTGCACTAGGAGCCTGTCCACTAAGGGATGACTTTTTCAGATTTTTTTTTAACTATGCTTATAATTTGGGGGGGCTGATAAATGTCATAGATGGATATTAGATATTTATATTTTTAAACTGATTCTTTTTTGCACTTTCTTAGTTTATATTGTATTAAGTGTGTATTTATGCCTATTTATATCTGTGTGATTTTAATGCTCACTATAGGGGTCTCCAGATTGTCTAATTACTATATGTTCGTGTTGGGTTGCATGACTAGGTCTATGAGTTTCTGTTCCAGCCCATTGACCTTCCTTAGGAAACCACAGATTAACAACCGAAAATATTAAGCAGAAATGTGGCTGTGCCTCCCCTATTTCCCAATCATTGTATTACTTGTGTACATCCCCATGAACTTATGACATGCATTTCACAATGAAATCAAACAAGTTGCTTCCAAGAGCAATTTTATGAAGCAGCCTAGTGTAATAACTACGATCAATCTTAGGATATTAACTGTTCATCCTTGGTTTAGAGAAAACACTACAGTAACAGACGCTTTTTCTTTCAGGCAGACAACCTATAGAGATATAAAATTAGCTGGAGGCATGGACAATATCCATTATTTTCTCTCTATCCAACATCTGCACTCCAAGTAACAAAATTAGTTAATAATCCTCTGTTTATTTGAAAATCTTTTTCTTTTTTTTTTAATATAGTCTGTTGGAAAAAAAAACACTATTTTTTAATTGGCAAATAAGTTTAATAAAGTAAGTATTGTGTTTTCTTTTTTTCTATTTCTATAACAACAAAAAAAGAAAGACTTTGTTTTATCTTGATACGGTACTCAAAACCTATAATATTAAAACACTAATAAATATTTATTTATAATTTTATTTTAAAGATTTATTTTCCATGTGACTCATTTATCTAGATTCTAGGTTCAAGTCGGTCATAGTATGTAAGTGCACATGTTGGGATTTCTCAGAACTTTACAGAAGGCCCACTTTGTCTGCTTAAATCAATAAAAACAAAAGGTCTTATGTCTGGAGGCTACAAGTCCACAGCTAAATATTCACTAACAATCTTGAGCTTTAAGATCACTAACTGTTATTGGATTTGACAGACTATGTTATTTTTAAGAATTATTAGTTGAAGGTTTTCATAGTGTTTCTATAGATCAGCAGAAATCAGTCTCTAATTACCAAAGAGGATTTTACACAAAGTTAATCCTATAATGTTTGATACCATCTAGCTAAAAAAAATATTTAATGTAAGCCACTGGAAACATGGCATTGCCTCTTGCACAGACAAAACACCAACCTGCGTCAACTGAGAAGCATCAGCTACTGTTTAGCTCCTTTAACCCCTTAAGGACACATGACATGTGTGACATGTCATGATTCCCTTTTATTCCAGAAGTTTGGTCCTGAGGGGTTAAATGATTTTCCTGCGCATAGCAAGATTTGTTCAGAATGGAGTAAATCTTTACTTATTGAATGGATTACCAAAAAATAAACCCGTTTCAAACTAATGTGATATACGTATTTATTATAATCTACCCTTCCAAATCAGGGCAGAACAAGGCAAGTACACAATAAAATGACCTCGTAATTTTAAACCTTTGCGCCAATACAGAAAGGGGTTTGTTTTTTCACATACTGGAAAAATACTCCAGATATTCAAAATCAAAAGGATAATGACATAATCATCATAACATCATTCATTAGAATAACACAAAAATAGATAAATATATCACGATCAGCAGAGATAAAAAAAAATAATTAAATCCTTACTCTACTCTAAAGGTATGTTACACTAAAGGATGTCTTACTCCTACTGGGAATTGAAAGCATTGAGGGTTTTGATTACTAAACACAAGCAGAGATATTCACAGCGGATTTCAAATTTAAAGCCAAAGTAGCCAAATTGAAAACATTATAGAATATTTCCAGGTCAGTTATTTTTCCCTTGAATTTGAAATCCACTTTGATTTTTCACTTTAGTGAACAAATCTGACAGTTGTATTGAAATTAAATCTAAATTTGAAAATGTTGACAGTGATAGTAGAATTAGGAACATTCTACAACTTTGTTATGCTCACATTTTAACTACTGGTATTTTAAAGTATCTTAAAGTTCGAGCATTTCTATTAAAATATTTAATAACTGGACCTGAAAGGAAGAATCTTCAATTATTTGACCAAGTCACAAATAGAAAAGATACAAAAAAAAAAATGAATTTCTACTTGCAATGCATTATTAATAAAACAGCGGAGAATTCAAATCTCGATAGACTTACAAAAATCAACACAAGAACTGAGATTTTCTATCACTTTCAAAGATTGCTATAACTCACTGATTAATACAAGAAAGAATATTCACTGCTTGAATTTAAATGAACTCCAATATAAGCTACTTTGATGGAACTTAACCCATAAAAAAATTAAATATATATCCAAGCGCACCATTCATTTGATGGAAATGTGGAGAACAAGAAGCTGATTATCTACATATGTGGTGGACCTGTTCTGGTATCAATGAGTTCTGGGCAGAGATTCAAAATAAGTTGGGGTGGAATATACCCTTTAGTACAGAGCCTTTTCACCTTAACCTGCCCCAAAATAAAAAAAACATTATTTAATACTACTCTTATATGTTTTTACAGCAGTGAAAATTGTAATAGCAAGAAACTGGAAAAATCAAATCATTCCAGATTGGTATACTATTAAAGCTCAACTCAACTACCAATTAAAAATGGAAAGAGTTATTTTAACCCCAGCCAATGTTAAGACTCGAACTAATGGCATATGAGATAATTGGTTGGATAAAATGGAACGTCTTTAACTACCCCCAAGGCTTAGGAAAAGGGCCTTAGGCACGTTTGTGGTAGAGACCAAACCTTTCCCTCTCTCTTCCCCAAGGATGCGAAGTTTGAGGGTTTTTTTTCGTTTTTTTGACATTCTATTCTCCGATGAAGGCTTTTATTATGTTTCCTTCTTTTTTTTTATTTATAAGAAAATCTAAGGGTATACATAATATATATATATATATATATATATATATATATTTAACTTATTTCTCATATATATGATGCCCATGTTTACTAAATGTGACTTAATTTGTCTATAAACACAAAAAAGATGTCAACTGTTTTTTGCATGTATAAAATTTTAATAAAGATGAATTTATAGAAAAGAAAAAAATGTAACTATTTTAGCCTAATTTTTGCAATTTGGTTTCAACTCCCTAGAATTCATAATTTAGAAAATAAACCCCTGTGTCGTTTCAAGACGGAAATCCTAGTCACTATGCTGCGTACAGTGTTAATTTCATGGTTTTTTTTCCCCATGTTTTTAAGGCTTAGATTTACTTTACACAATTATGTAATGGCACTATAGATGTGAATATGGAAATTACTACAGATGCTCCTCGGGGCTGTACATAAATAAAAACTCCTTATTGAGAAAATATCAAAATACATGTGCTTTTTTTTATATATAGAACTAGTTGCAAAAAAAATGAATAATTCATGTTGAACACTAAATTGAAGATTACAATATAAATCTAAATGATGGGGAATTGAATTCTGAATGGCAAAATGAAGGCAACAGCTTATTCAGAAAAATTCTCCATTTCAGCACTTTAGTCACAACTTGGCTATGTCGGCATTAATTTTGCAGTTGGGTTTTCAATTCCTCGCAATTCTAAGTTTAAGCATATACATATTTATGTGTTATCTGTAATGTTAATGAGTCCTAATCTTAATTCTGCAGGTGGCCCCCTTATTTGCTGGATTGAAAGTTAGATGAGACTGTACAATCTATAACATGGTGTAAACTGTGTCCTAATTTCGGGAACATTGTTTTAAATATCCAGCTGTCTGTGTGTAGATCATTTATCTCGGTTCCATCTACCAGAATTATTCACTTTAGTGCTTATTGTCTGGAATTTCAAATTTCAATTGATGGGCCAAAGTAGCCTAACTGAATTAATAGATTAATATTTCCAGTCTAGTTAATTGGCCTAAAATGTCATATTCACTTTGAATTCAGTTGGAATTCCCAACAATTCACACGTTAATGACTATTTCTGGAAGTGTGACTCACAGGATGCAGTCAATGATTGACAGATGCAGCTGTGGGTATCTGAGTGGTTGATTCCTGAACAAATGTTCCTTATGCCCTGTGGCAAGAGAAGATACCCATCAATGATTCCTTGGCTGTTATAAGCATTGTGCTGTGTCCTGATACCCTTTTGTATCTGATCACAGAGTTACTTTACATGTATACATATATATATTCTCCCCTGGGATATCTATTCCGTTTTTGAAGATGAGTATAACTTTATGTTTTGAGGTAGTTGAAAAGTATGTTGGAATCATGTGTTTACTGAGTCTGTAGGATTTAATATTGTTCCTGTTTACTGGTAGTGTTAAGAGCTGATGGTGATGTCTGGAAATCCTATATGCACTAAACTACAGTTGTTTTTGAGTACTATTAACCAGGTACCGGAGCAGTGAAGGTCTGTTCATAGATGCACTTAAGGCAATGTTCTACCAGTTTTGATACAAAAATAAAAATGATTTAAATAAAAAAAAATTATTAATTGGTGTGGCATACTGAGATTGATGAGTTTTACATAAACATTTCTGAAAAAAAACTGTAACCTTACATTTGCCATAAGTGTGTCTTTGAGAAATCTTCTGATGCGTCTACCTCCATAATGATTCCAGGAGTGATGCCTCCCTTTTCCCCAAAACAATGGAAAACAATCTTTTTAAAATGAGGGTTATATGATTTTTTACAAAACATGTGGCTTCACCCCAACCATGATTCTTCATTTCAAATGAAAGTGGGAGATCCTGAATGTAAACATGTCAACTCCCTCTATTCTATAAAGCTCTGTTGAGATATTTCATTGAGATGTAGTGGTTTGGGTGCCTTTAGCGTTCTTTGAACATGAAATGCTTGATGAGTATGGCTTCTGAAAACATTAAACTCATTGTGAGATTAAAAAAAAATACTATTCAATCAAACCATTACAAGAAAGATTGTCTCTTTTCAAAATCAATTTTCAAGTATTTGATACACAGTTTGAAAAACATAAAATGAACCCTACTGTTGAGAATGTGTGAGTTTTTTTTCTGTCGATAAAAGTGAGTGGTTTAAATTCCCACAATGCACATTTTCCTTATTGTGTCACAATATTCTTTAGTTGTATTTTCAATGTAAGACATGCATAAAAAGAAAATGCTGTATTTAATGCAGGGGCAAATCTAGAACCATATCTCAACACAGGCACTGGTATTGGGCTGTAGTTGGGAAATTAGGGCTGTAGTGTAGGTGATAGGTGAATGTAGTTTAGGGGAAAGGGGCTGTAGTTGGGATGATAGTGCTGTATTAGGGGATGGGGACTGTAGTGGGAAGCTAGGGGCTGTTGTGGGGTGTTACAGGCTGTAGTAGAGGATTAGAGGCTGTGGTGGCAGGTTAGGGGATGTAGTGGGGGGTTAGAAGATGTAGTGGGGAGACAGAGGCTGTAGTGGGGAGATAGCAGCTATAATGTGATATAGGGAGTTGTAGTGGGGGGATAGGTGGCTGAAGTGTAGAATCTGTAGTAGGAGATATAGAGCTGTAGAAGGATATTTAGAACTAAAAGGGGGTATGGTCTGTAGTAGGTGGGCTAGTTGCTGTAGTGGGGGGATAGTGGCAGTAATTTGTGGGTTAGGTGCTGTAGTGGAGGGGTGCAGGCTGTAGAAGGGAAATAGGGGCTGTAGTGTGGATAGTGGGATGTAGTCGTGGGATAGGGGGCTTTAGTAAGAGACAGTGCTGTTATTGGGAGTATATGGGCTCTCATTGGGGAGTTGGGGACTGTAATTAAAAGGTATGGGGCAGTAGTAGTGGGAAATAGGGGGTTAGGGTCTGTAGTTGGGCATATGGAGCTGTAGTAGATGGTGTAGTGGGAAATATAGGGCTATAGTAGGGGTATAGTGGTGGATATGGGGCAGTAATATAGGGGGAGGAAATGTTGTGGAGAATAATGTCTGCAATTGGAGGTTAGGGGCTGTAATAGGGGGATAGGGGCTGAAGGGAAAGAATAAAATCTAAAATGGTTTTAAAGGGACACTATAGTCACCAGAACAACTACAGCTTATTGAATATGTTCTGGTGAGTAGAATCATTACCTTCAGGCTTTTTGCTATAAACACTGTCTTTTCAGAGAAAATGCAGTGTTTACATTACAGCCTAGTGATAACATCACTGGCCACTCCTTAGATGGCTGTTAGAGATCCTTCCTGGGTCATGGCTGCCTGAAATGCATCCAAACATTCAGTGTCTCCACCCTCTGCACGCAGACACTGAACTTTCCTCATAGAGATGCACTGATTCAAGTCATCTCTATGAGAAGATACTGATTGGCCAGGGCTGGGTTTGAATTGTGCTGGTTCTGCCACTGATGTGCCCCTTTGTCAGTCTCAGCCAATCCTATGGGGAAGCATTGTGATTGGATCAGGCTACCACTTCTGCTGATGTCGGCAAGCAGTAGGCAGGTCAAAAGGAAACAGGGACAAAGCCTGCAGCTTCAGGCTTGAATAACAGATTTTGCTGTTTTTAGGGAGGCAAGAGGGGCCCAGGCGGGCTAGATGGTGGTTTTAACCCTATAGAGTGAGGAATACGTTTTTGTTCCTGACCCTGTAGTGCTCCTTTAATTCAAAATTGAAAAGATAGATCAAGTTTGTTTCCCCCCTCCCTGATGCTTACCCTGGGTCATAGAGGGTGGAATCCTGCTGAGAGATGCTGCTTCAGGAGATCTCGCTGGGTTATAACGGTGAAGTCAAAGTACAGCCCGCTCTTCTCCAATTGACCCAGCAGCTCTGAGCTTTGGGCAGCTCTGCTGCTGCGCCGCTGCTTGCTGAGAAGGAGAACAGGAAGTGTGCTTTCTTCATGTGCAGGCTGAGCTGTATTGCATGAGAGCAGGTGCAAGAAGCATATTTAAGAGCAAGAAGAAATCCCTGGGCCCAGGACCCCCGAAAAAGGATCTATGGCAAAAAGGCGCAAGTCCCCGTCAAGGCCTCAGGCCAAGGACACGCAGCACACAGACAGCACAAGCCCGTGCAACGCTGGAAACAACCACAGACAAAGGCAACCAAGAGACCACCTGATATGGAAGGACAATCAGAAGAAGCACAGCAGACTCTCACTAATCAATGGGGCAGAAAAAGACCCACTCCACGACTCGAGCTACAAGCCCCCCACACACCCAGCAGCCAATGGGCTCGAACCAAGCAGCAGGGACGGCACGTCCCCCCCCCCCCTTGTGCTGGGCCTTAACCCCTCCACAGACATTCCATCCGGCATCCCTCAGAGTGGCATTGTCCCATGCCACACTTACCGACCATCACAGAACTGCGGGCCCAATATCGAGAACCCCGGATCGAGAGGTCCCTCACACAACACTAGCAGTTATACCCCAGCAGCCTCACACTGCGGGGCATCAGCTAAACAACCCATAGGGACACCCACATCACGCAAAGGACACTTGCGGTACCCAAAATAACAATCAGGGACAACTTCAGAAATAATTGCCACATGTTACTTTATGTTTAACATTTACTTTCTGTTCGACATTTATCTTATGGTTAACATATCTGTTTTTGACTACACTGCCATTATAATGATGCCCTCAGCAAGACTGCAGCTGACACTCCTACCATTAAGCCCAACCTACCTCACACCCTCTTAAAGCTCCACTCTTTAATCTTGGAGGGACGGAACTGGCAGCGCAGGGGCATAGACACACTACACGAACATAAGTCCCCTTCATATGTCTCCTATAGGGCAGCACCACTTCAAGCAAAGACCAGCGCTGCACTATACACACACAGAATCTTACATGCCTGGAACGGACAACTATTTAGTGCCTAGCATATCTTATATACGTAGGACTTAGACTCACACCACCGTCATGGACGAATAGAAAAGCACGTACTTCCCAAAATGTTCTGTATATAACCCAAGCTTGCAATGCGAATCCTGTTATCTTTCATTACCAACCTATTTACAAACATTTCAAGCTGACGCTCACATTCATACAGGCCACTCAGTGGCTATGAAACACATGACACCTAGACCGACCCTCACCTTTTCTGCTGAGATTGTTACTTATATTGCCTTAAAATAACAACGCCACTAGATATTCAATCTTGACGCACTAATTAACTATTCTATAGCAGCCTGACCTCTCACTACCTAACATGACACACAGTAATCGACCTACCTATTTGACTGCTTCCCTCACGTTATGTTCTAACATGTTTTCACTATTATGGTATGTTCTAACAACATATAAAAAATTGTGCAGACACACAAAAAAAAAAAAAAAAACAGAGTAGCATATTATTTAAAAGAACACTTCAAACACCTAAAACATTGTGTGAATAGTGTGGCCTCTTTTTGTCAAAAATTGCAGATTTCCAAGGTTGTCAATCAGAGATCCTGTCCTGTTACTTTATGGTTGCTTAGCTCAGTGGAGCTAAACTTAAGAGGGATTCAAATGCCCAGAGCACCTACCTTACAAAGTAATGCAGACAAGAGATCTGCAGCTTATGCAAGCTGTTTTAGATGAAAAATTTAAATGTGCAAAATTAAATGCGTACATGTTTTGATTAGGGCTAAATCTACTAAATAAGGATTCTTTTATTTTATTTTTTTAAATAGCGGAGAGTGGAGAGTCCCCAAATAATTACTATTAGATTTAGATAGTATGACTATATTGATTGTTTAAAAATACAAGAACACAATTATCTTTTTTTCTGATTAATTAATTATACATTACATGCATTAAGGAGAAATAATTTATGGTAAAAAGGGGACATGCATTTCATTCATATATCATCTGCATTAAGGTGTCCTTAACTGGAGTATTCACTAAAGCAGAAATTATTGGGAATTGTAATTCTTAGTCTAAAATAGCTGCAAACCATCCCTTTCCAGAATGATTGCAGTAAAATCCTTATATGCTTCCACTTGTGAGCCAAAGTGATTAATGTTCACTCGTGTACAACATATCAGAATGAATTATGCAAAAGTTGTAAATACACATTTATAAACTTTTTTTTTGCCTACGGTATACATTACTAATTATAGCTTATCTTTCTTATTAAAAAAAAATTATAATACGGTTGTGCAAGTCTTACATATTAAAAGGTGGGCCGTGGAAACAGTATTTCTTGGACAAAATAGTAATGACAGATGGAGTTTCCAATATTCTCCCAGAATACCTTGCTGAATACTCAGATGAGCATAGACAGGCATCAGATTAATATCACATCTCTCTAGGTACCATTTTAGCATTCGAGCCCTGTTTTAAAAGGTAATTGTCCCTTCCCAGGGTTTTTATATTATATTTGCTTATCTCCTATATTTAACAAATATGTGTTTGTGGGGTCTATGAAATATAATAAAATGTAAGAACCCATAGAAGCTGTATCTACCTTGACCCTGGAATTAAGTGCCTCCATTATAGTTTCTTGTTATTCCCTAAACCTACATCACAAGAATTAATGAACACAAGGTATAGATAATTATAATGGTTTATTCAATGGTGAAATTTCCAGAGATGTTACAGATCCCTTTTAACCCCTTAAGGACACATGACATGTGTGACACGTCCTGATTCCCTTTTATTCCAGAAGTGTGGTCCTTAAGGGGTTAAACACAGATGTAACCTATCCAAACACAACACCCATCCACTGACAGCACAGTTTCATCCTTTTGGGTCCCATAGGATGAAACGGAGCAAGGTATGGTTGCTTTGTGGTCCTTTTGGGTCTCATTCAAGCTTGATTTCTTTTTGGTTTGGTTTGCTAAAAGTACATGAGCAAATGTAGAATGAAGTGTGAAATGTGTTTGCATATTTAGAAAAAGCAATCACATAATTCTTTCAACATGGCTTTATTAATTTTTATGTTGCACATGTTCTTATTCATATAAGAAAGATTTAAGTTAGATATTTTGGTTGGCAAAGAAGTTTTACTCATGTTTCATATTTTACATTTAATTATGTATTATTTATAAACATCCATTTAATTTAAAAATGCTACTTTTTTTAATAGTCAAATAAAATGATTTGTCAAAATTTTTACAAACATTTAAAAATTATAAAAAAGGGGGACAGAAAATAAAAAAGGGGAGAGCAAAAAAGGGGGATAAAACATCCATTCAAATGTTCGGATTCAAACAATACGATTTTCATTAACAAGAACAATTGCACAATCAGCGCAACAATATTTCAAAATATATACAAAGTTACTGAGGGTGTGTAATATGCAATATATAACACAATTATAAAATTAAATATCAGAACTGGTCAATTGAGGGTTTGAATTGTAGGAAATATGCCTCTTTAATATTTTCACTGATAGAAGATTGTTGTCTCAGTGCCAACTCATAGCGTTTATTATCCAATATCAGGTATAAAACTCTTTAACCCCTTAAGGACCAAACTTCTGGAATAAAAGGGAATCATGACATGTAACACGTCATGTGTCCTTAAGGGGTTAAGGGATGAAATTTCGTAACATGCGTTATTCTTTTGAGGAGGTTGATGGCAAAAATTAGAATTTATTGGCAGTAAGGTTGGAAGAAAGAAAAATACCCCACAAAAACCTCTCACAGCAACTACAATAATAGCTGAATTATTTAGAAAAAATATGAGTAAGGGGAAAAAGTGAAGCATTAGAGACATCATCACTTTGTAATGAGTACTACCAGTTTCCATCTCCTTTTAGATCCTCAATCATAAACATTACCTACTGAGAAGAAAAACACAAGACTGATAGCTTCCACAACGACCATCAGATAAAAGACATTCTTCCAACTACTTGTGTATAACCATCTTAAAAGCAACTGGTTCCAGATGAGCAGATAAGAAATGCTGACAAGCTACATACAGGTATGTCGATAGACACATAATGACAGCTGTTAACTCTATAAACAATGTAATAATCATACTTATGTTATCCATTAGGCTCTAGTAATGTTGGTAATGCAGCCAGCAGCATGTGAGCAATTTATGGCATGTCTAATTATGCAGTTTAGGTCATCACAACGAGCATTTGTGTATTCTAAGGATGTTATGCAAATATATATATACTATGAATGGTACACACGCACACATTTATTTATAAAATATTTTACCAGGAAGGATACATTGAGTATGTCCTGGGTCCACAAACACTGCATTGTTACAATAGTGTAAATATAATGTTAAAAATACACAATAATATAAACATACAGATATATAAATTTAACACATGTATGTATATGACTATTATATTAATCGGAATCAGCTTGTAAGCATTAGGATGCACTGTATTCTTTGCTGTGACAAATGTTGAATTATGGTGATAATATTCTTGAATATGAAGTATTCTTGTTGGTGTTTAGATTTATATCTGTTGTTTTCCCTTAAAAAAAGATCCATCATGAAACGTGCACCCCTAAAAAAAAAATCGCGTGATCCATAAAGTGGAATTAGAATAGTGATCAGGGTAATATGAAAAAATGTCATAGAAATACATTTTTTTTGCATGTGTACCTTATTTGGCAAGTGTCATATAATTTTCATTAACAGATCTGTACTATGTTAATATGCAAAACATAAGACTATATACAGTCTCAGTTGTGCTCCACAGACCCAGATATCCTCTTTTAAATGTACACAAAAGTGCTTTTTCTTCTAAGGCCTCTACTAAGTGAGTGATCATGCAGTCTTTTTTTTTTTTTATAGCTTTTACAAAATAAATAAATGGGGGCCTGTAAATAGTGATTACTTGAGAACTGGCTTATAGCATTTATTTTAATGTCTCCTACATCACATTACAAATTGTAAGCTCACCACAACTCACTATACAGTAAATAAAGACATTTGTTTCAGTTTTATAGATTGACAGGGTTTTTCACTTACGACTGCATTGTCAGGACTTCACACTGATTTCTAAGGGCAATATACGCATTTAAGGTCAAATAGCAAAACTGAAAACATAACTGTCTTGATATTTTTTTCCTATTGGCTATTTGACCTAAAGATGGAAATGTACAATTTAGTGAATACAGCAGTCAATTTTATTGCTTTCAAATATATTTACTGCTGGTTGTTCTTATCTTGAATTTAGGCTTTTCTCTACATTAAAAAGAAAAGAAAAAAGAAGAGCAGACCTCTCGCTCATCCAAAAGTTAAACATTGAATTACAGCCATTTTTCCTCTTTTGAAAGTGATGACAGCAGCCTCTGTTCTACACAGCATTTATCTGTCAATCAAGTCCATGAGTAATATATGTGTTATTTTTTAAATCTATAGCTGGATCCATGGTCATCACTACACATCACCTATACCCTGATAGTACCTAAACTGAAAGAAATCTAGAAGACTGGTTAACTTTCAGGTCACCTACATTGTCATTATAAAGGTAGGAGAGTGCAGAATGTAAAACATGGTCTATTAGTCACTCATTCAAAACAAATTTGGCAATTTCAGATCACGGCCTCTAACACTCACTACTGTATAAAACTCCATCTCCAAGACTTTAAAGAGACACAGTTAAGAAGCTTTACCTCCAATTTTAAGTCATAATCAAGATAATACATTTAAAAAAAAATACACTCAATATAACCCACCTAAAATTCTTGCACTAGCACAAATTAAACAGTTCAATTAGTGCAAGTTCCACTATCCTGTTTTAGTGGCTTCCAAACTTTTTGGAACGGGCATACTTTAATGACAGGGAAAAAAACTATCAAAGCACTTTATCAGTGGCTTGTAAATGGTATTGTTTACATACTCTTAGTTGAAAAATATACAGTACAAACACCTTTGCATCAATTAATGTGCAGTTCGGTGTGTGGTAAAAACTGTGAACCACTATTCTGGCCTAATTTTCCCATTTTATTGTCAATCCCTATTTTTCCATAATTTGTATCATAATCCTTATAAATCCTCCTTCTTTGCAATGCTTCTCGCACCTAACCCTTTATGATACCCTGTGATGGCTTTCTCTGTCCAATCTTGATTTTTTTATTTAAAATCCAGGATATCAGCTATGAGAAGCTGTCTACAAACCTCAGATCTTAAATACAGGACTTCTTTAGACCTTCTCTTTATTATGGAATGGCCATCTCTGGCTATCACTGGGAAACAGACAACCTAAACACCAGCTAAATAGAAGAATTCAGATGTTAAATTAACATTCTAAGCATGGAATTAACTGTCTAATTAGTCTTCTCTATCATTTCATTATAATGTTTGCTTCAGCAAGGGACAGAGTCTCTGGTTTGTCATATAAATGGGGTTATCACTGACAGTCCTCGCTGATTTGAGAATATACTAAAACCAAAGGCAAATTTCAAGAAAAAAAAAACCCACCACGTTCATACGTGAGAAGTGCTCAGTTTATTAGAACAGAATAATTTATCTTTAAAATATGAATACTTACTGAATGCATGCATTTGCTAGTATGATTTCTCAAAAAAGAAAAAAAAATGACTGTATTTGCCTGAGCAGCTAAGCATGAAAGTAGACGCAGGAAGCTGTTACTATGTATTTTGTGCCATAGTCAGTCCTTATAATTAAGCTTTGTCACAGTGGGAACTGACAGATCTGTCTTTAATTATGAGATTGTCAAAATTATGCAGAAGTGTGTACTAAGAATTAGAAATCTCTAACGTAATGAAGCAAATCCTGGCTTCCAACCACTCAGTCTGATACTAACATCTCTGCTAAAGGCACCACAATCTACAGAGGAACATCTTTAGAATAAACTGTAATCTGCTGTAGACTGACACCAGTGATCACTGAGAGGAAATTGTGACTTGAGGAAATAATTAAACTGTATAAGAAGCCGTACATTTGTTCCCTGCAATGTCAGCCATTAGATAGAAGTTAGGAAAATTGACAATCGCAGCTGACAATTACATAGGTAATTAAAAGACATCTAATTTAAACATACATTGGATGTTAAGTCAGCCATGCTGGAGGTTTATTTTAGGATCATTAGCTTACATTGTGTTAAGCTTAATGGTAAGGAGTTTGGTGATCAGAATGGAAATATAAAGCTCTCTTTTTTACAATTAAAGGGACATTTCAGACCCCTAAATAACTTCAGCTTGCTGAGGTGCTTTATGTGTGAAGCATGTATCCTGGCTTGCTTAGCATCCAGTATATGTATACATTAGATGTCTCTTTTTGTCATTTAAAAAAAAAAAAAAAATATATGCAGATTTCAATACCAATTGGTACATTCATAAATACATCTTGTTACACCTCTCTGGTTGTCAGCCAGATAACAGGTCCAGTTACTTCCTGGTTGCTTAAACCAGTGGAGCTAAACTCAAGAGATAGGCAATTGTCCAAGGCACCTGCCTTGCAAATACTTTATCATTAAATTGTATTGAGAAGTCTGATTGGACAGCCACAGGAAGAGATCTGCCGCTTTTGCAATAAATAATCAAAAGGATCATTGTCCGAAATGACTATTGTTTATTTTTTATTACTTTTAGTGTATAATCATTATTGTTTAAAGGACCAATCTAGGCACCCAGACCACTTCAGCTTAATGAAGTGGTCTGGGTGCCAGGTCCAGCTAGGGTTAACCCATTTTTTTATTAACATAGCAGTTTCATAGAAACTGCTATGTTTATAAATGGGTTAAGCCTTCCCCCAAATCCTCTAGTGGCTGTCTCATTGACAGCCGCTAGAGGCACTTGCGTGATTCTCACTGTGCAAGCGTCTATAGGAAAGCATTGATAATGCTTTCCTATGCGACCGGCTGAATGCACGCCCAGCTCTTGCCGCGTGTGGCCATTCAGCCGACGGGGAGGAATGGAGGAGGATCGGAGGAGGAGAGCTCCCCGCCCAGCGCTGGAAAAAGGTACGTTTTTACCCCTTTTCCCCTTCCAGAGCCGGGCGGGAGTGGGACCCTGATGGTGGGGGCACCCTCAGGGCACTATAGTGCCAGGAAAACGAGTATGTTTTCCTGGCACTATAGTGGTCCTTTAATTTATTATCATTATTGCTAAGAACGCATTCTTCAACACAAAAATAGTACTAGGCAAAAGAGACAATAGATTGGGTTAAGCATGACAATGAATAATGGAATATGAGAAGATGTGGAGAAACCCCAACAGTATTACAGATGGACAGATCTCGCCATTAACATTTTTGAGTCAGTTCTACTACCTCCATGATTAATCAGTCGAAAGGAGGAGATAAAACAAAACAATGGTATACAATAATTAATTTCAAGAAAATGCAGTAATTGTATATGCACTTTAGAGAATATGCACCCAGAGGACCCAGGTAATTTGTCATATGGTTCTAAAATGGTTTTACAAATTGCACTTGGACTGTGCTAGGGCACTCCTGGCATCATAACCAACGGAGGGGTGTAGTGGTTATGGTGCTTGGAATGTTCTTATAAATGTATAAAACATTCAAGTGTCATTTTTTTTTGTAAAATCTTCTTTTAGTGTTGTCCATAAACATATTTTGTTTTACTTTCTCATGCCTCTTGCAGTCAAAACTGACCACTTTGACCACAATAAATCAAGAGGAAGAAGCTTAAAACTGCAATTCTTGCCGATCTTTCCAATGAATTAACTAATGTAAACAAACTGTTACAGGATATGCTTTAAACTTTACTTTACATGCTGAACATTTATCACCTAGTCCCCCAAAGATACCATCTCAGTGCCTTCAACAGCAATACCCATGAATTGAATAGAACAATTATTAAACATGTTCAGGGTTATGAACTAATGTGTGGATTCTAAGGAACTAAACGTGAATTTAACATTTTAGTGCAAACTAGTTAGATTGATATGATAGTTGACATTTAGTTGAATTTTTCCAATTTGACAATTTTGGCCCAAAATTAATTGCATTTATTTGTGTGTCTTTAAAATTAGGTTGCCTATACATCTGACTATAACCAGGCTAATCAAAAAAGATATATGTAATATTGAATTTATATTAAATTTGAAAATTACTCTGAGTTATGTTATTTATTTATATTATTAAAAGTAAAAAAGGAAAGAAAGAAAGAGAGAGAGCGAGAAAGAGAGAGAAAGAGAGAGAGAGAGAAAGAGAGAGAGTTTACAATGCACTCATATAATTAACAAGAATTAACCACCTGGTCCAGATGGCCTGTGAACCTATGAATAAGATACTTATATATCTTAGCTTAGAATATTCCTACGACGTTATTTTTAATCTTTGCAGACTGAATTTCTTCTGGCACAGAATTTCTATATTTGCGGAAAGGAGATAGTATTTAAAAAGGAAACCAGAGCTCAACCTGGGAATTACTAACCTACACACTTGACATTAATATTGAGGAAGCTACATGAAGTGTTACTAAAGAACAGAAATTCACAAAAATATGTTTTGGACCACAAGAATATTAGGTCGGTCAATGTAGTTTATGAAGGGCAGGTCGTATTGACGTAGCTTTCTATGAGAATATAAGCAGGATGTTACACAATAAATGTGAATTACTTATATTAGCAATATCTTTTCTAAGAGCTCCACTTATAGGGCTGGATTGTCATCTTGGAGTAAAGGTTTGATCAGTTAGCTGAATAGCAATTCTGTCATTGAACGCTATGGGAAAATTGGTAATCAGTGAGCAGAATAAACCATCAAGGAGAATGCAGGCCATAGACTCAGCGCATTTAATGCAATGGGTAATAGGAATACATTAGTCAATATGTACAACATTCCTTCTTTAAAGAAAGGCTTTGCTTCATATTCCATTTTGGAAATAATTTTAAAAGACAGTATCACAATGTACTATCAAATGAGTGCTAGCATGTTTCATTAGGCCCCAGCATCCATATAAAGAAAGGCCACATTTTGAAAAGGTATTTTATTTTATCAGATTTCCATAAAAGATAGAGATTACAACTAGCATACAGAAGTCTGAATGTGTTAAACAAATTAGAGCAGCAGAGAATCCCTGATTTCCTGTAGTCCAGTTATCTCGTTTCTACTTGTCAGTTTATGGTATTTTTGTCAACTTCCCTTTTGTCTTCCTGGGAGTTATGTGCTATTGTTGGTGTGTGAGGTAGTCTGCGTATCTGTTACCATGGTAATCATGAGTTAATGTTATTATTTACTACTGTAGGTATATATTTGTCAGCTGTGACAAATGGTTCTCTCAAATATATGTAACATTAACCAATATAAAATCTCTATGAATAATGAGCTTTGCTTTACAATATCAGTGTAATCTGCTAAATTTAGAATTGATGGAGAACTGCAAGGGAATAGTCGTTTTTAACCATAAAAAGGGTAAGTGGAAAAATGGCAGTGTTGGTGAATGATTCCAATTCAGCTATTTTAAACAAACTTTTGTACATCTTGTTTAATGAATAACCCTACAAATGATTATTTCAGAGACCAATGCTAATTTCCTAATCACACTTCATTAAACATGTATATATATATATATATATATATATATATATATATATATATATATAAGGGGGCGGAGCCTGACCTGCAAACTGAATGGACGCATGTTGAAAAGGCTCCCACTGCGCAGGCTGATATTACGGAACTACTCACCGACTCAATGCTTACACAAATGCCGGGGTATGTTCCTCACATTAGGGGCACCCTGGTGAATCGCCCGATACCAGACACGAGTGTTTCCTGCAATCGAGAACCCGAGGTGGAAAGCTGCGGCCTGCAGGGGATAGAGCTGGGGGGAGGTGGCCGCTCTCCTCGCCCCTACGCCGGGGGTACAGAGCCACTGACAGCCCCCCCCAGGACCGGCAGGGGTGATCCAAGTCCAACCCTTGCAAGCAGCCTGGCCACAACGGACACATACCGCAAAACCACACGAGCAGTCTCCAGCAAAGAAGGCTTGCACAGTGGCGGATGCCACATGCGACTACACCTGCCACACAGAATGACCCGATATCCTGACCAGGCTTAATGCCATATTCAACACTTTTTGGGCAAAACTGGCGAGCAGAGAACAGCAGAATAACATACCTGAATACCCACATAGAGAAAAGCCCGCACGTGCCTGCCACAGCCACACAGGTCACCGTCTGAAAAGGGCCTCAAGATGGCACCGAAGATGGAGACCTCTCCCGCCTGCCCGCAAACCGGCACGACTGAACCAAGCAGCGGTGCCAGCTCAAAGGAGGCCACAAATACCCCCTAGATCCAACAAGGAGCAGAGACCTGCTGTATACCCACAGAGAGATAGACCACACTCACAGCACGGATCCTGACAAATCCATGGAGATCCCAGGAATCACCAACTAAGACATCATCTCCCAGTGCCACAAATGTAAGCCCCCATGGCACTGAGTGGAAGAGCCTGAAGCTGGGACTCACACAGCTGGACTTTGTTTTGCCCCAGCCCGGTCATGAGATACTACACCTGACCATGCCTGACCCATACGAGGACCGGAACCTGCCGCAACTCAGTAAGTGGGCACAAAGGGACATCATACCGTGCCAAAGAATGGGCCATCTGTTCCAGCACACTAGTGGCATCGGGTGAAGGGTTGCAGCCACAGGGACTCTGTTTGCTGCAGCTGAGCACGGTTCCCACTCATAACAGTCATTTTTCATTTACTGAATTGTTGCTCCCTATTAAGTTGCTTTGATACATCGGGCACCCTGCCTAAATTAGACATGGGCTGACTAGGACTATTCAGCAGACTGGTAGTGTATGTGTAGACAGGTGTGAAATCTTGTTGATAACCTATGGATTGCAAATGCTACCTCTGCCGGCCCCACCCCAGGTTTATATGTTAAGATTAAGTTTCATTAATTTGATTAAGTGTATTGGTTTTGCTTCATATGCTCCTCACATGCTTAACGAGATATCGCAACTTCCAGCCTTACTCAGATAACTATACGGGCACTAACTCTGGCTGAATCTCTATGCAATCTCCTATTAGTCTTGACACATAGCTAGCAATTAATCGAGCTGAGGTAACTCTCCTCTCTTACCACGTCCAGCATACTGTTATAAGCATAATGTCCATTTACCTTACTGAGCCCCCACTTCCGGGGTTTCTGCTTCCCAGACCCGGGAATCGTCTGCATGTGATCAGGTCACTGACTAGTAAAGCTCCTACTAAACCGGAGTCTTCACTGTGCATGCTTATAATGCTCCTACTAAACCGGAGTCTTCACTGTGCATGCTTATAATGCCTGTTCTCATGTATTATTTTCTTTGTGCTATCTCTTCAAGTTTAATTTAAGCAGATATTATCTCATACAGGCGTCAACCGCGTCACTTGTTTTGCTCCATATTCTGAGCAATTAATTTTAGTTGTAGTGCTTAAGCTTTACCTAGCACTATAGATGTTATCTATGCTGCCCTACAACAGGTATCTTTTATCCTTGCATTAAACAAAAAATGTTTTAAAAAAGTGCTGATTACCAGATGTATACGTTTGCTTCTGTCATGCTTATCATTTCTGACAATATGTACATGTTTGTAATGTTACTCACTGTATACATGCACTCCAAAAATGAATAATTTAAAAAAAAATATATATATATATATAAATATACATGTGTGTGTAAAATTGAATCCTTTAGACCAGGGGTGCCCAAAAGGTAGATACCCAGATGTTCTAAAAGTACAACTTCCATGATGCCTTGTCATTCTAAAAGATTTCTAAAAGCATGCAAAGCATCATGGAGTTGCTTATTAAATCCTAGGTATAACCAACAGGTATTTTCCTGTTCACATTAAAGAGAAAAAAAAGAAAAAGTAAACTAGTTATAATGTCATCTGTAATGTTCTACTCCTTTGTTATCAATACAAGTTGGACAATGGACACTCAGGTCCACAAGGAAGGGATGTTGTCTAGCAGGTCCAGAAGGAAAGTTTCAGGCATCATCTTACTCTTTGCAAGTCTTTGGTACAATTTGCTGACGATGCTAGCTCCGGTGTCCACATTACTTCTTTCTTGTGTATTCTTTATGGCACATACAGAATAAACATGAAAAAAAAGTTAATTCTGGAAAACTGCTGAGACTGGTAAAATTGATGCGAGTTGTAGATCATTTAGTCACTAAGAAAAAAATGAATTCAAGAATAACTCTTTGGTATGGTCGGAGAAACAACTGGAAATGAAATGTTGTTGTCAATAGAGGGAAATTAATTCATGTCAAAGGTCTTGATTCGAGATTTCTGGAATCATTTTTAAAGAAAGCAACAGATAGACAACAGACACATGAGATGTCACAGGTCAGTAATGTGGGTAGCTAGCATTACTTGATTTCTGCTCAAGTGTGCTTAATCATAGGCGTACTAAATAAAGCACAGTTAACTAAACTTCAATTAATGAGCTTAAAATGAAAGGAAAAATAATAAAGGGTCTATGTATAGGAATATTGAGTGAAAAAATCAAATAACTATTTAATGGTATGAGCTACAATAATCACTTTAGTTGACGTTTCTTCTAAATGTATTTTTGAGTACTTGCATAATATGCATTTTATTTCTTTTTTTTGTACTTTCCACCTGTCAGCATAATGCAATACAAGATAATTCATCCAGTGTACTATTTGGCATTTTCAACAACTATCTGACATGCAAAGGAAAGCAAGTAAAAGAGAGACCTAAACACACGACGACCTGGTCTATAAAGTTTCCACACTTACAATAGACAATAGCAGTCTCACTGCTCAATTCTCTGCCATGTAGGACTTCAATCACTTTTGCTTCTGTTTATGCAGGTCTAGCCACACCTCTGCTGGCTGTGACTCATGCTCCTACATGAAAACAAAAAATATATATGTCATTTTCAATATCAGATGTTAAAGGAACACTATAGTGAATATGTATTCCTAACACTATAATCCTAGAGTGCTGTTTAGTCCTGCCCCCTCGGTTTGCAGGGTTAAGCTCTCCCTGGTGCAGAAATATAATTGTCAGTGAAAAAACATGTAACATTTCATATGGTGTCTCACCATTTGTATCATCAGGTATGTCTCACCGTACAGTACTCATCGCGGCTAGCCTTACCTCCCTGCCTGAGATCATCAGTCTTGATGATTTCAGCCAATCCAATGCTTTCCCACAGGAAAGAATTGGAAGGCTATTGCATAAGTGCAGCATTTAACCTTAATCATATACAGGAAGCTCCTGCAAAGTCTAGCAAGCTATTAACAGTGCTGGAGATAAGAAATGATAAATTAAACAAAATTTGCAATAAAGGAAGTATAAACATTAGAGCTCACTTTACAGGAAGTGTTAGGAAGGCTGTGCAAGTTACTTGCAGGAAAACTAGGGATGTATAACCAAAGTGATTTAACTCTTAAATGGCAGAGAATTGAGCAGTGAGTTTGCAGGAGCATGATCTATACACCAAAATTGTTTCATTAAATGGTTACTTGATTTCACCGATTTCAATAAAAGCTTAAAAACTATTTTTTATTTCCGTGCCTCTTCCTGACATCACTGGGGCCGCGCCAGTCCAATCACAGGCTTCTCATAGAGAAACCTGCGATTGGACCAATTAGATGTGGAACACGGCAGGAAGGGTATGTAAAATAAAAGTTTGCAATGGAGGGTGGTGGGAATGAGCGCCCATCGGGAGGGAAGGTAGGAGAGGAGAGTTAGCTTTCCTTTGCAGACGATCTACCTGTAAAGGGAAGATTTTAGCAGTTGTCAGCAACGTTAAGTGCGTGCAGGTGTTAAGTATACACAGAATTGACATTAGCCAACCCAGGAACAGAGTTATATGTGCTTATGTGCAACTAGTCCCCAGCACACAATTACAAATATTTCAGTATGGGCAATGTTTCAAGCCAAAACACTTCACATACTGACTCCTACCACCATGACCTTGTGTTTTGGTTACCAAGGCTGTCCCAAGACACTGTGCTGCCTGGGTCCAAGGATGAAATGCTGCCACTTGCCCCCTCACCAGATCCTCTCCCCAACCATTGTGTCATACATGATAATTAGAACTAAAATGAAACCTATCAAGATAATGATTAAATCAATAGATTCCATGAACATATTTAGAGCAATGCACACTAAATTAGATGTCACAACATTTATGCTTCAGAAACGGTATTAAAATATTAGCCAAGTACAATATACGTCAATCACTAACAATAATAAACCAAAAAGAAGTAAATTAAATTGAGATGTATCCATTGTGTGTAGCGTGGATGCAGAGTGGGTGTGTTTGGTTGCTGTGGTGTGTTTATAGCTTATGTAGAGTGTGTGTAAATATGTAAAGTAAAACAGGGGCTGCATTCTGTAATTTTAATTTATTCCCCCATCCCTGCCACTTACTTCACTTGGTGCAGTAGCTTTGAATATACATGATGCAGTCAGTAGCCTGGGGCCCACGGTGGCATGTCTGTTATACAAAATGACTGCTTCCTGGGCTGACAGGCAAGTTTGCAGAGCAGGGGTGGGCTGGTAACTTGTGGCCTGGGGGCAAAGACAATTTAGTGGCCTATAGTGCATTTTTAGCAACCCACCCGTTAACATCAGCGATAGACACTACACAAACTAAATATATGTGTTGATAGACAAACAATATAAATGAATACAAACAATTAAAGTGTTACACTTGGGTATTTACATGTGAACAGCCCAGGGAGCAACTCCCTGCCCACTTGACCCTTGAGCATCACTAATCAATGAGGACGATATCCCCAAACAGGCAAGCATTTAGTAAAAGGAGTTCTGAAGGATTTTCCAGCAAGGGAATGCTATGAATACATTAAATGCATAAACCTTTTATATTACTCCCATGAGCAGTAAATACATAAACTTGGTATATCATGCCAATGAGCAGTGCATGTGTGGGATGTAGTGTTTGTGTAGTGGATACAGTGTGTGTAGGGGATGTCTCATATTTGTGTATAGGAGACACAGTGTGTGTGTATGCAAGGTAGAACGTGAAGGGGGTGAGGTTATGCAGTCTGTGGTAATGCAATCTGAGTGTGTAGGGGATGTAGTGTGTAAGTAATGTTTTGTGTGTCCTGGTGATGTAGTGTGTCTGTGTTGGGCATGTTGTATGAGATAGGGGATGCAACATGTATAGGGAATGTATTATGTGTGTGCTGGTGACGCAGTCTTGTGTGTGCCCCATCTCCTGACACCCCTGTAAAGGATTATTTGGGGATTTTTTGACAGATGTGTTGCAGTCACGTTCATAATAAAGTAGGAAAAAAGCAAACAAAAAAGGGTTTCACTTGTTAATAATGTGTTGCATTTCTGTCTAATATTCCTTATTGTTATTTGTTATGAGTTATTGCTAGTGTGGCGTATGTGTCTCCTGGCTTATGAGCAGAGTACCAGTTTGCGCTAGTTTTGAATAATAATGGGCATCTTGTATGCTGTTTTTGGATGGCCAGCATTTATGTATTAGTCATTTGGAATTTGAAGGTTTATTGATAATAGGTCTGTATTTCTGTAGTGTGAGTGTTGGTGCGGAGCAGATTCCATCACTGTGTGTATAGGGGATATTTTGTGTGTATGGGAGGTAGTGAGTTTTTGCTGGGAATGCAGTTTGTAAGGGAATGTATTGTGTGTGTCTAGGAGATGCAGTGTCCTGTATTGTAGGGGATTGGGGCTTTAGATGGGGTGTAGGAATAGTGGTGAGGGGGACAGTGTAAGAATTGTGAAGGATTGGTGCTTTAGTGAGGGGATACAGGTAGTATTGTGTGTCTTTAGTGGGGGATAGTGGGAGACTGGTGCCATGGTGTGGGGGTATTATGCTGGGCATTAGACTATTGATGTGGGGGATAGGGGCAGTATTGTGGGGGCTTTAGGATGGGGGTAGAAACAGTATTGTAGGAATTGGGGCTTTGGTGGGATAAGGGCAGTATTGTGGATATTAGGGCTTTAGTGTGGGGGATATGCAGTATTGTGGGCACATACACAGTAAATTACATGTAAAAACACTAACAGACACAGTGCTTCTCTGAGGGAGCTCTGCTGCATATGAGCATTCCTTGTACAGCTCCGTTGCGAGCCTGCAGTGGTGTTTGGGCTTGAGTGACATCACATTCTGGTTTCCAGGACCATCACAGCGTGTGCAAGGGCCATACACTCACCCTTGAACAAAAAAATAAACAAAGTAGTGAGCGGACACTGGGCTCCAGGCAACATATTTTAATTAGTTACGTGGCGCCAAGGGAGAGAGCGACACATTGCTGCACTAGAGGAAGGCTGAGAAGCCACTCACCTTGCACAGTAGGACAGCCCCCTCTGCCCTCCCTAGTAATGCCACAGCCACTCTGACCTCGGAGCCCACACACAGTCTAGTTGCAAAGTGTTCTAAGGTAAAGCAAACCACTAACGTTTTGGCATGCACGGCAAGTAATATCAGAGCACTTCAGTGGAAAGGTGCATAAATCCGAGTCCCTGGCCAACCCAGGTTAGCCTCCCTGCCCCTGGATATTGTAGAATTTTGGGCAGCCTGGGCAGAGCAGCTGATGGTGGAACATGAGGACATATTATGTTAGAGAATACCAGGTGCGGTAAAATGCCACGTCCGTCAGAGTGCCGCCTGGAGCCATGGTACCATTGGACGCGCCGGACCGGTTGATGATTATAGGTCCTCCCACCCCACCACCTGCTCCTTAGATCCAATTCTCATCCGTACTCTGTCTTCTTCTCTTTCTCTACATCTCACTAAAATTCTCAATCTCTCTCTCCTCTGGCATATTTCCATCGCCCTTCAAACATGCAACTGTAACCCCAATTCTAAAGAAGTCCAACCTTGACCCTGACTCCCCGTCCAACTACCATCCTGTCTCGCTACTGCCTTTTGCATCTAAGATCCTTGAAAGAGTTGTGTATGTGAGACTGACAGACTTCCTCGAGTCCAACTCTCAGCTAGACCCACTTCAGTCTGGTTTCCATGCTAAGCACTCTCTCTACTTAACGCCAGATGCGACTAAGGTGCTGGTCCATTTCACTGTCCTTTCTCGCCTTGAATACTGTAATCCGCTTACGTCTATCTTCTGTTCGTACTCCCACCTGTGATGCTCGCCTTCAAGCCTTCTTGAGGGCTGCACCTTTCCTGTGGAACTCACTTCCTTCCTCCGTTAGATGCTCACCCAGTCTCCACTCCTTCAAAAAATCATTAAAAAACAATTTCTTCATAAAAGCGTATCAATTAAACTGTTTATAGCTCCTGACTGATTCCTTTCTTGCAACTGTCACTACTCTAATACTATCCTTACCTTTTGTGTCACTTTACTCCACTCCCTCTAGCATGTAAGCTCATTGAGCAGGGCCCTCAACCCCTCTGTTCCTGTGTGTCCAACTTGTCTGGTTACAACTACATGTTTGTTCATCCACCCATTGTAACGCGCTGCAGAATTTGTTGGCCCTATATAAATAATAACATAATAATAATAGTGTCACTTTAAATATTTGACAAGTACAATATAAGCCAGGCCTCAAAATTTCCCCTTGCAGATTAGCCATTGTTAAGTGAATATTCAGCCCTGGTGAGTGTACCATGTATCTTCCAGGCCTGTAATTACTTTTGGACCTGTATGGTAGATATAACCAATTGACATTGTATGGTATATGTATATTGTAGCATGTGACATAATATGGCTCTGTGACATGTTAAGTTAGTGGTAAGCATGAGCAATAGTATATAAGAGTATGGCAGCACTACAGATGAGGCAAAATCAAGAGATGCCAGATGCCTGGTCACGACCACACACAAATAGTCTTTTCCTGTGTGTCCAACTTGTCTGGTTACAGCTACATGTTTGTTCGTCCACCCACTGTAAAGCGCTGCAGAATTTGTTGGCGCTATATATATAATAACATAATAATAATAAATGTGTGAAAGTGCATTAATGCATCTCAATACATTAGTTAAATACAGTTACCGTCAGAGTGTTTCCTGAAGATAGGGTATTACAAGCACAAATTAATTATGTAGCTAAAAATACTGTAAAATATTTACAAAAAACAGTCTATGAAATCCTGTATGGCCTTTAGAATGTAAGAGTTTGCTTTTTTTTTAAACCTATTCTGTACTAAGGGACCTATTCACTAAGCCATGTACTTAAGTAATTTGGAAAAGTATAAGTATCCCATTCAACTGCAGACACAGCTTGCCTCTTTCAGAATGAATTTCTACCACAACTCACTGGTTTGTGAAAAAATCCCGACATTTTCAAACATAGTTTAAAGTGAGATTCACAGTGTAAGCTTTTGAGCAGGTTACTTTAAAACAATTGTATCCGATTTTACTGTCTGTCAAATTTGCTCTGTCATTATAACCATTGCTCTATGTTTCTAGGAATGATAATAACAATAATGCGTCTGTATGCAGCCATTGTTCAGTCCATTCATCCAACTTTTTGACGTTTAGAGCTATCATCAGAAACAATCCTGTCTAGGATATTTTTTCTTAGTCTAGGACTCTCTCCTGACCCTCATCCTCCAAAGTGGCACGTAAAATGGATGGGTGGGGTGCTCAGCTAAATGGGAATCCAGACCAGATTTCTATTGAGCTGAGCAGCCCACCCATCCAGTATGGGTTGACCACATGGAAGCATTATATGAGCAAAGTCCCTTCCATGTTAAAATTAGGGTAAAACCCACTAATATTGTGGTTCTGTGACGTAGTAGTGGGCTTAACACAATATGGTAATATTGTGTAAGACAAGTGATTTTAAGTAGCCTTGTGAAATGTAACATTGGAGAGAGGGAGAGAGAGAGAGTGTGTGTGTTTTGTTCCTTAATCTGTATTTTGAACAACAATCTATACACAAAATTACTGTTTTGCACTAACTTAATTTGATAAAATGTTACAAATAAAAAAAAATTCCTATTAAAACTCTGTACTGTAAGGGTTAAAAGAGCAGGGCAATTTACAGTAAACATATTTTGTAGGAATTTAAATTGATTCATAATAGACTATATAGTAATCCTATTTTCATTGCTCAACAGGGAAGGGAACATGTTGATGATAAATATCTTTCATTTTATTATTACATTTCAAATTACATCAAGCTAACATCCTACCCAGACCAGCTACAGGCCATAAATTTTATGATTAAATGTTAATGCCAGTGTTATATTTCTCCCTCAAGAAAAAAATATTGTTATTTAATATTTTTATTTGGAAACCAATTATTAATTTTGGTGTACAAAGTTATGACTTAGCATTTACTAGGTATCATAATCAGCCTGACTGTATTTCTAATATTTTTTTTCAGTAACCCATTGTACACAAAGAATTTTGACTGTTTATAACTTTGCTGCTAAAAATAGACACAATCTTTCCTTCTGTATAGTCAGTAAATAAAGTACCATGTTAAAGGGGAATGCTCAATTACCTGGAAATTATATACACGCACGTGATAACATTTGCGTACTACTTCTGTGCCAACTTGCTAAACCTTGGCCATTGTATCTCTATGTCAGGATTACAGTATGATCCAGCACGTCGAATTGTGTAACATAGTGGACTGGTAGGTAACGAATACCGGACCTTAGAATGGCTGGACTAACGTACCAAAGAATAGTCAGAAATAGCAGAGGTCAAGGGGTACAGAAAGAGACACAACGATAAGGAAAAGCCAGGGGTCAGGGATGCCAGAAAACAGGGAAGTCAATATCAATGCCAAAGTCAAATAACCAGAAAAAACAGAATCAATAACGCGCTCTCAGACAACCACAACGGAAACCACGACAGGGCACAGAGCAAGAGGAGAACTGGGCCTATATACCCCGTCTGTGGATCTGATTGGTTGTAACCGGCCTTTGACCTCAAAGGCAGTTACCAGGTTCCTATTTGCATGATTGCTGCTCAGCACAAACCCTCCTGTGGATTGATTGCTGCTTGGCACAACTTTTCCTATCAGGACAGTAAATGCCATTACTCACATTTTTATGTGCAGATGAATACCTGATTGCAGCATTGCTTACCTTGCCATGCCAAAGCTGAAAGCAACGCCAATCTCACATCCACAATCCCAAACCTGCAGCCCACTTTCCTTGCAACATGGATGCGAAAAAATAAACATGTGTTAATGATGCAATAAACTAACCGATGTTCATGATCTTTTTAAGTCTTTTGAACTAGTAACAGAGGGAAGCTATGAAATTTGCATATCAAACATCTCTAATCCATCTCTAATCTAGTACTAACATTCAAGCAAGCCCCCAATGTACAAGGCATAAAGTAACCCCCTGTGGTCATTTTTACCTTATTTGGGCCTCATGAGTAAAGTGTACCTGATACCCTTGTGGTCAATGTGGGGATTACTCCTTTTGATTTAGTTGGACTCTAGACATAGACTTGTCTATGAATAATTATCATTGGGCACAAACAACTGTAAAAAGATGTGATTTTGTCCTGATATTTCCCCATCTGCACCCATCAACTTACTCGTAAATAAAAATAAATAAATATATATATATATTTTTTTTTTTTTTTCATTTACAACTAATATTAAGGTTCTTTTTCAATTTTCCTACACCGGATCCAGCTTTGCTGTTCTTTTTCAGAAAGATTATTACACTATCCCACCTGACTTAAAGGCCCAGTTTGGGTGTCATGACAACTTCATCAAATTTAAGTTTTTGTGGTGCTAGGAGGTCCCTGGCGCTGGCTCACCTTAAGGTGTTAAACCATTTTCCAATGGTTTAACCCCAAAGTCTGTGTTCCACCCCGAATCTCTCTGCCTCTCTGTCGTTCTGTTTTCTCAAAATCGGGAAACCATAGGTCTCCTGCAGAATTGGCGGTGGCACCGCTGATTGACTAAGATGTTCAGCTGACACTCTCAGCCAATCAGTGACTCCCAATTCATAAAACTGGCTTGAAAAAAAAAATTACAGCCAGTTTATGAATGGTAAGGCATTGATTGACTGAGAGCGTTGGTTCACCGCTCTTAGTCAATCAGCGAAGCCACTGCCCGATTCTGCAAGAGCCTTCTGGTTTCCCCAGATTTTCAAATGAGGAAAGGACAGAGATGCAGGGAGATTTAGTGCAAGAGCACAGACTTTGGGGTAAACCGTAAAAGAATTCTGGCAAACACAGGGACATAAATAGGTGCAATAGGTCCTTATCCTGCACTTCTTATCCTGCTATTAAACCTCAACCTCTGCATATAGATATTCAAAATTAGATTATTTTTTTTTGCTTTATTCTTCTACTTTGCAGGACCGATCTTTGGGATTAGCAGTGAAGGTGTTTAGTTATTGTAGTGCATAGATAGCAGTAATTAAGGCTTACGTTATCACGACTATACCCTATATTCTAGCTTCGCTAACCTTCTGATATCCAGAAATGGAACCTTGTATAAAAGCTTGTATAAAACTTGATTTACCTCACCCTTTTAACTACTCTTTATGCACTGTCATTATATATTCGCTTTTGCTTAATAGATAAACTGCGATACAGAAAGGCATTTATCTACCGGTCTAGATTTCATTATATCTAGACATTTAGGTGATATCCCCATTTCTTTTCCATCTGTTTTCCACCTACAAGATATATCTAGCTGCAGAGATAATTGCTACAGACAGCTACTTATCTCTATTCAGTTACACTTCTTACTCAGGGGCTCGATTTTATTAAAGACACGGAGGCTCATATTATGCATAACTCTTTCTTTATTTCCTCAGCAGCAAAGATAGAGGAATATAAATATATCAAAAATGAAAGAAAAAACTGCATAGATACACAGGCAACCAATCACATAACAGAGGAAGTGACTATATAAAGCCTGTGTCTCCCACAATCCCCCTCTTTCTTTGCTGCTTCCTCAGACAGCTAAGTACCTTGCTTGATCCACTGTATTTTATTTGGTGTACTTTGCATTTACTTGGTGTTATGCTGTACTGATGTTGTACTTTTATTATGGTTATGTGATATTTTTGCACTGTGCTTATTCTCACTTCTTTTGAGTGTGTGATATCCTACTCTGTTTTTCTTCTGTCAGCTGCCTGCTTGGTGCAGCTCCTATCCTGTCCCCTGCGCTGGTGCCTCCCTCCCCTCACCCCGCCCGCCGCGACCGCTCTGTCGGCCGGCGGGTGCTATTCAGTCCCAGGTCGGCTTTCAGCCGCGGCTCTCTCTGATACTGCCGCGGCTGTGCTCTGTTTCCCTTGATCGCGGGCTGCCCGCGCGGGTAGGGTGCGCGCGCCCCTTCCCCCGCCGGGGTCCTGACCGCGATCAATCTCCTGCACGTGCGGCGGCCATTTTGGGCGGTCCGTCGGCTGATCGGTCGCTCACTCTGCTGCTGCCGTGCGGCCTGTCTCCCCGGTCTGGGTCCCCTGAGTGCACCAGCGGGCAGGTTTCTTACTGTGTTCCTCTGTGGGTTACTCAACCCTTTTACCATCTAGTTTAGTTTATTCTAGCTACCTTCCGTTTTTGCTTATCTATATATTTCGATTTCTTAAAGTCATATTACTACAGTTTTAACTTGATTCACTTAAAGGTGTATTCCCCTGTGGTTTCACCATGCAGGATAAGGAGGATGGGCCTGTTGGCACCCCTAGTGATTTTAATATTGATAACCCTGAGGGTGCCATGGCCTCCCAAGAATTTCAGGCCCTGTTGGATGCCACTATGGCTTCTTCATTACAAAAGGCTTTTGCTTCAGCCATGGGTGCTGTTTCTTCCTCCTTTTCTCAGTCCCTGCATTCCATGCTTATGCCCTCACTGCCTACCCCTACCCTCCAGGGTACTGGGTCCCCTTCCTCCGCCCAGACTGTGCCTGGTACCCGTAAGGTGAAGGCGAAGTCTAAGCACGTTGATTCCCACTCCTCGATGCAGGTGTTACCTGCCATGACTGACACACTGGATGTGGTCACAGACAGCGCGCACCCCACGCGCAAAAGAGCCCCTGGCCGGGCTAAAAAGGCTAGATTGTGGAAAAGGGCTAGAGCCCTAGATGATGAGTCGGATACCGACCGGAGTGTGGAACGTGACTCTGATATTATGGAGTATGACTCCTACGATGAGGGCGGGTCGGACGAGGAATTGCCCTCCGCGGAGCTTGCCCCCTCTGGGTCCTCTGCCGTTGCCCTAGGCCAAGTTAAGATCCCCCCTGGGGACAGTAAGGCCATTTTAGACCCCCAGGGAAACCCACTGTTCGACCCTGACGACCTGCGTCACCCACGGTCAGCAGAGTGGGTCCCCCCGGACCATATTGCGCAATATGTGGCTAAACGCCTGCGCACACCCCTCTCCAAGGAGGGTCGCAACAAGTTGCGTGCCGAATGCCCTAGGCCCTCTCTCCCGGGCTCGGCCTGTAAGACTCCGGATATTGACCCCCAAATCGCCCAGTTTCTGAATAAATCAGGCTGGAAGCCCAAGAAGGGTTTGGATTACTCCCTCAAGGGATGCCAAGATAAGATATTGGATACCCTGGGCCCTCTGTCTAAGCTGTACGAGCTGCTAGATGCCGCTAGGGCTGGAGACTCGGTTATGGATGTCGATGTGGCCATTGGATGGGTCCAGAGGGCGATCTGCCTCTTGGGGAATGCAAATACCGCCATGTCTTCTGAGAGGCGTAAGGCGATTCTCCTTAAAATCGATCCCAAATTGGCTGCCATGACGGTGGCGGAACCTGACCCCTCTGACGAGGGTTTACTGTTTGGAACCTCTTTCGTGAAGGACCTTGGTTCCTATGTAAAGACCTTTACGGCCATTGACAAGGCCCAGGCGAATATGAAGCGCATGTTTGCGCCCAAGGTTTTCGGAGGGGCCGGGCGTAGCAGGAACCGTCCACCCGGCCGGGGCTTCCGTGGCTCGTTCAGGGCCTCCAGAGGTTCCTTCTTTCCTTCCCGAGGATTTCAAGATACGAGGTCGCCTCCTTTCTTCCCAGCCAGAGGGAGATCCTGGGGCTCCAGGTATCCCCGTGGTGCCGCTTCGGGCAGACGCCCTTATGGTGAGTACCCATTTTTCCCCTCTCGATCATGTACGGGTGGCAGGGAGGCTTGCCTTATTCTACCATGGGTGGACAAATATAACCTCAGATGCTTGGGTTCTGCAATGTGTAAAGGGTTATCACCTGGAGTTCGTTTCTATGCCTGTCCAGGTTCGCGTCCCCAGAGAGTTGTCCCTCCCACAGGATCAGGACGTCATGATTTCCAAGGAGGTAGAGGAGATGCTCACGAAAGGTGCCATAGAAGAGATGCCGTTGGCCTCTCCGGGCTTCACGAGCAATCTTTTTCTGGTGCCAAAGAAAGGGGGCGGGGTTCGTCCCGTGATAAATCTTCGTCCCCTCAACGCATTTCTCCACTACCAACATTTCCAGATGGAGGGTATACACTGCCTCAGAGACCTCCTTCGGCAATCAGATTGGTTGGCCAAGTTGGATCTGAAGGACGCATACTTTACAGTCCCCATCGCGCTGGACTGCAGGGATTACCTCCACTTCACGTGGCACGGTCGACGCTGGCGCTTCACGTGCCTGCCGTTCGGTCTCTCGTCGGCCCCTTGGTGTTTCACCAAACTCATGAAGCCAGTAATGGCTTACCTTCGTACCCGTGGGGTGCGACTGATCGTTTACCTGGACGACATATTGATCATGTCCCAATCCAGGGAATCTCTGCTGTTACATTTGGGTTGGACAACCAACCTTCTCCAAAATTTGGGTTTTCTGATCAACTGGGACAAGTCGGTCATGATCCCTACCCAGTCTATAGAATTCTTGGGTTTCCAAGTGGACTCCATCAGGCAATTCCTGTACTTGCCGGAGTCCAAGATGAAGGCCATTCAGAAGGAGCTCCGAAGGGCTCTTCGGGTGCCGGATATGTCCGTCAGGCAACTGGCAAGGATTATCGGCCTTCTGGCGGCTTCGATTCAGGCGATCTTTCCGGGCCCGCTACACTATCGTGCCCTCCAACGACTCAAGGGTTCACACCTGCGTTCGGGCCACTCCTACGAGTCCCGAATACGGCTGGACGACGAGTCCAGAGACGAGTTGGTATGGTGGTTGGCACACATGGAGGCCTGGAACGGACGGGCCATCTTCGGCTCGATCCCGGATGTCGTAATAGAATCCGATGCCAGCTTACACGGCTGGGGTGCTCGTTGTGGAGACGTTTCCACCGGAGGCAGATGGTCCGACATAGAGAGGTCCCTACACATCAATTGTCTGGAACTGCTGGCGGGGGCCTTCGCGATACGCAGTCTGACCCCAGGCCGGGCAGACTGTTGCGTGCTCCTCAAGATGGACAATGTGTCGGCAGTCCGGTACATAAATCATCTTGGGGGCACCAAGTCCAGAATGTTGGCGCTATTGGCGAAGGATTTCTGGCAATTTTGTCTCCTCAACAACGTCTCGGTGCAGGCGGAACACATCCCAGGCCTGGACAATTCGGGAGCGGATTGGAATTCCAGGCACTTAAGAGACTCGGGAGATTGGC
The DNA here is from genome assembly GCA_933207985.1 of Pelobates cultripes. NCBI lineage: Eukaryota > Metazoa > Chordata > Amphibia > Anura > Pelobatidae > Pelobates > Pelobates cultripes. Next base: position 279,813,458 of record OW240912.1, read on the forward strand.
ACTTGCACGTTTCGGTTTTCCGAGGTCTGGACAGTCTCTGGGGACGCTTCGAGTTGGACCTGTTCGCTTCACGTCTGAACACTCAACTCCCTGCGTTTTACAGCTGGAGGCCAGACCCGGCAGCAGTAGCGACGGACGCCTTTCTCCAAGACTGGCCTCCGGGACGCCTGTATGCCTTCCCACCGTTCAACATGATCGCTCGCACGATATCGAAGTTGATCCGGCACGATTGCTGCCTGGTACTGATCACACCTCTTTGGAGGTCCCGTCCATGGTTCCCACGCTTGATGGAGTTGTCGATAGACTACCCCAGACTGATTCCGAGCTTCCAGGATCTCCTCCTGGATCCGGATGGGAACTCGCACGGACTGGTGCTCCGACACCAGCTACCTCTGATGGCGTGGCTCCTTTCAGGGGTACCTGGGTTGTCCCGAACGTTTCGCGGACGACTCTACAACTCCTCGATAACGCCTGGGCTCCAGGTACGCGATCGGCCTACCGCTCTTCATGGGGCTCATGGTCTGGTTGGTGCATGGAACGGGCAGTGGATCCCGTATCTGCCCCTCTCCATCTGATTTTGGAGTACCTCACTTTTCTGTTTGATTCGGGCAAGGCGTATCGAACTATCAACCTTTTTCGTTCCGCTATATCAGCTGGTCATGTTGGTTTGGATGGTTCGCCCGTGGGCAGACACCCCTTCGTGTGTCGCCTGCTCAAGGGCATTCGCCTCGCCCGTCCGCCCAAGGCTCGTTTCTCTGCCTTTTGGGACGTTAACATTATGCTTCAGTTTCTGTCTTCCTGGTACCCGAACCAGGGGCTGACCCTTAAGCAACTGTCTTCCAAGTTGGTTATGTTGCTTTGTTTGGTTTCATGTAAGAGGGTTTCTGACGTTAGGGCCCTTGATTGGGACACCGTTACCTTCTCCCCTGAGGGTGTGACTTTTAACATTTCCAGACGGACTAAATCTGCGTCAAGGTCTTTCGTGTACCCTAGATTCCAAAGATGTCCGGCACTCTGTCCAGTGGAGTGTTTGAAGGTCTATATGGAGGTGACCCGGCCTCTTCGCTCACCAGATCTACGACCTTTGTTCATTTCTTTTCGTACACCGCATCGACCTGTGTCGACACCGACCCTGGCGCGTTGGGTGCGTTGGCTTTTGTCTGCGGCTGGTATAGACACGTCTATCTTTACACCCCATTCGGTGAGGGGTGCTATGGCTTCCAAGGCTTCGACAGTCGGCTGTCGTCTGGAGGACATCATGCGTGCAGCGGATTGGTCTCGAGAGTCGACCTTCCGTGACTTCTACTTCAGACCTATTGAGCACATCGCATCTCAGGTGATAGCACAGCTTTGAACTTGCATAATATGAGCCTCCGTGTCTTTAATAAAATTCCCAGATTTTACTATTAACATGACGTAAAGTCATGATTTTATTAAAGACACGGAGGCGAGTATTATTCCCTCCCACCCTCCCGGTGTGGGGTATGGAGCGAGATGCGATTGGTGTACTCAGGTATGTTGAGATTTGGCCTGCCTTGTGAGTACTTCATGTGTTGTATTGCATATACTGATTAATTATGTCTATTATATTTTTCAGATTTCATTCCTTTAACCATATGAATGGTCGTTAGTTTTGTATTGGTAAGTCCACAGTTTGGAGTTTGGTTATTACCATATTTCTCTCTCTTTTTTAGCTTGAAATTGTCGGATTGTTCCAGTTCCCGGTTTTGGCCAAGCAAGATATCGTTTTACTTACCTGGTCTTCGGTTTTCGCAAGAAAGAGGGGGATTGTGGGAGACACAGGCTTTATATAGTCACTTCCTCTGTTATGTGATTGGTTGCCTGTGTATCTATGCAGTTTTTTCTTTCATTTTTGATATATTTATATTCCTCTATCTTTGCTGCTGAGGAAATAAAGAAAGAGTTATGCATAATACTCGCCTCCGTGTCTTTAATAAAATCATGACTTTACGTCATGTTAATAGTAAAATCTGGGAATTACGGTGTTACAATTTTTTGTTACCATCCAACTCTTGTAGCGCAATCTAGCAGTTTATTTAGAACATACATCTAGACCAGGAGTTCCCAATTAATTTTTCCCATGAAACCCTTTGACATAATGTATGAACATCGTGGAAACCCCCCCTGAAAAAAAAAAGTGCCGTTTTTTTGAATGTGTCAGTGTGTATATCTGTGCTTGTATGTGCCAGTGTGTGTATGTGTATATCTGACACACAGATACACACACACATTTTGACACACAGTGTGCATGTGTGTGTGTGTGTGTGTGTATGTATGTATCTATCTGTGTGTCAAGGTGTGTCAAAGTGTGTGTATCTGTGTTTGTATGTGTCTGTGTATCAAGGTGTGTGTATCTGTGTTTGTATGTGCCAGTGTGTATGAATCTGACACACAGATACACACACACTGGCAGAGAGTGGCACACAGATACACACACTGACACAGATACACACACCTTGACACAAAGTGTGTATCTGTGTGTGTATGTATCTGTGTGTCAAGGTGTGTGTATCTATGTTTGTATGTGCCGATGTGTCAAGGTATGTATATCTGTATTTATATGCGTCAGTGTGTGTATCTCTGTGTCAGTGTGTATCTGTGTGTGTGTACGTGTATATGTATCTGACACACAGATACACAAACACACAATGAAACACAGATACACACTGACACACACATACACACACATCTTGAGTCACAAATACACACACACTCAGATACACATAATAACATATACACACAATTGCACCCACAGATACACACTGGCACATACACACACTGACACATACAGACACACACACACTGCTACACACACACAGGCACATACAAACACACTGATACACACTGGCACATACACACACACTGACACATACACAAACCTTGACACACAAATACACACTCAGACACACATACTCTTTGACAGACACATACACGCTCACTGACAAACACACATACTCTTTTACAGACACAAATACACGCTCACTGACAAGCACACATTTACTCTCATTGACAAACATACATATACTCTTTGACAGACACACAAACTCCCTAACAGACACTCATACAATTATTTTTATCTTTATTATTAATTTTTATCTTTAGGAGTGCTGGCATGGAGTCCCTGTGGTCCAGGTGGGCGCTGTTGAGCGGTCCCTGGGGACCAGTGGGGCTGCTCAGCAGCTGGCGTGAGGGCGGCGAGGGAGCAGTGATCTCTCTGCTCAGCTCCCACACACGCCTCTTAGTGATGCCGGAGTGACATCATATTCCGGCTCCAGCATCAATGCTGTGCGTGCGAGGGAGCTGAGCAGGGAGATCACTGGTCCCTCGCCGCCTGTGGCCATTTTATTTTTTTTATCTTTTGGCGGAACACCAATTGAGAAACTCTGATCTAGACTTCATCCTCAGTGACTTTCGTTTCTATTCTCCACTATTTTGAATTTTTCTAGTATATGTAAAATCCATATAGCAAAATTTTTGTACTAATACCACCCCCTTTTGTTCTCCCGGGTTTTTACCTTTTTAATTATACTTATTAAATGTTATATTTTATATGTGTTATTTTACTATATCAGTGATTCCATTAGGACAGATTATGCTCTCTCGCTCTCTTATCTAAATTGTCCCCAAGGGTTATTTCTCGTATATATATCTATAGCTTCCTACATGTTCTTTTTTGTAATTCACTTTGCATTTATTTACTAACAAACAAGTTATGGAGAATTAAAATCCAAATGGTAAATTAAGGTCAGCTTGTGTTGCAGTATAGAATAATCCAGTAATTTGCATATTTACTCTGCTATTGCTTGGTTAACAATCTCCTACTGACTACAGATTTGCAATTTCCTGGTGAATTCCACACATATCTCACAGTTTAATGAAAACCCTAACACTTGGTGTCAATGCTCGGTCTATTCACTAAACGGTGATTTGCAGCGAGCAGGAAACCCACATTCAAACTTCAGGCTGGAATGGGTGAAAGAAATCCACCCTCCAGCCCAGCCTGAACAGCAAAGCTCAGCTCCCCATCCACTCAGTGTGCACAGGACTAGAGCCCCAAAGCATGTCGGGAGCTCGTGTCCGCGCACAGGATTGTGGGAGCTCGGAACGCCAGGCTCAGCGGATGACGCATGCGCCGTGTCCCCGCCGCGCGGCATTGTGGGTCGCGATGTGAGTGGCGCAGGGTCGGAGTTGCCGCCATCTTGTCGTCATTGGTTGGCTGCTGTACGGCGCAGGCCGCAGGTCGGAATTTACCGGACGAACAGCCGCCGTGTGCCGGTTTACCCACTCCAGTGTCACCGCGGGGACATGGGCCGCTCGCGCAGCCGCAGTTCGTCCAGGTCGAAGCACGTGAAGAGCAGCAAGCACAACAAGAAGCGGAGTCGGTCCCGGGAGAAAGAGCGGGTCAGGAAACGCTCCAAGTCCCGGGAGAGCAAGAGGAACCGGCGCCGGGAGTCTCGGTCAAGGTCTCGGTCTAACACGGCTTCCCGCAGGGAACGGGAGAGGCCATCTTCCCCGCCGGACAGGATCGACATATTCGGGCGCAATCTGAGTAAGAGGAGCTCCCTGGACGAGAAGCAGAAGCGGGAGGATGAGGAGAAGAAGCTGGAGTACGAGAGGCAGCGGCGGATGTGAGTGTGTGGCTGGGAGTGCTGGGGGTGTGGGAGTGCGAGTGCTGGGGGTCTCTGTGATGGAGCAGGCCCTGGCTAGCGCTAATCTGGCTTGGGCCTAGGGTGACTGCACATGGCATCATGGGAAACGTAGTGCAGAGCAGCTGGAGTGCCATTGAGGGGCTGAACTGCGGCCATGTTATCTGTAAAATGCAGCTTAATCCCACTGGGGCAGGCCAGGCCTAAAGGGAGGTAGTTTTGACATTCTGGACAGGCAAGCCATGTGGTAGTTCTGCAGTGGGGCTATTATTTTTTTTTTGTTGTTGCATTGATCATTTTAGGTGAATTGTTAAAAGGCGGAGTATTATGTGAAACCATAAAAGTTTGAAATGCCAAACAATTAGGCGTCACAGATCTTGAAATTCCAGTGCAATTAAAGTATACCAAAAGGCAAATTTAGGACTACAGTGAAGATGGCAGTACCTTTCAGGGAGAGATTCAGGTAAGCATAGCTTCTCCCACTGGCTTCTACAACACAAGTTCTCCTATAAACTTTTTATTATTATTATTTTTCAGCAAAATATGCAGACTCCAAAAAGTGACAAGTGTTTAGTCCATGTTTTTAACTGCATTAATTGGGTTAGCAAGTCAGGTGACATGTTCAACCAATAAATTCAGTTGCTTTTTAAATCTTTCACCCATTGCAGGTGGAAGTTAAAACATTTAACTGTGACTGGCTGTGGAACAGAATCAAGCCAGCAGCTCACACTGATCCCTAATTGGCTGAACTTTTTGGCTGCAAATCTAGAAGATGTAACATGTGGAGTTTTATGTCCAGAGTGTTTCTCTTAAAGTGGCACTGTCGACTTGCGGCCACTTTGCATAATTTGCGCAGACTCATGATGGTGACTTCGCCACTCTTACGCAATGGGTAAATCTTCCGCTGTCTAGAAGTGCCAATCTCCAACCGTCACCAGTGCAAGGAATTGGTACTGTCTATGGAGGATCCTGCAGGACCCTCCATATACCTCAATGTTGCATTCTCGTGCAAGAGTACATCAGTGTTGTCATCTCCTGTCGCTGAAGCAGACCTGCTGGAATTGTCCGCTAGACCAGATTAGTGTAATTTAAACTTGCGCTGCATTAAAATACCAACACTACAAACAAACATGCCCCTACATTTAAACACATAACTTCACATAAACACACACTTGCATTCAAACACCAACACTACACACAAACATACAACTGCATTCACACACACATGCTCCATACAAAACATGCCTACATTCAAACACAAATGCAAGTATGAGAAAAAAGTAGATCCAGCTTTATCCCCTATAAAGCATTGTGTGAGTTGCACAACAGTTGGTCTACCTTTCGGCCTTTCTTGCGCAAGAGGAGGTCCAAAAAAGGTTCTTGTGCCAAGGCCCTCTCTGTATTTTTTTTTTTTTTAATATCTATTATTATACCAGCCTCATGGGCAACTCCAGCTTCTTCCAACTGGTCCTCTTCTACCGACAACAATGCTCTACTCTTGCACAAGAGTGCAGCATTGAATTCTTTGAGGAGTCTCATCGGATTGTCCATAGACAGTTCAGTCAACAATCAGTTTTCCTGGCACTGCAGGTCCTCCTCTCCCTCCCAATCCCTGGTTGCTGAAGGGGTGAAAACCCCTTCAGGTCACTTACCTGAGACCCCGCCGATGTCCCTCGGCGTTGGTTTCTGCTCACCACCGCTCCTGCCAGTCATTACGTCGGCTGGTGGGCGAGACTGATCCCGCCCACCGGCCAGGGAGGTGGAGTTAACCCTGCAAGGGAATTATTGCAGTTTATAAAAAAAAAACTGCAATAATTACACTTGCATGGTTAAGGGTTGTGGGAGTTGGCACCCAGACCACTCCAATGGGCAGAAGTGGTCTGGGTGCCTGGAGTGTCCCTTTAAGCTGTAGTTGTTCTGGTGACTATAGTGTCCCTTTAAATGAACAGAATATTGTCAATCGGCCCAAAAGGTGACTGTTAATCTGTATCGACATTGCACCTGGAAAAAAGTATATCGGTCTCAGTATATCTTTTGCCTGGGATGGAATTTCACTGAAATTCCAACAAAGTCAATAAGAGTATTTTCTAAATATTTTATTTTTACGAAATTCTCATTTTGTAGGAGAGCGAGGTGAGAGTGCCATTTTAAGCAGCTGTTTTTTTTTTTTATTAAAAGTGGTCCTGTTGTCGAGCTTGTAATTGCAAGTTGTATCTTACTAGCCAGGCGTACTCATCACTACAAAACTCCCTTTGCACTTCTGCATAATTTCTGCACATGAGGAGGGCAGTTCTGCAGTGAGACCTAGGAATAGGGCAGCAGGATATATAGACACTTTGACCTCAAATGGTTCATGCACCATGAATCATTTCGTAGCCTAGACTGTGGATGCATTATTGGCATTGCAGTATGCATTGTGTAGCGGTTAGTGGACTCCATGATTGTAGTCTTTAGCACTATGCCAATGAAGTAGCAGCAAAAGCTAAGAAAGACAGTAATTAAAGGACCACTCTAGGCACCCAGACCACTTCAGCTTAATGAAGTGGTCTGGGTGCCAGGTCCAGCTAGGCTTAACCCATTCTTTTATAAACCTAGCAGTTTCTGAGAAACTGCTATGTTTATGAATGGGTTAAGCCTTCCCCCATTCCCTCTAGTGGCTGTCTCATTGACAGCCACTAGAGGCGCTTGCGTGTTTCTCACTGTGATTTTCACAGTGAGAGCATGCCAGCGTCCATAGGAAAGCATTGAGAATGCTTTCCTATGTGACCGGCTGAATGCGCGCGCAGCTCTTGCCGCGCGTGCGCATTCAGCCGACGGGGCGGATCGGAGGAGGAGAGGAGGCAGAGAGCTCCGCCCAGCGCTGGAAAAAGGTAAGTTTAACCCCTTTTCCCCTTTCCAGAGCCGGGCGGGAGGGGGTCCCTGAGGGTGGGGGCACCCTCAGGGCAATATAGTGCCAGGAAAACGAGTATGTTTTCCTGGCACTATAGTGGTCCTTTAATATAATGGGAAAAGCTTTTCACCTGTATAAATTTGCAAGTATGTTTATTAGTATAATGATAAAATTGTAATAGTTTACGATATTAATTACAGTGAAATCATGGAACCCATACATTATTTGCAATGCTGTGAGAACTACTTATTTTAGCTTTGTTGAAATCTAAATCTTATTCCTTACAGCAGGCAACAAGAAATCGAAGAAAAACTCATCGAGGAAGAAACAGCACGACGTGTGGAAGAATTGGTTGCCAAGCGTGTAGAGGAAGAATTGGAGAAAAGGAAAGATGAAATAGAAAGAGAGGTTCTGCGCAGAGTCGAGGAAGCTAAACGCATCATGGAAAAACAGTTGCTCGAGGAACTCGAGCGACAGAGACAGGCTGAACTAGCTGCCCAGAAAGCCAGAGAGGTAACGCTCGGTCGTTTGGAAAGTAGCCACAGTCCATGGCAAAACTTTCTCAGTTTTTTCTTTTTTGGTTTTGCTCTCTTTGATATGTAATGAGTAGGCATTTCATTTATGGTGTTTAACACTTAACTTTCAGAGCTCTGAGCTGGTTAAATGTCATTGCTCTTTTCTTGTACCCTTTGGTATAAAGGGGGTTTACAGCCTGTTTGTTTGGTTCCACTTCCCTCCTATACCAATGAGGTTCATTGTAAGTTTGTTTAATGTATCAGAAACTTTTGCCATGGCTGTAGTATTTTATACATTTGAGTCCACTCCAAATCCTTTAATTGAATACTGTAGCAAATGTTGACTGATGTGCCATGCCATTGAAAGAAATGAAGCATTTGGCCTATGAGCTACAGTAACTGGAAATGAACTTTTTTTTTAATATAATTTTTTTTTTTTTTTTTTCATGAACCAATTGTTAGCCATTTTGTTTCTTTTTTTCACAGCCCTGGGGTTTATTTCCTTTTTAATCTAAACTTTTAAGCACTCTTGCTATTAATGTGCTTAATAATTTTGTGATAACCAGTTATTTGTCCAATCCATTAACAAATCTGAGTACCTAGTCATAACATCCTTTTCTCCTCTAGATATCTCTGAAGAGACTCTAATCCAAATTGTGTATATAAAAATATTGCTTTTCAGCAGGTGGAGCAAAAGCTGAAAGTATATCAGTTATTGGCTACCGAAACCTATTGTTTTCTGTACTGATCACTCCAGAATTGATGCACAATAAATTTCCTTTACAGTTTTGACACATTGCCAGATTTGAAATTGACTCGATTCTACTCAGTGAGTTCAGAATACTTAATTAGGCAGTTAATCTGCATGTTTTATCTATTACATCTATTTCCCTTTATTGTTTGGGTACTTGTTTTTACATTTTTAGGCTTCTGTGTCTTTACTAACGTCTAACTATGCGTCTTATGCTTAAACATAAGTTATACGATTATGCTTTAAGTTGTAACATAGATATAAAAAAAAAAAGTAAAGAAGGTTTTGCATTCCCCCTAGTTGTATGGGAAATGGTTGAAGAATGCAAAATCAAGCGGTAGGCCTTGTGCTAGCAAAGTTGCGGTCAAACTTGTAGTCGTCAAATTAAAGGTATTTCAATTGTTTCCTCCTTTCAGTGACTCCCTTACTCTGGTAAGGTATTTCAATGAAGTGTGTGGCAGAAAGGGATATATACACATGTAGTAAAATATGTACTAGAACTAGTCTGTAGATTGACATTCACCACATGGCTGTAGCAACCATCTATTTCACATGTTTCATTTTCATGCAGTACCAGAGGGCTCACCTGATTGGAAGGGTGCATAACAATAAAATATCCTACTAAATATTTTTTTTCATCTTCAGTTACTTTAAATATTATTTGATTAACAGGTTCCTGTTAAATATGCACTTTGTTAATTACAGCAATTTGTGGAGTTTTGTTTTGGCAAGCATGTCACAAGCACACATGCTGTATTCATCTACATCCTTTGCCGTTGCCATTTTACATATACAATTTCCTCATTGTGGTGTCTGCATTATTACTTCGCCATTGATAAGAATATGAAAAATAGCTGAGACTTTTTGGAATTTATTTTAAAGGTGCATTCCCCTTTAACGCAGACCTTTAAAATGAGCTCATTGTATTTTGGGTGTAAATATTTAGCCTATTTTGGAAGTATGTGTAGTCGATCTATAAAACCAGATCATTTAAAACCAAAAGAGAGATTACAAGCATCTTGTTTATTTAACTTTGCTTGTGTGAATTAATGGATTGCACCTTTAAAGAAACATAACAATTTTCTTTTCTTTTTGTTTTTAAATCCCCTGGTTCCTCAACATATGGATTGATAGTTGTGTTTGGTTAACAATTATTGTTTGTATGTTATGAATTGTTTGCCTTAGGAATGATGAATTAAATATTTTTGTTCCCTCTTACAAATGAACATCTGCATTCCTCAGTTCAGCCTTCCTTTTATGTTTCTTATAATTGGTTGAGCTGCCGATGGCAGGTGTTGCCAAGCTAACAGTACAAATCATTTTAAAGAGGAAGCTGGCGCGTATGGCAGCTGAGGAGCACACTCTGCAGGACACTGGACAAGACAGTAAATATTCAACTTTTAATGCTGATTAAAGGAGTATAGGTAAAGAATACGTAGGTATACGTTATTGGTGAGACAAATTATTCCCTTTATCTTTATATTTAATTTTTCTTTTTAATTTCATAAATGCTACCCAGTTCTGTAGTTGTCCTTGTTGATATGTGTGACTTTTTTTAGACATAAAAAAAGCAAAATCTTTAATGGTTAGGACTTGCTAGGGAGGGTTTAATTGGTTGCTGTTTGGATTGGGAGGGTTGAGCTGAATTTAGTGCTAGAAGATGTCTGTAGTGAATTCTCAATTTCATGTTTTCTTTCTGTTTTGTTTTGGTTTTTGTTTGTTTTGTTTTTGGTTTTTTGAAAAAGAAAAATGGTGGCTCTTGTGCTGCCCCTTAAATCCCTAAAAGAGTTAAGGCAGATTATAGGAAGATAAAAACAAATAAATACCACCTGTTTTTAATATTTCCTTGTGTCCTCCATTTAGGAAGAAGAACGTGCTAAGCGTGAGGAGCTAGAGCGAATACTTGAAGAAAATAACCGTAAAATTGCTGATGCACAGGCTAAACTGGTAAGACTTTTCTTTCTATTTGTAAACCAATTTTTAGTGGAATTACCTATCCAGTTCAATTGGCTACTTTCTGAGAGATAGATATATATTTATATATATATCTTTTTTTTGCAGTGTAACAATTTACAAACATGCCATGACATCGTTGACAAGCTTTCAATAGCACACATATTTATACATAGGTTTGGCATGTAAGGGAAGTGCACTATTTTAAAATATATTGAGAATAAGTGTGAATCAAAACAGATAGAAATGATAATTCTACTGAGAATTTTGATTGCACAAAAGGAAAACAAGGAGAAAGCCACCAAGTAGATTAGTCACTAAGCTCATGACAGTAGTGCTTTAAGTCAGGATGCATAAGATAGACAAACTGTAATTATGCATTATGCTGCAAACAGTAGCTTGGAAAAATAATAGTGGTAACTGAGCAAGTGTTTATGCTCGGGTCAGCTGAACACAGTCAACTCAGCCCACACCTGTATCTGCAAATCTGGGTTTAGGAAGGTGCGTTAGGGGAAAAAAAGGGCTTACTGGGGCGCAGCATCGTGCAGCATCACCGCAGCCCCAGGCGTGATCGGGAACCAGCTTCAAACACCAGCAGGCCCCCTCATTATCTCTAAACAGAAGCCTCCGGGTCCCGGGTGGCGGTACTGTACTCTGGTGTGTGGGTTGCGGATGGTTATACGTAACTTGGTTCCTCGCTGAGGAGAACGGCACTGAACAGATACATTGGCTGGGGGCTGTGCTGGAAACGGTCAGTGTAGGCTGCTTTCGACGATCTTCCCAGCTCCTCCAAAACTGCTGACACGTGGCTTTAAACGATGCAGAAAATTGTGTTTCCCATTTTTGAGCAGCAGTAGCTGTGCTGTCTGCCATCTTGGACAGGCCACATGTAAGCCTCCTTCACAGGAGTAAGTATATACTTGGTGGAGGCTGGGACAACACCAACCAGCCCAGAGGAGAGGGTGGGTGGGCGGGGGTAGTACGGGACTCTGAGCATCCACAGAGAAGCAAATCCAGGGCATCACAGTCAAAGAAATCGGACGATTTTCCCACCAGGCCACAACAGGTTAGAGGCCTCAGCCGCTCTGCACGTGAATGACCGGTTCGGATACCCACTTCAGATTTGCTCAGAAGTACCAGACGAGGGTACTCGTGGTAAAAGTCCAGTTTTAGGGATTGTTCACCGTTAAAGTTGCTTTTAATGCAAGATTGGTCTGGAGCTCAGTGTATCCGTGACACCGCCCCTCACCTTCATAGCTTTTTTAAAAACACATCAAAGCCCATTCCTAACCATAACTAATCTCCTTTTCACCCATCACTTAAAGGGACTCAAACATGTATTCCTGATTCTACAGTGTTAAAAAAAAAAAAAAAAACAGGTTAGCCTCTCCTTACCTCCCTTAAATAACTAGAAAACTCTCCTTAGTTCCGCTCTGGCTCCTCCCCAAATCCGCAACCTTGGCTGACATCAGAATTGATTATTTCATCGGCAAGCATTGGATTTGTTGAGATAGTCAATTCTTATGATCTCGGCCAAGAAGGCGAAGCCAACCGCGCCTCCCTTGCCAATCTCCTCGTAGGGATGCATTGGAGTGCATCTCTACAGGGAAAGTTTAGCACTTAATGTCAGTGCTGTACACTCTGCAGCACTGACCATTAAGCAACTCTAGTGACTAGTTTTTCTCTGAAAAGGCAGTATGTAGATTGAATAGCCTGCAGGGGCATGCTGTACACACCAGTTAAGCTGTAGTTGTTCTGGTGACTTTAGACATGTAATTTTTATTTTAATCTTATTATAAGATTATACTTGATTGCAGGGTTTTAAAAGTAAAAATAATCTGATACAATTATTTCTATAGCGCCAGCATATTTGCAGCGTTCTACAATAAGAAACAAGACAAACATTTAATTCTAACAAAACATGACTTATGGGAACAGTAGGTGCAGACAACCCTATCCAAAAGAGCTCACAATCTAAAGTGAGTTATCATTTATTTATTTATTTTTTCTGGTCTAGTGCAATCCCGTGTGGACATTTTAAAGGAACACTATAGTGTCAAGAATACAAACATGTGTTCCTGGCACTATAGTTTTAATATCGATCTTAAGGTTTCCGCACCCCTGTTTAATAAGGTGCTTTACTCACCTTATTTCCAGCACCGCACCGGTCTCTTCATAGCTGGCCCCACCTCCTTGACTGACATCATTTAGCAATCTTTACCAATCCAATGCTTTCTTATGGGAAAGAATTGGGAGGCTTTTGTGCATACGCAGCAAAATGCTGCGCCTTTCCGCATTTCCTCATACAGATGCATTCAATCAATGCATCTTTATGGAGCTCATTCAGTGCTTCCATGCAGAGCATGGAGAAGCTGAACATCAGCACTGACCCAGGAAGCACCAACTAATGTCCGTCTGAGTGACCGCCACTAGAGGTGTTACTAGGCAGTAATGTCAACACTGCATTTTCTCAAAGCAGTGTCCATTTTAATAAAAGAAAGCCCAGTACAGAAACACAATGTACAGTATGTGAATTTCATGCCTATGCATAGCCACCTCCCAAACTAAATTGCAGTGTGCTTCTCTTCTTCGGTTTGTTAGTATATGACTATCGTGAATATAGATCTACTGTTATGTCTTCCTGATTCAAGCCTTGGACAAAAGCGGAAGGAGAGGGGCAGAGCTAATGGCACTAGACTCAACTCTTCTTTAAAGGACCACTATAGTCGGCATGTAAAAGCAAGAAAGACAGGTCCCCTCCATCTATATATAGTGTTTGCAATCAAACACACACATTATGAATATATTGTTAGACATACACACAGTCATTTTTCATATTTCTATATATCTCTTTCTATCTATCCATTTCTGTCTGCTACTCGCGCTCTCACTCACTCACATTCACTCTTTCCCTCACTTTCTCACACTGATAAGATGAAATAAGGGTTAACTGGCAGCACCCGGGGACAGGGGGTTGAGATGAGTGGGAACTGGCAGCACCGGGGGCGGTGAGATGAGAGGGTAAATGGCAGCACCGGGGGCGGTGAGATGAGAGGGTAAATGGCAGCACCGGTGGGGGGTAAATGGGAGCACCGGGAGCGGTGAGATGTGGGGGTGTAAATGGCAGCACTGAGGGTGGGGGGGTGTAAATCTCTGGGTATTTTAGCTGTGGCAGAACAGTACCAGCTACATTATATAATATGGATTATACTACTTGACCAGCCCTGACCAGATTCACCATGCTCCTACCGAATCTGTAGCATCTTCCTTCCTTCTCTTAGACCTACAACTTCTGTTACAGTGATCAGACCACACGCTCTCCGCTCAAATCCTGCCTTCCCAAAGGAGGCCATGTCCCTTACCCTCAGCAGGGCTAAAAGCTCTATTTAAAAAAAAAAAAAAACAGCGTGCCTAATGTGCAGAACGGCATGCAACGGGTGTTGGGTGATATAAATTCACCGTGCCTGTGTATTATATTTGAGAGATTGCTGATCGCTTCCTGTATGGTGATATGTGTTAAGGTCTCTAGCACAGGGCTCAACATATACAAGCCAGCCTTAGAAACTGGTTTGGCCCTCCATATGCTCTCCCATGCAGCTTTCTGACTGACAGCACTAGAAGGATGTGACATCACATCTGCTCAGTACTATGAGCTCAAAATTCCAGGTAATAGTCTGGTCTAGGAAGTTAACTCTGAATCAGATTTTGTTTTGTCCTCTTTGAGCAGTGTCCGGTGTATGAATGGAAGTGGTGGGTATATTGTGAGAGTTTAATGTGTATTAATAAAGTGTGTATGTGAGACTTAAATATGTTGTGTGTATGCAAGAGTGTTAGTTTGTGTGACTATAAGGGAGATTTTATGTGTAAATAAAGGGGTATTTTGTATCAGCCTTGTCATTTAACTGACAGTTTAAACTCTTTAATTTTCAGGCTGAGGAGCAATTGAAAATTGTTGAAGAACAAAGGAAAATACATGAGGAACGGATGAAATTAGAGCAAGAGAGACAACGTCAGCAGAAAGAAGAGCAAAAAATTATTTTGGGCAAGGGAAAGTCAAGACCAAAATTGTCTTTTTCATTGAAAAGCCCAGATTAACAGGGGCCACTGAACATTTTCTCATCAAATCAAGACTATGTATGATAGCTTCATGTTGAAGTGTATTTGTTTTTTTTTTTTGTTTTTTTTTAATGGTTTTTTTTTAATGGTTTTTTTTTATGTTTGTTTTTTTTTTTTCCCAAAGTCTGGACTGGAATGTCAGTTTGTTATAAAAGGGGCTGTGCTCTGAATCCCTTATTTTTTATATATAATTTGTTGAATGAAATATGTCAAATCCTTACCAGATCACTACCAAGCATTTCACAAATTATGTATCATTACCTCTATAGAAATCTTAATACATTGCTATGTGGTCTGATAAGGTTTTAACTGACACGTCTAGTATAATTCTCCTCCTGCCCCTCAGACATGCGGTTTCCTCTAATCTGAAATTTTACAAAGCGTTAGGTTGGTGTTTGCATCCATAAAGTGCCACAGTATTTTGGAGCTTTGTAGTGTATTATAAAATGTCCTTATAATGCTTTTCCACTTGCCCTTGATGTTCCTGGTACAGGTAAGGATATCGGTGATTTAAAAAAAAAAAAACCTCTCCCGGAGTCTCTCTAGTACAGTATTGTCCGTTAAGAAATGTTTTTAAATACATTATTGCAACCCAGCCAGCGCTCAGCTATGTAAAAAAAATAACACCAATTTGCTGAATAAAGTCTTAAGTGCTTCACATATGGTTGTGAATGTTTTAAAGGTATTTATTATTGGAATGAAAACACACATTCAGCATTTTCTAAGGCAAAACCTTTTAGGTGTTTGTGTATTTATCTATTTTTCCTTGCTGTTCTATGAATGTTGGTTTTATGCTAACTGCATCCCATATTGCAGCTGTAGTATCATGTTTAAACAGCTGTTTGATTTAACTGCCTCAGACAAATACCTAGCGCCTCCTAATTATAACATAAAAATGCATGCAGTAGCAATCAAGTAAATTCATCATCTTCAATAGAAAGAGCATTTTGGAAGCTAAGAAATGTTTCTGCAAATGAAGAGCAGTCATTGCAGGAGCTACAAAATACAGGTCCCATCAATGCAAATGTTCAACAATTAAATTTTCTCTCACAAAACCGCTATACATGTGTTTTCATTCAAGCAGAAAAGCTTCACATTGTGTTTTCTTTTCTGAAAGGATTTATTGTAAGTGTCCATGTCCTCCAGAATCTGTAAAATAAACTTTTTTTTTTTTTTTCATGGGTTTTATTTTAACTTTTAAGTATGTATATTTTAATTTTGGTATCCAAAGCAACAGTTTATTTTTAATAGGTGTGGGTCTGCTCTAAAATAAAACATGAACTGCATTTTGTGACTTTTGTACCAAGCATCTGTGTAGTATTGTATTTTGTATTTTTTTTTATGGCTTTTTTTTTTTTTTATATATATATCTAAGTCTCACTTTTTTATGTTCGTGTATAATTTTTAGATTGTGTATTCCCAGCCCTTAAATATAGTAGCCTAAGTAAATTTAAAAAAAAACTGCAGTTACAATTTATTCAAAGATCATAGATGTATAACTAAACAAACCTGCAGTTTGCATTGTTAAACAAATTTGGCAATTGTGAGTGAGATTTGCTAATCATGCCAGGTGGTTATTACTAATTTGTATGTGTGTGTACTTTTGGTGGCGGAGACGTGATGAAACACAAGTGCCAAGAATTTCAATTTGAAAGTCTTGGTTATGAATGAAACTAAACTGTTACATGATCACTCTTACCACCAAAACCACTAACGTTTAATGTACTGTTTGTAGAAATTGCAATGTTTACGTTTTTCAGACATATTACTTGAGGCACTTCTTACTCAAGACCTTCATATTTTGAAGGCTTGCACATTCAGTATCAGCATGCAAGCTTGAAAATGCCAGCCATCTAATGCTTTTCATAGAGAAGCATTGGATTTAGCAGATCATCAGAGATGGTTTTGGAGGAGGCAGAACAGCTAACAAGAGAACTGTCATGGCATTGGAATATAGGTTTTGAGTAAGTTTTTGTGTTTATAAAAGGGATTTATGATTTGAGATACTAAAATAACACACTAAAGTTAAATGGTTAAAATAAACCTTTTTCCACTTACCATTCATCTGGGGGGGGAGGGGGTTGTTGTTAACATTCATGCAATGGAAACACATTGATTCAATGCTTTCCTATAGGGATTTTATGGACGCTCCATATCCTCCTGCATAGCATGAGGAAATCCAGCGTCTGGCGACCAAAAGTCAACTAGCCACCAAGAAGTGTCTCTGACAGTCACTAGGGGCAATCTAAATCCTGCAATGTAATTATTTAAATTGTGCAACTGGGTCAGAACCTCAGTCACTTAAAGGGGTGTAGCCATGAAAATAGCCGGAGCTGGACCTATAACATTGTTGACCTGTTATTTTATTATTTATATAGCGCCAGCAAATTCCTGTAGTGCTGTTAAGCATAAAATTTAGATTTCAAAAGTAGCTTCCTTCCTAATTGCTCTGAAGGGCAGGGAAAATAACAGTCATCAAAAAGGCCTTCTTAAACAGTTTTGTTCTGTTTCCTGACATATCAGCTGTGAGTGAGCAGAATTTGCCTAATTGTATATAGTGCCATGATTAGCCAGGAGAGAAGGAAAATAAGGTTGAATAAAGATATAGCACATATGTTCTCGTTCTAAAGATACAAAGTATCCCTTGCCATGAAAGTTATAATAACGAACAAAGCACGTGGTATATAAAAAGCTCCTCAATAAATTACTAGATATAAATAGGTTACAATATCAAAGGGATTCGATCGTGCCAGGAAAACAAACTCATTTCCTTGGCATTATAGATTTCCCCTGTGTCAAGTCCTCCCTCACACAGCATTGAAGGGGTTAATAACCACTTCAGTCACTTACCTGGGTGCAGCGCCAATGTCCCTCTAGGCTCAGCTCTGCCCCAGCTTGCATTAGGATCTCCCCATAGGAAAGCATTATTTATAGAAAAATTTGACGCTGGAAGTCCAAAGGCCGAGTGTGAGGACGTCCAGTGTTGGATAACGGATCAAAAGTCCAATTCAATTCAGGAAGTTCCTCTAGTGGCTGTCTACCTAGAGGAAGAGTTAACCCTCAGAGATAATTATTGCAGATTATAAAAACTGCAATAATTATCCCTACAGGGTTAAGGGTGGTGGGAGTTTGCACCCTGGGAGGGCATTTATGGGACTACGATATAGAATATTTACCTCAGCAGGTAACATTGAACATAGTAGATGGGAGTTTTTTTGCTAAACAAGAAAGTATGGAAAGTTGACAAAGTAATTACCGTATAGAGGTCAAAGTTTACATTTTGAATCCCACTTTCCATTAACAAATTCACAGTTGACAATGTTGACCTAAAATCTGTAAGTCTCTCATTCCCTTGTTTAGTGAATAAAGCTCATCGTGGTAACATGCATAATATAGTTACATTATGACGATGGCAGATTAAAAACATGACATGATTTATAGAAAACCTATATATCCATCAGAGCTAATAATTGAGTATGTCAATTAAATATTAATGACAATGTAAAGAGGAAAGAAACAATAGGTAATTAGGACCCTGCTAAACCAAATGCATATCTGTTCATAGGTTCTATTATATATAATATGTATCAATTTACTCAAAGGGACTCCGTGAGATGATACTGGATGTCCTCACGCTTTGCAGTCAATGCGCATTAGGTTTCTGGATAATGCCGACAGAGGAGACACCGGGCAATCCAGTGCAGAGGTCAATCATGTAAGTGTAAAAATGGTATTCTAACCCTTTATTTTCCAGTGGGGGACCACCGGGGCAGAGGGACACAACATTGTTAGGAATACACTTTTTAGTATTCTTAACACTATAGTGTTCCTTTAAGAAACCGTACTAGATCTGCAATGTTATTATTTTATATGTTTAAGGCCGAAGGCCTGTATTTGTGGGAGGAGTTAGCGTTACTAAATAAATGCTACTCCCCCCTTCTTACCTTACGCCGTACGCACGCTGTTCACCTCCTCTCGTCAAGCCGGACTTCTGGTTCCCGACAGCGTGCTTCCGGTCCCATCATTCCGCGCTGCCTTCCTGCCAAGCAAACGCACGAAACTACAATCTATCGAATGCCAGGTAATCGGCATGAATAGCTGCGTTCGGGCTATTCCCGCCGTTCGACAATTGCAATTCATCAGTCACACTTTCATACGAACGCATGAAACCTGCAAACAGGTTTCCTTTCGGTAGAACCATTTGTTACATTTACTTATTTATATTAATTACTGTACACCTATATGCTTGTTGGAGAACTTGTTCTTGAGAAGGTATCACCTTACTATATACAGGTCCCAACCTTGAAGTAGTTTTAAGCACCCTGGTAATGTGCTCTACTACACATTGAACACATAGCTGTCACTCACACTCAGCTCTGTAACAATCCTAAATAAACAAATATCTCCCATGTGGAGCTCTATTGATCTGTTACCTGGATTCATTTATCATATGTTTCCCTGCTGATCTGGATTAATCAGTTAATCGCTTTACTCCATCTTGCCTGATTTAGATTTCATTATAATTATACTCAGTGTTTATTGTTTTCCTATATTATTTGTTTGCCTACAGCATGTATCGCGCGATCAATAAATACCATATTAATAATATATCAATTGTTTATTCTTTACACAGAGAAGTATGGCAGACATAAGGTAAAAAAGCGCTGCTCTAGAAATATTTCCCAATATTCGCCTAATATGACTATTTTGGCTTCAATCTGACAATTGAGTTTTCAATTCATTGCAAAACAACTTTTAGGGTATCCATGTAACAGACACATACATTGATGCTTAGGGTATCCATGTAACAGCTATATTATCGCAGATATGTTATACTTTTAAAGCTGCCAAGCAGTGAGATCAGTCTTATCGTTATACCCTAATTTCTAATTTATTCAAAGCAGCCAGACTTTGAACCGCTGTGAATTCCCTGTATTTATGCGTTTATTTAATAAATATATGATTTCATAATTCGTTGTATGAGGGTTAGTAGAGTACAAGAGTTGGTACACTTGGCTTATGTATCAATAGTAAATCTGGGGCAACGTTCTAAAAGCGTTTCAATTACCATGGAAACCAACTTAATGTACAACATTCTAGGATTTCTATATACTCTACGCTGTATTCTCCCAAAATTCCACATTGCTTCATTTCGCACTATTAAATCCAATCGAGAGATTTAATGACTAACTAATGATTGGCATTAACCCGTTAGTCACCACACATCATGTAAATCACTTCATATATCGTAATTTCTTTATGTTATATGCCTTAAATGGGGTAAATATCCACTCTTTCCCTCAGGAACAATAGATTTCGGTTTTATTCACTAAACAGCGTTTTGCCAACTCGCATCCTACATTAATGTAAACATAGCAAAACCCACAACTTTGCACAATTGGCCTTTTAATTTTTGCATAGCTTGTCATAAAGAAAAAAAAAAATCCCTTTTCTCCTTGTTATATGCTACCTCAATTTCAGGTTTCACAAGAGCATTTACTACAACCTGGTTATTACTCCACTAATTTCCGTGTTAATCAGGTACTAATTCATCTTAATTCACATTGCTATTTACTGCCTCTACAAGGCCACGCAACACCAAAAAGGGGTTATTAATACACAGGGGGCTTCATTTCTCGCCTTGCCTCATCAGGCCACGGCGACTACCCATCATACGTGATCATCAACTCTCTATCTCGCAATAAACATCCTGAACTCCTTTAACACCTTTCATTCCTTCACCATTTTTACCTCCATCAATAATACCATGCTTCAAGCACAATATTTTCAAGGGGTTTCTGGGGTATAGGGGTATTACTAACGTTAAACAAACGTACACTTGTTACACCTGCTATACCTAGTTCCTTTCCATTATTCCATCCAATATGTTGTATCATGCATTTACTGTTCCATCCGGCTAGGTTGAGTGAATCTTAATAACATTGTCCATTCATGTACTATTCTGGTTAATTATGGGTATGTAAGTACACAATGAACTGATATCTATATATAACTGTTACCTGCTAAGAATGGGGGAATGTCTATTGTCTTTTCATTTTGAGCCTCAACTGTTTTGAATCCGTTCATTTAAATCCCTCCCTCTGGGTAAGAATGCCCCTACTTTAAGTCCAACATTATCACGTCAATACATTAAAACATTGTTGTCAGATGATTCAGTCGGATAAGTTTGACACAATCTCCATTACATCTATATATGTTTCACTAATTTATATGGAGGTTGCCTATTACCGTCTGCTAAACAACATCTGATTAAGTTAGTTAATTTACATGTTTGGCGTAATTTAATACCACTAATTAAGAGGAGGCTGTTATATATTTAGAGGTCACCTAAAGGATAATTCCCTTGCAAAACAGCACCTTAATTTCAGGTTTCGGACGGCATTCTACCAGTAGACAGTTACTGGTTCTTTATTGTCTCCTTTCTCTATCAGGTACAAACACATTTCGTTCACATTTCAATCAACTGCCTTAACAAGGCCACGCATTTACACAATGGGGTATTAGAGTACGGGGGCTTGATTCCCGCCTTGCCTCGACAGGCCACGGCTCCACTCGATAACACGTCATACGTCTATTCAAACTCACTATCCGTAAATAATCATCCTCTTTCTAACAACCTTACTCATTACCCTTCCACTTTCCGTCATGTACTATCATGCTTTCACGGCACGACGCCTTCCTAAATCTCCTTGCAGGGTTATATAGTAGCTACCAGGGGAATCTTCAGCACCCTCAGGACCTACGTATACAATACTACCAGTCTCTAAGAACTACACGGTGCTAAACGTAATTTTCTCTCTCTCTCCTTTCCCTCCACCACAGCTCCTTTTCTCTTCTGTCTTCCTCCTTTCTCCCCCTTCCTTGTTCTCTTTCTCAAGGTTCCTTTCACAATCACGACTCGATACGCCAAATACGTTGCATTACCCCCTCATCAAGCCCCCATCTAGGGTCAGAGAACTGGCTGTCTAGGGTTAGGAGCTGGTCATAGTGGTACAGTGTAGCTGGTCCTGCGAGGCCAACTCCCCAATCTCAACATGGAGATTTTCACCCCTCGGCCCAAATCATAGTTAGAGCCTCGCATTCACCCACCTATCGGGTTTATAGTTAGGGCCTCACCTGTCACGGCCACACGTTTTGGATCTTTTACTGTCACGAGAGGCTGCCACCACGCTAGTGGCTCAAGCCCCACAACCAAATCATAGGTAGAGCCTCTCAACAGCCGCTTGGCAACTAGCAGGGCCTCACTTGTCACGGGGTAGAGAGATTTTCGCTTCGGCACTAGTTAGCCAGCCAGTTCTACATTGCTCAACTGTATTGTTTTTAATCAATTCGTGCTTGTTGTGAAAAAAATTTTTCCCAGTATTTCTCAAGAAGGCAACATTAGGAAAGAACCATCCCTCCTTAGCGCAACCTCGGAGCCGGACACTGAGAATTCTGTGTTGGGGACCAGCTCACAAGGAGAAATCTCAGGCATTATAGGAAATCTAAACTCCATTCTGGCTACGCTTCAGTCTTTCAACAATAGACTATCTAACTTAGAGAGCACCAGTCCGGCTCAGATAGGCTCTCCTCCCGTAGGGTCCACATACACACTTACTCCCACCAATGCGCAGGGTTGGCCCCCCGCATCAGATTTCACCCCCTCACTTTTTGAGTACATATGTAGTTCTGCCAACTGCGAATTGCTTCACGTATGCGACATATGCCTCGTGGCTCCTTTCAAAACCATCTGCCCGTATATATCATATCAAAGGTCATGAGTACAGAGGGAAATAAGCTTGACATTATGCATGAGTCACATCCATCCCTGCACTTGGTGACTTAATCATTTGACATGTTTTCCACATTGGGTGGGGGTCACTCCCAGTAGACACCCTAGATTTTCCATTCTCCTCAGCTTGACACGTATCACTTACTGTAAACTACCAGCAATACTCTAATAAACAACATCTCATCATTGATCTGCCTGCTCCTCATTCAGTCGCAACCTATACCTTAACTCCATCATATCATCCGCATATTTCTTCAACAGGTTTCATGTCATAGGTTCATACCAATTACAGTACCATACAGTCAAGTCTCCTGAGGATAAGATCATGTGCAGTCGTGAAGACGAACAAGTCCCTTCAGCGGGGAACTTGAAATTGAAAGACTGGCAATCATTGCCAGGTTCTTGGACATTGCTATGCGCACTATCCCGCTGGGCAGTTCATTCATTTACTGGCACGCTCGCTGCCTGACGGAGATAGTGTTAGTAGATCCTTTGGCAAGGCAGACATGGTCAGGTGGGGGGAGTCATTAGAGCTCGGAATTGGGTTTCTGTGTTCATCCCGCCTGGTTCCGACCAACTCCCAATCTTTTGTACAGCTGAAACCACTATCCTGGGTTGCAGCATTTATATAACTATTAGGGATTACTGACCAAGAGACACTAGGTCTTGTACCTCACCCAACTGACAAACACCCGAGCATAATCCACATTTCAACGTCCCCATCCGGCCCCATGGCTGTTGGGGCTCGACAACAATTTATCACCTATAGCGTTATTGGCTTTCACTAAGAATACATACGACAGACGTGACATTCTTCCAAGACTCAGTGGAACACAATACCCACAAGCATACCGTTCAAACTGTAGTCTATTGTGCCACATTTTTGCCACCTTTCATTCAAACCTCCATACAACACTAACGCACATTATACCAATCAGACATACAACACATTCTGACAAGCCTTTCAAACCATACCCTAGCCTTCTTAAATGCTTACCATTTGATATCAAGGTAAAAATAACTGGTTCATCACTCCACAATAACATACATCCATAGATTGGAATTCCGGGCAGTATCAGACTCCCTAAGCAGCATCCGTACCATACAACACTGTCTTAAACCTCTGTGTCTTTAACCTTCCAAGGGTTCCGGAGCCCTACAACTTCACAATCACAGCTAATCAGACTGGCAAGTCATGTCTCCTCAAGGAAGATTTAAGAAGGTACAGACACTACCTCATGTCACGCCAACATTCAAACCAGACAATCAAGACACTTGAACTACTAAATAATCCCCTAACTACTTCTAATGCGGTTCTACATTCGTACTCCTTGCATTAGATTAGGTTGGGACCCTGACTCCTATTTAGGACATCCATTTCAATAAGTTCCGCATCCAGTAGCAGTACGCCGGTACACATAATAAATTAGGTTCACTGGAAATCAGCTACGTTATACAGAACATTCCACAATGGATAAGAGGTAAGGCAAACAAATCTTATGGGATAATTATATTGCAATAAGTGTGTTTTTCTTGTATTTCCTTTTGCCTTCTTTTACAGGCCTACCGCCTACGTCGGTTCCGGCACACCACACCGACAATTCCAATCACAAGGTATTTCACAATAACGATATTAACCGACCACAAGTTTA
Organism: Pelobates cultripes; assembly: GCA_933207985.1. NCBI lineage: Eukaryota > Metazoa > Chordata > Amphibia > Anura > Pelobatidae > Pelobates > Pelobates cultripes. Next base: position 279,837,794 of record OW240912.1, read on the forward strand.
AGGCCGATGGCCTGTATTTGTGGGAGGAGTTAGCGTTCCTATATAAACGCTACTCCCCCTTCTTACCTTGCCGTACGCACGCTGTTCACCCCACCCACCTAACCCTCTTATACAATCCATTCGGGGGCCCTCTTTTACAGGCATACCCCCTATGTCGGTTCTGGCACACCACGCCGTCTTTATTCCAATCACAAGGTATTTCACAATAACGATTTTAACCGACCACAAATATAAATATATGTATTAATCACAAATGTGGAATTTCTAGCAGTATAATGGGGGCAATGGCTGTCATTTACATATGAACTTAACAAAACTTTTTACGGAACTTAATCTTGTTTCTAAAAATGTAAAAAATATAATTGGATTATGTATAAAGAATGCAACTGAAGGGCAAAGTTGTGTAAGTAGAACAGCCAGTTGATACATTACCATAGTTTCCATGCTGAATGCTCCACTTTTAGTGCCCCAACCCAAAATATTTCTCAAATTAACCCCACTATGCTTTTGTTTGCCTTAGTTTAATCCATGTATTATGATTATACCTGAGATATTTATATTATTATTAGATATTAGACATTCTTAGTGTACCACTATTTATTTTTTTAACATAGGATAGGAAAAGTGCTTTTTTAAAAATGAGTAAAGATCAGGCAAATTGCATGATTCTTTCATACACGCCGGGGAAAAATGTTATGTAATCTCCTTTTGGGCTGGAAATTTTGCCCATTGCTTCTGCTCAGTATGGTGCCAATCAAAAACAATGATTGATTTTCAAAGAAATAATGGCATTTGCTAAGTATGTTATCTGTTGAATGGCATTTAGAGCTAGAGCCTAAGCCTTTTCAATATGCAACCCCTGGTCTAACCTACTGCTAAAAAGATAAGATAACTTGTTTCAAGCAAAGCAAGTAAAAAAAAGGATTCAGTCTGCCAAGATATGTTATCTTGTTCACTGATGATACTAATTGTTAGTGTTTGTCTTTGAAGATTTAGGTTTTTATGTAACATTGTCATTTACTTGATAATCAATTGAGGAGAATTATCATTCTATTTTGAAATTTCAGGTTTGTATGATTAACTCTGTATGAGTAAGATTAAGTAAAGTGTCATTTTAGTTACATAAATGTTAGGTCTATTATATTTTTATAAAGTTTACAATGTTTTCTAGCATTTAGGATAGGGTATCTTTAGGATGTTTAATTTGTTGATATTCTTGACAGCATAATAATTGACAACTGTTGGGAAGAACTTTTCATGAGATTATATGGTGATTTGTTAATTCATGATTTGGGTGAATGAATGGTCAAAAATATGGATGAATTGTAATTTGTCCAAAAAAGAATGCACAATGTCTATTCAAAACACTATCTGGACTTTATATGTGTGCAACAAAAAAACAAAATGGTGGAACTGGCAACACTAGTGCCTTTCCACGTGAACTTGTATTTCATTTTTCTTAAATAAACTCAATTCTGGGTTATTTAGTAACAAAACAAATGAAGAAATGGGGCAAAGGCCTATACCTATATACAGAGGAGGGCTAGCAACTTTTGGCCTGGGTAAAAGTAAAAATTGAATTCACTTTTTTGTGCCTGAAACTCACAGATATAAATTGTCTTAGTCACTAGTGGAGCATTCAATATATGTATTTCGTAAATTGAGGCTTTTGGAGTTGAGGTGTGACATTGTATATACCTTCAAACTCCCTAAGTGTGACCAATGACGTATGACTGAACATAACTCTGTTTCCCGCAGCTCCATTGCTAACGATAGAAAAAAAAGAGAGGAAAGGGGTGACTGAATGCACTTCACGTCACTACTGGATGCTTTGTCAACATAAACATTTTTAAAACGTCCAGTAGTGACATGAAACACATTCCCAGTTTCATTTAGTTTTGCCCTAATATTGTAATTAATTGCACTGCAAGGATACCCATTCTCCAGAAATCTCTTCTTTTCATTCCATTAAAGCAGCACTGTCATGCCGAACTTACCTTTTACCAATCGCTTCCTCTTCTCTCCCTCTTTAAGGATCTGTTCTTCATTTCTTCCTGTCTGCTCTAATTTTCTTTAAAACATGAGACAAAGTAGGGACTATTTTGTCTTGTGTATTTTTCCTACGCTTGAAAAGCTTTGACCCAGGGGAGGAGCAAAGTCCGCTCCATTTCTTGTGGTCAAAGAAAATTTCCCACAATACTCACCTTCCTCCTGCTACTTCATTCGGCGTTCGAACACCGGTGAAACTACCGAATTTCATTCTAACAGAATGAGAACAGTTTGTCCATTTGTGTTAGGACGCAATTCAGGAGTTTTTCGTTCGAATTGGAATTTCATTAGAATCAATGAAACTCCAATCCAATTAACAAAAGTTGTTTTCTTCTTAAGCATGACCCTTCCTTTTCTCCCCTTTCCTCTTACCTCGTGTAATTTTCTTTCCTCATGCGTATAACTTCTCTCCATCTGCTCGTCTTGCCCTATCAGTCTATCTCTTCTCTAGCATAGTTGATAGGAGTCAGTTAAACAGGAATTCCCTATTGTATGGAAGAATTTGGATGAATTGTGTGAGAAGCGAACCACATTTTTTTTATTAATTTCTTGCAATAAAGTAGAGAAGGTTTGCCTCCCAGCCTCCATTTTGAAGTTGAACTATCCGATTTTTTAACTGGATTAGATCTTTATCAATTGTTCGTTGGAAAGTTGAATACATTACTATCATATCCCTGAATGGGCAACAGGCAGATACATTCCGTTGATTTCCATGATTGATCCAATTGGACTCCAAGTAATTCTCACTGTTTTTCTTATCTCGTATTTTTTTTCTTATTTTCTTACTTATGTATACTTTTTTTTTATAGAGAAGATTCTGAAGTGGTTAATCTTTATATTTTCTGTGAGAGTTTCTATGAGAGTTTGTAAACCAAATGTGGCATTTTTATTTTATTTTTTTATTTTTATTTTTTGCAACGTACACAGTTTTTGCGAAACATGCTTTTGGAAATCATCAGATATGTTGCTCGTGGCTGATTTCAAATGTTCTTTGTAGGTAAGACACTTCAAGCAAGAGTATGTTTTACATTATCTGCACTTTTAAATATTTTTATAGCTTTTAGATGTTTTCCTGGTATTTCAACCCATGCAACGAACAGCCAGTATTTACTTTGTGTTTTCTGACCAATGGAGCATGATTGTTTTATTTAGTCAAGGAGGCGAAACTAAAATCATTATAGGTTTTTTTTTTTGTTTCCATTTACAATGATTTTTTGATCCCTAGTCTCGAGTTGTTTTCAATGGATATATTTTCCTAAATCAGTGTTGACTAAAAGTAGTAGCTCTGATATTTGTCAACTACATTTCCCATGATGCTTAGACAGCTTTAGTCTAGCTAAGCATCAAGGGAAAAAATATCACAAAATTATTTTGGATGCCAAGTCTAATCATCATAACCCAAAGGGGTGTATTCACTAAATAATATGTTATGGTGAATTGGAAACTATTTAGATAAATCGGTTGCCAGTTTGCAACAACTTACTGTTTTAATATTATTTTTAGCATATCTATAGCGCCAACATATTCTGCAGCGCTTTACAATATTATAAAGGCAGAAACCTAACAATAAATAAGACAATTACAAAGTATTACTGGAAGAACAGGTTTATTGAGGACCCTGTTCAAGAGAGCTTACAATCTAGACTTGTTATTATTATTATTATTATTAACTGTGCACCTATATCTTCCACGGTGCTGAATGTACAATGAATGGATGAGATATTAATAAAATCAACAATTATTAAAGTAAACAAGACTTTTTTTTTATTATATATGTTTATTGAGTTTATAAAATAATTATAAAGCAGTATGTGCGTATTGTAGTACAAATCAGCAGCCAAAACAGGTGAGTCTCAGAACAAAAGCATAGTACATTAATGAAACAAACATTATATAACAACAAAATACCAGTGCTTGAGATCTGAAATATCTGATTGTGCCTAGTAATATGAGAGAAATACTTGTAATAATGCATATATAGCATATTTACAGTTGAGTATTGGACTAGTATTGTACTAGAATAAAAATGATAAATATAATAACCTGGGCAGCATGTAAATGACAGCCTACTGGTTGAGAAGATTGAGGTGGACGCCACAGCTCATGGCCAGCTGTCTGGCAGTAGCGTCTTATTTAGAAATAACACCTAAGGGTGCATAGGTAGGTTTGGTACTTGTGTGTACGGTAGTAATGAGTCTCCTCAATAATACGTATGGATTCAACCTTTTTTTTTTTCCTATTAACGGTACCTGTGGGGACTTCCAGCATGCAAGGGGTGACATTAATGAGTGTAGGTATTTGAAAGTCGACACTGCCGCGGGGTGAAAGAGGTAAAATTCAGGAGAATTAGGCACCTCTATACCGTTAATGGAAGTGAGGAGGTGAAAGGTCTTAAGCCAGTAAGGTTTAATTTTTGCACAGTGCCACCACCATTGGTCAGTTCTCCCTGTATATTGATGGCATCTCTAGCAAAACTTATGTACTTTTGAGACATATGGTGGAGGATCTGTGGGGTAAAATGCCACCTGGTCAGTAGTTTGTAGTTTACCAATTGCATAGCAGTGTCTATGCAAGTAGAGTGGGTCATCAAAAAAATATTTCTGTAATTATTTTCTGTTAAGGATATGTCTAGAGAGGAACACATTAGTGTCAGGAATACATATTTATTCCTTTAATAAATGGCTGCAAAAAATGGATTTAGTTGGTGATCTTGGACGTGTTGAATGGGGGAAGGTGTACTTGGTTGGCAGAGAGTAGATAAGGGAGTGATCTGGTTACCATCAACTAAAAGTGTCAATTTTACATAATGTTCCATTTGTGGCAAGAGGGGGGTAAGGCAATGAAGGCCAGGTCGAATTTGATTTATATAAACCAGAGTTAGTGATGGCCCTGTATAATCGAGTTAACAATCCAACGTAATCACAATAGCTGATAGAATAAAATCTGGTACCTCATAAAATATCTGCTTATTTTTAGATTTGGCTTTTGTAAATAATACCCAAAATGTTTCCAACTCGGGCTAAAGCCACACCAAAAATCCTGTATTGAAATATTTCCCAGTTCTTTTCCTAGGGAGATGCTGACAAAACCTAGATAATGGTGTACCTCGTGTTCGTGTGTGTGAGCCATTGACATAAGAGTATGCAGAAATCCTTTAGAACAAAGTAGGTAATCACTTGTGCATTTGCAAACTGTGATGCAGATATTTTTAATCAGACATGTCATCTGTACGTGACTGAGCCACATTAAACCTGCATTTCTCTTTGAAATGTACATATTAATATTTTCTTAAGAAAATATGGGTTTCTCCCCTGGTATTCATAGTGTAACTGAAATATTTCCAAAAAAGGGATGAGATGTCATTTTTAAAAAAAAAAAATTTTCTTTTATAATCACTGCTTTTCCTTTTCTTTCTGTGCAGACAATTTAAGTTTTAATAAATATTTGTTCCACCTTTCATGTCTGGAAGATCACTTCCTCCCATCTTGTATGAATTTTGCTCACTCATTTGTTTCGCTGTATTGGCTGCTGGAAAGCTGTTTGTGAAATAACCATGATCAAACTCACCTCTTTGAAGACATAATAAGATCAGGAATCATCTGATTTGATTTAGCAATGGGAGCTTAACGGATCTGTACCTGGTTAAAGTGTTCTGGCTTTTTAAACAATGTAAATCTTTAAAATGGGAACTATAAGCATGCAGAATGAAAATATATCCAAGTTATGCTAGCTTTGGTCTTGTAAAGGAGAGCTTGTATGATACAAATGCTTCTCTTGTTTCATCCTATAGACTGTAAGCTCGTTTGAGCAGGGTCCTCTTCAACCTATTGTTCCTGTAAGCTTTCTTGTAATTGTCCTATTTATTGTTACATTCCCCCCTCTCATAATATTGTAAAGCGCTACGGAATCTGTTGGCGCTATATAAATGGCAATAATAATAATTTAGAGGCACCAGCACAAGTATTGGTTCTTTCAGCCGAGCAGACTTAAACAATTTAACTGTAGGACAATTCATGAACATAAATGCCCAAATTAGTTACAGTATGGGAAAATGCACACACTTAAAGTGTCAACATTCAATAGTGAAAAGGGTTTTATATGAAACATCACGAGAGAGATGTAGTCAAAACTGTATGTAAGTGTTATTGGACTTGCTTGTTAATATTGTTTCTGCAAGAAGTAACTCTTTATTTTGTGATAGGGTGTGAAAAGAGACTATTGAACCCAAAACCCCAAAAAATAGAAATAATTGATAGCCATCCACAGATAAAGACAAATATACAAACTCAAGCACAGACAGAATCTCAGAGACACACAGAACAACACGCACACATGACAAATTAATTCATTAGATATCAGAGCAGTAACTCTATTTGTTGTTTAATACTTTCAGGAGAGAGAAAAATCACTTTTGGAATTCAAATCATGGTTATTTACTGAAAATGTAATAGATGAGGATAAAGTAATGTTAACACAAAGATTGCTCATATGATGATTCATAAAATGTTTAAAGTAGTAATAAGTTATGTTCTCTGGGTTTTGCTAATTTAGAAAAGTATCTTTGGCTCAGCTTCTGATTCCACCTCCACATAAATACTTATGAACAGACAGAAGCACATATATGCTAAGAGACAGGCAAATACACACATTCATTCATGCAGAATCACACAAAAAGACAGACAAGCATGAAAATACACATGCAGATACAGTTATGTAACTTTAAAATCAATACACAATCCTACACAGACAGAAATATAAATACAGCCACACTCATTAAAGAACAGAGAAGGACAAGTAAAAAGGATGGGCTGCACATGTAAACACAAACAAGCAATACACATGATTAATGTATTTAAAGCAAATATTGTACGCATTGTATATTTGAACTCACAATAAAGTATGAGCATCCACTAATTAAGCCATTTTTTTTTTTCGTTCTTGTTTTTTGTGAGACAAGTGGTTCACTTGGGAAGAAGCACTGGCAATGGTGGAGGTTTTCCTGTGAGTGCAGCATATTACTTCAAAAAATAAGCACAGAACAAGGACACATAACATACACATGCGATCAAGACTGAGATACATAGAAATACTCATGAGCAGAAAGAACTCACAGACACACATCTAGAGAAACACTCAACATGCAGACGCACTTGTGATAAGACAGACACAATGACACACTCGTGCACATACAGAAATACATATTTGCAAAGAAACATTAAATAAATGCAGCTTGTATAGAGATAAACATGCATACAGACTCATGCACACACATGGAAAAGCACCACGTACAGAAAGAGACAAACATATATTCTTATGAATAGTCATACTCATTCAAGGGTCACACAATAACAGAAACACAAAGAGGTTCACTCACTGACAAGGCCAGTGACACACTAATGCACAGACACATGCTCTCATTTGTATCTCTCCTTTTCCATACCCTTTATTTTTTTAGTTTCCTTTTTTTTTTCTATCAGATAAACCAGCATGTTTGACTTTCGTCCTTCCTATGTCTTTCCCTTCCCCAAATAAAATAATTGCTATAGCACAGCTGACCACCATGCTACTTTGTCTGGTTGTTGTGTTTATTCATGCCTAACCTCATCAGTGAAGTTCCTGTATGTCATGTAACAATACATCAAGGTCTCTTTAGCTCACTCACAACTGCAACCCCACTGGTATGGCCCATTTATCTCACAAATATTCAAACTTTTCTTTATGCTGTTTGTTTTTTGTATTATAAGCTGAACTGAAATTGGATCATTACTGTATCGTCGGCCATTTTGATCTGCCCTGAGAGCCTCTTAATGATAATTACTAATTTATGTTCCTTAGCTTGCAGCCAAGATTTCTTATTAGTGGGAAGATGTGCTGATACCAGCTGGCAAAGATTAAAATATTAATATATTGTTAAAAGCAGAGAATTGCTATACAGCAGATTTGCCTCTCTATTCCCATGGCATAAGCATAGATTCAAAGGGCAGTAAACACTGCAGTTAACACTGTTTACATTACAGCCTAAGGATACCTCCACTGACCACTGCTCATATGGCTACTAGAGGTGCTTCCTATGCAGTGCTGGACAGTGAGCAGTACTGCCATTAAGTATCTCCACCCTCTGTATGGAGACACTAAATATTCCTCACAGAGATGCATTGATTCAATACATATCTATGAGGAGATGCTGATTGACCAGGGCTGTGTGTGGCTTGTGCTGGCTCTGCCCCTAATCTGCCTTCTTGACAATCTCAGCCAATCCAATGCATACAAGAAAGCATTGTGATTGACTGAGATCATCACTTCTGATGATGTCAGCCAAGGAGGCAGATCTGGGTCAGAGCCGGTACCAGCAGACTGGAATAAAGTTAAGCATTTAATACATAGGGAGGGAGTAAGAAAGGGGCAGGGGGGTTAGATTGTGGTTTTAACACTATAGGATTAGGAATGCATGTTTGTGCTCCTGACCCTATAGTGTTCCTTTGAAGGGTTACTCCTAGCACCATGATCATGTCATTGATTTGAAATGGTCATCATGCTTGGACACTGCATGTGCAGGGTGCAATTCCCCCTCTAGCAGCATCATTAGCCAGCCCTGAATATAGTTCCATCAAATCATCTATTAATTCTGTGCAAATTTGGAGTCTGATATTAGCATGCACTGGTGCCAGACCAGAAGTGGTGGGCACGCCCCCATCCTGCTCCTGTCCTCCCATGAGTCTCACTTCCCTCCCTCTTACATGAGGGTAAGTGACATCAGCCGAGTAGGAACAGACTGCTCTGGAAATAAAGATATGTGTATGCATTTTTTCAATTATTTTTTGTGTGTGTGTGTTGTATTGAAGAGCAATGCTGCGATTTTTTTTTTTTAAATCAGAAATGTTGGCCTAAATTTGGTTTGCAGTTCACTATTGAGTGTTCACCGGTCAATAATAATCCCTATTCTGTGACCGGTTAGACAAACGGGGAAGTGATTGAAACCAAACATTTTCCAAGGAACCAAAGCAGAAAAACCACGATTCAGAAATATTGGACAATTTTTTTTGTTTCAATAGACAATTTAAAGCTACATTTACAACAAATAAATATTTTTCTATAAATGGTGGAGAACAATATCTTCAGATATATATACTACATCGTGATATCTCGGTTTACTGGTTAAAGACAAATAACTTTGAATTTGTATTTAGTAGAATTAGTAAAAAATTTTCCAACTGCTTTTCTTGGCCTAACTTTTACAATTAATTATTCGCCACCACAATGGTTTTACTTTTCTTGACTAATCATGGTAGCATCCACCCTCAGAATCAAAACAGGACAGGAAATAGAATTATATTTAGGACTATATATTTAACAGGTCCCTCCTCCCTTCGTATATCAGTCTTTTTTTCTGTCCTCAGACAGACACAGACAGACAGGATTTTTTTTCTAAATATAATTTTCTTTTTTTGGCCACCATCACAGGTGCACAACTATAGTAAAACTGCAGAAGTGTTTTTTGTTTTTTTTTCAAAATCAGCAACTTTAGTTTAAGTGTTGCACTATGCCACAAAACTGTATTTAGTGAATAACACACATACCTGTTTAATGAGTAGCCATTTTGTTTATTTCACACTGTGTGTAACTGTTTAACCATTTGTACCACGCTGACAAATCCTTCTGATGTCTTAGTTTGATGACAGAAGCCATCGACCAAGTGTGGACACCCTGATGAATCTGGTCACTCTAATTCTAACAGTACCTTTCCAAAGTCCAGCAGGAGCTTTCTACACTGTCAGTGCCCCACTGATTCCAAACACATTATATAATCTGCTTCTTTCCTTCTGTTTGCCCCCTTGTAACAATCAGGATGCTCTAATGTCTTGTCTAGCAGAGAAAATAGGAAGTTGGGGGAAAAGCACATGAATCACTTGTCATCATATAAATGAAGAAACAATAGTCACACAATTAGTGCATGTGTGAAGTTATATATAAACCCATGAAAATAGGACACGAGGAAAAGGATGGCTCTAATTAAGAAAAACAAAATATTAGCTGTCAGTGACTCATTGTTAAGGACACATGGGTCTGTGCAATAAAGGAATCTCCTCTCTTTAATGCAATATAGGTTGGATTAAATGTGGATTATGTAAAATGCAAATAAATCAAGTGATTGTCACTTTTAGTAATTATAGAAGACTCTACTCTCTTTTTTTTTTTTATAATGGTGGTTATCTACTCATCACATATATGCATATATGGTGTTTTTATTCAATTCAAATAGTTATTGGATGAGCCTAGTGAGAGTTGTAGTTTGCAAATGCTGAAGCGCAGCAAATATTTTACTACGAGAATATTATTATAAAAATTTTAAAAAAGCTTCCTTTTAGAGAGAGCACTGGCATAATTACTGCCAGTGCCCAGATGGCCCTCATCGTAGTAAGCCTTGCATTGAAGGCCAGTCCTAAGCCTGTGACCTTTCTAAGGCACCCAATGCCCATTCAGCCACAGGCTTGAACCCTTAAATCCTATGGCTGGGGCTGGATAAGCCTTATTCTGACAGCCATTCCTTCACTCAGCTTCAGGTTCTGGTTAGCAGTTGATCCAGTCACGGCAGCAGTCTGAATGATGATGGCATAAGACAGAAAAACGTGTTATTGGAGAAATTCAAGATTATGTGACTATTGCACACACAGCAGGGCATGGGCTGTTAGTGGATTGATTTGCAATAACCCCTAATAGGTGTGTTATTTGTCTGTGCTGTCTTTCCAGTTCTTTGTTCATTCTCTTTCCCCTTTCACTTATCTTATTATTTTATTATTTATATAGAGCCATCAGATTCTGTAGCGCTGTACAATGGGTGGACTAACATACATGTAATTGTAACCAAACAACTACAGGAACAGAGGGGTGGAGGGCCCTGCTCCATGAGTTACATTCTAGAGGGATATATATTTGTATTTATTTGTTTAAATATTGTGTGCAGTGTGTGATAGGTTCTATTTAACCTCACCGATCATTAATATGACTCCAATAAGGTCAGCATTGAAGTGCCCAACTCCTGTACCAGCAAGAGCCTGGCTCTCAAAGAGTTAAATCATCCCTTTCCATAGACATAACATTACCTTTCAATGTAATGTTTATCTAGAACAGAAGTCTACCGTCCCTTGCTCTGTAGACAGTTTGTCAGGATATCTCCTTTTGGAGTTGTGGCTTTTCTTTTACTCTCTTTTTCTGGTATTATTGCTGGTATTTGTTTGGATCTTATCAGTAGTCTAGGAATCCTTTGATGTGAAATCCCAGCTCCTGTGAGGTATGTTTGGGGCTGTGGTTCTTGCAAGGGATTCATTTCTACATGTGTTCGTTTTCATTCTGATTATTGGTCAGGATGACAGGTCTTCCGGGATATATATCCTGTGTAGTGTCTGCACAGACTGCTTTAGTGTGTTTATGTGTATGTGTTTGTGTATGTGTTGTGTATGTGTGAGCTTGTGTCTGAGTGGGTGGAGGTGAGAGAGCATTCAAAGCATGCCGACCATCAAATTAAATCATATGAATTGAGACAAAGCAATGATTTAATTCAATTAGGTTTAAATAGTCAACAAAAAGTGGACACAATTAAGTCTGTAAATTAAATTAACTCCAGCAAGTCATGTAAACATATAAAAGGGATGGAAATCGATGGATTAAAATGGGGTGGGGGAGTAATGGAGAGCTGTAAAATAATTTCATTACTTTACTTTATTATTAAAGAGATTTTTAGACGTATACTGTGTCTTTAAAGTAATATATATATATATATATATATATATAGAATTACGCTTCAATTTTTTTTTTAAGTTACAATGTAAAAGTTATATTTAGTAACCATCCACCCATCGTGGTAAACACATTCACTAATATTCCAAATATGACCCTAGTGCAGATTGCTCAATAATAATAGATGTTGATAGTTTTAGATGGAGTCATGACTTGGGGATGGAGCAGCTCTGCCCACAGTTTGTGTGTCTAGTCTGATATGCAAGTAAGTTTAACTTGGGATCTGGATCAGGGTTAAGTGGCATGCCTTATACTGTTAGCCTAATATACAATACACATCTGAAATAAAACAACCACAAACACTGCATAGATTGCACAAGTGTGAGCTAAATCGCCTGCATGTCAATCTTTTGTATAATACAAAGCTACTGAAAATCAGTCAGGTAAAACGATAAATTGATAAATACACACATTATTGTATTTGCATTGATTGATAAGAGTATCCATCAATTAATATAGCTGCTTTTATTTGATTAATCCGTTTGGAATGTTATGTGTCTTATGTAAAATGTAGATTCTGAAGTATATTGTAAAGTATAGGAAGGAATCTATAAATCGATTATCTGTTTCCCTATCTCTCTTTAATTAAATGAATTAATGAATAGCTGTATGAATGTGCAAATACACATTATTTAGCTACTAAGGTATTTGAATATATATTAGGTGTTTGTCAGTATATATATATATTTCCCATGTTTGCTGACATGGAGTTATGTTTGTGTAAATGTACAGCTAGAATCTACACACGAGGTCTATTTATAGAGACAGAGATAATTTAAAAAAATATACAGATGCAAAAAGAGACACACAAGTTTAATGACGAATAGTCCAGAGATTTCTCCCAAGGTATGTTTATCAGAGCAATTGTTTTCTGGTTTATTTTTAGTAATAAAGTTATATTTGGATCCTGTGCTGGGATCTCCATTTCCTTTAGTTCAGCTGAAACACGGATGCAGCAGAGAGAGGTCACCAAATATTCAGATCCTTTACATCTATCACAACTGATGCTATTTTAAACAAAAATAAACAATATACAAGGCAGTAACTGCCTCTGTTTAATTCTATGCCACTCAAAGAGGGGCGATTTTCAGACATAGGCTTTAGCTGAGTGCTGTTACCAAGCTGTATGTAATTCCCCCCCAATAAAAAAGTATTTAACTATTCTAAAGAATATGCATAATATAATAAAATATATTACAATATTATGGCTCTAATACAATATAAATAAATATAAACAATGAGCACAGACAAACACACAGACATTTAGCTGCAGACACACATGTATACACAATCAAACCATAACACACAAACACAAAACATTCACTCACAGACTAGACATACACTCACTCACAGACATGACATAGACAATTACAGACAGGCAGACACACATGGATTGGATACATCACAAGCCTGTAATTTACTCTAGTCTCATGGTTCCAGAAGTGGAGATCCGTGTTCGGGTATTCCTTGTTTTGTGTACACTAAGTGATGGATATCTGTCCAGTAGAAAGCCTGTCTCCTACTTAATGTGATTTGATCCCATCCTTAGACCCAGTCCCTTTATTCTGATGTAAACCGGATCCTCGACCTTTGTGAAGCTGCACATTAAATTAATAGTTTGCTGGAAAAGAGACCTTTTGAAAATGGAGTGGGAAAGACAAACTGCCTTCTGTCTTTGATGGAGAAAAACACATTTCTCAGATAAGACACTCGAGAAAAAAAAATGAAAATAGTATCAAGAAATCAGTGAATTGTTGTTCAGCAAGATATGTATTTTATATAAATCAGGGTAGACCTTCCGTCCATCCATCAATCAATCCATCCAGTTAAACATTGAGTACATTTGCTGCAAACGTTTATTTGCCAAGTAAAAAATCAAGTCATGCACCTACTGACTTAGTAATCAGTTTGCAGAGTTCCAAGTGAAATATGTCCTGGAGAAAACTCTCCATGTTGGGGAATCATATTCAATAATAGGGTAGTTGCAAAGTCACCAATTTCAACAAAATCCCACTTCCTGGTTAGATCCCACACTAGAGGGGATTAAAAAAAAGTCTACATTAAAATACCCTGGAAAGGGCACGTCTAAAAACAAGTCAATATATCCCCCCTCTCTGTCCTAGCTCCAAATATACTCTCTCCCCTCAACTCATCTACGTTTATGTAATATTTATGGGGACACGTGGTATCTTTACTAGCATCATTTATTTTTAATATACCTCTAAACGTGATTGTAACCACCAGTATGCAGACAGGTCAACTGATGCCTATAAAGTATAGAGCCAGGGGATTGGAGGAAAGGGGGCATTAATCACATCACCCATAGCAGTAGGTCTGGGAGGCCTTATAACTTACCCCTTCTAAGTTCTCCCAAAAAGTATTGTTTACAGTGGTGGGTGGCGGGAGGGGGGTTGGCAGACAGGCACTTTTATTTATTCATTGATTAAACTTTAAATTGTCAGGGGCCAGTTACGAAACAAATATATTTAATATTGACATTTATCCCAAATATATGTCTGATTATAGCAGCCCCTCAACCTTTCCTGAAACATCAGTGAATAGCCCTCACAGAGCATCAAAGAAATGTTCAATAATGATTAGGCAAATGAAGAACCATATGGCAATATGATCTAAGCCTTCAAATATATTCCCACTTTTTCAGAATGTGATGGAGTTTGCATGGGATAACAAGATTCTTCTCACTATGCTAGAGGTGTGTCAAACCACTACTGATGAAAATGCATTATGCTATGCAAGCCATACTGTCTGAGCAGTTTCACCAAATTTCACAACGCAAGAAAAAAAATACTACAATAATATTGCACTGTGTCCCCTGCTTTCTAGTAGTTGTCTTATTAGACAAGAGCCACCCCATGTATTCCTCCTTTCTGTGTTTAACCCCTTAGGGACACATGACATGTGTGACATGTCATGATTCCCTTTTATTCCAGAAGTTTGGTCCTTAAGGGGTTAATGGGGGTGCTTGATGTACTGTCCTACTCTTTTATCTATTACATTTATTTTCAGATAGAGACTTGTGTTGATGTGGTCCCCAGTTAACCACAAGACAGAAGGCTCCTGCTTCACTCCATTTAATGGAGGTTAGGGAGTTAAATTTGAAGTTGATATCCTGAGAATGTTTTGTTGCCAATCAACTTTTCTTCAAACCTAACTTGACAATTTGGACTTTAAGACTAGACTCCAATACCAATGATATCTGGCAAGTTCCCTTTTTATCCATATTAGAATGTTCTGTGCACCCTTCATAGAATAATCTTTTGTTCTTATCTCCTGTCACTCAAACATGATTACATCAAAATAGAATGGGGGGAAAGAGCAGAGCATTGTACCTGTATATCCTGAGTACAATCAGCCAGGCTGGATACCACTCTAAACATTGTAGATTTAGGATTAGGGAACAGATAAAGCGCATTGTTCACACAGAGACCCCCTAATGCATATGTTTTCCGTTCCTTTCACCATGTTTACTCCTATATTTAAACCCCTTATAAATCAATAGGAGACATAGACATGTTGTGCAAAATAACTCCCATCAGAATTATTTAGTAGCTTGATAACTATACATTGAATTTATTTAATATGCATATGTATGTGATAAAAAGTGCACAATAATATTATTATATGTTATAATCGTTTACATATATATCTCCCTGTTTGCATATTCTTTATGCATACAATTTACCATGGTCGTATACTTTATGAGTCTATGGTTCACACCTTTTTCACTGTAAATTAGTACAATCTAGTGTTGGATTATACGTTTTGTTTGGTTTGTGAGCTGTGCTGATTTATCGAAATGGTTAATGTTAAACATGATGCGTTTTAGGACCGCGCGGAGCCGCTGCACAGGCAGACCGTGAGAGCAAATTAACCGCTAGTGGGCGCTGTGACTCCGTGTAAAAGCAAAGAGCCAGCTCAGAGCCCGAGCAGATATTCCACTAAACCTGCAGCTGCAGAGCCGAGCTTTCTCAAGCCTCTCCACGTCTCTCTCTCTTTCACTCTCATGGAGACAGTGTTAGTAATGCCTTGCAGCATGCAAAATAAATATACTGCATGTCTATTAAATGTTAATAATTATACAAATAAATATAGTGCATGTTAAAAATCAAGAATAAATACAAATAATAAACATTTTGTTTTCCTGCTCCTAACCCCTTCTAGCTGATTGCACAGGGCTGGTATAAAATGCTGGTATGCCTGTTATCCCCTCCACTAAGACACCTCTTGACAAAGTGAGATTAGTGCCCAGACGTGGTGCAAAGCACTTGAGGGGAGCAGCCAGGATCTGTGCTAGAATTTTTTTTGTATCACCTCTTTGCTTGTCGCAAAAACTGACACTGCTATGTGTGACAATGTGCAGACCTGGGCTGCACTGCGCTGTGTAAATTAAACAGGCCACAGGGGATGGGAGAGGGCCGGGGGAGGCATGCAGGGGGGCCGGCGGGGGGGGGGACTGGGAAACTTGTCTGCTAGGTAGACATTCAGTCGGGGCTCTCTCATAACAGACACCTTAGGCCTTCCCATACTTGAGTAAATATACTTTTTAAATTTGGTGTTCTAAAATAATAAAAATTAAAAAAAAATATTTAAAAAATAATAATAAATAATTAATAAAAATAAATTAAATAATTTTAAAATAAATATATATATATCTTGTCCCCAGTTAACCACAAGAAAGAAGACTCCTGTTTCACTCCATTTAAGGGAGGTGAGGGGTTAAATATGAAGTTGATATCCTGAGAATGTTATATAATGTATATTGTATTATTGTATTACATCATTACTATATTTAGCAAAAAAAAAAGTTCAAATACAATTCTCCATTAGGTTTTTTTTTTTTTTACGAAGTTCTCGTTTCAAACGTTCTCTCTGTCACTTCTGCAATGTTTGTAAAGAATCGTGACTTTTCCAGGTGAAGACTGAAAAGATAGAATGTTTTCTGTTCAATCTTTCAATCCCTTTATCCCCTCATCCCACTGTATATTGGATTGTCTAACCCGAGAGGAAGGTTAAAGATAGGAGGATTTCGGCTCCACATACACGTTCTCTATTAGCCCAGCCACAGAACAAGCAATAAGCTTCACTGGCAAAATGAAGAGACAGTTTTGGCCCCTGTTTTAACACCTGGTGCCCCACTGTATGCATACTGACCTTTCTGGAAAATAGGCTATTTCCCAAAGATCCTGACCTACAAACTACTTACTGACAGCTTTAATATTAGTATTTATTACATGTTTACTCAGATCGCCAGCTTTTATGTGTCTGGGGGCTATGTGGACACTAAAGTGTGATTTGTTTATAAAATCAAAAGGGGACTTAAAATGAGAATACTGTAGTTGCATTTTATTGTGCTGGAAGGGATAGGATGTACATATTAGGCACCCGCAGAGTTCTTTGTAAAGTGTTTATACTAAGTGGAGCAAAATCCCATTTTACAATAACACACCTATCATAATAGAGTCTCATTATAAGGCGATTTAGTTTAAAGGAGGGCTTGCTCTCTGGCGTCAATGTATATTTTAGATACACTTCCATCTAGGCCTCCCTTGGCAATCCACAGAGGATCCTGATCTCTTTTTAAATTACCTTAACTTCCTCAGCTCATATTTATCCAGAGAGGGTGGTTATTTTCTGACAAAATAAAGTTTTATAGCCCAATGTGAGAAGAAATGTGGGATGGAGGGGTCAGAGCAGCTCCAGACCCAGATTCCTTGGGATGTGATGGACTCACTGCAATCTCTGGCTGGACTGTGTGAGACATTACTCTATTTATCTGCTATTAGTCAGTCCTGTAGGGTCATGGAGCCTGGCTGCCTTGAATCTAGATCTGCAGTGTTCACACAGAGACACATCAGCTAAAGTATTGTGTAAATAAAATTAGAGGGAGACAGGGGAGCATTGTCTGGACATGATGAATGCGGATAATTCTTATTCTATAAATATTTTAAATATTATATTTGTAATTCCCCATTTATGTCTGTTCTATACAGGCCTTTTTTGTAGAGTGTTTTTTTTTTTAACTTACATATGTGATTAAGGTCTTCATATGTTCCCATACAATCAGATTATGTCATTTTAAAATGCTAGTGGGTGTTATTAAAAAAAAAAAAATACAGGTTCATTTCACTATTCAGCAACTTTTGATGAGTTGGCAACCGATTTATTTCTAACTCATCAAAACATTGTGAATCATTCAGAATGTACTTATTCAAAAATGTATTATGGAAGCAATCCCCCGCTCGGCCGAGTTGAAGATTTCGGGGGTTTATTTAACAAACTGAGGATTGTGGAAAGTTTTCTAGATAATTTGAAATATTAGAAATTTGTAGCAAAGAAGCAAACGTGGCTGGTTTGTTTTTTTTTTCAAAATTTGGAATAAAATTATCAATTGCATTGTTAATTCTGGACTGTTCCCGGTTTAGTAAATGCAACTTAGTTTAAGTTTGCTTTTAAATTCTAAATTGTTTTTCAACCCAAATGTTTCACACATTTTAAACCCCAAAGTCAATATTCAGTGAATACACCATGAATAGCGTACATGCGTGAATTATATATATTTGTACATGAATGTCTGGGTATTCGCGCGTGCGTTATAAAGTATATATAAAATATAGATAGAAAGATAGAGTTAATAAGAAATATAGTAGTTACAATATATATTTTCTATAATATTCTATAAAATACATTGTGCCTTTATCCGCTCTCTCTGTATGCAATAATATGTATATCTTGTGGATACATTGCATATTTAATGTACATTAGTATACGTTTGCAATAAATGTAGTTTTTCTATTTTATTTTTTTAAATACGTGAATATCACATAGAACACACAATGTCCTCTAACACTCAGTCCTTAACAAACAAGAACAATGACACATTGTGTCCCATAGAGATTTCATTAAAACCATCAGATAAACGGTAAATCAGAAGTTGAATACAAGTTTATCTTCCTAATTCCTTTTTATGACACCGTTAGAAATCTTGTTACTCTGAATAAACGTTTCTATCAGATGGAATGAGAGTACAAGCCACAAAGTAAAGCATTTATGTGTGTTTAGACGATGGGGTTGTGGATGTCATTGGGTCACGTAATGAATATTAATGAAGAGCATTCAGGGTGCTATATTGTATGGGAGGTCTATACCTGTCACACACAATAGTCTACCCTAGAACAGACAATCTCTGCCTGCACTGTGCGACTGACGTGGAGCGCAGCCTATCAGACGCGCCTCTGTTAGAGGCAGCCAATGAGAGTCGCGGATCGGAGAGGGCGGGACAGGTTTATATGCATAGAACGTTGTGCTAGCCGCTGTTACTTTGTTTCAGTAGCGAGTTGCGGTAGGATCTGGAGCTGCTGTGAGTCTCACTATCCGGGCTGTGTGTACAATACATGCTCTGCAAGTCACATCACATACTGCATACTGCTAGGAGCAGCACCACCCGTGGGATTTAACCCAGTGTTTCGCCTGGGATCTATGCACATCTCAATGGACTGTTTGATTCTTCAGCACAGATTCTGATCCACATCTTCTGCCATCCTGGGCTGGTTTCCTGAGGATCATCTTGGTGACCAACAGGCACCTACAGAGCAATAAGGGATTGCTGCCGGATGCTGGATCCCCATGTTCTTCTCGTCGTGTGGCTTTTTCGGATGCCTTAGGATACAGTGTATCCAAGCAGAGGAGTGTTCAGTTTGGAGTTAATTTTGTTTTTCTTCTTGCACCAGCCGGAGTACCCACACACCAAGCAGGAGTAAGGACTGTCCTTTGGATCTCCTTCACTACCAGTGCAGGACTCACTGTCACCCTCTGTGGTTTTTTTTTCTCTCCTCGTCCCCTTTGCTTCTACTGAGAGTTTGAGAGGAGCTAGAAGCAGCTTTGCACGTCACATTCCTGGGTGTAGGGTCCCAGGATCGGGTGAGCCCTCAGCATGGCGTTCAGCAGGGACTCTCTATGGAAGTACAGCATGGGAGTTTGGATCCTGTTGATCAGGACTGCTATCTCCAGATCCTTAGTGTTAGAGCCTATATACTGGAATTCCTCCAACCCCAAGTAAGTGCTCCTCTCCCCAGTCTGTGTGAATTATTATTTCCTTCTAGCTGTCAGTGATGGATCCCATACAGGGGGATCTGATGCCTAAATACTGTATGCAAAGACAAGCTTTACGGCCCCCCGTATTGGATTTGGGTGGAATTTTACTTTCTCATTGGAAATTAGTGTTACATGTTATTTTACCAGCCAGGAGCCAATTAGGAGGCTGGTGGGTTGGATGTCCTATAGTGAGGGCAGCGCTGGGCACAGGGAGTGGCGGGATGCTGGGCACTAACCGATCCACCAACCCCAAAGCGCTTACCAGGGTGTGGATTTGCTCATACTACCATTTTGGATGGATGTGAAGCTCCAATAAATACCCGAGAAGAAGACACCTTGCCACCTTCTGCAGTCTGAGGGCCCTGGGTTACAGGACGTTAAGGGACAGAGCAGGAGCCGCATTGCACCTAGATATGTCCACTGCTCCCCTATGCCCAGACCTTGAAAGGAGGGGGGGTAAGGAAAATGATCTGGGGTAACCTCAGACAGCGCTAGGTGATCTTCTTATATCAGCAGCTACCGCTGCGGAGCTCAGTGACATGTATTACGCAGTTTGGACACCCTGTTTAACATTGATATTAGGGGGTTGCCCTCTAGTGAGGTCCAGTGGACACCTCTGTGGTCATCTTGTGGTTTCTCATAAGCAAAACCCCTAAAACCCGTGTGCTTTTATTACGTTATATGTTAAATTCCCCTTCAGACCTCCCATCACACGTTCAACTAGTTGACTTGAAGCTTTCACAGCGAGCAAGCTGAAGGCCATTAATCAGTTCCAGGCTGGGGACTCCTCTTGGCAGCCCAATGACTCTGATATACGGCAACCCATTCAGACTTGGCTTACTTCCATGGGCACTGAATACAGGCTTGTAGTAGGCAGTCTGAGGGCTGGATGTGCCGGGAGAGTCCCCGATTAGTCTCTGTGTAATACAATCCCAGGTAGAGGAGGTCGATCTCTACTTGGTCTTGTTGTTCTCTGGTGTGACTTTCTTTTCTCAGAGCTTGCAAGATGTTAGGGACACCCTGCACTTTACACCCCATTCTATAAAACATAAGCACTACAGATATTTTTTTATTATTATTTTAATTTTATTTTTTACATATTTATATAGAAATGGTTTCACCAGAATGATGCATTGAGATTTCTCTCGTTTAAAATTGTGTATACTGAATATATCTATAGTTGCGTATACATCATGTAGATATATCTATCTAGATGTGTTGTGTACCTTATACAGATCACTCAGTATCCTTGTGGGCCTGTATAAATACACTCAGCATGAAATAGGCAAAACAAATATATTGGCTAACATTTTATATTTATAATAGCACTACCGTTTATATATGGGTTAACGTTGCAGATACAACAGAACTTTCTGTGGTCCTGAAAAGTTACATGTTGCCACTGAAACACTGAGTAATACACTGCACATATCGATACTGATATTTAGGGATACATGTAAGTGTTACTCACTCTGTTTTGTCTTTTTTTTAGCCTAGTTTAAACCCTGGGGCATTGCTAGCCTGAGTGCAGGAGGTCCCTGTATTTTAATGTATTTGTGTATATGGATAGGAATATGGATACATGAATGTGTGTGTATATGATTGTGTGTGTGCGTATACACATTTATACCTTTCTATATCAGCATCGGTTAGTAGTTACAGCTTTCTTTGCTCGTAGAAGCAGATAGAAGTGAGTGCAATCACAAGGTGAACCCAGGTTTGGTGTAGAAAATGCAATGAACCCTCTGAGAGAGAAAGTTAATGTGGGCAGATTAGAGACAGGGTTTTTATCCTCTTCGGTACAAGGCAAGGCGTGCATGGATCCTTATGAGGATTCTGCTTTTTATTTATTTAAAGCTTCATGTTTCACTCGTTGAGAAAATGAGCAGAATCATGCATGAACTGAATAGCTTCTTATGTCAAAATAAAACATATCGGCTTAGAATCCAGCTCTTGAAAGCCTGGAATTACTTAACTGATTTATTTTAGAATAATTATTCTATTTTTTTTAATTAGAAATATTTTACATTTGTCATTCTCTGCTCACCCACAAGGACAACACAGATTAGCAAGGCATGTATAGGAGAGTCCTACTCTTGGTAGTTTGACATCTGATGTATCTTGCTGTAAAGTTGTAATTATAGATAAACTATGATTTTAAAATGTCATAATCCATAGATACTTCCCTCACATAAAGGGTTATTATATAGGATGTTAACACCAGTACTTTATAAAGTGTGCTGCCCCCTTTCAACAAAGAACAAGCTGACTGAGATTTAATAGACCTTTAAAACATCTATGTTGCATTCTGAATTGTCCCCTACAGGATCTGGTTGTTTTGTAAATATCTTCTAATCTATTAGTATTTGCAGAACTGAATGTATTTATCTGTGTAAATCCCCTTTTTCTTAAAGCTTTGGTTAGACTAAATGGAGGAAGTAAAAACACTGATCTGTTTATACCTACAGAGGTCACCCTACCAATACACATTGTTAGAAATAGATTTTGGGCTAGCTACACTTGCGTTTCAACCTTTCACATTCAATTGTTATATCATCTCATCATATTTGGGGTCATTTGTTATTTATTTTTGTTATAAGGCTGTTTTGCATGTTTACAAACCTTTAAGGAATCCATTAGAAAATGTCAGTTTTGTGAATACTCAAAATTAATCTCAATTATTTAATATTCCCTTAGTTTTCTCTATTCCATTAAATTAGAATTCTCCCAGATTTGTTTTGCTTTTGGTTGTTCATGAGTCTTATTTTCTTGTGTGTTTATGTTGAGACTTATCCTAGGCTGATTGATTGTGTGACATTTTATTTTGCTAGGCCCCAAAGAGTATGAGAACCCATACTTATCTAGTAGAGATATTCCTTTGACATCAGGTCTTCACCTTTTTTGATCTGTGATCTGGATGGCTTGCTGATTATTTGCATTAATTATACCAGGCTATAAGAGAAGCAATAAAATCAGTCAATAGGGAGTTAAAATGTGCTGTCGCTTGTTTGCATTAGGCCGATTTTAGTGGAATATATCGTTTAATAATAAATGTCATTTTCTACTTTGGCGTTACTGATTAAATATGAATATCATTGCTTTTCACTACAGTGGTTTCTTGTAGAGTATTTAATATGACTAGGAAATATAAAAAGATGATAACGCAGATCATTTCTACTTATAAAATTATGCCTTTGCTCTTGTATATAATTAGATGATTGAGCGCCTGCTCTGAGTTGCTTTTATGTTCCCGTCTAGCCCTTGAAACCAATATTATGGATATGCAATGTACTCACAGTTAAACAGTGCTGCACAATATAAAATTTACATTGTATATAGTTTCCCAGATACCTCTTTTGTTGCTGAATCCTAAAACTATTTTAGAAGGCGTTTTAGGAAAAAAAAATATTGATGTGCATTTTAATGTTTAAAATAGTATTAATCTAGTTGTGGGCCAACGCGACTTTAGTGTTTGGTTAATCTACATTAAATAAGTTTAACAAATTAGTTACAAATCTTACAAACACTTTTTTTTTCATAGGGTTATTGACCAAACCAGGAATTGTTAGGAATTGATCCCATAAGTGGAAATAGTAGGCCAATATATTCATGCGGCAAAAAAAGCTGAGTAGGGTATTCTTTTTTTTTTTTTTTAATTTTAGCTATTTTCACTTGAAATTTGGAATACCCTCGTCATTTCCCAACAGTTCCCAGCTTAATTAATAATTCAATCGGTTTTTCAGAAAGCAAGAATTTTCAAGGGTATTATTAAAGAATGTAAAATGTGTTGTTTACATCAGGGAAAGGGTTTGTTAGTAATATTATATAACAATCTGGTTACGTCCACTAAAAGAAAGTTTTTGGCTCTATGTATGTTTTAGTATGCTGTTTGTTGTATTTAAGAGCTGGGATTTTGTACATAAACAAATGCACATTCATTTCTATGTGAATACCCCCTTGAACTCTAACCTACAGATTGCATTTAGGTTAATCTTGTCGGTTTTAATATAGAAGGGAAATAAAAGGGGACACACCAGGAGGTGGAATTTTGAGCACTTTTACACGCACATTCCTCTCATTTTGTCAGGATGATAAACTGGAGCTATTGGCCCTTGTTGGTAAGGGACAACTGAGCCAGCCCTTGAACAAAGTGCCCGCTGAAACCATATCTTAGTCAATGTTAAACTGCTGTAGACAAGAATTTCTTTAGGAATCCTTTCCCTTGGGATGGCCCTTTTAACCCTCACAATTAAAGCTTAAATCTAAAGAAACAAGAGAAGAAGCTTAGGTGATTTGCTAAGCACTTGTCTCTAATTCCGGAGCACCCAGAATGTTGCTGATACCACTTAATGAACTAAAGCAACACTCTTTTTAATATTATTCTTTCACACAAATCTATCACCTGAGCTCGGAATTATCACAGGTAAATTACTGACATTCAAGACACTCAGTAGTTGAGATTTAGGTATTCAGATCCTCTTCATCTTGTATGGTAAGGTTCATCTAGGGTTTAATTGTTACTTTAGCTTTACCAATTATCTCCAAAGCTCTTATCTCAATGCCTCACTCAGGTAAAGCACTTTGTTTAGTTCTGTAATTGTCTTTATATTATTATTATAACTATTGACAGTCAGAACTGCAGTATTTTCTATATTTTTATGTTTTTTATGCTCCTGGGCTTTGTCCGAAACTTTTTTCTAGTTTGGAATATTCAGTACGCCTTGAAATAAAGAATGTACAAAGGCATTTTATTTTCTTCCCCTAATTTTAGTATATATATTTTTGATTCTGTTTACCTTACTATCAGATTACTTTAAAATCACTTTTAATAGTTATTGATTATGTTTCGGCAAGATGCGACACTGGTAGGGAGGAGCCTACCTGTCATGATTGATGGAGAATTCCTGGGTAATTCACAGGCCTTACTCACCATAGATATCGATCTGTTTGTTTAACTGGTTCTAGTCAAAATACTGCTGTTCAGCAACTTTCCTAAATATCTCTTTATCTTTTTAAAAAAAATTTAATTGCTGAATTTTTTTTAAAAGCTTTTTGTTTGTTTGTTTTTACTATAATTTCAATGTTAAACATATAGATATTTTACAGCGGTATGGAATTTGCTGGCACTATATAAATAATATAATAATAATAATAAGTCATTAATTTATGATTGATACATACATTAGCTGGTGAGATAAATGCATTAGCTGGTGAGATAACATAGGTAGCTGGTGCCCCAACTCTAGTATCTAGTACCTCAACAACTCAGGAAAAATAATTATAAAAGTAAAGCTGGAATAGCAGAGACAGAAAAACATGTTCAACTGGCCTGAACCGTGTGTGTGTGTGTGTGTGTGTATATATATATATTTTCTATTTTAGCCTAAAGTCTGTTCTCATACCACGTAAGCTAGCTGTTTCAGGAATAGGCCACATACTAACGTTAAATGTTTTCATATATCAGGAAAGCAAAAAAAAAAAGTCGATTACGCTAAAGGTACATGCCACAATAACTCTGCATCTCACAGTAGCAATTTCAAAAATTGATTATTTTTTTTTAACCTTATGCAGAAGTATCAAATGCTGCAGAGAAAAGCAGAACATAAAAAGAAAGTCATTCTACTCACCAGATGGTGTAGTTTTGTCAAAAGGGATACTTTAATACACAGACAATACATGATTTATCAGGATGCAAGGAAAGATTTTAATCCATTATGGTGATGAAATCTATGTACATTTTAGATCTAATCCACAAAGATGGAAGAAATGAACAAGAGAAGTTGTTAATACAGATATTATTTATAAAGAGAAAAACTATAGTGTGTAGCACTGTACAGTGGGCAGAGGTATAGAAGAATCATTATAATATCAGTTTAGTCTGGTGTCATTTGATGCAGATAAAATTAGAGTATCGTTAGAATTGATGCAAGCTATGCTAATATAGCATGACCTAGCTAACACTAAATGAGGTTTATGACACGTTTTATTCCCAACTCTTCCACATTTGCTAAAATGTCTTGTTAAGTTTTAATACGAAAACAGTTTGCAGACCAAGGGTGTAATAGGTGTACAGGAACTAAATTCAGAGACCTACTCATCTACTATAAATAAGTATTTAGCCTTCTTAATATGCACTAATTGCAGATGCAAAGCCTATTCATGCTTGACTAATAAAGTGGTCATAATTGCAGAGAAAACAAGGAAGAGTGTAAAATGAACACAATATATATGGATATGTGTCTAAATGCGTAAGCAACAACAAGTGATTAAGTTAAAAACAGCCATTTCTGCTTTTTGAAACTAACTAGAGAGGAGTAAATACCAAAATGGGTACATTTTGGTATTTACTCCTCTCTAGTTAGTCATGTGAATGTACCTTGGGGTCTACTCTCTGAATAGTGTCTTTTTAGTGCACTTAGCTGTAAATAGACAACTTAGAACCAATGTAAAACTCAATGAAGCTAGAGAGTTTTTTTTTAAATAATCTATTTTGGTTTACGTTTTAGCTGTAGGCTTGCTGCAAAACACGTTTTAGTTAATAAACCCGGTATTCGGCCTGCTACTATGTCTGCTAATGTTGGATTTAAAAAAAACAGAGAACAGTTTCGCAACACTCAAACATAGCTGTGTATGAGGAGCTTTGTATATATTTCTTTGTGTGATTGTGATTATTTTTAAACATATGTGTATATTGTTCTATACCACACTTGAACTAGGGGCATTGTTCCTGCCAATTATGTGTAAGAGCTGAGTTGCCTATTTGAAAATTAGAAGAAACTTTCCTTCATGAAAGCTATTTCTTATTATTATTCATGTAGGCCTAATCTTTTCCTTCCTTGGTGGCTGACATAAGTAAAAACCTGTTTTTCAGGATATCTATGGTACAGTTTTGCAGACTTGCTTATAAGTTCATTCTTTGTATGTTTTTTTTTCTTCTGTGGACTAAAATGGGTGTGTTCAAGTGTTTAAAATATTTTGAATCAGATATGTGAACCATAGACTTCTTTCCACATTTTACTTGCATGATTTTTTTTCCCTCCTTCCCTTATGGTATATAATATAAAGGAAGTGGTCAGTATTCGAACAGCTTGAAAAACCCCTGTGGCTTCATTGTCTCTTTAAAGCTCACGAAGACAAAAGATGTGAACAAAATCAAACCCCTTCTCTCATGGTGGAAAATGTAAAACTTTTAAACAGCTTTTCTGTTGGACTTGTTTAATTCTAATTTTACATTCAGTACCATGCTAATGGTGTGAAATCTCTAAAAAAATTTTTATAGTAATACATTATTTTTTTTTACTTTTATTTTAAAAAACAAAGCTGACACAATTTGCTTTTATTTTTAAGCAAATTAGCCCATGGTCATAGTTAATAAGGATTACAACCCAGACTCTATCTATAAAGGGGTAATGTAAATCAAGGACAAAGTCTAAATAAACTGATCCCTTTTGATTGAAACGTGGAAAAGAGCCATAGAGAAACCAACAGCAGTAATCCGATTGTATGGCAATAAAAAAGCCATTTACTTCTGTCTTCCATGTGAGAAAAAAATATGGTAAATCTGTGCAGTACCTAAAAATGTAAAGAAAGATGAAGAGTTGAAACCATGGCAACGTATAGATTAGCTTAATGTTGGATGTGACACATTTTTGAAAAGCGTGCTGGAGGAACTAAAGGCCTGGCTTGGGGCTGTTAGGTATTGTGCGAGGAGTACACACAACTTGGGAGTACGGATTAAACAGCATGAGAGAAAGCCTTGTTAGCTCATAGTTATACAACAGCAGCCGTAAAGTGTTCATCATCATCATCATCATCATTCCACTGAACGAGATATGCCTCAAACGCATGCGTGACACTCAACGCCTGCACTTACAGACCCTGGTTTGTTTGTGATTGTTTATAGCGTCTCAATAATATAATAGTTTCCGTCGGTCTTATTTAATGAACTTTTGGAGACAGTCCATCTTCATACAGGGTGGGCAGGTATAGGTGTTATCTGAATCGAAAAATAAATTGGGTTTCACACAAACAAAATCTTGATTTCAAACGTGGAGCCAAACTTTGCATATCGCACAGCGCAGTTGGAGTTACTAATAAATACACCACTTTGATTCTCATACGCGTTTAGAAGAAATGAACAAAACTTTGTTTCAAGACTAATTAAGAATAAAGACAATACATATTTCAATAGAGATAGATAGAGAAATAGATGTATCTTTTTTGCCAGCTGGAATAAAAGGGGAGGTACTTACTGCTGAATATACAGCACTTAATGTGCCTTTAAATGCATCAGACATTCCTTTGTTCTAGCTGTTTCATGCTGTAATGCAATAAAAAGAGGTGATTTCCTGACTTTTGCTCCTCTGAAAACAGTGCAGTAAAATCGGGGTAAAACTGTTTCACTTTTTGTTTCTCCACACAGACACTGTAGACACAAGATACATGAAGAAATGACACTTAAGAGATTTTTAAACCTCATGCTGAGCTTTGGTCTTACAGGTGCAGGAGATATAAAGAGTAGTTGTTTTATTGCTTGTGTGCTAGGAGAACTGAATTCTTTATGATGGAAAGATATCTCAGACTCAGAAAAAAACACAGAAGCCAACACTTACTGTTCTGTCTGCACGAATAATCCTAAACACACTTTTTTGATTAAGTGCGTCTCAGATGATTTCATTAAATCATGTTTCTTGGCAGGGTGACTTGGATAACTTTCTAGCTTTTTTACATCTCTCTTTGTTAGTGGGGATTGAAGAACAGATACCCAGCATTTTAAGTTTAACCTAATATTGCCCCCTGTCATTGTGCATTGTGAGAAAGCTTCAATGAAATTACTTTTAAGGGAACATGTATGATTCCTCTGTCCCATCAGTTTATAAAGAAGAATTATATAAATGGTCACCATTCCTTAACATGTATAGTGTACTCTTGTGCTACATTGAGTGCCTGGCACTCACGTTTTAAATACACTGAGCACACGTATTGATGATGCCAGATGAAATATTGGATTTTATTTATTGAACGGGGAATTACGGAATACCGGGATGAAATTGCTGAATGTAGGCCAAAACGGCCAGTTCTGTGATTAATTTGCACTTTTAAAGTTTCCAATTCATTGTTTAGTGAGTAAATTTAGTTTTAAATTTTTTTGTTTTTAATTTATATTATTTTTTAATTATGTCTTCAGTAAAGGGTGTGATAAAAATAAAGGAATGCACTAAGCTAAAGCTTACATAGCCTTTTTTGTTGTCAAGATAACAAATACCTCATCCCGTCTAATGGATTGAATTAAAGTTACTAAAAAAAAAAAATCATGGATGGTACTATACTCATTTATTTTTACATTTCCAATATGTTTAGATTAGCATTTGAATTCTGTTCTATCACTCCCTTTACTATTCGGACAATTTGTTTTGCATTAACCCAAAATATATACACTTTTTTGATTGTAAACCTAGACTACAGTTAAAGGATCATTTAAAAATATATATGTTTGAGTCACTTGGTATACATATATTCTATCATTTCTATTTTGTACTTCTATGTCTGTGCCTTGCGGCTTACCAAGGTTCAACATGCGGCCAGTCACTTATAGTATTTATGGGGCATAGAGAACAGAGAATTCTACATGCATTGATGCCTATTTTGGCCTTTGAAATGCACACTGCTGCACATTTATGGTAGTCATGTAACAAAAGACTAAACTTTATTGCTTTGCCCCATGCGTAGGTCTATCAAACAGTTTACTGTACGTCAAGCATTGATGTAATGAAAGGTCCTCTAATTTCCCCGAGTGGCTTTTGAGTTTGCATTTTTCTGACATCACATCAGCAATATGTACTTAAAAATGCACATTTTTTTTGTCCAGTAAGATAAACTGTGGTTGTATGTAGATAACGTTTAGGCCAAAAAAGCAGTGATGTAAAAATTATCTTATTTTGCCTAATTGGATATTTTTTACCACCTAAGCTTTTAACATTTTACTGTTGCCAGTTTGTTGTCAATGCACTACAAATCACTGTTTAGTGAAAAAAAACATAATTTTAGTCATTAGGTGCTTGGCAATCCTTTTTATGTATTCTCTACAGTGAATCAGAAGCAAGCCGATATACCATGTTACTCACTTGTCTGCATTCATTTACAGCTTCGTACAATCCATAAGACCTGGCAGCTAGTAAAACTGCATTCTTGCGTTTTCAAGCATAGAAAAATGTAGATGAAATCCTTAACAAGGGAAGAAGAACATATTACATCAATCACCCTTTGAACAAAATTAGAGGTTGATAGCTGTAATGAAGCTTTCATTAATGAGCATGCTTTTCTGATGCTTCAATGATGAGATTTAACAAAAAAAAAATATCTGAGGAACAGGGATAGATGGTTGCACAGAGAACATTATCTTGTCAAATTCATGTGGCAACTGAAGATCCTTTTTTATCCTTTTGTTAAAATGTCGTCGTTTTCACAATAGTATGGTGACATCTGTTATAGCAAAAGGTGGAAGTAACTGAATTGTCTTTTGATAGGATCTTGTCTGTGTTTATTGTGATTCACTATTCACTACTTTATTTCAATAACCCAGGTTATCTCTGACATAGCACATAGTAATCTTTAGATATTTGCATTCTAGTATGTGCTAGTAACCAGGGATTTGTTTTTGTTTGTTTGTGAACAGTTTGAGCATCGGTTCCAAAGTGCAAAACCTTTTCATTTCTGGCAGCTGTGACCAACCCACTCAATGGATTTCTCTACCGCTTATACCTGTTAATTACAAAGCAGCTGATGTAAGCTATGTAATAAACATCAATTTCCAACTCGGCCTTGAATTCCCAAGTTATCATGTCATATTTTTCCAAGTGTTATTATTATTAGCATTTATACAGCTCCAAAATTTTCCGCAGTGCTTTACAATTAAAGTTTGGGGATATTTAACAGAATTTGGCAGACCATAATTATGCTGACAGACCCCGGAATGAGGGCTGTGATCGAAGGAGCTTACATTCTACAGGTTTTTCCAAACTCTGGTCCCCCAGATGTTGCTGAATTACAAGGCCCACGATTCTTGAATGAAACAGATAGTCAGAGAATCATGGGAGTTCTAGCTTTAGAGAACCCTGCTCTAGGACAGGGGTAGGCAACCTTCAGCACTCCAGATGTTGTGGACTACATCCCCATAATGTTCTTACACCCATAATGCTGGGAAAGCATCATGGGAGTTGTAGTCTAAAACATCTGGAGTGCCAAGGTTGCCTATGCCTGCTCTAGGAGATATGAAAGGAGATGCTGTGGTTAACTTGAAAAGGTTAATAAGCAAACGTTTATTCACTAAACTGGAAATGATTCGGAATTGACTAGGGAACTGCACAGTTTAGGCCAAAATAGCCCAGTTTAAAAATAGCTAGTTTATTGGAGCCTAAAATGTGTAAATTCTCTGGTCAATTCAACACAATTCCCAGTTTAGCAAATAACCATATCACTTGGTTTCTCAAACTACTTTTTTTTTTTTTATATATATTACTTATAATGTATTCTACAGCAGGCTAACCAATACACATCCCTGTCTGGTGCAGGTATTAAAGAGGAATCCGATATACAAATGATTACTTCAGTAAACCCCTTCTGAATGAACAAAATGTTAGAAAATACAGTGGGACAGAGAAGCAGTGTAAACGTGTATGTTGCTGAAATACATTTTATTGAAACTGACACTAAGTAAGTCTGGAGAAATGAAGCTATTTTTGGCATACACGCCTGCAACTAATGTAGATCTCTCAAGATTTGGAGATTGAATATATAATAGCAGTAGGTATTATGATGTCTCAGTGAGGGGCTTTAATCACGCTCTCACTGTGAGCTGCCTTCTCCCGCAGATAGCAGGAGCAGTGATGTCAGCAAATCAGTCTGGTTTAAGCTTAGGTGTGCAATTAAGCCGTATAGAAGATATGACTTTCTTATTTACTTAGCATGTACTCACTAGTAAATGCCATTTTGGTTTGGGAAATCTTGCCAGCTTTCTTTCTTGTTTGACTTTGAAAGGCCTATCCTACCCAGTTTTTACCTCAGAATGGAATAAAGCCTGCTTAAGGCTAATTAGATGTCCTGATATTAATGGAAAATGTATTTAAAAAGTGTTTCTCTGTATGTGATATGTTTTTAAAAGCAATCTTGGTTAATGCACACATATTAGATATTTACTGCTAGGCCGTAATGTCATAACGTCTGCTTCAGCTAGACATGCACACATACCATGGCATTTAATACATGTATTCAATCTTACCATCTCTCAATGCTTATTCATTCTATACTAGGGATACTCAAAAGGTAGATCCCAAAGTGTTTTAAAACTACAGCTTCCATGATGCTTTGTCATTCTAAAAACATTCTTTAGGCATGCAAAGCATCATTGGAGTTGTAGTTCTACAACATGTGGGATCTTCCTTTTGGGCACCCTCTGTTTATACCCTTATTCAAATACCTTTGTCAACACAAGTGTTCCATGGAAAACAATAATTTAAAGAGCATTTTAAGAAACCTGTTCAAATACTCAAAAGATGTCAATTTTAACACCTTTTAGCCACCTCAGTCCTGATCTTTATCTTCTAAAGAAATCATGCTGTGATTAGATTGCGAGGCAGCTCAATACATATTTCAAAAGACATTCATTTAGTCTCGTATCCTAGTGCTTTAGGACGATAGAGAGGTCATCCTTGCAGTGTGGCTGCTAAGGCCTGTGGCCTAACAATGCTTGCTTGTTCTGTTGATAATAAGACGCATAACATGAAGCTACGTGGCCATTTTGCAATCACAGCTTCATACAAACCTGAAGTTCATGCTTGTATTTTCTTTATCATTTCCTTAAACATTAATTTTAGAATGACTGCTGGAAGGTGAAGGTTTTTTTTTTTTCCTGTGGTGTAGAGGAACACATTAAACATTGAAATAAAAAACACTGTAGACTGACTTGAAAATTGCTGAAAACTATGGCCTCACAACAAATGGATTTGCATCATATCAGATTATATCACTTGAACCAAAGCCCACTTCTGTGAATATTTCACTAGCCCTTTGATCCCCATTCGTTTATATGTAAATGAAGCAATTATACTGTACCTTTCCTTAAGGCAGCAAGTGCTTGTGTTAACCCAATTAAGACATAAACATATACAGCAGAATTATTATTACGTTAGGTTAACCTTCCTTACCCACATCCATCGAGTGTAACCTGCACTACTTTATTCATTTAGTACTACAACTTCTATCACCTCTATGCAGCAAATGACTCTCTCTGTATAAATGGGTGTGGGTTAGCAGAGACTGCCAATTGTCTGGGAAAAGAAAGTGGGTCAGGGAGTGGTAATTTAAACAATGATAGATATGTCACAGAGAGTTAATATATGGTCTTTGTACCCTGCTTCTTTACAAAAAAAAAAAAGCTAAATAGGTTGGTGGGCCTGATTCTGTACAAATATAGCGTTTATGCTGTTCTTAAGCCAAATTAATGGCGGCAACTGTTTCCCACAATGCAACTCCCATTAATCTCAGGCAGGGCACTGAGTTGCCCTGAAAATAGGTCACAGCTGTCAGTCAAACTGTGCTTTAACCAACCGTGTTTTAATTATATATATTTAAAAATATGACCCGCTTGTTGAATGAACAGAAAGATCATTGTCTGTCTAGTAGAAATATTCAGTATAGTGCTGTGGTGTATGCTACTACCTGTGAACGGTTGTCTTAGAATCTACCAAAAGTAGATAATTACAAATAAACACTGCTTTATTCACTGGGACAATGCAAATCCATTATATTTTAAAACCAGTTTTCTATGGATATGTGTCAGGTAAAATATATAAAATCAACCTGCATTATTTTACTGGCTTTGTCACTGTTTGTCCAACGCCGCCTCGCCTTTGCATAGCAAGACAGGCCCCACCCTCCTCCATCACTGTCTGGGCTTTGAGCATTGCTGCAGGGGAACCTGACTGTACAGGTATAAATTAATTGATAGGATACTCTGGGTTATTCTGTTGTTATAGGGCGGAGAGTTGATTAGCTTTACTGATTATGCAGCTTGGTGAAGCCAAACGACTTATATTCTTCCCCAATTGTTTGTCAATCATCTTTTATCTTGTGTACTGCGATGTCTCTACAGAGGCAGGTATTTTACAGGTGACAGCTGGTCTTGGTTAACCAAAATTCCAGTGCCTAGGTAGGCACTGTTTTTTTAAAACTGTAATATCATTAACTACTGAGGCCTGTCCTCTTATGAAAGACATAAGATGATATTCATGACATTTCTGTATTGTAAAAAGTGGCGTAAAGTTGTAAACGAACACTCACCAGTGGAATGTTCCAACTAATTCCATCGGTTTCCATGGTGATTGCACCACTTTGATAAATATCCCCCATAGTATTTTTTTTTTACATTGATTCCTTCTGTAAATTGATATCATTATCATTAACAGTGTACAACTGCATTTTTTTTAACCCAAAAAGTATTTTACTGTGATTTAAGGGTTAATTAGGTGCAACTTAACAAAAGATGACATAGATAACCCTTTGTTCTTGATTACTGGTTTGTTACTTTGTTAATAGATATCAAAGACTTCATTGAAAATAGTATCACTCTTGTTTTAACTGTTATTTAAATACTTAGAATGCCCCTTAACACTTCCCAATCATGCCCCAGGGCCTGTCTAGCACTAGATCTGTCAGGCAGAGTATGCAGAAAACTGACACTTATCAGGGCTGCATACTTATGAAGGGTGAGGCGAAACCTGTCTTCCATCTGTGTAGATTTTAGCTGATTGGTTAGGGGTTAACACTGTTAACTGGATCAAAGAGGGTCAGCTTACATTAGAATTGAGGTTCAATTGTGCAGTCCTTTGGCTGTGAAATTTAATATTATTGTTGTATCCTGAAGTAATTGTTAGATGTCTGAGGAAAGTTGATTAGAAATTGAATAAAAGTGTACACAACACATTTTTTGTCAGCATCAACACAGACAATCATGAGGTCACAACAGCTCCCTTAGCACTGTTCTGTTAGCATTAAAATAAGTTGTTTGTATTTGTGTGTGTATATATATCTCTATATCTTTATTTATCGATTGTTCGGCAGATACTTGTGAGGCTGGATGAGCTTATTTTATTTCCAGTTCCTATAAATTAAAAATGTAAATCCCAATGGAGACGTTGAAGTTTGGGATTAAAAGAAAAATAATTTATACTCACACATTTAATCTAATAATGCTATGGCTGTTAACCTTTTGCCGGCCTTGTGTGCTTCAATCAAATTTAATTTTAAAATCTGTTACTAGCAAAATGGAAACAAGCTATCTGTGTTAGCAAGTAAGCAACGCTGCCCCTAGTGGTGGCTCCTGGTTACCACGCTACATTTTGTGAATAGCAAATGGTTTGTCTTGTTTTACTGACTGACTAGGTTTAGAGAACAGGCAGCAGTAGACATAATGCTTTATTAAAGTTTCTGTTATTATATTAACTATATAGACACATTTACTTCTATAATGAAAGTAGGGAAGAACATTTCTGTTAGGGACAAACTAATTTTGCTGCCTCCCAAGACATTGTAAAATGGGCAGCACAATGTAGCTAAAACATGTAAGGTTCGATACATCAAGATTCACACTAGAGAAATGCTATTCATGTAAGGTTTTTATTTTTGCTTTGGCTTGTGTTGTTTAAAGTATTTTCTTTATCCAGGAAAAGTGTTTATACAAAATGTTGTCACCAGGCAGAGTTGCATTTAATGTACCTCGCCCATGTTTTGTTTACTGATGTTTAATGAGTATGGAATGCCTGAGGTTTTTTTTTCCCAGCATGTAGTTGAAATATGTGATTGTGAGTTAGGAAATACTGAAAAGGACAAAAGGGGTCCCCCACGGGGTTGAAAACCCCCTTTTGCAAAATGACAGTCGGCCTCTTAAGATTGTGTGATGCAGAGCTGAAGTAGTGAAGTGTGTAGCTGTGTCATGGGTCAAGAGCTAGCCCTCAACCACAGCAGAAAGCATCATTTATCAAGAGTAACCAGAAAGAGCAACTAATTACATAGCACCAAAGATTGCTTGTGCATTCAAACACCACAGTGGCCTAGCACAATCAAATTGTTATCTTTTTCAAGAGCTTTTTAGTTCAGGATATGAACAGCCAAACAGAAAACCCCAAAAGTTTTTTTTTCTCCTAAATAAATACACACACATATATTTCTAAAATACACGGAAGTTTGACAAATTAATATCATAAATCAAATACAATGGACGATGGCAAATGACTGAAAATTAGCATTTCACTCAGAATGCAGTACAAGTATGCCTAGACAGCACTGTCCAGCCTTAAAATGCCAGCAAACACTCCCCTGAGGGTCCTTAATATCTATGTTAGATGCATGCTTTTTAATCGAAAGCAACGTTCAGGATCTCCATCACAGATTGCGTCTTGCTGTGTTTTATAAAGAGGCCATGAATGACTTCATGAATATGAATATGCTTCCAACTTTGCACAGTTTGCAATGACTCCCGACGGTGACATTACAGCTGGGGGTCCAGTGGCCAGGGGCGAGGGGGTGCAAGCAAAGGTGAGTTGAACTTACCTCGCTGGGGCGGCCATCTTTTTCCAGCCATGTCTTATCTGCTCCTGGTGCTTCAGCACTAAGAGCCGAAGTCATTGCTGTATTCTCACGCCTCACTATATCTTTTGACTGACTTGGTATTTCGTTGAATTTTATTGAAATTCCAACACAGTCGATATGAGTATTTCATAAAGGGGGGAGGAGAAAAGTATTTTGTAGGGCATTCTGGGAGGCTTGCTGAAATCTAATAATTCAGAGCTGTCGCACATATGGTTGATATTTTTTATTTTTTCATTTTTACATGTGTGAAGGGCTAACATAACTTCTTGTTCAAGATTCCATTGAATATTACTTTGGCTTTACTTCTGCCACTTCTATTATGCTTGCAAAATGTTCAGCGATCCCTTAGCAAATCTGCTTTTAATGCACACAGCCCCGGTTCATTTATTGGGGTGGTGGTAGAAACTGATACAGTGACACATACATACAGGATGAAGTCACACTAGGAAATACACAGCCAGGCTGACAGATACTCGCTGACTGCCTGCCTGCAGTTACACAATCTCTAAAAGACTCAGCATTATGGAAAACATAAATGTACTTTGTCTCCAATAAAAATAATTAGATAACTAGTGGTGCATGTTTATGGAAGAAACTGAAGCACCGTTTTCGTTTAATTTACGGAAGTCTCTACAGCTAAATACGTCCTCCCTAAAATATGCGCTGGGAAACCTGTTATTCTTTCAAATGAGTCTTTAGGTGACATCATTGCAAGCAGACCTGGGAAGTCCACTGTCTTTCGGTTTTGTGTATCAATATAGGCTTGGCAGACCACATTAACACTTAAGCTAATTGGTAAATTCAAATTGCGAGTGACGAATAAGGAGAAAATGGTATTTTGTGTTTTTTTTTATTTTTTTTTTTATATTACTCAAGATTAGAAATACAATCAAGCAGCACATGGGTACAAGGCAAAAAATAAAGTAAAAATGGTGTGGATTTATTAATCCTTTGAGACTCTCCAGGTAGTACTTCCTTTTCCTTTACCCAACTGTTTAATTTGTGTGTGCCCAGGACCCCCTTTAATCAGGCATGCTGACCCTCCCTTTTTAACCACATGTTTGGTTAATGATGGGGTTACTAATACCAAGCAGATATCCACAGTACCTTCAAGCCTTCCAAAAACAATAATCTTTGGCATAGGAGCTAACAATTGGCAAAAAAGGGATTTTGATCTTTACCTCAGCTACCTGGTGTGCCTTCTATGGACAAACCTACCTATTTTTCAAGTTTTGCTTTTAAATAAATTACTCCCCCCACTTTAATGAGATTCTTACCATTTGTCGATAAATGTATGGGTATCACTTTCTGATTCCCTTATCTTTATGTTTATTGTCTTCCCCTGCTGTGTAAGTGGATTGTGTGTTGAAGTCAACCTGAGGTCAGCCAACAGTCTTCCCTGTCAGAATGTTAAGTAGCTCCTATGCTTAAATAGACCAACATTTGATGTATAACTCTAAAAAAAAATAACAAAATAATAAAAGTAGATTTCTTTAAAATGAAACCAGTCTTTTCATCTAAACATGAAATATTTGACAAGAGAAAATGCCAATTTAACCCTTAAATACCAGGACTAGCAATTTGACACATTTTGTTGCTCTTTAATACTAAGATAAGGTTCACGTTGACAGCTAAACTTGGCATTAAAGCTGAATTAAAATATGCAATGCTAATGCTTGTCTCTGATTACTCATAATGTTCACTTACAAAACGCTGTCACTATAAAGACAGATCAGACGGATAGAACTGGAAGTGGAAAACCAAACATAGTGGCTGACACAAGAATTGATTTAGCAATTAATAAACCTACCTGGTGGCCTCTCTAGGCTTAATATGAAGGGATCCCTGGCTTAAGGCTTTGTTCTCAGCCTTTAATATTTTAATGAGCCTGCAGGCTTGGCTGCTTATAAATGAGTAGGGATTTCTAAGTGTGGTGTTTAATGTTTCAGGTCCGCAAAGGTTGTTGATTAGAAATCTCCTGTTTCAATTTCCCACAGGCAATCTGCCGTGAGCAATATAAGGGAGCAGCTTAGATCCAAGGATGCTGACGATAACCATTTCATGAGCTACTGCAGTACTCCTGAAAACATTAAAGACCTACTTACTTGTGTAGTGCAAATAATTTGTTTTTTAATACAGATGGCTTCTATTTGCTGGAAAGCCAAACTGTGAAGTGTTATGCAGAATCAAATAAAGCAGTGCCTTGGAACAGCAATTTTTATACCATGCAACTTTTGTTTGCTAAAGCTGTCTTACAGGGTTATTCAAAAAAAAGCACAGTTGATGGGATTTTAAAGTAAATTCAGAGTGCATTTCAAATTTAAGACCAAGTAGCTGAACTGGATACAGAGCTGATTTACATACATTTTCAATTTCTGCTATTTTGGCCTTATATTAAATTTGCTCTAAATTCTCAGCAATTCTCACTTGATAAAATAACTCTGTTGGTCGACCTTGTAGAAATGTTTATAGATATACAAATGCTGGCAGTTGTCATTAGAAATATAAGCACAGACACACAATCTGTATATTCATAGTTTTTTGTTGTTTTCTTTAATATAGGCTAACTTGTGAGCTTTAAGTGAAAGGCTTGTTGAGTAACATGGTTTTGCTTACTCTAGCAATCCATGTGCTAAGACGATGATCCTACAGCTTCAAAATAGACACAAAAATTCACAGCCCAATTCTCAATGTGGCTATAAATAGTGCTGTGAAACAGAGGATGTTTAAGGCATGACTTTTGCCCTTTATAAACTAGGCACTCTCACTATTACCTGTCATGACATTTTCATAAACTTTGGTTTCAACCTTTTGGTAAGATGAATGCCCCCCTCCATCAGTAGGTAGCATTAAAAAGGAATACTTTGAACTCTTTTGAAGTAAAAGATAAATATAGGGGGTAGAAACCAATAGCTGTAACTGTTGATCTAAAGAAGAAACGTGTTATTTTACTGTCAGTTTAATGTTCTGCATTGCAATATATTGCCCACCCAGTTGGAGCCAGAAGTGTTAAGTGGATTCCTTAACATTTAATTTGAAATGGATCATTGCACCTATCTTGTGTAATGGAAAATGAAACAGTTAAAGGCGTTATCATATCACATACTATTTTTTAAAGTAGCAGAAAATGCAATATCTTTTTTTGTCTTATATTAACACAAACATAATGAAACATTTATGTTTTTTTGCTTTGAGATCACTTATGGATCACACTCTAAGTGTTTTTTTGTTTGTTTTTATAATCTACTTGCCTTTTCAGTTAATATGTATATTGATATGACAATCTGTTAAAATACTTAACTTTAAATTCTCGTATATTTTGTTTTAGGTTCGTTCCTGGACAAGGGCTTGTACTATATCCACAAATAGGAGATAAACTGGATATTATTTGCCCCAAAATGGACTCCAAATCTGTTGGCCAATATGAATATTACAAAGTTTATCTGGTAGATAAAGAGCAAGCAGACAGTTGTACTATAAAGGACAGAACACCTTTACTGAACTGTGCAAAGCCTGATCAAGATGTGAAATTTACCATCAAATTTCAAGAGTTTAGCCCAAATCTCTGGGGACTGGAATTCCAAAGGAAAAAAGATTATTACATCATATGTAAGTAAAACTTGTTTATTATATTTCTCTCATGAAAGTCTACTTTTTTGCATGTGACATATTGATGAAGACAAGCTATCTTCTTCAGCCTTTGTTTCAGGAATTGCCTGGCTTCCAGCTGCAGTAGATTGCAACTCTTACTATGCTTTCCTTATTTCTACATCTTTTTGTTCAAGCCAGGCATAGTTCATCTATGCTTTCTATTACCAGTTATTGGGTGAGGTGCATGCAATCAGTATTTTAATGGGACACTATAGGCACCCAGACCACTTCATCTCATTGCAGTGGTTTAGGTGCAGTTACCCTGTTCCCCTTAATCCTACAATGTAAAACAGTCACTAGAGGTGCTTCCTGCAGTTTCACGGAGTTTGACTAAAATTCTGCTGGATGTCTTCACGCTGTGTATGAGGACGTCCAGCGTCTACAAAATCCCAATAGGAAAGCATTTAGGTAATGCTTTCCTATGGGGAAGGCACTAGGTCCTCCCCCATCGGCTGATTTGGTGGAGGAGGAGTTCGACCCAGTGCCGGGGACATCGGAGTTGGAACAGGGTAAGTGTAAAAAGGTTTTGTTTTTAACCCTTTTTTTGCCGGGGGGTTGTGGGCACTTTAGTGTTAGGAATACAATTTTGTACTCCTTACACTATAGTTTTCCTTTAACTCTTAACAGTGCTAGCAGGATGTGTACAGTGCATTGACTTTCTGCATTTAAAAACATTCTGACATTGTTGCATGATGAAAAACATGGTAGATATAATACACAGACCTTTTGATATAGGTGCAGATTGTGTCACTTTTGTGTTATAGAAATAGTTAAAATGTTGAACGTGTAAAGTTATCATACCTCTGTTATG
Source organism: Pelobates cultripes (assembly GCA_933207985.1). Classification (NCBI taxonomy): domain Eukaryota; kingdom Metazoa; phylum Chordata; class Amphibia; order Anura; family Pelobatidae; genus Pelobates; species Pelobates cultripes. The sequence continues at coordinate 279,878,856 of OW240912.1, forward strand.
CGGTTATTTAGCTGCATTATATGCTAGCTGAGATCTGATCAAAGATTCTAAAGAGACACACTTTGAGTTCCCAGACCTCAAAGCCTAGTTGCTAACCTTTTTGAAAGTACTGCCCAGACTATCATGAAATATAATCATTTTTCGGCTTACTAACATCTTTTATGACCTGTGAAGTGGGTAAAAGAAATGCCTTGGGAAACACTTGATTGAAAACCTTCAGCGTGCATGCGGACCTCATTAGTTCAGCTTACAGTCAGACGATCATCTGCTTTGACATGAACAAACTAAAATAAGTAGGTTTCCCTAAATGTTTTGTCCGAATTATTTTTCTATATCAAATAGAGGTTTTAATTGCTCTCTTGCCTCAGTGCTAACAATCTAATTCGAAACCTGATTCCTAATGTGGAATGCAGCCTCCTCAGAGTTTCTTCATGCAAGGTTGCCCGCAAGATTAAAATTGTTACTGAAATGTAATGATTTGTGCACCGCCCCTGTAAGAAAAAATGTATTTTGATTTCTTTACTGAAATTAGATTTTTGTTTTAAACGTTTAATAATTGGTCATTATATTGCTTTGGATTAAAACATAGCTTAATTGATGTTCAGGATATTTGTCTATTTGGAGTAAGTTGTAAGGAAAATCTTTTTTTTTTTTTTTCTCTTTAATATGGGGCTTTTTCACTACAGTGACATGGCGAATTGCCAACTGTCTTGCAAAATGTAACTAACAAAAAAAAAATTCTGTGTGTTTATCGCACTACTCATAGGCAAGTATAATAACACTCTGTCACTCAAATATTTAATCTATGTATTTATAGGTAATACCGGTCGTACTGTTTATGTATATATAGAGTTCTGCTCTTTAAAACATAATAAATTCAGGATGTGAACAAGAAGGAAAATGTTCCCCTATATAATAAATACCTTTTAGCTCACGGTGAAATGTTGCATCTGTGAAGCTCAAGTTAACGCCACCAGACTCTTCCGTAGTTTTAAGTTCCGATCTCCTAGCCTGCTTTTGAGTGCATGTCTCCAAACGTAACTAAGTGCAATTGCAGAAAGGGGGACGACTACTCTCAGATGAAAGAAATAGCTTCTAAGTAAAATCACTGTTATAATAAAAGACACAGTTATAGCCATCATTTTTAGAGCCCATGAGTTATATTTTTATTTGACATCGACTTTCGTCTCCTATAAAAGAAAATCTGTTTGAGAATTCTTTGATGTATTGGAAAAAAATCCAGTGCAATGGAATTTTGTAATGAACTGGTATCGCCATCAGCACAGACCACAAAGAAACTGTTTAGTGTCACCATTGACTTTTGTTTACAGCAGCAAGCCTACTTAGATTTGGGAAAGTAGAGTTGAGCTCGCAAGATAACTATAGTCACATTAACATAGGCCCTTGGAATACAGAAACCTGTTTAAATTTATAAATATTTTTTGATTAAACAAGAATAGTTCACACAAAATAATAAAGGATAGATTATCTTTAAAAGTGCCTATATAATGAAAACTTTTCACAATAATATGCATTACAATTTTTTTTTTTCGAGCATCCTTAGAAATCTCGAAAAATGTGAATAGTTACCTGCTTATCCTTTCAGCTGGAACTTTGGCTAATGAGAATGTGCCAAGCAGATCCTGCAATGTTAATGTGCCAAATAAATCCTGCAGTGCTATATTATGATTCTTGCCGAGAATTATGAAATAGATGGGAATGTATTCACTGAGCAGATAGTTATGGTATATTATCAATTGACTCGAGGAGGTTAGGCCAAATTAATAAACTGGAAAAAACAAAACAATTAGAATTATAATAATTTATTGTATTTTACATTTGGATATTAATTCTGAATATTTGCTGTAAACCCATTATAACTAGCTGCTTAGTAGATATGCCTCTGTAGAATTGCTTTAAACACACAGGCACCTTGAATTTGTTTACATTTGTATTGATGCCATAGGTTTAACACATCCTGATGGAGCCATGGTATATGGGAATTTCCGTCCCAGACCACACAAATCTTGTAGAGAAGCATGAGACTGTAAGATTAATGACCTTTGCTCATATTCCGCTATTACTGTGACTATACTGACGGGTTATCTTATTTAAAGAATGGAACAGATACTGCAGCAGGAAATATTTAAGTGCCACTTCTAAATTCCCAAGGGCAGCAAGTGAAAGAACAAGATTATTCTGATAGCTAAAGACTGGGATTTGTGGTGAAAAAAAATGAGGGGGCTAAAAAGCATGTGCAATATCACAATGACAGTAGACAGGAGACATCAAAAAGGACTTGTTTAAAATAGCGTTGGAAATGTGCCTCTCATTTTATGCATCAACATTATTTACGAGGATTTGAACCCTTGAGTATAGTTACATAGTTACCATAGTTACCATAGGCTGAAAAGAGACATGTGTCCATCAAGTTCAGCCTTCCTCACATTAGTTATTTTGCTGTTGAGTTCTTGAAGCTTTACATGTTCTGCATAGAAATATTTGAGTAGATTTTTTTTTTTTTTAAAACAAATGTTTTGTGATCTAACATAGATATACAATTGTGTATTCCAGCAGCCAAAAGGGTAGGAATTTCAATTAAATGTACCATCATATGTAATTTTTAAAGTAGCTATTCCATCTCACCTTAACTGGAGACATGTAAATATGCATCTTATCATGCTTAAGTATGTGAATGCATTATACCTATTGAAACATCTGAAAATGAACTATTCCTCCATTTATGTCAATGTTCCAGATCCCAGATTCAAATACCTTATGCAAGATTTGATGATTAGATTTTGAGTATGGAACGTATCTTAGGCACTAACTGAAATATCTAAAAGAGAGAAAATGTTGCGCACTTGTTATACAGATCCATAGATTGCATATTTACTGGAGATTACAAAAGTGTTCCAAGTGAAGTGGTTTATTTTACTCTTTCAAAACAAGAATCTCTAATATAGATAGTTCAGTTTTGTTGTATGTGAAAACCTTTCTTGAGCTTTAGTGTTGTGTTTATATTTGCCATAAACTAGGAGGAATGTTTAGAGCATTAGGTGGCGCTGTTGTAAGTGATAGCATAGAATGAGGTCAGTTGAACTACCAATTATTCTGCATTGTTCTAATTTAGAAATGCAGATGGCAACATACAATTCTCTGTATAATGAGCTTGTTGCATTAGAATTCTCGAAAAGAAAGGAAATGAGTTGCCTTCTGATTCAGTTAGATCCATAATATGTATAGTGAGATTTCCAAATCCTACTTTGAATTTATATTTTAGCCAAGAAGACCTGGTGTCAGTACATCTTACCAACAAGTAAGACACAGGGTTACATATCTTTAGAATGGGCAGTTTTGTGCTTATCTCTAATTCATACTTTTGAGTGCTTTGATGTAGGACTATCACAAGGTGAAGTTATTTTTCATTAGACCAAGCATGTAGAAAATTGCACTAGATTGCTATTGTATAGCAAAGCTCCCCTCAGAGAAATGAGGTTCACCGCCAGGGCAAAGCCTTACTGTGGATTTTTATTGGAGTCGCCATTAGGCCAATGCCCGGTCAAAGCACATAGCATCACGTCCATCTGAGCCATTATACCATGAGAGTGGAGTATTTTCTAATCCGTAGTGTTATATTCCAAACTGTCAGTTAACATTAACTCAGTCAGTGGTGAAATCTCCCCACCAAGAGATGAACTCTGCCTCAAAATGATGTTTTCCACTTCACTGCCACTTGTACATCAATTACCAGGTCATTAATATCATTGCATGCAATTAGAGCCAGTAGAGCACACGTGTGTTTTTTTGTTTTTTCTCTTACCATGAACCTTTGTAAGCCAGGGAATTCAGCTGGTAGATTCAAATTACTAAAGACACACCGGATTTGTGAAAGAATATTTTATACCAAAATATTGGTAATGATTAATTACAGTTCCAGTTGGTCATCTCATGGGTAGAAACAAATAACATGCACCGATACGGTTGGTCTGGAACAAGTTAATTTGTTTAACTCCTTTATTATGAGATGCTGTTTTCTATTTCAGATCTATGAGCTTGCATTGACATAGATTATATAGTGGCTGTAGAATATATTTGCACTTCATAAATCTTCATATTGGACAGCAGTGAGACAGTTCTTGTATTTACCATGATTATGATTTAAGAATGGAAGGGCTTCAGGGAATGGGGTTATCTGACCCTTTTACAACAATAGAGGATATAAAAAAATCATTACTGACCCTCCAGTTTGTTCATTACCCTTTTTAACTGCTATATAAATACCGAGAGATGGTTATTTATACACTAACCTGCACTTAAAAAGGTCCAATATTAGTAAATAAAGTAAAGCAAACAAAAAATGTGACTCTAACGGCATTCTTAGTTTGTCTACAGCTTGTGCCCCAACATATGTTTAATCCTGCTTACCCGTTCCTATTCACCAAGGCTCTTTAAACTACATTGGTTTGTTGAAATGTACCTGTATACTTTAATTCCACATTGTAGAATGCTGTGGAATATGCTTCCGTTGATAAATAGGAGAAATAGTTTCAATAACGTTTTTTTTTTACTTTCTAGTTATTTCCCAGCAGTGCTTAGTTTGTATCTGTTTCTATCAATCCACTTTAGCCATTTTATGTCCAGTGACACAGCATATGTATCTTCATATAAATGTCTACTTGTGGTGCTTTAAGGGTTAATTATTTGAACTCTTTATTTATTTATCCTTCCTACAACATTACAATGTAACTGAACATTTTTAGTGACCTGTTTGGCATAATAAAATTACATGCTAAGATTTGCTGCTAAGATGCATTTGAGCAAGTGTTTACACGCAGTGAGTTAGTTGGATGACAGAATCTATATTAATCTAGAAACAAGTGAGGCACTAGATCGCTATGGCAATAAGACACTATTTTCCCCAATCTCCGCTGGATATTATGTGTTTAAATAAGAAAACCTCCCTTGTCTTTGCTGAGTGCAGAAGAAGAGATACAATTTATTACTGCTAGGACTATTTGATCTTCTTGAGAGAATGCAGGCATATGGGGCTCCGGCCTGGGAAGGTACTTGTGTCCTTGTCACTCTCTTACTCTTTCTTTGCTATCGGCAAGGATGCTAAGAGCGGTACAACACAAAGACAGCTGTGGCCTGAGAAATCTGTGCTCATTAAATCAAGACACTCTGGTTTAAAATGATTCTAGTAGCTATTCAAAGGCCAGTACACAAGAAATAATTATAATGGTCTCTTTGCGTTTGCTCTGTGAAATGGTTATGATGGCAAAAAGGAGGAGTTGAAAATTCAGCTTTTCTCCCCACCCCCCAAAAGAAATGTCTTTATTATACAGCTCCAATTACAATTAATGGGAGGAGAGATTAGGTTACGCTCAGGAATATTCATAAGCTCCCACTATGCCTTTTGTTTCAGCACAAGAATTCCCCATTATGAGATGAGATCTGAAGATATAAACTGTGACGCTTCATTGATCTTTCTCAAAAGCATTTCAGAAATCCCTTGTTTTAAAATGTTATGCTATTTTTTTTTTCTATTAGTTAAGAACAGGGAGAAATGTGAATTTGGCATTGTACACCTAGCATTATCAATAAAAAAATATACATTTCAGCGAATGGTTCTGGCAATTAACCTCTTACAATCCTACATTATTTCAATAATGTAGAAACTGCGCATGATTACTAATGCAGGTTTTTAGTGGGTGAGTTTTTGTAATATTACATTTGTTTCCCTAATTAACTAAAAATATTGCCTGTCTTGCTGTGTAAAAGAAAAGTATATTTTCCTGAAAACCTATCCAGCTGTAATGGATACCCACTGGGCTGCAAAATGGCCAATTATTTTTCTATATATTATATTTTCTTTAAGTCTTATTATGACTATATTTATCATTATTGCTTTCCCAGTTCTACTGTGCATTGTAGATCTGAGTTTGAACAGTCACTTTTTGTAATTTGCTGGTACTCAGAGAGTTAAATTATACACAGCTGTATTAAAACCTCAGTAAACAGAGTACCGGCATTTGGAAGTCTTTTTTTCCATAATAATGTACAAACAGTATTAGACTTTGGGGATCTATTATCTAAACAGTCGTCATGTGTTGGCAAAGCATAGTAAAAATATATTCATCAATTTAGCAGAATACTTTTTGCAGGTCAGTTGTCCACTTACCTAAACTGACTGTTAAGTGAGTAGATCTCATAAATCTTCATTGCACCTGTCAACCCATCGATTCAGAGATGTATACACCCAGGTGTGGTAAACCAAATTATTTGTTAAAAAGTGTAACCCTTTCCTTGTCAGGGAAGACAATACACTTTGGACACTGTTTTTTTTTTTTTTCTTTGTTAGCTCACTTTCAGTGTTCTTGCCTTTTTGTTTTTTTTCATTGGGAATAGGATAGAAGATAGCAAGATCTCTTTAAATACATTTTTAAATGCCAGATTCGGGGCTGTGTTTTATAAATACCATTCACAATACAGCCCTACAAAGAAATTAATTATGTAATTTTGTCATGGACATTTAATACAGTATACAGTGATGCATGCCCAACTTTTTGTCACCATATACTACTTAAAGGTCAGGTTGGCCAAAACAAGGAAAAGCATCATGGGAGTGGTAGATAGGCAACAGCTAGTGTTCTAAAATTTGGCCACCCTGTTCTAAGAGTATGGTAAATCTCCTGCGACTGCTGGTTTTGCTTATATTGTTGTTCTCCATTCCAATTTTTAGAAATGAGAGCCGGGTCACTACTTTCACATTAATTAAGCTGATAAACCCAACAGTGTGCCCTGCTGGTACTTTATAAGGGTGTGAGACAAATGAGAGCAACCAGAGCATGCTCGCATGGTCTTGCCGCCAAAGGATTTTCTTTGATAAAAGAGCTGTGAGCTTGATAATCCTTTTGAAGCGGACATTAGATCAAGTACAGCTTGCATTAAGGATTGCTTCTTATTAATGCTTGATTCCAAAGCCTTTCACTTTTTGTTAGTGAGTGGAAAGGATTTCTTTAACAGAGTCTACAGATGTATATTACGTTCTTCCCCTCTCTCCCTCCTCTTTTTCCCACTCTCTATCTTGCTCTCTCTCCTGCAGAAACGGATATGACTGCAGATATATATATATATATATATATATATATATATATATTAGTTTAACTAAACTTTAAAAACCCAATGTAATTTATTTCACACAATGATTGCATTGCCACTTAGATTGAATATAGTTTCAAAAATGTAATGCTGGCAGTAAATAGTTAAACCTGTGCTGGAACTCAAACTGTGCACAATACTGTCATCCTGAAGAGAAAACTTGTTTTTCTCTTTCCGTTAGTGGCAATATTTTATTTATTTTCCGTTCAATCCGTGTGAATAAGTATATGTACAGGTTTAAATTCAGGCAGCTTAATGCTCGCTCTGATTAGTGTTGTGTTACTATCTTGATTGGCCGAAATCAGCCAAGATCTATGCAGCAGCTAAATCTCCTGGGAGGCAACGTAATAACGATCAAATGAAGACATATTAAAATGTAATATTACTTTCTTCCATGGGGACTATATAAAAATCATAGCCAGAAACAGCTTGTGCTTGCTGCTCCTGTTTCAACTGCTGATTCAGTATCTTTTTTTTTTTTCTCTTCATTTTGGGAGACGTCTTTTAAAGACTAGAAAGAATATTCAAGGTTTCACTTATATTTATTGTTCGGCAGGTTCACTATATGTATTTTTGGAAGCTGAATAAAGTGGAAATGTTTTTTAATTTCATTTTTCTAGCAATCTTTTGTTTTTCAAATTCAAATATATTAAATTGATACAGAACAGTAGGAGCCTAGCACCATAGTGAACTATGGCACCAAAAAACATTCTATTGGCCACCACCATCCAATGCTTAACAGGTGCCAGTTGTAAAACTCTTTCCAATATTGTACGCATGTTTCTGTGAGCCCCACTGACTTGGAAGCTTTATCAATTTTTATTTCTTCCAATTTTCCTTTTAATTATGATTTAGTCATGCCTGCAAACGTAATCTGTTAGTAACGGGAACTTTGGAACATCTCTCTGTATTTTATATAGGGCCGAACGACTAGCTCCATCCATTGTTAGATATCAGCAACAAATCTGCTTACCTTACGTCTTAAGAATGCTGAAATTTCAATCTGAATTCCATAATTTATACGGCGACTATAATTAAAGCAGGAAACGGGTACTGAATTTTTAGTGCAGTGTCTGAATTTTTGCAAACACTAAAACACAAATGGTGCTGCCCCACCAATGAACTAAAAATCAATAATTTCAGAGGGCCTTCTTTGTCTATATCTTACATGGATACAGCATTGAAATGGCACGCTTACTCCTAACTTTTGAATTCTACTTTAGAGTCATTGGCCACTTTTTCATGGACCCTCATATCTAAACACACATGAATACCTTGCTAACATACATACACAGAACAGAGTTTAATTCTGTGTTTTTAGTTTATGTTCTATCACTGACCATAGCAATCACATAACATGAGTTACTGCTGTTAAAAGAGTACATTTTTAACTCTACTATCCTAAATTCTATGCAAAGTTCATTTTGCACCAGTGTGCACCAGAATTAAAGTCTGGAGAAGTCACTTGGGTGTTATTGATTAAAATAAGACAGAACAGGTACCTCAAGCTGCTTATATAGCCAAGTTTTGCTAAATGCCTTATTGTTATGTTAAAGGATCGAGTGAAAATCAGCTCCAGCCTGGAGTATCCCTTTAAATTTCAGTATTTTCATACACTAAACATGCTTAATGTAAAATGTATCCAGCAAACCTTGTTTTGGACACCCAGAGCCAACTTCTGAACTGTTAAATCCCTCTGAGTTGCCAATGATGGCATTGGTTCTGCACAGGATGTTTCAAACCATGTGTATTAAATCACTGAAAATGTATTGGCAGTCGTTCCAGCTCAGAAATCATACACACTTTATTTATTTTCATGTCAGCAGCACACCAGTTAAATAAAATACAGCCTACAATATTCAATAAGTCTAATTTATATTATATGTATTAAAATATCCAGAAATCATGCTTTAAATGAAAGGGAAATTAAGTAATAAATTAGATATCTTAAGTTCCAGGATAACAGAAGACATAATAAAAAGCGTTAATGTTCAAGCAAAGCTTAATAAATGAAAAATTCAGTAGTGCTTTGTTCTTAGGACAACAAAAATCAACAGCAAATGATAAAATAATTGAAGCAAATACTCTTAAAGTAGGAACAGCTTTCAGCCTGAGGCATTGTAAATTGCACATTCCATTTCCAGATTTGCCTCAGCGTTTTAAGGTTCCTTGGCTATAACATTTGCAAAAACAAAGCATTTGGAATATTAATTCCCTTTTAAATAGCAGGAAATTAATGTTGTGATTTTATGACTGAACCAGAACTGATCCATTGTAACCTGAGCACCAAATGGGACTCCTGACTGGGAGTAACAGGGTAAGTGACTGGTAACTCACTTCTTAAAATGCAGTGTTATTAAGGCGTACCATAGAGAAAACCAAACAAGCTATTTCTGTTTTGATTAGAAAATGTGTTTTTAATATAATATAATTTAGAACATGTTGGGATAGTAAACCTTCATATATGTACATAGTGTCCAAAAAAGTTATACCCTTTCTAATCATGGCTGTTGCTGTTGAAAAAGTAAATAGAACAACCATCCCAATATCTAGGCCTAGAAATGACTGGGAGTTTCGGGCATCTTTTATGTTGGATCAAGAACCCCTGTATGAGTCACTGAGTCACTCCTGTGGCATTCTGTGGAATGAAGTCATGAAATTATATGAAACTTTTTTTTTTTTTTTATCTGCTACTTTCAGGAAAAATTTGTTAAAATCACACTGCCTGAAAACTACCTCATCAGACATCACGCCTAGTTGTTTTTTTTTTGTCCATACTGCTTTCTGGGTCAGTTTCTTTGTGTCCCTAAAAAACAATAAAAATGGAAAACTCAAATATATAATATCAATTTGCCTATTTCATGTTCTCCTATGTTCTATTTTTAAAGGTGATCCAGCCAGTTAACTAGAATGCTGCATATAATTTGTGGTAACCGTAAAAGCAACTAACAAATAAAAAAGCACACCCATTTATAGCTGAATATTATAATATGCTGTTTCCAGAGGTTTATATTTTTCCCTCTGCTGCTCATTTAATGTTGAAATGTCATTTAAAAGCTGTACACCAGCCACACAATTGTTCTCAGTGCTAGTTTCTATAGTGACATAGCTAGCCATTTTAGGGTTTTGCTTTAAATGTCATTGTCTGGTACTTAGAATACAAAATGGCCACAGAGACTACCCCTTAAATATCAGAAAAGGCCTCAAAGTCATTTCGTGTGTTTGCTTAATAAAAAGTCTTTCTTGTACTCGTGAATAAAAAGAAAAAAGGAATTCATCCAGATTACTGGTGTTCTGAATTTCCCCACAGAGGTTGTTACAAGTAGTCAGTTTTAATTAAGGGTGTAATGTGTCTCTGGCCTTTCGCTATGCTACAAGATGAAGCTTCATTTTGAAGATGAGCTTCGAAATGCCCAAAGCTGTTTTAGGTGACAATGAAAGTACTGTGATCTACTATATATATATTATTTTATTTTATTTTGGTCTACTATATATATATATTTTGTTTTTGTTTCTTTGTTTTCTTTTTATCTTTGTTAAAAAGTAAAAACTCCTTTGGCAAACAAAGGTATAAATGTAACTGCTCTCATACTTTACTGAAAACAATGAATATAAATCACTAGAAGTCCAGCAAACCTACTTGAACAGTGTTTTTTTTTAATATTCATTACATGTGGTTGTTAAAATCAGTATTACTTGTTTTGAGAAAGATTTACATTGGCATTCTATTATACACACCTTTTTCCTTGAATTAGATTGTGAAGGCTGCGTAATAAACTGTTCTATTGATGCTCTAGCTCCAGATGTGACATGAACCCCTTGTGGGGTTAATGAAGACAGGACTGCTAGGTGTGTGTAAGGGTTTATTTATAGACTATTGTGGTGATACCAAATGTCTAACATGTTCATACCTCCTAACTGTGCCTCGGCTGGAATCCGGAAGGGGACGGACCTTTGGAGGGAGAGTCGCCCGAGACACATCTTGTTTAACTGGTGATGCCCCTAAATGGTGCCTCTAAATGGGTGATCCTGCCCAAAAAGTAGACGGTACCTCCACTGGTTTGGCATGTGTGCCTTGCACTAAACACACCAGTATTCGATACAGTTTCCTTCATAGAGGAATATGCAGAGAGCGCTGCTAAAGTGCTCTCTGCATGATCCTAGTGCTCTCTGCACAGTGTGAGCACGTCTGTTGATACACTCATGCTGTGTTGCCTGGGGACCTCAAATGCAGGACACCAGGGAATAAAAAAAGCGGGACAGGATCCCGAAAGTGGACAGTTGGGACACATGCTCGTTCATTATTGCTCACCACAAATTAATGGTTGCAATAATCCAAGCATGGCCCACACACACCAGTGCCATGCTGATAAACCTCAAACTCCTAACGCAGTAAAAATAGGCATTGGTTCATAATCTGGGTAAAGCAAACACCCCCTCCACCACCAAACAAATAATCAAAAATAAACTGATAATAAATTAGCAGACTAAACTAATGTTTATGCACTTTTTCATGGCATTTTGTGATTGTTGTGAAAAAACAATCTTACGATATGTGAATGCGGCACATTATTTGTTTATATATAATGTATGTATATGTAAAATATATTGGATTTGTTGGGGCAGGGGCACCATGCAGTTTTCATTAAATTAAAACCGTCTCATCTACAGTTACAGCACAGTATTGAGGTTTTCTGCACCTATTTCTTCTCTATCTTGCTAGCCTTTACATCCGCAAATAGGTTGTAAAAAACACTTTTATCACAGACACATTTGATTTATGTCTTGGGCTGCTGCTTGGTATTGATTTTTGTTTCCGCAAAAAAAAACAAAAAAAAAAAACCCGATGTCTCCATTATTTTGTGAGTCTTGTGTTCTAGTGTCACGCTGTCAGATATACTCATAGATTAGATTACTATTGCTAGTTTTTTTTCTTTTCTTTTTCTGAGAAGGATTTAAAATAAAAATGGATTTGAGAAAATGATTCTAGAAAAGCAACACTGTAGAAGTATATTGGAATGTAAAACCTACAAATGAATACTTTAAAGAGAGTCCCAACAAATGTCTGCACTGTGTGTTTGTGTGTGTGTGTGTGTGTGTATGTGTGTGTGTATGTGTGTGTATATATATATATATATATATATATATATATATAATCTTCACTCAGAATGTTTATGCATATTCTTTAAAATTAGTGCTACCATTTTTCTTAGTTCTGTTCAGTGGATATAATAAACAAATCAAACATACTGAGCAGAATAGTTATATGACATGAGGAAGGCCATGATTAATGTCTAGATGAAGTGCAGTATAATTACATATGTAAAGAGTGATTTATCCATAAGAGAAGGAGCAATGGCAGGTCTATCTGTTTTAAAAAAAATATTTTATGTATTTTATTTTAAAGAGACACTATAGTTGCCTAGAACACTTCAGCTCATTGAAATGGTCTGGGTACAATGGCCCTGTCCCGTTTAATCCTACAATGTGAAACATTGCAGTTTTAGGGAAACTGCAATGTTTACATTGCCTCACTATAACAGACTCTAGTAGCGGGTGTGTTACAAGGATTTTTAACCCCTGCAGCGCAGAAGGGGTGGTGGTGAGAGTGGGAGGGACATATTTGTATTCCTAGTATCCCTTTAAGTGGCTACTGTAGCATAAGTAGTTTGGGTGAAACAAACTAGGAATAAGATCTGCATGAGGTGAGACATATGTACACTGTAGTATGGAGAGGAGTTATACAATAAGTTTGTATGGATGTTTAGTGACTTAACAATAGGGTAATTCTGGTAATTCTGGTAGTATGGTCAGCAGGACAGCTCTAAAGAAGACAGCTCTTCTTCTAGGTGAACTTTAGAGGCCCATGTACGAATAGTGAGCTATGGTAGTTGAAGAGGAGCCTGCATGTATATATATATGTGTATGCATTGTAAAAGTGAATATGATACTTGATGTGTATATATAAATAAAAGTAAATGATGTATGGTTACTGTGAAAGGCACAAAGTTGCATACAATAGATGGATGGGTGTTACAAAACCTTTATACTCATACAATGGGAAAATGAGGAGTTCAGACAATTACTGGATGCTGCACAAAGGTCTTACTTCAGAAATAAGCTATTATGTGATGCTAAATGCAAGCTTGAGAAGTAGTTCTTTCCATGAGTGTTTTTTAAATATGCAATGTACCGAATGAAGTTCTAATGTTCCATGTATACAATATACACACTGCAGATCTATATCAGTGTATATAAACTTTATATACAAATATAAGAATCTGATTGTTCTAATTGTATCCCTATTTGTATATAAGGCATATCATATTTAAAATAAAAAAGGGTTAATATGGTTTCCTGCCATAGTCCACCTTACAAATCTGCCATTTAATGCTAAACCTCTTATGGAAACAACTGTACTCCTCAAGCAGGCGTGTTACATATTGTAAAATCAAACAAGCATGTAAAAACAAAAAATGTAACAGGGAAAGACTATATTACTGTTAATGGCAGCAATTAACTGATACACCATTATTGTGATTTCCTGGTATTATTTGGACATATTGTATTCATGGTTTTGCATGCACGAGCTGATGTCTCCTAATTGCCCGAAGTCATTTGCCAAAGCAAAGTTGCCAAAAACAAGCCTAGAGACAAAATGGTCATAATTGTAGAAGTAACATGTGACGGGTATTGACAATTGCCTTGGATCTCTTTTCTAGCTACATCAAATGGCTCCATAGAGGGTGTGGATAACCAGGAGGGAGGAGTCTGCGTAACTAAAGCCATGAAGATCCTTATGAAAGTCGGGCAAGGTGAGACAATTTTTAATGCTCTCGTCTATGTGATAATGTGTGTGCACTGTACTTCAGAACCCTTTCTTTGAAATGTTTACACGAGTAGTGAAATAATGCAGACTGGCCTGCTTGAGCTCGGGAGTATTTAAAGCTACTGTCCAAATACTTATGGGCGACACTATTGATAAACTATGTGTCAAAAATGAAATATATTTCTAATTAGAACTTGGTTTTGTAGTCAATCAACTAGCTCCGTTAAATTGAAATGTCATCTGCAAAGCTTTGCTTGCCAACTGTGAGAATCCCCATAGTTTCTGCAGATGGTCTTGCAATCTCGACGTCTAAAATAACTTGCATTACATGTTTTCTTAAAGTAAACCTTTAATTTATGCTTATTAAAGTGCACAGATAAAGTCCCTGTTTGGACTTGATATAGCTGTCTGGCACACTTTCATTTGTGCATGATATATATATATATATATATATATATATATATATATATATTTAATTGTTTCTGACTAGTGGTAGGAATCACCTTTGACTCAATACTTTAGTTTTGAATGCAACAGAATGTTGACAAATTGCAAATATCTCTTTTGAGGTAGAATGAAGCAAGCTTAAATAACTGTTCTATTATTATTATTATTAGTATTATTGCCATTTATGAGCTACAATCCACCTTGTCTTTTATACATAAGAACCTGATGAACTGATACATCAAGGGTTGTTAATAAAGAGCAATTGTAGGACAAAGTGATTGCCATGAATGTCAATGGGATGTTCCTACTGGCAACTCCACTATTTGAAACCTCTGCCTTCAATTGTTCTTTATAAATAACCCTCATATTTTTTTAAAAATACACAGTGTATAACCATATATTTATTAATTTGTTCTGTTTTGTAGATCCTGACTCTGGTTCCGGTAAAGATGCATTGCCAACCAGACGTCCAGATCAAGAATCAGGCACAAATGGAAAAAGCTCTACAACTAGTCCATTTGTCAAAGATCCTGCAGGTACACACATTTATTTTTTAAACAGACATATCACCATTCTAGATGTTAATAAAACTCACATAATTAATCCTCTATTGCTTTCTTTGCACCCACAGCATACTGTGTAAATAATATGTAACATTGTTCAACTACGTGAATAATATACACATAACTTTAAAGGGACACTGTAGTCACTATAACCATTTTATCTAATTTAATTGGGTGCAGTTGGTGGAGTGCCCTGGCGCTGTCACTCCATTTGATGTTAAACTATTTTAGAGCAGTTAAACACACTTCCTTATAGTCATACCCGTTCATACCGTCAGTTGGAGCTCTGGTAGGCTAAAAACAGTCAGCTGAAACTCTCAACCAATCACAGCTGCCCATTGCTGCTCAGGTTTATACTTCCTCATTAGGAAGCACAGAGGGGATGGACTTCTGGAGACTCTTGTTTAGCTTTAAAACATAAAAACATTAAAAGCTGTTTAATGCTGAATTAAATTATGGCACCAGGGGATAGACACTATAACCAGTTTAATGAGACTAAGCAGAGACAGTGCCTACAATGTCCCTTAAAGCACATTTACAACGTCCTTCATTTGGTAGTAGTACAAAGTTTCACATAGCGAGTTGACTTTTTTTATTTTTAATTAACATTTCATCTAAAACTTACATTTTTGGAAAATATGTTGTGCGGCAAATGCCCATATCTTATAATCAAATGGGAGGAGTCTTAGGCAATATTGACTTCCTATAAGGTTGCTTACTGTGCGTTAGTGTATACGTGCTTATTAAACTAAACAGCCTTTTCACTCGACCAGCAGGTCTGGTGAAAAAGTATCAGAGAGGATAGTACCAGTCTATCCTGTAGATTAGACAACTACAAAATGGTGGAACACTAGGTTACAAAAACTGGTAAATGTTGTGTACAGCATAAAATATTACACATGCTTATTATTCTAATGAATTCACAGCATGCTGAGAGCATTGCATATCAGAATGTTCACTCTGACACTTTTTTTTTCTTTTACTGTACACCAGATGTGCTTCCATTTGTTTAGTTAATTGTGTATTAAATATGCTGAATCAGTAATATTTCTACTATGTTGCCCAAATTAACTTTGGCTTTCATGAATGCAAATAAATTACTATTCTGCGCTGATACGGTCTTGAAAGCTGTATCTAGTTCATAAAATTATATTGCACTAATGAATATGCAGAGATACCAAATGCTATGGCAAGAAGACAATAGTACTGCATACCCCTAGTGCAATGAATGTGTTGATCAGTATTTTGAACATCCGTGACCTTATCGGAACTACAGAATTATTTGTAGAATTGCTACTTACAGATCGATGGTAGCTGAATTCTACGACCTAAGCTAAGTTTAACAAACACAATTAAATATGGACTTCATCAGGACATTTGCTACTCATTTAAAGTTGTCTCTGGAAATAGATTCGAGCCTTAATAAATGTTAAGTCTAGGTTGACAGCTTTGTTACAATTTCTTGATAGATGGTGATATATATAGCAAGAACAACATGGTATAGTGCCAGTTTTTCCAGACAGCCTTGTTTAATATTGATTGCTGACTCCCACTGTTTGAAAACAACTACCTGAAAGGGTAATTGCTTTGTCAAAGATCAGTTGCCAGATAGTTAATTCTTTATATCCTGCAGAGAATAATTTTGCAGCAAATGTAAGATGGCAGCTTGGGCTATTTTAAATCTGTATCCTCTGTTTCATTTGCCTAGGTTCTAGCACACAAGGAAAAAATGCTGGACATTCAAGCATCTTAGGATCCGAGGTGGCCTTATTTTCTGGAATTGCTTCAGGATGCATCATCTTCATTGTCATCATCATCACGCTGGTGGTGCTTTTGTTGAAATATAGAAGACGACACAGGAAGCATTCACCTCAGCACACAACCACTTTGTCACTTAGTACATTAGCCACACCAAAGCGTAGTGGCAACAATAATGGTTCAGAACCAAGTGACATTATCATCCCTCTAAGGACTGCAGACAGTGTATTCTGCCCTCATTATGAAAAAGTCAGTGGAGATTATGGACATCCTGTTTACATTGTTCAGGAGATGCCACCTCAGAGTCCAGCAAATATTTACTACAAAGTTTGAAGAACATATGTGGTACCTTATGACATGTAGAGGACACTAAAGGTCCATTGCTTTCTGATGGTTTTTTTTGGTGATTCTTTATGCATTAAAGTGGACTTGCATAAGGAAGAGGCACAAGAGAAAACCCTTCTTCAGAGAGAGTCTCCATGAGTTGGATAGCTTATGGAATCTGTTTCCTGTAGGTAGGAAAAAAAATATTCACTGCAAGCTGGAAGACTTTATAAAAGATGCCCATTCTGATAGATATACCCTGGTCATGTTCACCTTCCTTTAAGCCATGATCTCAAGACGTTCAAACATATACATAAAGCCAGGTTACCATGGAGCAATTCAAGGACCTTAGTCATTTTTAGGTAAATTAAAGATGCTTTAGGATATTTATCTGGAAAGGCAATCGACTCACATGAAATCTCAGCTTTCTCAGTGCATACTGGAATTGTCACAGAGGCCTGTTCTTCTAAGACTTTAAAGATGTTTTATTGCTGTTAGTCAATCACTGATTCATTTTCACCTGTTGTCTTGATTTCATTACCATTCTGTAAATCATATTCCTTTTCACTCCACCTCCTTTATCATTAATGGAAAATTAATCTTTGCAGTCTCTGCTCCATCCATTCCTTCTGCAGTCACACTTGAATGGGTAATATATTATGGAAATTGTGTTTGCTAATACAGAGCCTTCCAGCAAGAACTTAGCCTGCCAGCACGGCAAGGAGTCCACAGTATAAACTGCAGAATGCAGTCCAATGATGCTGTCTCTAGACTTAAGCTTAAGACAGAATCTTATAGGCAGAAGAGCACTTTGGTATCTCTGTTGCGAGTGACGAGAGATACAACCAGTGGAACTATGCTAAACAAAAGAATTTACATCCAACAGCAGAACGCAGCGATCCGTAGTACCTTCACTACAGTAGAACAAAGAAGTATTGTTAGACAAATGAATAAGCAGATAGAGAAGGACAAAAGTAAGTTGTCAATGTTGTGTTGAGGAGATACTGGCAATAAACATAAGGAAGTTCTATGAAACTCCTAGTCTGTTGTGTATTAATTTATTGACAGGCTCAGGTGCTATCTTGACCATATTAATCCTCAGATAGGGAAAGCTTTCATGATAATAGCAGAAAGCCAAATCCGACCTATGGGTTTAAGAACCGATGGTCAAAGAGCAGATGTTTATTCCATGTTTTTTGTTTTTTTAATAATCATTTTAGTTACTAGATAAAAAGAGATTTTTTTTTTTTTTTTACTATTTGTTTGGAGAACCATCTTATCGGACATAAGGAGTATGTTTGGACACCATTGCTTTGTGGTAAAGATATCCCAGTGGACTGCAACATAGTTTTTTTGGTTTTTTTTTTGCAGTGGCTAACATGGCAATTCACTGGTGCTCTGTTTTAAAGAAAAGCACATATAAGTCATAGGAATAAAATTAATTATTAATATGGAGAGCAGGAAACAAGTAAAAAAAATTGCAAAAAAAAAAAAAAAAGATTTATTTAATAGGCGTATAGCACACGGGGATATATAGTAAAAAGATTTTACTAATATATAATTTAAAATTGCACAGCCTGCCCCTCCAGAAGATGTGAAATCCATTATACAGCAGTTAAACAGTCTTTTGCAGAGCCAAATGAATTTGACCCTGCTTCTGGGGGAGAAATAAAAACATTTCCAAAAATAACAATAGTGAGAAAATTTAGGAACAACAAAGACCTTGAAAGGCGTCTTGCACAAGAGCAGACTAGGAAGTTCAAACCCAAAAAAGCAGGAAATCAGTGTTACTGCATCATGGATCTAACAATGACAAGAAGATGCTCTGCAAATTGTTTTCTGCATTATAATTTCCTTTTGCCTTAATGCAACAATGCTATGAGAATTCAGGAGGTTACAGAGTGCAATATATTTTCTTTCTCTCTTTCTTCCTCTCCCTCTTTTCTCTTTCTCTCCCTCTTTTCTCCTACATTTATGTGCTATGCAAAACAGATATCATCAACACAGTCCTGTTTCTATGGTAACACTTTGCTCTCTGAATCGGAAAGAAAAAAAATTAGCAGCATTTTGAGGTTCTTGCATCTCTAAGGAGCACCTGCAAATATAAATTGTCACAGCAAAGGTTGCTCTCTATTTTCCTGAACCTTAAAATGTTGACATGAATGCATAGTTGTAAGGCCAGTTACAGGGTGTAAGGCAAGTCTTTCATAGCTTGTACAACACCCACATTATGTACTTTGGCATTTCTTTATGTTCCGTGAAGATATTTTTTTTTGGGGGTGGGGGGGAGGGAGGAAATATAGATTTTTTTTTTTTGTTTCTCCCAACAAAAGCAAGAAAGATAATTGGAAATGATTAACCCATTCTGTACCACAGACCTAAAATGGCTTCTGTATTGCGGAAAGGTGCACACATTTTTGTGTTTTTTATTTTTTTTAGCATTGGTTGGCAATGTCATTTTGTATTAAGCTGTGAAATCAGTTCCATTGATAAAACAAAGCAACCTGCAAGCAGTGTCAAACCTTTTACTTTTTGTCTGTTTTATGTGTGACGCTGAATGACAATCTTCAAACTGTTCCCTTTTATTTAGAAGCTGGTTCAGGTTTGGAACGTTTTTTGTAAATGCCTTGCTTGTGAGATCATCTGATCCTTAGTCATCTGACTTAAGAATTTGCACCATTACGTCAAAGTGAAGATGCTGTAAATATATTGAGAACTGTGTCTGGATTTGGGGTGTGTCCGTAGCCTTATTCAGCTTTTTAAATATTAATATTGAGAAAAATTACACATGGGAAAAAAGACCGAAAATGGATTTTCTTAACCAGATTGTGTATATAGAGCAATGTTGGATTTTTTTACAAAGTCTAAGCAAAATGTTTTGTATAAAATTGAATTTTTGCAATGTATTTAGCTACCGCTTGTTTAAAGGCAGTGTCACTTCCCTTTGCACTGTAATGAGGAAGAAAAAGTTAAAAGGTTGCCAAATTGCTGCATATATGTGCCGTAATTGTGTACCATGAATATTTATTTAAAATAATTTTTGTCCGATTTTGTAAGTAACACAGTATTATGCCTGAGTTTATAAATATTTGTTTCCTTTTTTTAAAAAAAAAATAGCCTTTCCTAGGTTTACAATTTTTGCTTTCGTTTCACATTGTATTTAGTCCTCCTTCCTGTTCCCGCCGAGACAACAATGCTCTGAAATTTCACATTCCACGTCTGTTTGAAACTGAATTTGTTCTTAAAAAATAAAATATTTTTTCCTATGGAATTTTTGTGCTTTTTGTTTTTTTATTATGATGATAATAGCAGATAATGATCATAGGTGTGTGTTAGTGGTGAGACAAATGTGCACGGGAACATTGATGGCTGACCATGTAGCTCACCCTAAAGTCAATGGGAATTTCTATTTGCATTTTTAAATCAATTTTAAGTAAATTTTAGAGAAGAAAAAAAACACAAACTTGATGGATTAAATTAAATATTCTTCATAGTTTACTATTCAAAAATGTTTGTCATTTATAAAATAAAAACTGGATGCACACTCTAATATGCTGCATACAATTGTGCGAATATTATAACCAGAAAGGGTGCATTTAGCATACTCTCGTGTTAAAGTATTTCTTTAATATTTTGTAGCTCACTTTTTATTACTAGTCAGACTGCATGACTGCAGAATATAAGGAGCTTTTGGTCTACACTTTTGATATTAAAGATATTAAAATAGGAGGGCATAATAGATGGATTGATAGTGAAGTCCTGTAATAGTCTTCAACCAATCACAACTGATTAGGACCCTATCGTAAACAAGTAAAATGTCCCGTGGTAATCAAATGGTTAATTAAAAAAAAAACAACATTTACCCATTGAAGCTGGCTGCCTCCTTCAATGTCATTGATAGTGATAGGGAACCTAATGCACACGCACAGTACATAAAAACATTGCAGTTTTTCTAAAGGAGAGACGATGCACCCAGACCACTTCAAAGAGATTAAGTGGTCTGGTGCCCATAGTGTCCCCTTAAGCTGTTGTGTTACTGTTGTTTAAAGGGTTTGTCCCTGCAGTCTCAGAAATTTAAAGTGGAACTGTCACTGTGAGCTGGGAGAAATAAGGTAAATAACTGTAAAAGCACGCTAACATTAGGAATACGTGTTTGTAATCCTAACAGTGTTCATTTAATAATCAACAGATTAAAGGACCACTCTAGGCACCCAGACCACTTCAGCTTAATGAAGTGGTCTGGGTGCCAGGTCCTTCTAGGGTTAACCCATTCTTTCATAATTATAGCAGTTTCAGAGAAACTGCTATAATTATGAATGGGTTAAGCCTTCCCCCTAATCCTCTAGTGGCTGTCTCATTGACAGCCACTAGAGGCGCTTGCGTGCTTCTCACTGTGATTTTCACAGTGAGAGCACGCCAGCGTCCATAGGAAAACATTGTAAATGCTTTCCTATGCGACGGCTGAATGCGCGCGCAGCGCTTGCCGCGCGTGCACATTCAGCCCAGGAGGAGGAACGGAGGAGGAGAGAAGGAGGAGAGCTCCCCGCCCAGCGCTGGAAAAAGGTACGTTTTTACCCCTTTCCCCTTCCAGAGCCGGGCGGGAGGGGGTCCCTGAGGGTGGGGGCACCCTCAGGGCACTATAGTGCCAGGAAAACGAGTATGTTTTCCTGGCACTATAGTGGTCCTTTAAGTGACCTGAATGAAAGTATAGGTTTTCTTTGTGTGATTGACAATGGTGAAATATGGTTATTTATACATAATATATAGGTCTTTTCACTAAAACATGAGCTGTGGTGAGGTGACAATTGGCAAAATTAAGATGAACTGGGTAAAATCTTTAAATCGGCAGACCATTAGCCAAATTGTTTAAATATTTGTATTTTTTGTAAATGTCTATCACTCCACTAATGAAATCTTTGCTTCAGTTACGGATTTGAAAATTTGGCTTGTCAAACATATGTATAAACAAAGTATATTTGAAGTGGTGTTGTTATACCATGAAAATCAAGATGATCTGATACGCCAAGCTGGTGTTGACTCCAGTTTTTAATGTTTTCTTTAGATAATGAATTCCAAATGTGCAAAGTAAATAATGAAAACATGTTGTCCAGCTCTTGGCAGCGGTTCCATTAGATAACATGAATGAAACATTGCCTAAGCTGATATGAGTCATGGCTTGGGATCCTTCACAGTAAGCTGTAAAGGAGTCTGATAGAGTAGATGGGTTCTTTTGAGTGCTTGGATCAGCATTAACTAAAGTTCTAAATTAATTTTTAAAACTAGGTCAGATATATTCATACGCACAGCTGCATTATGGCCATAATGACTGGCAACACAGGGCCCTTAATCACAGAATAAAAATGTGACCGCTAAAGTAAAGTGGAAGATAAGCAGGATAACCTTTAAAGGAAAATGTTAATTAAAATACTGCTCTAGATTACTCCCTCGCCCTTAAATTAAAAAATATTAGAATTGCCATAAAAACTACCGGTACTTGGATTCTAATGACTTTTGTGCAATCACATGCTCCTCATTGGACACATAGTGAACATTCACCACTATCTGGTAATCCACTGCTTCTTTCTGAGTGTCTGGTGTCAGCAATGTAAATATAGATTGTCTGAAGTCCCAAGTCAAAAATCGGGACATTTGGAATTGACAATATACAATTAACCATTCATATTTTTTTGTTACATCAATGGTGACTGCATGTGAGCCTAGAAGGTTTGGTTGGCTGTGTGGGCTACACTAACAGCACTGGATGTCGTCCTGTTAAGGCATTTATACGTAAAGAACAGGAGCTACAGCACAACTACAAATGTTCATGAAGTTTCATCTGGTGCTCTTGTAAAACACACAAACAACTTAAAAGCAACATATATATCTATTCACTGAGAATATTGCTATGATTGAAACTTATCCTTCCTTTAAAAAACCCTGAGCAGTGCTAACATAGAAACCACATCTGTTATTTTAGTCAAAAACAAGAAGCAGCAATGTCATATATTAATATTAATTAAAAAAATACAAAAGATTTTATGTTGAAATCCATTTTATGATTTTTACATTATAAAATCTCTTCCTTGCATTATTTAAAGGGACTCTAAATAATATAACCACTACAGCAAGAAATAGGCTTCACTGAACTGGTATTTCAGCCTGATCCCCTATTGACTGTAGTAATATCTATGCATTCCATCCAACTCCCGAGTCCATAAAATCGTGATGCCGGCGGGAGGGCGGAGGACCAATGACATGATTGCATCAATGGCCTTGCCCCAAAGGACAGATGTGCCCAGAATGGGGGTGGATCTGCCTCTTTACTGGCAGATCAGCCTGGTGTGCATAAATACCAAACTGCCTGCATATCATGTAAGGCCAATCCCCGGAAGGCAGACCCTGCAGGGAGTACTGTTTCAGTGCTCTGTGCAGAGTCATAGTGCCCAAAACATAGCACAAGCCAATCTCATAATGCACTCATGATATGCTTGTTGGGGACAGTTCCCTTATGTTCACAAAAGTTCCCAAAGAACCAAGTCTTGAAAATCGTGTCTGTCCCGCCAGAATAGGAATGGTTTGGGAGACATGTCTATGTGACCTCTCCACCAACATCACTTATAGTCCATGTTTTAAATGTAATCATAATCTCTCACAGAGCTTGGTGAGTATGCCTTCTTAATAAATCATGACATTCTGTGATTAGTATTTCTAAAAATGTATTTCATTTTACTGTAAGATGTAGCCAAGGAGCCTGATCATATTTTGTGTAAGGTAAGGATCCTCATGATGTTAAGAACCTACATCAGCCTGTCAGAAATTATGTAAGCACCGTTACTGAAGAATACACGATTAACACTAATATGACTTAAAATAGTATGCCAGGAGTTACTTGTTGTAAAGCACACAGCTTCAAGAAGAATATGCTTATGATAAGCAAAAATTAAACATGCGCATTCATAAAAACCGTATTGTTTACAAAAAAGAAGAAAAATCGGAAACAAATTGAAAGTAATAAAGTTTGACATATGCATTCATATTTTTGGAGGCTAAATAGACCAGAATTAACCACACAGTGACTATCTTAGGCAAGGATGAATTTGCTTGTTTCTACTAACCATCCCTATGTAAAGAATCAAGGGGGGGCAGTTAAAATATCATAAATTAGAGTAACTGAATGACCACAGAAATTTTCTTTACAGAAAACTATTCCATGTGGATTTTTCCCATCACAGTAAAATTTGCATTTAAAAAAAAATTAATATTCATTTAGCTATTTCACCATGGAGTACACACACCATACCATTAGTTCTTCCAAATGCACTACTCTATATCTCTGCACTTCACTAGGCCATTCTCCAAACCAGAGTTTCTGAAGGATGCACAGTGTGCTAATGGGATGTACTTGTCACTTTTTATATGTCCTTATTTCATATAAAGCTACAGTTATAAATACATATATTACATATTCTTCTTATATTTAATGTAACCTTTTTTATATTTGACTAATAATAATACCTGTAGTTTTATGCAACTACTTAACACCTTTTACAAAAATGTTATTTTTCTTGAAGAATTATTTATCATGAGGGTGTGATTGACTGCTTAAAGGGCCACTCCACACCCCAAAAGCACTTCAGCTTGCTGAAGTCCTTTATGGGTGAGGAGTAGTCTGGTTTAACACCAGTTTAAGTACTTTCTATGAGAAATCAGCACTTTTATAAATTAACTAGGGGCTCCCCCCTGGCTGTCAATCAAACAGTCAGGCAGGATTCCTTCCTACCTCCGTTAGCTCCCCTGAGCTAATGGAAGTGGCAGACACGCTCTATTTGATCATGCCTGCCTCCCTCTCACAGACCTCAGACCAGCTGCAGACTCAGACCAGAAGTGTGCTCGCGCGCATGAGCCGGCACACACGTAACGAGCCAGTGTGTGCGAATTCAGAGGCTTCTCAATGAGTTATTAACCTGTGAAGTGAAAAAAGTGAGGGCTTATAAAGGCTGCAGTTCATGTAATAAAAGCACAGCTTAGTGAAAAGGGGCCTTGACAGGGGATAGGATGCGGGCATAGGAGGAAGCTAATGTGATTAGTTAATGGAGGGTTAAGGGGCTGGGCTATATAAGCAGGCAGACATGTTGGAAAATTTACTTTTAACTTGCCTACCTGGCTGAGTTTGTCCCACCCTCCCTCCCTGGGTTTTTGCCATAATGGGGTTCCCGTTTTGTCACAGCGGCGGGATAGGGAGCGCTGGGAGAGGAAATAGGCTCCCCAATAGGAAGGTTATGTTAATGGTTATTGGTATGTTTGGTAGGTTTTGAGTCCTGTCGGTGGCTCAGAACATGGAGGGGTAGAGGTATCCGGGTATACCCCTACCATGGTTAAATTATAATAAATGGTTGGCACTTTAAGTGATGTTATGTTGGTATAATGTTATATATATGTTATTTATAGTGGAGTCATTGCCATTTAAACCTAACGGAAGGATACGGAAACAAGGGCGGGTCACAGGGCAATGACCCATAAGTTTCTATGTTAAGTTATTATTGTTATTTATATATTTAATAAAGCTGTTGACAATTTTACCCATATACCCTAGCGTCCGTGTCTTATTGGGGTAAGTATGTGGGGAGTTTGTCCAAGGTTCCGGATGCCCATATGGTGACGATACACCGGTCATGAGATCTGCAGCCTTTGCAAGCTCTTTTAAGAAATACCCCCAATGAATACATGCATGAAAAATTCATGCATGTATTCATTGTAAGTATATCTACTATTTAAAAAAACTAAATCTTTGAGGGCAGTGGAGTGCTTCTTTAAACAAAGCTTGTTGCTTTTCATTTATTTTAAAGGTGCCTTGGTGTTGTCAGGTGGAATACCAAAATCATATATATTGTATCTTACTCAATATTTACTCAAAGAACTTCAATGTTTACTTTGCTGCATGATGACCTCCAGCGTCAGATTTTTTCCCATAGGAAAGCATTGATTCAATGCTTTCCCATGGGGAGGTCTAATGCATGCGCGACAGGAGTGTTCGATAGCTGCACATTAGGCCCCCCCTGCTGGCTGACATTGATGGGGGAGGAGAAGGCAGAGCTTCGACCCAGCGCCCAGGGACATCAGCACTGGAATCAGGCAAGCAAATAAAGGGTATTTTACCCTTTATTTACTGAGGAGGGCACAAGGGAAGGGGAGGGGGGGTGGGGAGGGCAGGGATCAGTAGTTCCAGGAATACAGCTTTGTATTACAGGCGCTACAGTATTTTTTTAATGGTCTCATATGGATTGTTTTATTGTGTTGCTTTTTTTGGTATTATTTTATTATAACAAGTTATTTTATTCAATTTATTGTTGGTACTTGAGGATTTGTCTTATGGCCTTTTTTGGGGCTAAAAAGAACAATTAAGAAGAAAGAAGACATCTGATGGTAAGTATACCTTCTTTTACAGGTATTTAGATTCATTGGGCCCTCCTTACTATTATTAGGGAAAGGAAAACGATAAGGACCAACGATTACATGTTCACCCCTTCTATATTCTATTATAGCCCCCATCCCGTGCATATGGGTGGGGCTGGTGGGATACTAGGTCCCCGTATTTATTATTACTACCACTGGTGGGAGTAGGGAGGAAGACAATAGGATATCCACACACGTTTTTTCTTTAATAGATGCTTGATTTACGGCTGACATTAAACCCAGCCAGAATTCGAAAAACAAATTGAATTTATAGAATTATTATGACTATTAATATTAGTGGCATTTGTATAGCCCCAACTTATTGCATGGCTCTCTACAATCTTATATTGGGGTAGTTTAATAACAAATGAGACAAATTATTGGACATTTTGACAGGAACGTTAGGTTGAGAAGGCCAGAAGTGCAGAAACACAGAGCAGCTCAATATGGGGCCTAATATACGGAACAGAGGGATGTAGTGCCAACAATGCTGAACCAAACCAAACAGCTAAACATCTGAAAACAGTTAAAGCACATTCAAGCACAAGGACAGAATCATAAGCAAAGTAGGGAGCATACCTGACCCCCCCGAGCTAGAGAATTGTTTATCCTTTTCAAAAAGAGGACGTTACGCTCCAACTGAACCACAAGGGTCAAAACATGCATTAAATGGCAAATGCATTAGCAAAAAAAACTGCTCAATAAAAACTATTGCTAATAGCTAGAGCCATTCTTATTGCATAAGTAAGGAAGGTACCTGCATTTTTGTCATCGTTGTTGACATGACACTATTAATTATCAAATAAGGACAAGATGTGAATTTACTGCCACAGTTGTGAATAGAGAGTCATCTGTCAGACTCGATAGGAGCTGTTAAATGAAAAAAAAACTAAAAGGAATATCAATGTGCTGTTTATATCTCGGAAAAGCTGAGCATGTTAAACACGTGAAAAAAAGGGTTATTCTCAGCATTGAACATTACCCAGTGACTCTCTTTGTGTCAGTAACTGCATGTTATATGTATATTTTTTTAATATACTAAGATTGCTCAGGATGCAGGATTTTATATGCATTATGCCGATAGCTGTTTTACATTTTATATGCTGAATTTACATTATTATATTTTCTTAAGAGGATTTCAAATATTGCAGAGACACAAATATGTTAACACTTTCTCTATCAGAGAACACTGCCTTGGTTTGAAAATATTTTTTGATATTTAAAGAAAACAATGCTCATTGCATTAATGAAGAAGCTAATGGTGATATTTTTTTTTCATAAGTGCTCTTATCATATCAGAAAGACAGCATCATCTTTTGTAGTTATATTGATATTTTAAAAGGATACTCAGAACATGATTTGAAGCTATGCCAATTACACAGGTTACCATACAAGGAGGTCCCAGCCTCTCGGCTTACATTTGTTTATAACTGCAGTGATTTGCTAAGAGTCTGCCTCTTTTCCCTGTGACAACAAAATATATAGTCAACATATGATTCATCACATGAACAGTCAATGGCTTGAGTCAGTAGACTAATAGCAGCTGCACTATGGCTGTTATCAGACGAATTATTAAATTAAACAACAATGATATTGCAGGATTCTCATCAGAGGCTCACATATCTAGTCCCAAAATGCCTGGCCAGGCACTCTTGATTGCTACCTTCCTCCACCATTGAATAAAAGCCACTGCCCAACAAAGCTGATATAAGAAGGCTGAAATATTTACATGAGCCTCGCTGTGTTGTTTCTATAATTCAATGGATGATTTGGCCTACTAATGGGGCCCTGCCTAGAACTCTATATGCTGGTTTGATAAACCAGGCTGGGTTAGAGTTTTTGTTACCTGCTCATGAGATGTATATTATTTGTCCTGGACACTAGCTTATCAGATTGGAGCTACCTCCTTTACATGTTTTTGTACCCTGAATAATGAAAGATTCCTAGACTCAAATTGTCCTCTACCCCCTTCTCCTTCCGCTGGAGCTCCCTTGAGGCCTGCTTTCAGACAATCTACCCATCTATTGCCTAGTATGTTTCATTTTATTTCCCTTGATATAGATTTTGAATAACTTGACTGGTAAAATGTCCTTTGAATAATCCTAGGCTCTATGCCTCTAAATAAATGTCTATCTATATGGCTGACTTGTTTATCTGATTGCAGAGAATAACAGTACCAAGATAATAGAGGTCATTGCTCCCTGCTGACCCATCTTGCTGTACTAGCAAGAGGAAAATGGCAAACTCTGATTACACCATACTGCATAGTTTATAACCCCTGAAGTAGGCAACAAAGTTCTGTTCCCAGACAGTTAAGTCTAGTGATCCACTTTACTCTAAGCTACTCTTATCTGATGGGTGTAGGCATGTGAGATCTCAAGTGAAGACTAACCATCCTTCTGTTAAGTTATTAGGAAATTCATTACCTATTTGGGCATGTGCCAAGCATAGACTTTGATGGGATAACATCCCATTCCTTCCTATCTATCACCTTGCATTGCAAAGTGATAAATAATAGCTCCATATCCCTCAAATATCCACCAACATTACCTCGTTCACCTAGTTCACCTAACAATCACACCAAAAGAGAGCAAAGACCTAGAGCTACTTTCCAATTATAAGCCTAGTGTTTTTACTAAATGCGAACATTAAATTATTTGCAAATTAAAGGGATACTGAAAACCAGAACAGCATTAGCTTAAAGGGACACTATAGTCAACTGAAAACTTTAGCTTAATGAAGCAGTTTTGGTGTATAGAACATACCCCTGCAGCCTCACTGCTCAATCCTCTGCCATTTAGGAGTTAAATCCCTTTGTTTATGAACCCTAGTCACACCTCCCTGCATGTGACTTGCACAGCCTTCCATAAACACTTCCTGTAAAGAGAGCCCTATTTAGGCTTTCTTTATTGCAAGTTCTGTTTAATTAAGATTTTCTTATCCCCTGCTATGTTAATAGCTTGCTAGACCCTGCAAGAGCCTCCTGTATGTGATTCAAGTTCAATTTAGAGATTGAGATACAATTATTTAAGGTAAATTACATCTGTTTGAAAGTGAAACCAGTTTTTTTCATGCAGGCTCTGTCAATCATAGCCAGGGGAGGTGTGGCTAGGGCTGCATAAACAGAAACAAAGTGATTTAACTCCTAAATGACAGTGAATTGAGCAGTGAAATTGCAGGGGAATGATCTATACACTAAAACTGCTTATTTAGCTAAAGTAATTTAGGTGACTATAGTGTTCCTTTAACAAATGTTTTCCTATGGGGAGGGCCTAATGCACCGGTACTTGTATTTCTCCCACCCCCATGTGTTTCTCCCACCACCCATGTGTCTCTCCCACCCCCCAGTCATGCATGTGTCTATACCCATTCCCCTAGCCCCTCCAAGTGTCTTTCCCCCATCCCCTATTCCTCCTGTACCTGTTCACCTCCACGACCGAGTGCCCGTGACTATACTTTTCCTTTAACTAACATTATAGAGCCATTTGAGGAGTTTGGTCATGTATTTTTGCAAATATGCAAAGATGCAATTTTTGCTCAAACTTTGATTATTGCTAGATCTGCTTGACGGTAAAAAAAAGGTTCACTCTATGCATGCATACTTCACCTTGCAATTGGCCTTATCGACACTATATACAATGTATTTTGTTTCTTTTTAATATGGTTTAATATACTCTGACGGTTTGTAAACTCAAAGAGCTGCTAATATTAGCTAAATGTGCATTACATTGATTGCCACTCAATATAATGTGATTGTTATTAATAAATTATAAAAAATACAGTACAGTTCTATGATACTGTCTTCAAACTTATACGCTGGCCTACCAGGAAGGTGCTTACGTTTATTAACAGCAGTGTGCCTACTGAGAGCAGATAGCGAAGTAAGCAAAACCTTTGAACACTGTACATTTTTTCAACTGATAAAAGTGTAAAAATAAAAAGTCTAGTTCACCTTATATTTTTCATGGTCTGGGAATAACATAAGAGACTGCATTAGTATAAGTATTTACTATTATGCATCCGGCATTCCCCTTCCACCATATTTCTCTCTGTTTAGCAGTATAACTGCCTGTGGGAGAGTTACCTGTGCGTGCAGCAGTTTCTTTTATTCCTGTCAAGTATTTATTTTTAATGGCACTGCTGATGATTATAATTTAACATATAACATTTTCCAGATAACACAAGCTTCCTGCCAGTAAGCCTGGCTTTTAATGCCACAAATCTAGCTCTAATGCACGAACGTCAAACCAGTTTTAGATTATAACTTACATTATTGCAAGACAGTCAAAGGGCTTGCAGAGCATGATGGTAGTTGTAGTCCAAAATGGAGGGCGAGGGGGCACTGTTCGAAGCTACTGCTCTCATACCTCCATCTTAAAGGGACACTATAGTCACTAAAACAACTTTAGTTTAAGGAAGCAGTTTTGGTGTATAGATAGAAATATAAAAACATAGAGTGTGACGGCAGATAAGAACCATTCGGCCCATCTAGTCTGCCCAATTTTCTAAATACTTTCATTAGTCCCTTTCCTTATCTTGTAGTTAGGACAGCTTTTGCCTATCCCACACATGCTCCTTTACTGTGTTACCACCATAGAGGTCTACCACCATAGAGATCATGCACCTGCAGCCTAACTGCTTAACCCCTTAAGGATGGAGCCACATGTACACGTTGTGAACGAAACAAAATGTAAACAAAACCTGGCATTTGCGCTACATTTCTGTCCAACCGTAATTCACCTCTTTCATATTAAATGCACCCACCCTTATTATATATCATTTTATTCAGGGGAAACAGGGCTTTCATTTAATATCAAATATTTAGCTATGAAACATGGGAGAAAATAAGTATTTTTTTTTGTTCTACATGACATTTTAACTGTCAATGTCATAATACTGTTTGCATTTACTGCAATAAAATACACATATTTGTATTCAGCAAAGCCTCATGTGTAAAACAGTACCCCCTATGTACAGGTTTTATGGCATTTTGGGAAGTTACAGGGTCAAATATAGCACGTTACATTTGAAATTGAAATTTGCCAGATTGGTTACGTTGCCTTTGGGACTTTATAGTAGCCCAGGAATGAAATTTACACCCATAATGGCATACCATTTGCAATAGTAGACAACCCAAGGTATTGCAAATGGGGTATGTCCAGTCTTTTTTTAGTAGCCATTTGGTCACAAACACTGGCCAAAGCTAGCGTTAGTATTTGTTTGTGTGTGAAAAATGCAAAAACCGCCAATTTTGGCCAGTGTTTGTGACTAAGTGGCTACTAAAAAAGACTGGACATACCCCGTTTGCAATACCTTCGGTTGTCTACTATTGCAAATGGTATGCCATCATAGGGGTAATTTTCATTCTTGGGCTACCATAGGGTCTCAAAGGCAACGTAACCAATCTGGCGAATTTTAAGGTGAAAAAAATGAAATGCAAGCCTTATATTTGACACTGTAACTTTTGAAAAATCCATAAATCCTGTACATGAGGAGTACTGTTGTACTCGGGAGACTTCGCTGAACACAAATATTTGTGTTTCAAAACAGTAAAAAGAATCGCAGCAATAATATTGTCCGTGTAAGTGCTGTTTGTGCGTGAAAAATGAAAAAAACTTCACTTTTACTGGCGATATCATCGTTGTAATACATTTGACTGTTTTGAAACACTAATATTTGTGTTCAGCGATGTCTCCTGATTAGAACAGTACCCCCCATGTACAGGTTTTATGGTGTCTTGGAAAGTTATAAGGTTAAATACAGTGCTAGCAAATTAAATTCCCTTTACTTTCGGCATGGGTTGTCAGGCAGGTCCCGATAATTGTAAATAATTAAGATACCTAATTATGTAAAAATATTACATAAATATATATGTAGAATTAACATATGTATATATACGTATGTGTATATATATATATGTATATATATATATATAATTTTTAAAAAATATTTTTTATTTATATATAGGTATATATATAGTGATATATACGTTTATATTTATGTATATAGATATATATATTATTTCGTTCTACGTGTATTTTGGTATAACTATATATATTTTAATATCACAATACAGTTAGAACGAAATAACACACATCTATATATTTGTTAATTATTTTTTTAATTATTTTTTTAATTTTATTTTTTAACGTATTTACATATTTAATTTTTTTATATTAGATATAAATATATATATAATAATAATTATATATATATTAATAGTAAAATACACCTAGACAGTGTATGTGTGTGTATGTGTATGTTTATATATATATAGTTAGATCATATATATATATAATATATATGATCTAAGTATATATATATATATATATATTTACACTTATTTAACATTTATTTATTTTATTTCCAGCCAGCAGGGGGACTAACTGTCATTACAGGCAGTCCCCCTGCTGGCAATGCAGCAGCCAGCTATCCCGGCCATGTGATTGTGAGGTCCTCGCAAGGACCTCACTCTCACATGGCCGGGGGGGCTGGAGGAGGGAAGATCTGCTGCGGGGGGGCTCCCTGGGAGTCCCCCCAACCGCGATCGCCGGCGGTCCCACGGGTAAGTAAAGAAAGACCGGAGGGTGTACTATTACGCCCGGCGGCGTTTAGAGCCGCCTAAAATAGGGCTTAATAGTACGCCCTCTGGTATGAAGGGGTTAATTCTCTGCTATTTGAGAGTTAAATTACTTTTGTTTCTGTTTATTTATTTATGCAGCCATTGCCACACCTCCTCTGGCTGTGACTCACATATAGTGATGTCCTGAACGGTTCGCCGAACGGTTCGCCACGGATGGCGAACATATGCGCTGTTCGGTCCACCCCCTATGTCATCATTGAGTAAACTTTGACCCTGTACCTCACAGTCAGCAGACACATTCCAGCCAATCAGCAGCAGATCCTCCCTCTCAGACCCTCCCACCTCCTGGACAGCATCCATTTTACATTCATTGTGAAGCTGCATTCTTAGTGAGCTGTCCAGGAGGTGAGAGGGTCTGGGAGGGAGGGTCTGCTGCTGATTGGCTGGAATGTGTCTGCTGACTGTGAGGTACAGGGTCAAAGTTTACTCAATGATGACGAATAGGGGGCAGACCGAACCGTTCGCCGAACCGTTTGGGACATCACTACTCACATAGCTTGTATGAAAACAAAATGGTTTCATTTTCAATCACATGTAAACTTATTGTAAAGGTTTTTATCGTCTGCTCTTTAAAATGAACTTTAAACACATGAAAGAGGCTCCTGCATGGTCTATCAAGCTATGAGTAGAGCAGGAGATAAGACGTTCTAAATTAAACAGAATTTGCAATAAAGGAAGTGTAAACATTTACAGGAAGTGTTTAGGAAGGCTGTGTAAGTCACATGCAGGGAGGTGTGACTAGGACTGCAAATACAAAGTGATTTAGCTCCTAAATGGCAGTGAATTTAGCAGTGAGACTGCAAAGGCATGTTCTATACACCAAAACTGCCTAATTAATCCCCTAAGAGGTAATTCACCCCTTTCATATTAAATGCATCCACACTTATTATATATATTTTTTTTCAGGAGAAACAGGACTTTCAGGTCACATCAAATATTTATATATTAAACATAATTTAATATGAATAAAATGAAAAAAATTTGAAAAATTCAGATTTTTTTATTGCTTTAGTACTGCATGGCATTTTAACTGTGAATGTCATAATACTGCTAGCTGTTACTGCAATAAAATACACATATTCCAATTTGTATGTGTGTGAAATGCACATATTCTAATTTGTATGTGTGTGAAAAATGCAAAAAACAGGTTTGAACAATAATTTTGGCCAGTGTTTGTGACTACGTGGCTACTAAAAACTGGTCATACCACATTTGCAATAACTTGGGTTGTCTACTTTTGCAAATGGTATGCCATCAGGGGGGTAATTCTCATTCCTGGGCTACCATACGGTCTCAAAGACAACATAACCAATCTGGCAAATTTTAATGGAAAAAAATGGAAATGCGAGTCTTATATTACACTCTGTAACTTTTGAAAACACCATAAGGCCTGTACATGGTGGCTACTGTTATACTCGAGAGACTTTGCTGAACACAAATATTAGTGTTTCTAAACATTACAACTTATCACAACAATTACATTGTCAGTGAAAGTGCCGTTTGTGTGTGAAAAATGCAAAAAGCTGCACTTTCAAAGACAATATGATTGTTGTGATATGTTTTACGGTTTTGAAACACTAATATTTGTGTTCAACGAAGTCTCCCGAGTAAAACCGTAACCCCCTATGTACAGGTTTTATGGTGTCTTGGAAAGTTACAAGGTAAAATATAGGGCTTGCGAACCATATTCTCTGGACTTTCTGCCTGCGTTGTCAGGCAAGTCCCTCAAATTGTAATTAATGAAATGACTTACCGTATATTCTCAAGTATAAGCCAACCCGAATATAAGTCGAGCCACCTAACCTGGCCAGGGAGGGGGGCTATGTCAATCCGTGGCAACGCTCAGACGGCCGCAGGTCTCGCGAGATTTACACTGGGAGCTGAACGGAGCTGCTGCAAAGGTAAGAAACAGCTTGCTACCGGCCCCCCACAGGACCGCCGGGCTTGTAATGAGCCCGGCAGTCCTGGTCTGTATAATGGCAATGTATGTTGCCATAATACAGACACTGACTCAAGTATAATCCGAGGGGGGATTTTTCAGCGCACAAAATGTGCTGAAAAACTCGGCTTATACTCGAGTATATACGGTAATCATGTAAACATATTATATAAATATATATGTAAAATTTAAATATATATGTATATATATATATATTTATATATAAATATATATATATATATACTTTTTAAATATTATTTTTTATATATAGATGCATATATGTATTTATAACATCATTCTAAATGTATTTTGATTTAAATATATATGTATATTAATATCAAAATACATTTATAGCGAAATTTTACTATTTTGTAACTTACATTTTTTCATTTTTTTTCAATTTTCTTATTGATTATTTTTATTTTATATATATATATATATATATATATATAATTATAATGTCATTTTAAGTGTATTTTAATATTAATATTATGTATAATTATATATATATATATTAATATTAAAATACATTTAGAATAATAGTTTATGTGTGTGTATGTGCATATAAAAGTACTTAGATAATATACAAATATATATAATATCTAAGTACTTTAATTTACTTTACTAAACTTTTTAAAAACTTTTTACTTACTTTTAAAACATTTTTACAGGCAGCAGGGGGACAGCCTGAGAGCTCAGACAGTCCCCTTGCTGGCACTGCATGAGCTGGCTATTCCGGGCATGTGATCACAAGGACCCTGCGATCACATGGATCTGGAGGGCCGGATCGTGCAGAAGGGGGATCGGCGGGGACCTGGTAAGTCTCTTGGACGGCCCCAAAAAGGACAGCATAGAATGTGCGACGTCCTTAAGGGGTTAAGCTAAAGGTGTTTTGGTGACTATAGGGTCGCTTTAAGCTCAATGGGTAGTCCATTACCTGTGGTCTGTACATAACAGCAATACACCTCTTACCATTAAACACGAAAGTGCTGAATGTATTGAACTACACAATATGCATTTATCGGCACCTTTTATAGCAACATGGCATTTGCTGTATTCTAGGCTTGAAGCATGTCTGTCATCCTGTGATCACTTTGGCAGCCTGTCTCACTCATCAGGACTTAAATTAAAGAAGAAAGGTCAGTAAGGCATTAGGTTATTAAAAGGAACCCAGCAGATTGATTTGAAAACAAAACAAACATGCACACCCCCTGCTTTTAGAATTTCTATTTGTATTTCATTACTGTAGCACTATTAGTTATTTAATGAAGAGTGAGTTATGTTGAGTTAACAACAGTGATCATCTACCTAGCCAATGTTTTAAATTTAGGCCACAACAGCTGAGTCAAAAACAAATCTCTAATTTGCCAAAATAAAAGATTTTTCAATTGTCAGTTCACAATACATTGCTGTTTAGTAAAAACCTTCCTAAATAGAATCGACTTAATACTTTAATCATTAAGTAATGCACACTATTAAATTCTTGTCTGTCTCTAATTTGACATTATTCAGTTTTAGACTAAGCTCTATGGAAAATACAAGTAACAGTATTTATAACATTTCCAACAGTATAACAGTAAGATTGCTCAGTTCCATTATACATACCTTGGTTTGATTGATATCAGGTATATGTTTTACAGAGTGAGAACTAATTCAAAGGGACACTATAGGCACCCAACTCACTTCAGCTTATTGATGTGGTCTGGGTGCACTATCCCAGGTCCCTTAACCCTGCATTGGTAATTATAGCACTTTTGAATAAACTGCAAAAATTACCTGCCAGGGTTAACTCCACCTCTAGTCGCTGTCTATCAGAAAGCCACTAGAGGGACTTCGGGGTTGTTAGGCGACTTTAAATAGGCTAACTGACGCTGGACGTCCTCACGCTATGCATGCTTTCTGAGGGGGGAAGTCCTAATGCAATGACGGCGATCGCTGCGCATTAGGCTCCCCCTGCTGGCTGACATAGGCGGGGGAGTAGATGAGGCGGAGCCTGAACCTGCAACCAGGTAAGTTACAGAAGGCTTTTTTTTTTTTAACCCTTTCTGCACCACAGAGGTGTGGGGGGCATGAGGGAGACACTATAGGGAGCTTTTTCCTGGCACTATAGTTTGCCTTTTTATAAAAATTATTCTTATAGGATATAGGATCCTGGAAAAGTTCAGCATACCTTCCAAGTGTCCCCATTTAGGAAAGATATTCCCTGTTTTGGGCCCTCTTTTCTCTCCTAATGTCCTTTCTAGGAGCTCCATATTGTTGGTGTGTCTGAGTGTAGAACTCAGCAATAACACTCACAGAAATAATAGTCACAATAATGTGTCTTTAAACTACAATAAATTTGTTTAGAAATATGTCTGTAAATAAGATATATTGCTCTGGTCCTACATTTCAATTTAGTTGTGTAAATTGTTATTAGTAAGTCACCTAGGAATGCTCAGAACAGCCCCGCCCCTGGCCACACCCTCACACACCCCCCTAAAATTAAAGTGTTTCTCTTAGTCCGTATGTAATGTTAGGAGGTATGCCATAGGAATTCTGTCTGTTTGCTTAAAACAAATTTCTGCTGCATTTCAGAGAAATGATGCTGGAATCAGCAGACGAAATTTAACTGTCCCATTGAAATTAAATCTATATTTTTACTGTCTGTTTCTTTTTCCCACACAAAGGTAATTCACCCAGAATTCAAATAATGGTAAGTAATCAAAAATAGTGATGTCGCGAACATGAAATTTTCGGTTCGCGAATGGCGAACGCGATTTTCGGCAAATGTTCGCGAACCCGTGAACCAGGCGTACCGCCATAGACTTCAATAGGCAGGCGAATTTTAAAACCCACAAGTTGTTTCAAGGGGACTAACACCTGGACTGTGGCATGCAAACTCCGATCCGCGGTTGCATCTTGCAGCCGCTTAGTAGATAACTCCCTAATTCCCACGGTATTAGGGAGTTATCTACTAAAAGGCTGAAAGAAATAAATTGGTCTTTCAGCCACACTTACTAATACTAAGTAAAGATTACTTAGTATTAGTAAATTCTGCCCCTACTCGCTATGCAGCGAGTAGGGGCATGTCTAGTAAGCAGTGAGCAGCCAGGGGCTGCTCACTGTAAAACCCCCCCCCCCAAAAAAACCTATTGCCCTCACCCCTGTGCGACGGGTGGGGGCCATAAATTACAATGGGGGGAGGACCTACTGTCCTCCCCCCCGGCCCCCACCCCTGGGCGGCGGGTGGGAGCCATAAAGATAATGGGGGGGGGGACCTACTGTCCTCCCCCCGGCCTCCACCCCTGGGCGGCGGGTGGGGGCCATAAAGATAATGGGGGGGACGGACCTACTGTCCTCCCCCCCGCCCCCACCCCTGCGCGGTGGGTGTGGGCCATAAAAATAATGAAGGGGGGAACCTACTGTCCTCCCCCCCCGGCCCCCACCCCTGCGCGGTGGGTGGGGGCAAATAAATCACAATGGGGGGACCTAAGGTCCTCCCCCCGGCCCCCACCCCTGAGCGGTGGGTGGGGGCAAATAAATCACAGTGGGGGGGGACCTAAGGTCCTCCCCCTGGCCCCCACCCCTGAGCGGCGGGTGGGGGCCCTAAATACTAAAAAGGGGGGGGACCTAATGTCCTACCCCTCGGCCCCCGCCCTGAGCGGTGGGTGGGGGCAAATAAATCACAATGGGTGGGGACCTAAGGTCCTCCCCCCTGGCCCCCAACCCTGAGCGGCGGGTGGGGGCCCTAAATACTAAAAAGGGGGTGACCTAATGT
This sequence comes from Pelobates cultripes, assembly GCA_933207985.1. Classification (NCBI taxonomy): domain Eukaryota; kingdom Metazoa; phylum Chordata; class Amphibia; order Anura; family Pelobatidae; genus Pelobates; species Pelobates cultripes. Next base: position 279,917,733 of record OW240912.1, read on the forward strand.
CCTCCCCCCCGGCCCCAAACCCCTAGTCACCCCCCCAAAAAAAATTAACCCCCTACCTACCCCCCTCACCCTAAAAATAATGAGGGGGGGACCTTTAACTGGATTTCAAACCAACCTATCAGAGTGCTGTGACAGGTAAATGTAGAGACTTAACCCACCAATCTTAGGTCCCCCCCATTGTGATTTATTTGCCCCCACCCACCGCTCAGGGGTGGGGGCCGGGGGGAGGACATTAGGTCCCCCCCCCTTTTTAGTATTTAGGGCCCCCACCCACCGCTCAGGGGTGGGGGCCAGGGGGGAGGACCTTAGGTCCCCCCCATTCTGATTTATTTGCCCCCACCCACCGCTCAGGGGTGGGGGCCAGGGGGGAGGACATTAGGTCCCCCCCCTTTTTAGTATTTAGGGCCCCCACCCACCGCTCAGGGGTGGGGGCCAGGGGGGAGGACAGAAGTTCCCCCCTATTGTTTTTTTTAGGGCCCCCACCCACCACTCAGGGGTGGGGGCCGGGGGGGGACAGAAGTTCCCCCCCTATTGTTTTTTTTAGGGCTCAGGGGTGGGGGCTGGCGGGAGGACAGTAGGTCCCCCCCCATATCATTGAGTAAACTTTGACAACCCCCACCCCCGAGCGGCGGGTGGGGGGGTTGTCAAAGTTTACTCAATGATATGGAATAGGGGGCGGACCGAACATCGCATAGGTCCCCCCCCATTGTGATTTATTTGCCCCCACCCACCGCTCAGGGGTGGGGGCCGGGGGGGAGGACATTAGGTTCCCCCCCCCTTTTTAGTATTTAGGCCCCCACCCGCCGCTCAGGGGTGGGGGCCAGGGGGGAGGACCTTAGGTCCCCCCCCTTTTTAGTATTTAGGGTCCCCACCCACCGCTCAGGGGTGGGGGCCAGGGGGGAGGACCTTAGGTCCCCCCCCTTCTTAGTATTTAGGACAGAAGTTCCCCCCCTATTGTTTTTTTTAGGGCCCCCACCCACCGCTCAGGGGTGGGGGCTGGGGGGAGGACAGTAGGTCTCCCCCCCCATATCATTGAGTAAACTTTGACAACCCCCACCACCGAGCGGCGGGTGTTTTTTTTTCAAAGTTTACTCAATGATATGGAATAGGGGTCGGACCGAACATCGCATATTATTCGCTGGCGAACTGTTCGGGACATCTCTAATCAAAAACAACTAATAAAGACAAATAAACGGACAGCCACATTTTGATGTACAATACAATCTCCTTGTGACAGTACAAAATAAAGTGGAACTGTCCCATGCGTTTTGCACAAATATTTACATTTGTCTCAATGTTCTTTTGAATAAGAAACAAACAAATTGAGACATTGCTGTTACTTTAAGGTCTTTCTGTTTCTACTTTGTGCCATGTAGTGGCTGAATAAAATACCTCCCTAACGATTTGTCTTGTTTCTGTAACAACCATCCACCCACAGTACTGTATTGTATGACACTGATTCTCATTATGAACATGGTGTTATGTCTTCCTCCTACTACTTTTCCTTTTATTAACTTTCTCACTAAGTAAAAGCTGGTTGAAGGACTAAGTTCAGAGATTGTTAAAGGAACACTCCCAGCCCCATAAACACTGCAGAGTTTATGGCTCCAGAAGAGGCAGGGAGCAACATCAGAAGTGATGATTTGAGCCAATCACAATGCTTTCCAATAGGAAAGCATTGTATTGGCTGAGCTTGTCAAAGAGGCAGATAAGAGGCAGAGCCAGCACAAGTCAAACACAGCCCTGGCCAATCAGCATCTCCTCACAGAGATGCATTGATTAAATCTCTATGAGGAAAGTTCAGACACTAAATGGCAGTGCTGCACACTGTGCAGCACTGCTCCAGGAAGCACCTCTAGCAGCCATCTGAGGAGTGGCCAGTGGAAGGATCCCTAGGCTGTAACGTAAGCCCTGTATTTTCTCTGAAAAGACAGTGTTTACTGTATAAAGCCTGAAGGGAATGTTTATACTCACCGGAACAAATACAATAAGCTGTAGTTGTTCTGGTGACTATAATGTCCCTTTAATTAAATAAAAGTATTAATATGTTGCATAAATATTCACTGTTGTTGTTAAACCACTTCTAAACTTGCTGTACAAGCTTGAATGGTTTTGCTCAGATAATGCAAAAATTCAACTTCTGCATAAACTCTATAATTGCACAGGGGCTGTGCTTTGGTGCAGGGAGAGCTATATTTTTGGTAAACTATTAGAAAAAGGTTCCACAGTAAATGGTGGGACAATGCTCAAGCTTCATAACACTATATCCACTACAATGAACTTGCAGTTGTTATGGTGCTTAGAGTGCCCGTCTAAGTAGCAATTTCTTTAAGCATATGTGTTGATGAATACATATAGATAATGATTTATAATACAATGCATCTTAAAAAGATTGGGCCAATCTAACCCCCAAATAAATAGATAAATAAAATGTAAAGAATGGAATGAGGCAACAAAAAAAATAAAATAAAAAAAAATGCAACTATTGGTCAGTTTAAAAGTTATAACGAAGACATCCATTCCCCAGATATGCAAGCATTAATGGAGAACACCTTTATAGTTCTGGGCTTTGAATAAGCAAAGCTCCCTCTAAAAAAGTACATGATCCTATAATGGCATAAGACACGCGGTGTCAAGTGTCACAAGGTAAATCTGTTTACACAATCAGTCCATACATACCTCGTTGTGTGAGTGAAAGATATTTTAGATATGCATTGTAACAAAGGAAATAGCACTTCAGATTTATGGGAAATGAATTCAACAGGCATAACATACACAAAGTAAAGTGTATGAACGTAATGCATTTGGCATTTATTATATTTAAGCAATTGGGGAGAACGAGTAGACAAGTTAAATCCTGGAAACGTAGAAAGGAAACATTGAAAATAATTAGGATATTTTAAAATGTTGTTTTAAATATCTCTGCATGAGGCAATCGCTCGGGCGATTTTTCTGCAGAAACTAAAGGTTACAATAAAGGAATATTACACGTAACCATTTTTCACTTTTTACTCCAGCCCTGGAGCACAGCATCAGCAAAACAGTTACAAACTTCAGCAAACATTTCATAGGAGATCTCGACCAATATGTACACCGCCAAAATTACCGTCTGTTGCAGGGTCTAAGCCAGCTGTCCAACAGTTAATTAAAATGCCTGTAGCTTTGTGTACTCAGACTAGCCATTTTAATTAACTAAAAATGACACTATTTAGTAATCTGATTATCTCTAATCTAACCACTCTCATCTTCTCCAGGAGTCTGACCAGATAATGGCAGAGCCCTTCAGCTAAAATGTGTGTATCTTCAGAGCGCTACAGAATGATCAAAGAGAAACATGGATCTCTTTAATAATATGCAAAAAGCCAACTCTTCTCACTATCTATCTGTCTATCTGTCTATTTTTCTATCTATCTATCGATCTATCGATCGATCGATCTATCTATATATCTATCTATCTATCTATCTATCACCCATCTGTCCTTTCAAATTTCTGTCCAACTGTATTGCTGTTATGTCATTTAACAATATGTGTAATTTAACAATGCCATCTGTTTGATTAGAACTGTATTGGAATATACATTAATAGCAGGGGCGTACCTAGAGCATTTGGCACCCGGGGCGGCTCTTATGCTTGGCAAAAAAAAAAAAAAAAACCCTGTAAAAAAGGTTTTCTGTTTTTTTACAATTTGTAAACTTTGCAAAACCGCTGTCAGCCCCTCCTACAAAACCCTTGTCCTGCCCCGCCCCTCCTACAAAACCTCTGTCCTGCCCCTTCTACAAATCCTGTACTGCCCCGTCTACAAAACCCCCGCAACCCCCTTCCACAAATCCCCTGCTTATCCCCCCTTATAAGGACTCCTGTCCCAATACAAAACCCCCGCCCCCTTCTACAAAATCCCTGCAGCCCCACACACACATTAACAGGCAGACAGTCACACACTCAGTTACAAACAGACAGTCACACATACACATTTCCTCCGTGCGGCCAGTTTATCAGCTGTTTGCTTGTGTGAGCTGTACTGGCCGCACGGCACCCTAACTACCATGGGACACTGTGCGGCCACAGCTCACACAGCCCCCTCCAGCCAGGGCCGGTGCAAGGATTTTTGCAGCCCTAGGCAAAAGTAAAGTTTGCCGCCCCCCCCCATGTGACATCACAATGCCCCACCCATATGATTTGCCATGTTAACTAACGCCAGTGCTGCAGTGCCGCCGTGTTTACATTAAAAGGCCTGCAAGGACAGGCTATAGACACCAGAACCACTACATTAAGCTGAAGTGGTTCTGGGGACTATAGTGTTTCTTTAATGTGAGGTAAATTAGAGCTTAGTGCCACAAATAATATACTAGATTGCCTACTTACAACCAGATGAGGATGATGATGGGCTCTAGCTGCAATCTGGCTCCACTGGTCTGGTGCAGAACAGGCTCTCTGGAGGCGGTTTGTAACTGTGGTCACAAAAATCAATGTTCTGGGAGAACGGGAAGCAGCTCCATTTTTTGGGGTCCTTTACACAGCTCAAGGTCTGGGTCCCAGGGTCCACCTTCATGTTCCACCAATGAGTTTGTTCACAGGGGGTGGAGTGTGTAGGGGATGTCCTGATATGTGTGTAAGGAATGCATTGTGTGAAATTGTGTTTGTATGTGTAAGGGCTGCAAGATGTGTTTCTGTGTATGTACGGGATGCATTGAATGTGTGTAAGGGGTGCATTGAGTGTGTGTAATGAATGCATTGTGTGTTTCTGTGTGTGTAAAGGATGCATTGTGTGTAACGGTTGCATTGCTTGTGTATGTGTGTCTGTGTGTGTAATGCATTGTGTGTTTTTCTGTGTGCAAGGGGTGCATTGTGTGTATGTGATGAATGTCAATCTCTCCTCCTCCCATTTTCTCTTTCTCCCCCCCTCCCATTTTCTCTTTCTCTTTCCCCCCCTCCTCCCATTTTCTCTTTCTCCCCCCCTCCTCCCATTTTCTCTTTCTCCCCCCCTCCCATTTTCTCTTTCTCTCCCCTCCCATTTTCTCTTTCTTTCCTCCCTCCCTCCTCCATTTTTCTCTTTCTCCCCACCTCCCCATTTTCTCTTTCTCTCCCCCCCCCTCCTCATTTTCTCTTTCTCTCCCCCCCCTCTCCATCTTTCTCTTTCTTTCTCTCCCTCCTTCCCATTTCTCTTTCTCTCCCCCCTCCTCCCATTTTTCTCTTTCTCTCCCCCCTCCTCCCATTTTATCTTTCTCCCCCCTCCTCCCCCATTTTCTTTCTCTCCCATTTTCTCTTTTCTCTTTCTCCCCCTCCCTCCCTTGTCCTCTTTGTCCCCCTCCCTCCCCACTCTTTGTCCCCCTCCTCCCTCCCTCGTCACTCTTTGTCCCCCTCCCTCCCTTGTCACTCTTTGTCCCCCTCCCTCCTCGTCTCTTTGTCCCCCTCCCTCCCTTGTCACTCTTTGTCCCCCTCCCTCCCTCCCTCCCTTGTCACTCTTCCCCCTCCCCCTACCTCAGTTGTAGTGTGGCCGAGACCAGTATGGTCCGCGGGTACAGGGAGCTTTTGTTTCCTGTACCCGGCCGGACTAACAGGAAGTGCACACTCTGTGTGCACTTCCAGTTAATCCGGCCGGGTACAGGAGACAGATGTTCCCTGTACCCGCCGACTATACTGGGCTCGGCCACGCAACAACAGAGGGAGTGACAGGAGGGAGCGCTTCCCTCCTGTCAGCTCCTCTCCTCAGGTTGCGCCCGGGCGGTGCGGTCCGCCCTCATGGACTCACCACCCGGGCAAAGCTACAGCTGCCTGAGGCTCTCTACAGAGCGCTCGGGCAGCTGCAGCAGGGGGGGGGGGGCGACGCGGCTGGTCATGGCACCCCCGACCCTGGTGGCACCCGGGGCGGACCGCCACCTCCGCCCCCCCCCTTAGTACGCCACTGCCCAGGTGTCTTTCCCACCCCCATACATTTATGACACACACACATTTGTGTGTGTGTAGCATCATACACACACACTGACAGACACACACACATGCACTGACTGACAGACATTCACACTGACAGACAGACACTCACACTGACACACACACACACACTGTCAGGCAGACACACATACACACTCTCAGACATATTCACACACTCTTGCACACTCTCACAATTAATTTTTTTGAGGCCCACCCAGCCTTTTGGAGAGCTGGTGTGGGTCCTCTTCCAGGGGTCCAGTTTGGGGCTGTGCTGTAATCTTTCATTTCCTCTCTCCTCTTGCGTGTTATTTAGTATGTCGGGGCTGGAATGACATCATATGCCAGGGAAGAGAAAGGGAAATTACAGATCAGCCTCCCTCCCCACCACCTAATGCTGCCTGCCTTCTTTCCTCCCACCCCCTTGCAGTATATATCTTCAGGTAAACAGGTGCCTAGTCTGCCTCACTACCTCCTGGGCCCCTTGCTCATCTCGGCACCCTCACCTTCGGCGTCTCAAGGTCGCAGGGGTCAGCTGGGCAGCCAGGCCCCCTGGAGTGATGGGCAGCTACGACCATGGTAGTTCCGCCACTGATCCCACCCTGTTACACCCACATTACCATGTCACATAACCTTTCCAGATATATTCCCGACCCTGTCAAATTTCATCCTCTCGTTCTGACTCATACCCACTTAATGTTGTCTTCTAATCCCCTCACCCTGTCACATAACATCATCCGTCCTGTTACATAACACCAACTCACTTTGTCACATACCCATCCAATGTTATTATCTAACCCCCCCTCACCCTGTAACATCTACCTGTTGCATAAAATTCCCTGACCCTGCCACATAACTTCTACCTTATCCTGTGACAAAACCCCTTCACACAAACACCAGGGCTGGCGTTGTTTTAGATGACACACGCGGTCACTTTAGCGACACAGCCCATCCTCCTATCAAAAGTGCAATATCATTTTTTTATATACTGTTGAATCAACAAATGAATCCCTGCTGGTCCAGTTAGGGACCTCTGACTGATGTAGACCATTATAATCCCTCCCTTGCGGATACAGGGCATTCAACGGCCCTGTAGTATAACATGATTTTATTATGGGGAGCTCTGTGATACACTCATACACACTGCATATTATGGTGAGTTTATTTGTGGAGGAGCTCTGTGAAACACTCATATATCATGGAAAAAAGTAATGCGTACCCAGGTAAGAAAGTAATAAATTACATTTGGCATTATGTGAAGTTTTTGTATGTGCATATATATATAAATGTTATGCATTCGGCCTTAAAATACCTATTCCAGGGGGAAATTTGGCCTTCTATGATAAATATACAAGATAACATGTACTGTTGAATGGTATTCCAGAGAAGATAAAATTCTACATCATTCTTATTTTTTGAATTGGAGCCGGACATTTTTTGTAAATAAAGTCCCCATGCACAGATAAAAATCTTGAACACACCCAGGACATACTTGAAAACGAGAGAAATCTTAATGTATACTTCCTGGTAAAATATTTTACAAATAAATAAAAATGTACATCATAAATGTACTCCCTACACCACAACCTATTATATATACATTTTAGAAAACAGAAGGAGAAAAAAATAGAAAATAATTGGATTTATTTTTCATAATAATAAATGTATACAGAAACGCCCCTCACTTTCTTTATATAAGTGATGTTCATCTAGAAATATTCTATGTACTGAAAGATAAGGTAGTGAAGTAAGAATGGACTGAAGGGTGATAGTGGGGGTAAATTATTCATTGAAACACGCAATTAGCATCATACTAATCATCAAATACTCCCACAGTTGTGCAACAAAAGAAATGTTGCCATTCTTATTGCTGCAACGTCTTACATGGTTTTGGTGATGTCCAGGTCACAAGGAATTCTATTTGTTGAGACATTCATAGACATTGGTAAAGTAAATCAAAGGCGCACAGCTATAATCTACACATAAAGCTGGTGACTCTGATTCAATCAAATTCATATAATACCACAATGCCAATATTTATTCAGCTTTTCTTCACAGTTTCTCCAAATGTTACATGTATTTACTGTTAAGCAAAGGATGTATACTGTTATCTATATAAAATATTAAACCATCTTTAATGTTATAGTTTCCTTTATTATTCTTGTTAGATGTGTAATACGATAGGGTACTTCTTGTCTGTTGCCACAGCAACTAACGTGCTAAAACCACTGATTGCCTACCTGCCAATGTAGTTATTAGCATCTTGTGCAAGTCAAACAGAGCACCTTGTCAAATTTACAATTATTATTTTCAGTATCACCACTTCATTTATTTTTATTAATAAATAAATAAATAATATAAAAAAAAGATATGCTCTTCGAGCATCAAGCCTGTATATCTTTTCTTCTACCTATTTTATTGCTTGATAATTATACTGGTATGGGCTCTGGAGAATTTAAATCTACACAGTATACAAGTTGGAGAAGTACAATCTTAAAGATGATTCATGCTGTTTAGTTATTGTTGCAGTGAATAGTTGGTATAGTGACCAATGAAGATGTTCAATTATAAGTCAAAACACATATCATTATGTAGGAATAATTAATTGCATCACTTGCAGTCCCACATAAATATAGATCCTTTATTCTAGAGATTGACAAGGGTTTTATTGACTCTATTTTTGGTGCCATAATAGAGACTCATTGCGGAGACTTTTCATGTATAACAGATAATATGACAACATATTATTGATAGTGATGTCCCGAACGGTTCGCCGAACGGTTCGCGAACGGTCCGCCGCGAACGGTTCGCCACGGACTCATCATTGAGTAAACTTTGACCCTGTACCTCACAGTCAGCAGACACATTCCAGCCAATCAGCAGCAGATCCTCCCTCCCAGACCCTCCCACCTCCTGGACAGCATCCATTTTGAAGCGGCATTCTTAGTGAGCTGTCCAGGAGGTGGGAGGGTCTCGGAGGGAGTGTCTGCTGTTGATTGGCTTGAATGTGTCTGCTGACTGTGAGGTACAGGGTCAAAGTTTACTCAATGATGAGTCCGTGGCGAACAGTTCGTGGAGGACCATTCGCGAACCGTTCGGCGAACCGTTCGGGACATCACTATTTATTGATCATTTATCACCGCATACATCAATATGTAGACATTGGTCTTTGTATATAATTGCATATCTAATCATCTCTGCCTATTTAATATAATTTAATATAGGAGGCACTGGTACTCATATTTTTCAATATCTATAACACCATAATACATTTTCTGGCCTTAACTATGTTTTGCACTCAGAATACTCATTCATTCCTCAGTGGCCTAGGGCTGTGTGGAGACACTGTATCAATATATTTAGTTTATACACATTTCATTGATATTTCATTAAAAAGAAGAATCAAGTCTCTTTAATCACATCAAACATAAGAAGGCTAGGAGAGAGTTCTTTCATTTCCTTTCCTTTTTTATTATCTTTCATTTTCTTTCCTATTCTCCACCCTTTCCTCTTTTCTCTCTTCTTCCCTTTCTTATTTATTTTAATTTCCCTTTGTCTTCCCTTTCCATTTCATGTCTTCTTTCCTTTCCTTTCCTTTCCTTTCTTCTTCCCTTTCCTTTCCTGCCTTTCCTCCTTTTCTCCTTTCATTTCTTCTTGATTTTCCTATCATTTCCCCCCTTTACTATTTCATTTCCTGCTTTTCCTCTTTCCTTTCCTTTCCTTTCCATTCCTTTCCTTTCCTTTCTTATTCTCTTTCTTGTCCTATCCTTTCTCCTACCATTACCTATCCTCTCTCCCTCGCTTTCTCTTGCAATTTGGGCACACATGGAAGCAATTGTATTTTTATGTTGTGTGTAGTGCTTATCTTTATTGACTTTATTGTTCTATGAATAGACACCAGGTGCATGGCACTTGTTATGCAGTTCTCATTTTTGTTTTCTTTCACCAGAGTTATCTGGGTCACTGTGCTTCTAGTGGATGCATTATCATTATTATTTGCTTTAAATAAAGTGCCAACAAATTTTTCATTGCTGTATAATAGAACAATGTCACAGGCGGGTTAACATACAGGAAATGTCATCTGAAATATGACATACCAAATGTATAGAGGCATACTGGTACACAAGGTATTGCTCTCTCAAGGTTACATTCTAGGAGAAGGCAGGGAAGGATAAAGACAGATGGTGTTCATATTTCATGCAAGAAGGACATCAAATTATAAGGGAAGATTCAATGGGTAAATGGGACGGGTTAAGTGAAAGTCTTATTTATGTATTTATAAAATCTTTTATCTGGAAGGATACTTGAAATCTCTATTCTTTTCAAGTATGTCCTGAAGAGCACCTATATATATATATCTATATTGTTACACATATATAAAGGTAAGCAGGCTTTATTTTTTTTTTTATTTATGCAACCTGAGTTTAGGGAATCTATATACTTTATATCAAGCATTACAAACTTGTGGGCCTTGGCCGCATGCGGCACACAATTAACATCTTTGCGGCCCAGCAAGCCACAAGTTTGAAATGCTTACTGTTAGGCTGTGTAGGCACCTGCTCTCCCTACATTGCAGGTGCCTACGCTGCTAAAATTTACCCGACCGGGGGAGAGGACGCTGGCGGCAGCAAGGGAGCTCAGTCTGTTCTTTTTGCTCCTCACTGCTCACTCGGGCGTGCTCTGTGTAGTGATGCCGGGTGCCGGAATATGACATTATTCTGGCCTGGCATCACTAGACTGCATGCGTGAGGGAGCAGTGAGGAGCAGGAAGGAAGACGTCCAGAGAGGAGATCCCCACTGGACCCCAGAGAGAGGCCCCACACCAGCTCCCAAAGGTAGGGAGCAATGAATAAAATGGTTTGTGAGTGTGTGCAAGAATGTGTAAATGTGTGTGTCTGTCAGTGTGTGTGTGTCTGTCAGTGAGTGTGTGTATGTGTGTCTGTCTGTCAGTGTGTGTGTGTCTGTATATGAGTGTGTATGTCTGTCTGTCAGTGTGTGTGTCTCTGTCAGTCTGTCAGTGAGTGTGTGTGTCTGTCAGTGTGTGTCTGTCTGTCGGTGAGTGTGTGTGTGTGTCTATCAGTGAGTGTGTGTCTGTTTGTTGCCTAATATTTATTTATTTTTTAAACAGGGGCTGGGGTTTAGTGGCTGGGGCGACTGGGATATAGTATAGAGGGGGGGGACTTGGATTTATTATAGAGGGGGGGACTGGGATTTAGTAGAGGGGGGGCTGAGGTTTAGTAGAGGTGGGCTGTGGTTTAGTAGAGGAGGGTGCTAGGGTTTAGAAGTGGAGAAAATAAACCTGCATTTCTAGAAAAAAAACTTTTTTTTATTTGGCCCATGCTAGCCTTTGAATTTGACATGCTTGCTCTATATAAAAGTTTTGGGACACACCTCTTAATTATGGAATTATGTTGTTTCAATCAGGCTCATTGCCACATATGTATAAAATCAAGAACCTAGCCACTCAGTCTGCATATATGAACATTTGTGAAAATAAAGGGTTGCTATGAAGAGCTCAATGAATGTTGGATGCCACCTTTGCAATAAGTCAGTTTGTGGAATTTCATCCCTGGGTTTGGCAGATGCCAGGAGAACATTACTTGCCTGACTGTATTGTGTCAGCTGAAAAGTTTGGTGGAGGATGGATAATGGTATGAGGCTGTGTTTCATGGTTTGGGCTAGGCCTATTACCCCAGTTAAGGGAAATCTTAATGTTTTAGTATATCAAGACATTTTGGACAATGCTTCCAGCTTTGTAGGAACCTTTTAGAGAAGGCTCTTTTCTATTCCAGCATGACTGTGCCCCAGTGCACAAAGCAAGGTCCATAAAACCATGGTTGGATGAGTTTGGTGTGGAATAACTTGACTGGCCTGCACACAACCCTGACCTCAACACCCTCGACCACCTTTGGGATGAACTGGAATGGAAATTATGAGACAGGCATTCTCATCCAACATCATTGCCTGATCTCACAAATGGTCTACTGGATGAATGAGCAAAAATTCCCACAGAAACACTCCAAAATATTGAAAGGCTTCCAAGAAGAGTGGAAGCGGTTCTAGATGCAAATACTTTTGTCCATATAGTGTAGTAGATTATTAGTTTTCAAGTGAAAAATTACTCTGAATGTCTTTCAGTTTTGGCATATTGGGGAAATCTATCAATAAAATGATCACACAAATCTCATACCACTTGATTTATATAGAAAATATAGTTTTAGAATTATCACAAATATCACATATATTAATGGATTGTAATCGAGCTGATGGATTTGCCCTTAGAAACAAACCTTCCTTTTCTGTTGTGAAGTGTTAATTATGCTGGTTATTAACACGTTTCCAGCTGCCTTAATAAAGATTAGAATCTGTGTGTGGATATAAATCTTAATTAATGAGAAATTATTCAGAAGAGTAATTAACAATACAGCACATAAAGAGGGTAAGTGTTAGGATAAGAAAGTCCCCAAAAGCTCACACTCTGCATCTGAATAAAGGATGAATACTTATAATCAAAACCTGTAGAAATAACAGCAGGACAAAATTCAATTTTGTCTCATAGCTTTGCTGCATGAAGCCAAGCCATGTGATTTTTCCTGTTGTTTCAGTAAAGAACACGCACACTGTAATGACACCTCTGATGTGATGATTATTGTCTAGTGCTTAGACTACCTGGGTGGAATCCAGCAAAGAATAGTCACGGCTATTCATTGATAGACAAGAGACATGAGTAAAATTGATAGACAGGCAGACAGATATATATAGATGCATAGATAGACAAACAGACAGACAGGCAGATAGATAGATAGATAGATAGAGACACAGACAGGCAGACGGGTGGACAGACAGAACGATAGATAGAAAATTGATATAGATAGATAGGTAGTGAGACAGATAGACAGACAGACAGGCAGATGGGTGAACAGGCAGACAGGTGGACGGGTGGACAGATAGACAGAAAAAAAATACACGTTTGAAATAAAAAAAACAACAAATGTCACAAGATATGCACATATTGGGGTAAAACTGCCCAAATTTAAGTCGTTTCTAAGCTACTTTTATTTTTTTGTATCTCATTATGCAAGTCTATGGCATTCTAGATGCGTATTGAGGTTGCTTTCCCCTCTCTCCCTTTTCACTGTTAAATATTTTTTGTAAATCACAACTATGAGCTACCGTCGGGGCTTGCCACACTTACTCCTGTTCATACAAGATGTGTAGTATGTTTCACGCAGATCTTAATTTACCTGTATCAACTCTCTCATAGGTTCCTTTGAGGAAGCCTATTCTCTATCCCCACAGATTAACAGCCTCAAATAGTTTAATAATGAACATAAACATGAACCTCTTCATCAATCAATGTTTTATTTAACTTCCATCCACTTGTTGTTCATAGCAGGCAGGGCCGGATTAAGAGCATAGTGGGCCTGGTGCTGACAATTATGATGGGCCTAATTACGGAATCTTATCGACCAAAAACACTAAAACAATCATACCTCCCAAGCGTCATGTATCTGATGGAGATGGTGCTGGAAGGAAACTCATAGGATGCAGCAATAAGAAAACACATACTCTATGCTAATTTCTCTCTAATTTATGCTTTCATCTTTCAAGTAAATCCATACCCCTAACAGCAGTGTCCAGTGAAGCAGGAAGTCAATTGGCGGGGTAAAAGGGTGTGCCACTGGCGCGAATCACGTGACAAGACCTGCCAAAAGGAGTGAACATGCCCAAAAAGGGGGCATGTTTGTTTTATGAATTGGAAGGTCAGCCTGGCATGAATGCATGTCAGGCTGCCTGCCAATCCTGCAGGCTGTCCAACTAAGGGCATACAATGCAGGCAGCACCTTGAGCTTGACATAAATGCGTCTAATGATGCGCTCACTCCATTCTTTCTAAGGACTGTCCCCTAGCACTCGCTGGTCCACTTGTCTCCTTACCTTCTTACTAGCAGGCAGAAGTTCCTGGTATAGTCTGAGACAGAGAAAAGGTGTATGTAGTGAGTGTAGAAGAAAGGGGACATGCCACAGTGTTAGAGAGACCAACGTCTGCATTACCTAAACTAACTTTAATGTCAGCCAGTGCACACAAGTTTTGTTCCCATACATCCCTCTTAAGCTTCCAAACTTAAGGGACACTATAGTCACCAGAACAACTACAGCTTATTGTATTTTTTCTGGTAAGTAGAATCATTCCATTCAGGCTTTTTGCAGTAAACACTGTCTTTTCAGAGAAAATAACTCCACTGGCCGCTCCTTAGATGGCTGCTAGAGGTGCTTCCTGGGGCAGTACTGCCTAGTGTGCAGCACTGCCATTCAGTGTCTCCACCCTCTGCATGCAGACACTGAACTTTCCTCATAGAGATGCATTGATTCAATTTATCTTTATGAGGAGATGCTGATTGGCCAGGGCTATGTTGGACTTGTGCTGGCTCTGCCCCTGATCTGCCTAGTTGACAGTCTCAGCCAATCCTATGGGGAAGTATTGTAATTTGCTCAGACCACCACTTCTGAGCCAGCAGCTGCATAATTGAATACAAGTAATATTTTACTATATTTAGGGAGGCAAGAAGGGGCCAGGGTGGTGGTTTTAACATAATAGGGTAAGAAATACATGATTGTGTTCCTGACACTATAGTGCTCCTTTAAGCAAGAGTATGTGAAGAGTAGTTAAGGTTGCCACCTTTCTTGGAAAAAAATACCAGCCTTAATCATTTGCATAATTAATTAGTTATGCGTGTAAATCACAAGGAGTGACATCAGAGAAAATTCTGTAAAATCACCAACAAACCACTCACAGTTTGATTCTGCTGTATAGATGGATTGCTCCCAGTGTCTCACTGTCTCCCAGTGTCTCAGTCTTGCAAGCCACCCTGTGTCTCAGTGTCCCTATGTATCACAGTGTCAGTGTCCCCATCTCGCCCAGTCCCCTAGTCTCCCAGTGTCTGTGTCCCCATTTTCCCCAGTGTCCCAATGTCTCAGTGTGTCCCCATGTCACTAGGATAATGGGGACACTGAGAGACCCGGGGACACAGAGACATGGGGACACTGGGAGACATGGGGACACTGAGACATTTAGGGAAACTGGGAGAAATGGGGACACTGAGACACTAGGGACACAGACACTGGGAGACATGGGGACACTGAAACATTTGGGGACACTAAGACACTAGGGACACAGACATGGGAACACAGACATTGGGAGACTAGGGGACACTGGCTGGGAGACAGACACTTGGGGATACTGGGAGACATGGGGACAGTTGTGGACATAGACATGTGGACACTGGGACATATAGGGACACTGGGAGACATGGGGACACCAGGCACACTGAGACACTAAGAACACATACACTGGGAGACATGGAGACACTGAAACAATTGGGGACACTAAGACACTAGGGACACAGACACTGGGAGACTAGGGGACACTGGGATACTAGGGGACACTGGCTGGGAGACAGACACTTGGGGAGACATGGGGACAGTTGTGGACATAGACATGGGGACACATGGGGACACTAGGCACACTGAGAGACATGGGACACGGACACTGGGAGACTTGGGGACACAGATCCTAGGGACACTGGCTGGGGGACATAGTGTCTCCAGTGTCCCAATGTCTCCAAATGTCCCTATGTCTCACAGCGTCCCCATGTGTCTCAGCATCCCCATGTGTCCCTAGTGTCTCAGTGTCCCCATGTTTTCCAGTGTCCCCAAGTGTCTCAGTGTTCCCAGGTCTCCCAGTGTCTGTGTCCTAGTGTCTCAGTGTCCCCTAGTGTATGTGTCATTATGTGTCCCCTAGTGTCTGTGTCCCCTAGTGTCTCAGTGTCCCCATATGTCCCCTAGTGTCTCAGTGTCCCCATGTGTCCCTGCTGCCTTTCCCCCCATCCCTCACATACCTGAGCTGTAGAGCTGCTGTCTGGACTGTCTGTGCTGTGTAGTTGCTCCCCCACGGATCAGTGAGTAGTAGAGAGAGGCAGGGATATTCTGTAACTTCCTATGCCTGCCTCTCTCCACACACAGTGACCCCTACTGGCCAGTGCTGGTATTGCAGAGTAATCTCCGTTTATACTGAGACTAATATTTGCATTTGTATTGCCGGTATTACTGCAATACTGTCACGGCCAGGCAGCCTCAAATACCGGCTGTGCCTTAAAATACCAGTCAGGTGGCAAACCTAAGAGTAGTGTGTAAAAAAAAAAAAATTTTTTTTTTTTTTTTTTTTTTAAATGGGCCTATTCCATGGGCCTGGGCCTGGAGCTGCAGCTCCATCAGCCCCTATGTTAATCCGGCCCTGATAGCAGGGTATAATCCCTTTAATTGTTCATGTCCAGGGAAATACATAGTATAAGAAGATGGAACACATAGGCCAAATGAAAAGTATTGGGTAAAGAATAATTAGGATAACAGGTCAAGTTGATGACCAGGGGGATTATGAAAGTAACAACAGGAACTGAAGAATATAGGAGGCACCAGAAGAGAAAGCTTAGCTAACAGAGGACTGGGAAAGCTACACAGGGAGCCATCATGAAGAGACTGAATTGCTCAAGCACCACATGCCACATGAGTGAATGTGGGTTTGGCAGATGCCAGAAGAACATTATATGCCTGACTGCATTGTGCCAGCTTAAAAGTTTGGTGGAGGATGGATAATGGTATGGGGCTGTGTTTGGGCTAGGCCTATTACTCCAGTTAAGGAAGATCTCAATACTTCAGCATATCAAGACATTTTGGACAATGCTTCCAGCTTTGTAGTAACATTTTAGAGAAGGCTTTTTTCTATTCCAGCATGACTTAAGACCCACGCGAAGAATCAAACTGTATTGGAGATTACAAAATAAACATTAGGGACCACAAAAACAAGACAAGATGGAAACACAATTTATTTTAAAAATTTTTGTTTCTATGCTGTTATATCATTTTAGGCGCTTACAACTGGAGATTCTAAAACATGACAAGTAAAAACTATACAAGTGAAGATTGGCATAATACGAGGAAGTAGATAAAAATCAGAAAATAGGCTGAGGATAACAAAACAGACAGAGAAGAATATAAAAGAAACATGTAGGTCACTGAGGATCTCAAAACTAAAACTAAATAATGTCAAAATGTAAAAGAAATATCACAAGGAGCTGAGATTGAGCTGATTAGAAGAGAACATAAGAATAAAGTAATAACATTGATGATAGACACCAAAAGATGGACAATGTTGAAAAACATATATATGAATACAGAACAAGTTTATTATGGATTGTTTATAAGTCCTGTTTAACTAAAAAGACACTCACGGGGGCTTGGTGTGCCTCATCTGAGATGTAAATAGATGTGACAAAATGCAATAACTGTATTGATGTATACTTACATGTAAACCTTTAAAACTCTACAAACAAAGATTGTAAAAAAACAAAACAAAAAAAAGGACATTCACAGGGTAATTCAGTAAAGTCCGAATGGCTTGCTGATATGCGTATCATAAAAAAAGATCTGAACTGTTTGCCTGCTGACAGCCCTAGCAGTCATTCACTAGACTAGAGAATTAAAACCTGATAAACTCCAATATGAGTCCAACAGCAGAAGACAGCACTCAGCAGGGTAAAAATATATAAAAAATTATCATAAATCCCCATAATCCCATACCTATCAGAGGGTGCAATAAAGTCATTTTTTTAGTATGAAGAACCCTGTCTCATTTTAATTGTTTGTTCATTTTAATTTTTAATCTACTTCTGCAACCAGTGACAGATTTGATTGAGTCATTAATTATGCCTGCAAAAGCAGGAAAAGTTATATATCTGCATTTGCACCTGAATAACCAAAATGAGGGATACTGGACCCAGACCATTTTATTGAGATTAAGTAGTCTAAGTGTTCCTTTAACATCCACTCATGGAAATAGACTACAATCAACACCCAAATATTTCAGCTGTAGACAATATGTTAATTAAAATTTCAAAGTGATGGACCAATGCCTAGAAAAAAATTGTTTCGTGGACCACTACCTAAGTGTCTATACTTTATTCTTCTGGTATCTCTGATCCAACTAATACTTAACAGAGCTGCAATCAGGTGGGTACAGCCTATATCCCTAATGTGTGTATGTATGCATATATATGTATATATAAATACAGTGTCTCCCAAAAGTGAGTACATCCCTCACATTTTTGTAAATATTTTATTATATCTTTTCATCTGACAACGATGAAGAAATGACACTCTGCTACAATGTAAAGTAGTAAGTGTACAGCCTATATAACAGTGTAAATTTGCTGTCCCTTCAAAATAATTCAATACACAGCCATTAATGTCTAAACCATTGGCAACAAAAGTGAGTACACCCCTAAGTGGAAATGTCCAAATTGGGCCCAATTAGCCATTTTCCCTCCCCGATATCATGTGACTCATTAGTGTTACAAGGTCTTAGGTGTGAATTGGGAGCAGGTGTGTTAAATTTGGTGTTATCGCTCTCACTCTCTCTCATACTGGTCACTGGAAGTTCAACATGGTACCTCATGGCAAAGAACTCTCTGAGGATCTGAAAAAAAGAATTGTTGCTCTACATAAAGATGGCCTAGGCCAGGGGAAGGCAACCTTTTAGTAGTATTGTGCCAAAACAGGATCCTAAAGTCCCCTGGTATGCCAGTCTAATTTTTTTAATTGAGTTGTTTTACCTATGAATGTGGGCTGTGTATGATTGGCTGCTTGTGGATGTGTGTGTGGATGATATGTCACATAGTGTTATTGGTGGTTTATGTATGGGGCTGCTTGAGGTATTGCATGTGAGAGGCTGTGTGTTTATTATTGTCAGTGGTTTTGTGGGGTCTGTGTGTGTGTTTGTGCATGGGATGTTTGCATTATTTGTATCAGGTGCAGGCTTATTCTGCAGCTCTGTGTATATCTAGCAGTGTGGGTGGCTTCCTTGAGGTCCAGTGGGGACCGGGCTGGCCAGGTCAAGGGCAGGAACTGCGATAGCTTCTGTGGGCTGCTCTACGCCAGTGTGGATTGCCGTTCACAAATGTTTGGTTGCTGGGTATCTAAGTGCTGCAATGCATAAATTGAGGATTGTTCCTCACCACCTTTTTGCACTAGCAGATATCTAAAGTTTCACTTGGACTCCTGATAGGCCAGAGCCTGTTTGGCTCTAGCAGCTTTGAGTGCCGTGCAAAGGAACCTAGCGTGCCATGCTTGGCACACGTGCTGTTGGTTGCTGACCCCTGGCCTAGGCTATAAGAAGATTGCCAAGACCCTGAAACTGAGCTGCAGCACGGTGGGCAAGAATATTCAGCAGTTTCACAGGACAGGTTCCACTCAGAACAGACCATGCTATGGTTGACCAAAGAAGTTGAGTGCACGTGCTCAGCACCATATCCAGAGGTTGTCTTTGGAAAATAGACGTATGAGTGCTGCCAGCATTGCTGCAGAGGTTGAAGGGGTGGGGGGTCAGCCTGTCAGTGCTCAGACCAAATGTCGCACACTGCATCAAATTGGTCTGCATGGCTGTCGTCCCAGAAGGAAGCCTCTTCTAAAGATGATGCACAAGAAAGCCCGCAAACAGTTTGCTGAAGACAATCAGACTAAGGACATGGATTACATGTCCTGTGGCCGATGAGACCAAGATAAACTTATTTGGTTCAGATGGTGTCAAGCGTGTTTGGCGGCAACCAGGCGAGAAGTACAAAGACAAGTGTGCCTTGCCTACAGTCAAGCATGGTGGTGGGAGTGTCATGGTCTGGGCCTGCATGAGTGCTGCCTGCACGGGGAAGCTACAGTTCATTGAGGGAACCATGAAGGCCAACATGTACTGTGACATAGTGAAGCAGAGCATGATCCCCTCCCTTCGAAGACTGGGCGTACATGGTGGTGGGAGTGTCATGGTCTGGGCCTGGGAGCATTCTCCCCTGAGCGCTCTCTGCTCAGCTCCCTCGCATGCACCGCACTGATGACATCATTCCCGGTCCGGCATCAGTAAGCGCCGCACGAGGGAGCTGGGCAGAGATCGCTCAGGGGGGAATACTCCCTCGCACACCCGCAATGACCGGCCGCCGGGCAGCACCACTGGACCCCAGGGAATCCCCTCAGCACTCCCAAAGATAGGGAGGCTGGGGGATTCAATTTAAAAACAAAAAATATGAGTGTGTGTGTGTGAATTTTTGTGTGTCAGTGAGAGTGTATGTTTTGTAAGTGAGTGTGTATATGTATCTGTCTGTTAGTGAGTGTGTATGTATGTCTGTCACTGAGTGTGTGTCTGTCAGTAAATGTGTGTGTCTGTTAGATAGTGTGTATGCGTCTGTTCGTGAGAGTGTTTGTGTGTGGTTAAAACCCCTTCAGCATTTACCTTTCTCCAGCACCGGTCTCCCTTGGCGCTGGGGATCTCTCTGCCCCGATCCGCCTCTCAGCTCCGAATGTGCATGCGCGGCAAGAGCTGCGCGCGCATTCAAACCACCCATAGGAAAGAATTACTTTCCATAGGAAATTACTTTTACATAGGAAAACATTAATGCTTTCCTGTGGACATCCAGTGTCTTCTCACTGTAATTTTCACAGTAAGAATCGCGGAAGCTTCTCCAGTGGCTGTCAGTGAGACAGCTACTAGAGGCTGGATTAACCCTCAGGGAAATATGTTTTCAGCTGCAGGGTTAAAACTAGAGGGACCTGGCACCCAGACCACTTCATTGAGCTGAAGTGATCTGAGTGCCTATAGTGGTCCTTAAGTGTATGTATCTGCATGTAGTGGCGCACATACAACCCTGCGACCAGGTGCCCGCCGCCATGTGTTGCGGCCCCGGCCCGCGCAGAGTAAGTGCGGGGGGGAGGGGGGGAGAGGGCACAGATCAATTTTCGCACCGGGGCCCCATGTATTGTGTGTTCACCACTGGCCGCAGGGCAGTATTCCAACATGATAACGACCCCAAACACACCTCCAAGACGACCACTACCTTGCTAAATAAGCCCAAGGTAAAGGTGATGGACTGGCCAAGCATGTCTGCAAGGTGGGGGGGGCGCAAGTTCTCTAACATCCACCAGCTCTGTGATGTCGTCATGGAGGAGTGGAAGAGGACTCCAGTGGCAACCTGTGAAGTTCTGGTGACCTCCATGCTCATAAGAATTAAGGCAGAGCTGGAAAATAATGGTGGTTGTTATATGAAAAGATATAAAAAAAAATTACAAAAATGTGAGGGTTGTACCCACTTTTGTAAGATATAGTATATATATTTACAGTTGTTCTCAAAAGTTTGCATACCATACATTTATTTTATTTCTTATGGGATTCATATTCAACTGTAGGTTAAAACAGAATGGCACAAACATAAAACAAAACATGGCAACAAAGTAAAAAATTAAATGACCCCTGTTCAAAAGTCTGCATACCCTTTGTTCTTAATACTCTGTATTGCCCCCTTTAGCATCAATGACAGCGTGCAGTCTTTTGTAATAGTTGTCTATGAGGCACCTAATTCTTGCATGTGGTATAGCTGCCCATTCGTTCTGGCAATTGCCTCCAGGTCATGCCAAGTCTTTGGTCGTCTTGCATTAACTGCACATTTGAGATCTCCCCAAAGTGGCCCGATGATATTAAGGTCAGGAGAGTGTGATGGCCACTCCAGAACCTTCACTTTTTCTGCTGTAACCACTGGCAGACAATTTGCATTCTTCTGCATGAAAGCTACATATGGGATGCTCGTGGACTTTCCAGAATGACAATGACCCTAAGCAAAAGGCCAGTTGACCCAACTGGCCTTTTGCTTAGGTTCATTGTCATGCTGGAAAGTCCAAGAGCGTCCCATACGCAGCCTTCGTGCAGAAGAATGCAAATTGTCTACCAATATTTCCAGATAACATGCTGCATTTATCTTGCCATCAATTTTTACAACATTACCTGTGTCTCTAGATCTCATTCCTCCAAAAAAAAACATCAGTGAGCCACCACCATGCTTCACACTAATCTTTTCACTATAGGCCTTGTTGGACCCTCTCCAAACATAGCGCTTATGGTTGTGACCATAAAGCTCTATTCTGGTCTTGTCACACCAAATTACAGTGTGCCAGTAGCTGTGAGGCATGTCAAGGTGTTGTGGGACCTATTGTAACTTGGCTTTTTTCTGGCAACTCGACCATACAGCTCATTTTTGTTCAAGTATTGTGCTCCTTGAAACCTCCTTGAAACAACCACACCATCTTTTTCCAGAGCAGTCTGTGTTTCCCCTGAGGTTACCTGTGGGTTTTTCTTTGTATCCCAAACAGTTCTTCTAGCAGTTGTGGTTGAAATCTTTCTTGGTCCCCCCTACCTTAGCTTATTATCAAGAGAACCCTTAATTTTCCACTTCTCAACAAGTGATTCAACAGTGCTGACTGACATTTCCAAGGCTTTGGATATCCTTATTAAATCTTTTTTCATCTTTATAAAGTTCCAATACCTTGTTATGCAGGTCTTTTGACAGTTCTTTTCTGCACCCCATGGCTAAGTATCTAGCCTGCTCAGTGCATCCACGTGAGAGCTAATAACTCGTTGACTATTTATACACAGACATGAATTGAAATGTAAAAAGCCACAGATGAGGGAAATTAAGCTTTAATTGCCCTTTTAACCTGTGTGTGTCACCTTGTGTGTCTGTAACAAGGTCAAA
The DNA here is from genome assembly GCA_933207985.1 of Pelobates cultripes. Classification (NCBI taxonomy): domain Eukaryota; kingdom Metazoa; phylum Chordata; class Amphibia; order Anura; family Pelobatidae; genus Pelobates; species Pelobates cultripes. The sequence continues at coordinate 279,940,280 of OW240912.1, forward strand.
CATTCAAGGATATGTAAACTTTAGATCAGTTCCATATGGGTGTTCTGTTATCATTATGATTTAAAAAGGAGCCAAACAACTATGTGATAATAAATGGCTTCATATGATCACTATCCCTCAATAAAATATTTTTTTTTTGCATGATCACTCATATTTTCAAAATCAATGCCAAAATTTCACAATTTCTGCCAGGGTATGCAAACCTGTTAGCACAACTGTATATATACAGTACTCAAAAGTTTGCATATCCTGGCAGAAATTGTGAAATTTTGGCATTGACATATATATATATATATCAATCAAATGTCATTTTATATATATATATATATATATATATATATATACACACATACAGTAAATGAATATAACATACAATACCCGGGTGCTTCCAGCGCAGAATATAAGAAGTAGTCAACGGAGCACTCCTTAGGGAATTTTAACAGTTGTGAATTTAATGATTGCTCTGAATTTAATGATCAAGCTGAACAGGGGTATTAGTGCTCCCTCGCCGCCCGCCCAGAAAGTGCCGCCTCTGCCAGCTTGGGGGGCCCTGAGATGGCCACCCGGCCAACTCCTGGGCCCCCCAGGACAAGAGGCTAGCAAGGCATTTGCCAGGGCGATTGGGGGGCAGCTTTTTTGCCACCCCCCAGAAAGTTCCGCCCAAGGCATTGCCTTGTTTGCCTCAGGGTAAATACACCCCTGACTATATCCACTATATCACACACTGCATAAATTATACACACACTGCATCTATTATGCATACACACTGTATACACTATACACACACACATGGATTCAAGGGTGGGCCCTTTGAGCTGACTCAGGGGTGGTCCCTGAGGGTTTAGACTATAAGCTGTGTAAGGGGCCCCATCATTTCTGATGGCAGCCCTGATCCTTAAATGCAGAGATAACTACTTTTTAAATTAACTGTCAGGATTGGAATTATAAACAATGCATTTTTATGCTCATAATACTTCTATACAGATTTAAGTAAAGTGTAAATCTTTTACTGGTTAATCCAAAAATCTTCTTTATCCTTTTACAATTCTCCTTCGAAATATTACTCATCACTGCAGAGCTTTGGAAAACAGAGATCATTAGAAAATGTTATTGCTAATTACTACCAAAGGCATTTAACCTCTTCACCCTAATAAAATATATTTATTTTTCTTTCTTTTTTTAAGAATTGTGTACTGATTATTATCTTTATTACATCATTAGTTTTAAAGATTTTCCATAATTTCATACTTTATTTGCATGCGATGATTGCACTATATATTTCATCATACATAACCAACTATGGATGGATTTCACTTTACAGCTTTGATTCTATAGAGGTTCTAGACAGGCCAGTTTAGTCCTGAGAAGACAAAATGTAGCATCAAAGAGATGTTACTGATTAAAACTTGTCTTTGTTTTGCTTACAGCAAATGGCTAGATAAGTACAGTAAACTAAGATACCTCTCTACATTCCAATTGGCAAGGAGGATGCTTTTGTTTCAGGCAATGTAGCTGAAGGTGTTGTAAGGGACGGGGGCTATCCTACAACATTCTTTGTCATAACAAAGTTACACTTAGGGAAGTGGAAAAAGTAGTTTGGCAGAAGACCAAAGTGTTCTATATATTGTGTACAAGCTAAATTCTAAACACGTTTCCTATAATTTAAGGACACATTACTATGAGTTTTATTGTTGTAAAGCTCTGGACTCTTAAAAACAAAAATTAAGTTTTCCTTAAATCCTGTGACACAATATGGAAAAGGGGGAGGGGGATTTAGCTACCAAATAGAAACTACCTCTACTGAGATCTGACACTTGGGAGATATAAAATAATAATGTAATGGCTTTTTTTGGAAAGAGTGAAAGATATTGATACATAAAATTACATTCACTGAATAAAAACATTACATATTATATAATATTTAACCAATTATATAATGGAATTATAATAATAATAATGTCATTATATGATAATGGATCCATTTTTTTGGAAACGATAAAGAAGAATATTTTTTTGGAGTCCCAGAGTTCTGGTACGATACCTTGGTTTGTATATGCAGCATTGCTGAGAACCGACTAATAGTTGTCAAAGACATTGTTTAAGTTGGAGTGCTTTTGGAATTTAATATATATATATATATATATATTTAAAAATAATATAATAATAAACAAAAACACTCTTGGGACTTGCATGAAAAAGTGTATTAGTAAAAAAATTATATCATACGATGTTGACGTGCAATGTTTCAGCCCCTAGGACCTCTATTAAGACATATATATTGCGTGGAAGTCTCTCTGTAAATGTCTATTTTTCTGCCTAGATTTTTTTCATGTTACTCTGTAGGTATAAAGCCCTTCAGGCAAAATTTAAACATAATTTTCAAGTATAACTAAGCAGCTAAAATTAACATAATATTATATATTTTGAAACATGAAGAACAAACAGTGTTTAGAGGATGAAGTCATATTTCTCTGTCAATTTAATGCTTAAGGAAAAATGCTAATTTTCTGATATGTAATTTCTGGAATTTTTTATACTGCGAAGACCACTACTGCCAGGAAAAGTTACAAGAACATCAAATAATTCCCAGGTATTTACATAGTTACATAGCTACATAGCTGAAAAGAGACTTGCGTCCATCAAGTTCAGCCTTCCTCACATATGTTTTTGCTGTTGATCCAAAAGAAGGCAAAAAAAACCAGTCTGAAGCGCTTTCAATTTTGCAAAAAACTAGGAACAAATTCCTTTTTGACCCCAAAATAGCAGTCAGGTAATTCTTTGGATCAAGCAGCTATTACCCCACTAATTAGAAATTATATCCCTGTATGTTAGGTTTTTGGAAGTATTTATCTGTTAGGATTACTGCTGATCCAGCACGCAGAAATAGTATCACACCTAGGACTAAGGGTAACGTCTCACCGGACCTTAGAATGGCCGGACTTAACGTACTCAAGAATAGTCAAAATACTTGCCGAGGTCAGGGAGACAGAATGAGAAACAACGATGAGGGAAAGCCAAAAGTCAAGAATACCAGAAATCAGGGAAGTCAAAATGAAGCAAAGTCAAAAACCAGAATAATGTGATCAGGAACACACTCTCGGATAACCAGCAAAAAGAAACCACGACAGGGCACTGATCAAAAGGTAATTTGGGTTTAAATAACCTTCCTAAAGCTGTAATTGGCTGTATGTGGCCTCTGACCCCAAAATGTGCGTGCATGTCTATGACGTGACGTCGCACACACGTAAGCGCCATCTTTAATGTGGGCAAAGGCTATTTCCCTATTAAAATTGGAACCGAACGGCCAGCATCTCTAGGAACGCCACACAAGCTGGGGACTGGGATGGAAGGAGGTAGGATAGTGATCTGCTGCGGGTAAGGTAAGTATTTGTTATTTCTGTCGGCGTGACCGCTGTATTTCTGTGCAGCATGACATTATCCAATTGCTGTTTAAACATCTGTATGGACTCTGATAAGACCACCTCTTCAGACAGAGAATTCCATATCCTTATTGCTCTTACTGTAAAAAAAACCTTTTCTGTGCATTAGATTAAATCTCCTTTCTTACAGCCTAAATGCGTGACCTCATATCCCATGTATAGCCCTGTTTATGAATAGATTTCCAGATAATGGTTTGTACTGGCCCCGAATATATTTGTATAACGTTATCATATCCCCTCTGAGGCGCAGTGTTTCCAAACTAAAGAGATTTAAATTTTTTTTAACCTTTCTTCGTAACTAAAATGCTCCATTCCTTTTATCAATTTTGTAGCTCATCTTTGCACTTTTTCTAGTGCCATGATATCCTCCTTTAGAACAGGTGGAGGGACATTTTAATATGCAAGTAGGAATTTAATCTTCTGAATCACCAGAATCTCATAAAATAGAAAGATACATCCCAATTACTGATTTGATTGACCTCAAAGAGACATATGTTCTACTTCTCAAGGTCTCAAGGACCAAAATTATCTAGAACACAGCTACTATGTTATCAACTATGATTCATTTTTTGTGATTGCAGTTCAAATATTTTTTTTTCACTCTGCAGAAACACTGATATAATAAAGAGAGAATATAGAGTGAAAGAGTGAAAGAAAGAGTGTCAAGAGTGATGAAATTTATAAATAAAATGACATTCACTGAATAAAAATATTATATTTTATATATATATATATATATATATATATATATATATATACACACACACAAGGTCTGTCACGAAAGTCCAGCTATTGTTAATATAACAAGAACTGTAAGAGAATCGTTTGCACGACATTGAGAGCCAAGGAGAGTGGACTGGATTGTGCACATGTCAACAATGATGACTTCACCATACTAGTAAGTGGAGGTGCTAAACGCCGTTGGGTGAGCATGTGTACTGTGTGACCATCGCATTCAGAATGACTGCTTGAGCAACGATTCTGCATCAAATTGCTTTAAGCTTGAACATTCCTCTGTGGAAATGATTCAGATGATTCAGAAGGCTTTCGGGGAAGATGCAATGAGTGCGGCGCAAGTAAAAGTGTGGCACAAATGCTTCAAAGATGGCTGAGAATCTGTTGAAAGTGATACACGTTCTAATAGTACTGCAACAAACAGAACACTGAAGAATGTTCAACGTGTATGGGCTGCAGTCAACATAGATCGGCGACTGGTTGTGCAAGAACTAGAAGCTGATGGCGATTACAAGAAAGGAATATATATATTTATTCAACACACAAGATCCAGCTCACTCACCTATCCACTAAACAGCAACTTCAATGTTGACAGATTTTATTATTTAAAAAAAAAAAAAAAACACCTAATCTAGGCAAAAATAATGGGGGTTTAGTTACATTATATGATCATACATTGCATAAGCCTACCACAACGTCAATGTACCCCATCTTTGGCAGGTCCTACTCTAACAGCCTAATGTCTGTTCTTATGAGATTAACCCACTTACTTGGGAAAAAAATTCCATCTGGGGCTCTCTGCAGTACAAGGCTAGATAGGGCCCTGGGATGAGGCACCTGTGATAGGGAGGGGTGAAAAACCAAGGAGTTGGCTAGACTCCCAAATATATAATATATATATATATATATATATATATATATATATATATATACACCGTATATACTTGAGTATAAGACGAGTTTTTCAGCACATTTTTTGTGCTGAAAAACCCCCACTCATCTTATACTCGAGTTAATGTCTGTATTATGGCAACTTACATTGCCATAATACAGACCAGGACCGCCGGGCTCATTACAAGCCCGGCGGTCCTGTAGGGGGCTGGCAGAGAGCTGTTACTTACCTTTCCTCAAAAAAAGAAAAAGGCTAGTGTCCCAATAGGGAAACTAGTATAGTAGTGTGTCAGGGACAACCTCATAGGGGGTAACCCTTACTAGAGTAAAAATAAAAAAAGATTCCAGAGAAAATATCTCTGGAATAATAGGTAGGAGGTCCCTCTATCCACCAGATGAATTTATATGACTTAAGATAAAATATAACTTTTATTATTCATAAATTTAAAAATTAGAGTTAAAAAAAATGAAAAAAATAAGTAAAATAAAAAATCAATAGACAGGCAGGCATACCAATATATCCACTAGTGGTACCATGAGATTATAAGGATTGTCTATAAATTTATAAGACAAAATAATGTCAACTAATGGATATAGAAAATCTCCACTCAGGGAAACAAAATAAGTATAGGAGAAACAAGCTTGTAATATTGAGTCACTCACAAGGCAACTATTGTATACAAAGTACCTTAATAAGCTACTATTGTATGCATAAACTGTTGCAAAATGTATCTCTTGTTCAAAATATGAGCATGGGCTATCTAAATCCAAAGGAAGCCCAAAATAGTGTGAAAGAGACTTGAGAGTAGCGTTGTGAGAGAGAGAGAGGTCCCCTACAGTAGTGATATAAAGGCAGGACCACCCCTCCCCTCTTAGATAAACTCCTGATTCCCGGTACCACCCCACACAAAAATCCCATTAAAAAGTTAAATCAAATTGTATAAAATAAATCCGATTGACTAACCAGAATAAAGAGGGCGATCTGAAGATTCTAACTGCCGGTCTATGATGCCTAGGCTACCTAACACGTGTTTGCGCCTTCATCTGAGGCAAGGCAACCGGACGCAGCTCTCTGGTTTCAATTTAAAGCTGCTCATAACCAATCACTAAACGGAGGTGTGGCTCAACCATTCGCGCCAAAACAGCGCGAATGGTTTCATTTCTGGGCCCTTCCACCACATATGTGGATATGTCCATTGTTGACCATATCCCCACCAACAGAGATCGGTCGGATTTTTACCAATTTTATACAAAAAGACAGGGGTTGCGTGCCATCTAAACAATAGTTTAAACATCTGCTCTTGAGAGATCACGCATATTGATATTTTAGATGCAGTTTCTCAGATATCTATCCATTCATTAGGTTCCAAAGATTTACCTAGGTCTGCCTCCCAATGAGATATACAATTTGGGAATGCCGAAAAATTTAAAGCTTTTGGGAAGAAATAAAAAAAAACTGGTGTCAACAATACTACAGGAAAATATAGAACTAAACCCTTGGATATTTTTATTATCCAAATCAATAACTGGCCTACCCAGACATTAGTATACGTTATCACATTGGCAGCATGTAGATGTATAGCTGCCGGCTGGCTAAAAACAGACCTACAATCTATGAGAGAGGTGGATTTAAAAATTAAAGAAAATTGTATTATGGACGATTTATCCTCAAGAGTTAGACAGTCCTACTCTACTTTTAGTAAAGTCTGGGACCTATGGTAGGCATATATTTAAAGGAAAGACATATGTAGATAGAGAGAGGTGTTTTATTTTATTCTAAATATAAAATATGCATTGTTGAATAACTACACTCTGAGGTATTTGACGTAAGAATCAACTATATAGCTGTATGTAATGATTTATGTTACTGATTGTATACCGTGTTCACTCTTCAATGTTAAATAAAGAATTAAAAAAAAATTATGGTAATGAAGGATCCCCCCACCTTGCATGTCCAGGTAAGTAGTTGCTAAACTGCAAGATCAGGGTTGATAGCCGCAATTTAATCAGTTTATTCAGGGTCAAACATGACTTAGTCTATCAGCCAGGCTCTGCCCCAAGATTTTAACCCCTTAAGGACGGAGTCAAATGTACACATTGTGAACAAAACAAAATGTAAACAAAACCTGGCATTTGCGCTACATGTCTGTCCAACCGTAATTCACCTCTTTCATAGTAAATGCACCCACCCTTATTATATATCATTTTATTCAGGGGAAACAGGGCTTTCATTTAATATCAAATATTTAGCTATGAAACATAATTTAATATGAAAAAAAGGGAGAAAATAAGATTTTTTTAAATTTTTTTGTTCTACATGACATTTTAAATGTCAATTTCATAATACTGTTTGCTGTTTGCTTTTACTGCAATAAAATACACATATTTGTATTCAGCAAAGTCTCACGTGTAAAACAGTACCCGCTATGTACAGGTTTTATGGCGTTTTGGGAAGTTACAGGGTCAAATATAGCACGTTACATTTGAAATTGAAATTCGCCAGATTGGTTACGTTGCCTTTGGGACTTTATAGTAGCCCAGGAATTAAATTTACACCCATAATGGCATACCATTTTGCAATAGTAGACAACCAAGATAATATTGCAAAATGAGGTATGTCCAGTCTTTTTAGTAGCCATTTGGTCACAAACACTGGCAAAGTTAAGCGTTAGTATTTGTTTGTGTGAAAAGTACCCACTTTTGGCCGGTATGTAAATATACTAAAAACTGAACACCGATTTTCAACAGATTTATACTACTATTACAAATAAATATACCATCATAGAGAGTATTTTCATTGAGCTACTTTCATAGAACTCAAAACGCGTACTATCTAGCAAATAATAATATGAAAAATGAACACAACCTATATTTGACGCTGTACTTTTGAAAACACCATAAAACCTGTACATGAGGGGTTGTTGTACTCGGGAGACTTCGCTGAACACAAATATTTGTGTTTCAAACAGTAAAAAGTATCGCAATAATATCGTCCGTGTAAGTGCTGTTTGTGCGTGAAAAATGCAAAAAATCACTTTTACTGCGATATCATCGTTGTAATACATTTTACTGTTTTGAAACACTAATATTTGTGTTCAGCGAAGTCTCCCGAGTAGAACAGTACCCCCCATGTACAGGTTTTATGGTGTCTTGGAAAGTTATAGGGTTAAATATAGTGCTAGCAAATTAAATTCCCTTTACTTTCGGCATGGGTTGTCAGGCAGGTCCCGCTAATTGTAATTAATTAAGATACCCAATTATGTAAAAATATTACATAAATATATATGTAGAATTAATATATGTATATATATACATATGTGAATATATATGCATATATATATAATTTTTAACAAATATTTTTATTTATATATAGGTATGTATATAGTGATATATACTTATATATTTATGTATATTGATATATATTATTTCGTTCTATGTGTATTTTGATATAAATATATATATTAATATCACAATACAGTTAGAACGAAATTACACAATCTATATATTTTTTAATAAATTTTTTTAAATTATTTTTTAATTAAATTTTTTTATGTATTTACATATTAAATTTTTTTATATTATATATAAATATATATAACAATAATTATATATATATTTAATAAGTATCAGTCTACGTGTAATTTGATACTAATATATATATATATAATTATATATATATATATTAATTGTAAAATACACCTATACAGTGTATGTGTGTGTGTATGTATATGTGTATATATATACTTAGATCATATATATATAATATATTTTTATGATCTAAGTATATATTATTTTTTTTTTTTGCACTTTTAACATTTATTTATTTTATTTTCAGCCAGCAGGGGGACCACCTGTCAGTACAGGCAGCCCCCCTGCTGGCAATGCAGGAGGCAGCTATGCCGGCCATGTGATTGTGAGGTCCTTGCAAGGACCTCACTCTCACATGGCCGGGGGGGACCGGAGGAGGAAGATCTGCCGCTGGGGGGCTCCCTGGGAGTCCCCCGAACTGTGATCGCCGGCGTAAGTAAGGAAAGACAAGAGGGCGTACTATTACGCCCGGCGGCGTTTAGAGCCGCCTAAAATAGGGCTTAATAGTACACCCTCCGGTCTTAAGGGGTTAATCTTTATTTTTCCTGTGGAAATTAACATCACAATATATATATTTAATTTATATACCCACCTCATGGAAATGTTGTCATTAGCAGGTTTTGTTGCCGAAAGAATCCCTTTAAATAAAGAAGTGGTTTTATCATGTCATTTCTCACTCTACTACTTATAGAAGAAACACTGTTTGAAATGAAGGTTGATCCAAGGATAAATTTGATTTCCTTTAAGTCAAGAATGATTTTTTTTTCACAATTGATGGCAAACTGGCAAAAGCTTGTAGTGGATCAATATATCTTGGAAATGTTAAATTGATTGACATATTTTTAACCCTTTCAGCTGCATAAACTTTGCAACTATATAAATATTGGTGAGGTCATGCTAAGAGACTTTTTCTTATTCTGGTGAGGTATTTTGTTTTTCAATATTTTTAAGAGTCAGACAATTGTCATCATTGTCATGACATTTTATTATTTTTTCTCATTATTGTATTATTTCCTCAAACTGTTATGGAATTGGTCCAAAGTGTATTATGGAATTATGTAAAATTAAGATAAATATGTTCAGAAAATCTTCCAAGTTATAATACTATTACATATACATATGAAAGAAATTGTGAATATATTTTTATATAAACAAAAATTAGATTCAACCCAAAGGAAGTAAGAGAATATTTATATTCTTCCTTTAGAGTCTAGTGAGATTCATTTTTATTCATTTTCAAACCTGTATCGTGCAATAGAATATATATTGAAATATAGTGAAATACAGTTTCCTATATAATGGAGCTTTTTTTAAAGCATTTAAAAATGTATATATGAATATTTCCATACATGTATAAGTATTTAAACTTGTATGTGAGGATTTTCCGCACGCTGGGGAAACAAACTCATTTTTTTTTTAAACTTGCTAAAAGTAGGCACAAGCAATTTAAAATATATGAAGTTCTGTTAAAGTATTGAAAATAAAAAAGGAAGAAGTTGTCTGTCATAATTATTTGAACATTTTGAAAGCCAAAATCTCAACAACAAAAAACAAACAAACCACAGAATAATTGGCATCACCAGTCTATATAGTGTCATTTTACAATGAATTTTACACAGCAATTGATGTGTATAATATATTCATAGTTGCTGTGACATCACAAATGATTTGCAAAAGGCAGGCACAATTTGGCAAGGTACGAATAAACAAAGAATGAATACACCCCAATCAATGGGGGACTCAATACTGGTATTTAAAGGAGGGAAAAAATAAAAAACGACAACTATAATGAATAGCTTAGAGATGAATCGAAATAGGATCAGCGCTAATAGTGCCACAAATAAAAATATGTATAGTAGTGAAAAGGCAGCACACCTATAAAGGGGACTACCTTCCTATCCCCTACAATTAATTAGAACAGAAAATACAAAGAGATGCCTTTAATGCAGTATATATAAAATAAACACATAAAATAATGTATAGCTAAAAATTAAAACTAAAATAAAAGTTAAAAGTCCAGGGTAATAGTCCACAATAAATTAAGAGAATTCTTGTAGAATAGTGATGATTCGTCCCAAATGAAGACTTGTGTTTTCAATAAGCCATATGTGGAGAGAAGTAGAGAGGAGATCCAATGGTACAGTATGTAGGTTTATATGAATATATATAAAATAAATTAAAATTATATTAATTTCTATATGTATGCACATGATGTCTATATTAGTGTTACACTATTTTAATATGTATTTTACAATTAAGCTTGTTATGACGTCATTTTGGCAGGAATATTCGAATTCCAATACAATTAATGTACCCTATATAAAGCATTGTAAATCAGGTTTATGCTTTTACTATATTCTACATGAAGAAGCCTGTTGTGGGCGAAACGCGTCTAGAATTTGTTTTGCTACTTTTTATATTGTTATAATAAAGAAATTTTTGGCCCCAAACATTTTAGTTGCCACATTCCTATTTTATTTATTTATTTTTTATCTCTAAACCTGACTATTTGGATCAACACGATTTTATGAAAACGCCAAAAGAATCCATAGGTGGGGATTATACCACCCATACGCTATAAATTGAGCAGTGAGGTCTGCTCAATATATTGTGAGTACATTTCATACTTCCTTTTAATCTATATTCAAGTCATTCAGTGAGCACTATATTTTTTTAATCTGTTTTAATCTTCGGTCGGAATCCCCGGTGGACCACTTAATTTCAAGCTACAACTCCATATATCCTTGAGTGGGGATCATTCCACTTCACGCACTTCATACCAGAGATGGATTTTAGCTCTTGAAATTGTGAGTTATACTAATTTATTTTATATATATTCATATAAACCTACATACTGTACCATTGGATCTCCTCTCTACTTCTCTCCACATATGGCTTATTGAAAACACAAGTCTTCATTTGGGACAAATCATCACTATTCTACAAGAATTCTCTCTATTTATTGTGGACTGTTACCCTGGACTTTTAACTTTTATTTTAGTTTTAATTTTAGCTATACATTATTTTATGTGTTTATTTTATATATACTGCATTAAAGGCGCGCCCCTTTCTCTTTGTTTTTTCTAGCTTAGAGATGAGCCTTGTGGGGAAGTAGTCAACAATACCCACAGCTATAAGTACAAATAGTATCTAGTAGGAAAATACTTTATTGGGTAAAACAGGAAAATAGTGATACAAATTGAGCTTTAGCTGGGAAGCAAATATAATTTGTTATGTATGTTAGAACCACACAAGTAAAGCCTAATAAGGGCTGCTAGGTGTAGATGAACAGGATTGGTACAGGGAAAGTTCACTTAATAGTGATCTAGGTAATTGTCATAACAATGAGCGCAAAAGACAATAGGGCAAATAGGCTGTAGCCTGAATAAAGGGGTTATGGTAAAGGAAATTACCATGAGTGAAAAAGTCTTAGATATTTGAGTTCAGCTCATGAAAAATGGGGGCAAAAAGTGTTGTGTTCACAATTTTGTTCAGTGTATACGGATGAGTGTGCTTTCTTTGTATAAAGACATTCTGGAAATGATAAAGGGGAAATCCAAAGCGATCTTTCTTTTTGGTTCTTCAAATGAATTGTATGTAGCACTCCTTGAGCACATTTAGCTTCTAGTTGCACTACCTTGATTTCTTTATTTTCTGTAACATGCTGTCTAGAAAACAATATTTCGATATTGTTTGAATGATTTAGTAAGCATTTCATTTCAGTGGCTCCCCGTTTACAGAACAGCTTGAGAAACGTATGTACGCTGCAGTCCTAGGTTTCTGCAAGGGGATGTTGGAGGAAGCAAAGCGTTACAAAAACCAATATGTAGACATATAGAATATAAGCAGGATAAAAGTAAATACAATACATTAACTGTTCCTCGGAATAAATCTGCTTAGAAAGTTTAATGATTGATGTACAAATAGGAGGTAAAATCCGTTCAGAAGTGTGTTGCCTCAAAGTCTCTTATGATAAAGAGTAAATAGTCCAAAAACCTTAAATATAAGAGCAGCCAGAGTGATCCTAATGCAGCTCTTGGGAGGTAGAGTCCTTTTGCACTCATTGATTCAACAGTTAAGTGGATAAGCCATAATAAAAGAGTGCAAGGGTTGTAAAGTTTATTGAAATACACAAAAACCATATAATAATTCAATAAAGAAACTTCCCCTATTGTAGTTCACTTACAGAATGGGAGGGCAAAATCTGCAGATAAAACAGTATAGCAGACAGTCCTGTTATCTGTGAAACTGATTCATGCTGTTTCTGGGGTACTCGTCGGCTGCGTGCCTCATTGGCAGGAGAAGCAGAAATGGAGCCTCACAGAGGACAATCTTGTGGAGTTCAGTGATCGTTCTACTGCTACATGTGTGGTAAGTTGCATTCACTTCTACTCAAGAACAAGAATTTTCATCTAGACCAGGGGTGGGCAATCTTCAGCCCTCCAGATGTTATGGACTACATCTCTCTTGATGCTTTGCTAGCATTATGGCCCTAAGAGCATTATGGGAGATGTAGTCCAAAACATCTGGAGGGCCGAAGATTGCCAATCCCTGATCTAGACCAACTTCTTTTAGTTTGAACATTAACATATTGTGTGGAACCATATGAAATGCCTTGGCAAAATCCAAGTAGATCACATCCACTGCAACACCCTGGTCTATACTTCTACTTACTGCTGCGTAGAATGCAATTAGGATAGTTTGAGATGACCTATGTTTCATAAAACCATGCTGATTATTGCTAATAACAACGTAGTTCCTAATTAATGTCTGAATATTATCCCTTAACCCCCTTAAGGACACAACTTCTGGAATAAAAGGGAATCATGACGGAATATTTCCGTCATGTGTCCTTGAGGGGTTTATAACTCTTTAAATAATTTCTCATCCACAGAAATTAAGCTCACAGATCTATAATTTCTGAACAAAGATTTTGAATATAGGAACCACACCTTCCTCCAATCCTCCAGTATAATTCCTGAAAGAAAAGAACCCTGAAAGATTAAATACAGAGGTTCACTTGTTTCCACATTTAGCTCCTTAAGTACTCGTGGGTGAATATTGTCAGACTCTGGGGCTTTGTTTACTGTTTTAGTTTCTGTAGCACCTTGCCTTGAGTCATTCAATCACAATTTTCTGCAAGTTATTTGCAGCAATCATTTGCATATCTCTTGCCATAGGTTCCCAAATACGTACTGAGGAAAAAATAGTTATAAAAAAAATTAAATCGGCATTTTCCTTTAATTTTTTGATCTTTCTTAAACATTTTTGGTGGGGATGTGTTTGCTATCACATTCTCATTTTGTAGTTTAGAAAATCTAAGCGCCTTTTTGCTTGCAGTATGGGCTTTCTTATTTCTTATGTAGCATGTCTCTGATTTGTACTATTTAAATGCTTTAAATGCCCTTTTTCTAATTTTTCATTTCTTGATTTACTTTCCCACAAAGCCACATTGGTTTCAATTTGTTTCTTTTTTATTTATTACCCAGTGGTACATACTGAGAAATGTACCTTTCTGATATCTGTTTGAAGATATTCCATTTATGCTTAGTGTTTTTTTCACTAAGGCGTTAATGGGTTGTAAAGCTGTCCTTATCTTATTAAATTTTGCCTTTTTAAATTTATATGTTTTATTATAACCCATGTGAATTTGCATTTTTTTGCTTTTATTTTAAAATATACCATAATGTGATCACTATTTCCCAAGTGCTCTCCTACTTGAAAAAAACCAAAAATGTTTATTCTAATATATTTTGTTAGTGTGATAAAAAAAAAACAACAGAATCACTGCATGCTACAATGCTACTGTATCTATATATAGCAATGCACACCCTTTGCACTGGATCAAAGGGACAGTCCAGTCCCCTAAAGCAATTCAACTTGCTGAAGTGCTTTAGAGATTAACTGCATGTCCCTGCAGGCCGATTTCTAAACAAATCAGCACTTTCCTAAATTCCCTTAGTAACACCACCAGGCTGGAGGGTCTACTGCCTTACTCACTTTCAACTGTTGGTGAAATGAGTCCTTCTCACAGAGAAGCATTGATTTGTATGTTTCTCTATGAGAGACATTGTTGGTGAGAGAATCTGATGAGTGAGGAGACTCTTAGGCACGGGCGTACCTAGAGCATTTGACACCCGGGGCTTGGCACCCCCTTGCCCCCCTCCCCCTAAAAAAAGTTTTCCTTTTTTTTTTACAATTTGTAAACTTTGCAAAACCGCTGTCAGCCCCTCCTACAAAACCCTTGTACTGCCCCGCCGCCTCCAACAAAACCCCTGTCCTGCCCCCTTCTACAAATCCTGTACTGCCCCCGTCTACAAAACCCCCACAACCCCCTTCCACAAATCCCCCCTTATAAAGACTTCTGTCCCAATACAAAAGCCCTGCCCCCTTCTACAAAATCCCTGCAGCCCCACACACACATTCAGGGCCGGCCTTAGGCAGTTAGGCGCCCTGTGCAAAAAGTCTTCACGGCGCCCCCCCCACCTCCCACCAAGTTGCCTGAATACAGTAACACACACAGGCACCGGGGACGTGTGTATCACGAGGCAAACAAGGCATCTGCCTTGGGCGCCACTTTGCAGGGGGCGGCAAAAAAAAGCATCCCTCCAAACCCCCAGGCAGATCCCTTGCTTGCCTCGCATCCTGGGGGGCTCAAGAGCTGACCGGCTGGCCACTTTTGAGCCCCCCCAAGGCTGGCAGCGGGCAGCGAAGGAGCATACTCACCTGAGCTCTTCCTGCTCAGCTTCCTCTGCGCCGCTTAATGAAGCCGGGAGCCAGAATATGACGTCAGTCCGGCTCCCGGCATCACTAAGCGCTGCTTACTCAGCCTGTGCGCCCCCTGCCTGCCTGCCCAGCAGCCACACTGGACTGCTGGTAAGAAATCCACTCCAGCTTTCCCAGGGAGGCTGGGTGGATTTAAAATAAATGTAAAAAATATTAGTTTGTAAATGTTAGTGGAAATGTCTGTGTGTGTGTCTGTGAGTGTTTATTTTGAAGTGAATGTGTGTGTGTGTGTGTGTCTGTAAGTGTGTAATTGTGTGTGTCTGTAAGTGAATGTGTGTGTTGGTCAGTGAGTGTATATGTGTCAGTCAGTGAGTGTGTATGTGTCAGTCAGTGAGTGTGTATGTGTCGTCAGTGAGTGTGTAGTGTCAGTGAGTGTGCGTCTGTCAGTGAGTGAGCGTCTGTCAGTCAAAGTGCGGCCTTGACAGGAAGGGGTGGGGGAAATTTAAACTCGGTTACAGGCATGTACACACACACTCAGTTAAAGGCAGTCACACATACAGGCACAGGCACAAACAATGGCACAGCTACAGCGACACACACAGACAGACAGTCACATAGGCAGTCACACACACAGACAGACACACAGTAACACACACATAGACAGTTATACACACACAGGCAGGCAGTCACACAGATAGAAAGTCACACACACAGGCAGGCAGTCACACACAGACAGTTACAGACAGCACACACACAGGCAGGCAGTCACATACAGACAGTCACACACACAGACAGTCACACAGACAGACAGTCTCACACACACAGGCACACACACAGGCAGTCACACACACGGGCAGTCACACAGACAGACAGTCACACAGACAGACAGTCACACACACAGGCAGTCACATACATGGGCAGTCACACAGACAGACAGTCACACACACAGACAGTCACACACAGGCAGGCAGTCACACACAGAGACAGTCACACACACACACACACACAAGGACAGGCAGTCACACAGACAGTCACACACACAGACAGTCACACACAGGCAGGCAGTCACACACAGACAGTCACACACACACACAGACAGACAGTCACACAAACAGGCAAACAGTCACACACACACTTACCTCTTTCCAGTGGATGCAGTTGGCTGATGGGGAAGCATCTTTCCCTCTTCCTGTACAGCAGGGGCTTCGGGAGGTATTAGCCCGTCTCCGCCTCTCGATAAGCCCCGCCTCCGCCGCTCGGTAAACCCCGCCCCCTCTGCCGCGATTTTTTTTTTTTTAAATAGACCCGGGTGGAGAACAATTAATCCTCCAGCCAGGTACCTCTTTTAGCTCCCATGCACTCCGGCCATGAGTGAGCTGTGTCGGCCACAGGGCGCCCCCTGTTCCATGGCGCCCTGTGCGGTCGCACAGCTCGCACACCCCTAAGGCCGGCCCTGCACACATTAACCATTAACAGGCAGACAGTCACATACACACACACAGTTACAGGCATACAGTCACACACACACAGTTACAGGCAGACAGTCTCACACACACACATACACACACAGTTACAGACAGTTTTACACACACACACACACACACACACAGTCACACACACAGACACACTGTCACAGTCACACACTCTTACTTACAGACAGTGGGCTGGAGGAGGACTGGATTTCCTGAAGCCTGTGGAGAAGCAGGTATTCCATATTGCTGCACCTTCATGTGGAGCAGTAACAGATGCGGGTAAGGGCAGTATTAAGCCCCACTGCTGGTTTGGCCCCGCCCCCAATTTTTATTAGCTCTGCCCCCACTTTACCTCCGTGTGGCCAGTTCAGCTGCTTTTACTGTGTGTGAGCTGTTCTGGCCACCCGGCACCCTAACTACCATGGGGCACTGTGCGGCCGTACAGCTCACACAGCCCCCTCCAGCTTCCAGACCAGGGTCATGGCACCCCCCACCCTGTTGGCACCCAGGGCGGGCCGCCCCCTCCACCCCCCCTTAGTACGCCACTGGTCTTAGGGCACTGGAAAAAAAGCGAGTTAAACTTAGAGTAACCTATTTTGGAGCTGAAATGGGAGAATGGATCAATAATTTAAAGATATTAAGGAACACTCCAATTAAAACAAATCTATGCATTCATTTTATAATTAGAGTGTTTCTTTAACGCTCAACCAACTAATCTAAAGAAGGGGAGAATGAAGGGAGTTCCTTGGAGTCCAGCTCACTTTATTAACCCACACCGATGTGCACAGCAAGTGTGGAAATTTGGAGGCCTATTCCATACCCCCTTGGTTAGTATGTAGTTTAGGAAATGTATATACTCACAAAAAGTATTTGACAACCATGAACATGGAATGCACGCGTATAATAGTGTAATCCAGTAAATGCTGAGCATTCGTATAAGTTATATATTGTAGTCATAAAATCACAAGGTATGCTACCTGAAAGCAACGCTATCGTTTATTGTGTCTACAATATATATATATATATATAGAACAAAAATTGGTGGATAATAGCACTCCCAGGACGTCATAAATATGGTGAAAAAAAGAACTTAGCTTTGTTTATATTTTGTGGCTGTTGCTAAATAAATCTAAGTTATTTTTTTCACCATATTTATGAAGTCCTGGGAGTTCTATTATCCACCATTTTTTGTTCTATTAAAATTGCCGATAAGCACCGGGCCAAATTTTGCTTCAACAGGAGCGCAAGCATTTGGACATATTTATATATATATACACACACACACAGACACACACACACATACACACACGTTTGTCTGCTTTCCTTACCAACCTGCTGCTCCAGCCACTCCCAATATATGAACACAAAGGAGAGCACTCACTGGATTAGTTTATTTCCCAAACGTTTATTTCTCAAACAGTTACATTACATCAATGTTTCAGTCCAAACAGTGGACTTTTATTTTATTTATTTATATACATTTTGCTGCAGAGATAAGCAAAAGGAAAAGTCCTGGAAGGGATGTTCCCATAATACCGGGATAAATTATTTTTCATATATTTTTTTTACTAGAGTGTTTGTGTTAATATATTATTCACACCCTCCATTCATAAGTTGCTTAATTTGTGTTTTAGAAAATCCCTGCATGCTTTTATCTAGCCTCTGCACTGCCGCATAATGTATTTGAGGAGGCTGACATTTAGATTTTAAGGCATTGTATAGTGTCAGGAAAACAGTAGTGCCCTACTCCCAAATTAGATCTAGCACTCCCTTCCCACCCCATATTAAAAGCTAATTAGAAAAAAGAGGTTTTACTTCTTTCCTCCAGAGCGGAGACTCCTTCTGTGTTACTGCCTGCCAAGCATTCTGCTATGTTATTATGGAGGCATCGCTTGCATGATGATCCAATTCAAGAGCCCTCGTAGATTACCAGTTGGCATGAGGTATGCGTGTGTGGCAAGAGCCACATTCAGTCGAATGCTGTTCATAGAATGACATTGAATTCCATGCTTTCCTCTGAACTGCGTTTGGTCACATGACTGAGCATCACTTGGCTGTTGCACAGTTGCTGTCAGGAAGAGAGTCATTAAAGGTGTGTTTAACCCTGTTTTACATTGCTGGGGTAAAACTACAAGGCCTCTGCATTTGTGCTGAAGTGTTCTGGGTGCATTTAATGGGCCTTTAAACCATTTTTTCCTTCACATGTAACCGGACTCAGGAAGCTTAGACTCGGGACAATTGTTCAGGTTTATGTGATCTGATATCCCCATTGCCTAACTGTACTACACTAAAGGCTACACTTACTATGCTTGTAATGAAAAAAAATGTCAATGTAACACACTGTAAATGAGTACTTCCTTTTTGCATTACCTCTCTTTGTCTGTCTGAAGGACAGATGATTTTTGTTAAAGAGAGTGAGAGGAAGCTCACGGTGCTTAATTTAACAGGTGTGTCTGTCAGAATTACAAGTGTCAGTTGCTAACATCTGGGGGAAAAAAACAAGTGATGTCATCAATATTAAATTATCCAGAATTGTTTCCTTACCCTGTTAAATAATATGCTTATAATGCACTGATTTAATAAAAGTTGTGGCAAGGTCGAAAATGTACAAAAACATGTCTTACATTAATTCTGAAATATACGGCGTTGCATAACCTACATATTCCAAAGAATATTTCAAAGGAAACCCCTCATACACTATAGGTATAAGAGATGCAAATCAACACATTTTAGAGTTCTGACCCACATTTCTGTTAGCTCTTCCAGCAATAAATATGACCAGCTTCCGGCCGCCTGATGCTGCAGTCAGCCTCGAAGGCCTGTAGAGAGCCGCCTCAGGGCGGCTGCAGCTTTGCCCCGGCGGGTAAAGCGGCCCATGAGGGCGATCACACCTCGGCTACAGCCAGGAGAGAGGGCCGACAGAGGGAAACGCCTCCTCCTGTCACTCCTTTCTATTAGCTGCTGGCGTCGAGGCCCTGTACAGAGTAGCAAATGCCTGTACCCGCCTGAACAGGAAGTGCACACAGTGTGTGACTTCTCCCGTTGGGGTCCGCCGGTACAGAAACAAAAGCCCCTGCATCCGGCCATGACTATACTGGCCCCGGCCACGCCTAAAAGCAAAAGGTGGGTAGGGGAAGGGGACAGAAAGAGAAAGGGGAGGGGGGAAGAGAAAAGGGAGGGAGGGAAGAGAAAGAGAGAGGGGGAAGAGAAAGGGGGGAGGCTGTGGGGAGGAGGATGAGAAAGAGATGATACAAAGGTGAGAGAGGAAAGGGGTGAGAGAGGAGAAAGCAAGAGAGAGAAAGGGGAGAGAAAGGGGGGGTGAAAAAGGGGGGGTGAGAGGAGAAATGAGGGGGGTGAGAGAGAAAGGAGGGGGTGTATATTAATTATGGGGGGGTGTATTAATTATGGGGTGTATTAATTATGGGGGGTTTATTAATTATGGGGGTATATTAATTATGGGAGGTTGTATTAATAATGGGGTTGTATTAATAATGGGGGTGTATTGCGGGGTGTATATTACCTCATGGGGTGTATTAATTTATGGGGAGTATTAATTATGGGGGTGGTGTATATTAATTATAGGGTGAATTAATTATTGGGGTGTATTAATTATTTGTACAATTATTGGGAGGATTAATTATGGGGGTGGATTAATTATGGGAGTGTATTAATTATGGGTAGTGGATTAATTAAGGGGGGTGGATTAATTAAGGGGGGAATTAATTATGGGTAGTGGATTAATTAAGGGGGTGGATTAATTATGGGGATGTATTAATTAAGGGGGGATGTATTAATTATGGGGGTTGGATTAATTAGTGTGGATTAATTAAGGGTGTATGTATCAATTAAGGGGGGTGGATTAATTAAGGGTGTGTGGATGAATTAGTGTGGATTAATTAAGGGGTATGGATTAATTAAAGAAAACCTTTAAAAATTTTTACGGATCCTGTGCTTGGGGGGTGCCAAGCACAGGATCCGCCCTGGGTGCCAAATGCTCTAGGTACGCCCCTGTACTTTAGAGAGAGCTCAGAAAAGAGCTACTAAACTGGTTCATGGATTGCAGGATAAAACTTACAAGGAAAGATTAAAGGAACTTAACATATATAGCTTGGAGGAAAGACGAGACAGGGGGATAGGATAGAAACATTTAAATACATAAAGGGAATCAACACAGTAAAGGAGACTATATTCAAAAGAAGAAAAACTACCACAACAAGAGGACATAGTCTTGAATTAGAGAGGCAAAGGTTTAAAAATAATATCCAGAAGTATTACTTTACTTAGAGGGTAGTGGATGCATGGAATAGCCTTCCAGCTGAAGTGGTAGAGGTTAACACAGTCAAGGCATTTAAGCATGCATGGGATATGCATAAGGCTATCCTAACTATAAGATAAGGCCAGGGACTAATGAAAGTATTTAAAAAAATTGGGCAGACTAGATGGGTCGAATGGTTCTTATCTGTTGTCACATTCTATGTTTCTACCGCGCGGGCCAGGGCCGCAACACATGGTGGCGGGCACCCGGTCGCAGCAGTCCACAGGGCAGCCGGGCCCCATGCGACCGCAGTAGTTCCAACACTTGTTCAAAGCTAAGGTTTGAGTGACAGGGGAGGGCAGAGTACTCTCCCTAAAGTGGTTTTATACTCTTAGAATTATGGAAAGTCGAACTTCTTAAATGGGAAATGCAAGCAAGGCAGCCTTAATCAGAGTAATAGGTTAATTGCAAAATGTATTAGGTAAAGAGAAGGCATATCTCCAGTCAAGCAAAACAAGGGATAGCAAAGGCAAAGAAGTAATGCTCATAACTGTTTCATCTCTTCTCAGACTCTTTATCAAAGACCAGTAACTTATTAGGAGAAGACCTATTGGATGGCTAAATTGATGGTCTGCCAATATTGCAAAGTATGTTTCTTCGGATCACTTTGCTCACTGTCAATGTACTACACCCCCAGCAGGTGTTTGTCATGTACTGGACGTTCTGATGGTGATGTGCTGTCAGTAAAGCCAGCATGTTGACCATTTTAATAGGGATTGCCCCATTTGAGGAAGTTGTCCGAAGCAGACCAAGTGTCTACAGTCATGAGTTGGCAGGAGACAGTGGATGTTGTTACTGTGAAACGCTCACAAACTCTGCTGGAATGATGACATTGGAGTGAGCAACTACCAAAGCCAATAAATATACAATTTACCTCTATGTTCAGTGGTGGAACCACCGCGGTTGCAGGGGTCACCACCCTAGGGGGCCCGGCCACCCTGCAATCCCCTCCGACCGAGGTGCCTGCCGCCATATGTGTTGCCCTGGCCCGCGCGGTAGAACTGCCGGGGCCACACGTTAAGGGGCCCATCAGCGCCTAACAGCATGGGCCACCCAATGGAAATGAATTTGACATCACAGCTGGGAGGAAGTGACTGCCCCGGTCACTTCCTCCCAGCAACTACCGGGAGCCGCGTGGGAGGAAGGAGAGGAGGGAGTCGGAGTGGGAACTCTGACACCCATTAGGGTGAGCCACCACTGGACCCCATGGAAGTCACCCTCCTGCTCCTAAAAGGTAGGAAACAGGAGGGTGACTAAAACATTTTGCATATGTGTGTGTTTGTGTATGTGTGTCTTCATGAATGTCTCTGTATGTGTCTGTTTGTCTGTCTGTATACGTATGTGTGTCTGTTTGTGTGTGTATGTATGTGTCTCTGTCTCTGTATGCATGTTTGTATGTAAGTGTGTCTGTATGTCTGTGTGTGTGTTTATCTATGCGTGTGTGTGTCTGTATGTGTGTCTGTTTGCATATGTGTGTGTCTATATATATGTGTGTCTGTGTGTATGTATGTGTCTGTATGTATGTATGTATGTGTGTGTCTGTCTGTATGTACGCCTGTATGTGTGTGTCTCTGTGTATGTGTGTGTGTCTCTGTGTATGTGTGTGTCTGCATGGGTATCTGATGGTCTGCACCTGTTTGTGTGTGTGTGGGGCAATGTATGGGAGGGGGAGGGTAGACATATAGGGAGTTGGCGGGGGTAGACGTATGGGGGGGGGCAGGGCAGTTTTCGCACTGAGGCCCCCTGGTTTTTTAGTTACAACTCTGTCTATGATAAATTATATATTTACTACGTTAGGGGTATTGTAGCTAGTGTTGTAGTGATAGGTTCATTTTAACAATGGGTCGCCAACTAATAGAACATACATTATTTGGATCCCTGACAAAAAAAGAACCTCGGGGTTAAATTAATATATAACTCTTAATTTTCACATCTAGACAAAATCTATTAGCTAACATGTTTACTGGTTTGATACACTAACACTGCTGAGTTATGCTCAGAAGTCAGATAAATAGGTAGTAAATACCATAAACCTTTTTACTGACATCTGGGCATAATAACTTTTTACAGATATGCCAGTTTCTTGAGTATTTAGTAAATCATCCTTTATGTGTTTAATGCATAAATATAATAATAAAATTAGCTTTTCAAAGCTTTTAGAATTAGTCATGGTGGCAAGATACTCTATGTACAGAGTTTCTAGTTAATTGCTAGGCTAGTTACACCCCCAGGACATGTGACTTTAGCAGAGTGCAAAATTTACATCTGTTGTCAGTGCGCATATCCATGATTGGACTGGATCTTTTATAGCTGAATCCCAACAATTATTTGTTTTTTCGCTTTCTTTATGTTTAACTATTTCGTGATGCCTGCTTGCATAGCCAGTGGAAAATATCAGTAAAGCAGATCTTAAGATTTTTACATTCTTTAAAAAATATATATCTGCTGTGTACCAGATCCATCTACCTGCATATTTTTCAGCAGTAAATATTATACTTTTTCTCTATGTGAAACCGTATCGTTGGCCATTGGGTAAAGATTTTTTATGCTACTTGAAATTTTTATCGCTACTCCCGTTGGATTTTATTCAGAAAAAAAAGTGATAAAACTTTACCGCATGTGGTAAAGCATTTTAGTGGTGACAATAGAATAGCAAAACAGCCAATAATTTATCACTTTGGCTGTTTTATCGACCTTCACACATAGAATAGAATGGGGCCCCTTGTTGAAAGTATTGCAAAACAAGTATACAGTTGAATGTCTTGTGCATTCATGATTTAAAAAATAAATCTAAATTCTAGAAAATATCATAATTTGAATAGTTACGTATTCCTAAACAATCCATAGACTGTAAGCTCGTTTAAGCAGGGTCTTCTTCAACCTATCGTTCCTGTAAATTTTCTTGTAATTGTCCTGTTTATTGTTAAATCCCCCCCTTTCTAATATTGTAAAGCGCTACGGAATCTATTGGCGCTATATAAATGGCAATAATAGTAATAAGGGCCATTGTATGAAATTGCTGTGTTTTTTTCCACGGTGACGTGTTAGCAATTAATCCCATGTTTCAAAGAAACGTTATAATTACACTTTTAATGGTAATTGATGAAAATGATAGAAAAGATTAATTAGGGGTTGTATCGTGTAACAACTTTCCTATAATGACGTATACAGTATATATAAGAATTAAAGTATTGTGTTATGTATATGCGGCAAAATATTCCACAGTGCTGAATTATAAAATGTGGATATATTAGTAAATACAAATACAAATTATTACAAATGTTAACAAATATCATTCTTATCTGGCCCATCTCTACTCTTTACAAGCTTAACATGTAATTCTGTGTATTGAATACAAATGTTTGGTTCATTTTTCTTATATACGTAGCCTGCTGCAACATTTGGACAAGGTGTAATTTCTAAACTGATGTTCTGCAAATATTTATTTTAATCGTTTAATCACATTTAATCGTTACTGTGATTCACATTGCTTGGCCTTGATGCACCTAAATGTTGGAAACTGCACACTTAAAACACTGGAGGCAAATATTTTCCTGAGAAAATAAAACACAAGCCTACAGTTACTATGACCTTGCTCATGGGATAACATTTATTGTGGCTATTTTAGCAAAATGGAATATTGAGAAATGTGCCTACTGTGTCAATGGGCCACTAATAGGAATTTGTTTCCTCACTGGCAAATCAATTGGGATATTTCTGATTTTCTTACAATGCTTTGGGCTTGAAGACCTCTTGGTCCAAGTCATTAACCCCTGGAGTGCTACAGGGCTAAATATAGGATAAATAACATTGACAAGGACAAAATGTGCATCATTCCATTTAACATGTTTTATACTTTTATGGATTGTAAGTTTAGAATACACTGCCACAGTGTTTATAATTCTAAGGGTTGATTAAAGCGAATAGCAAAACTTTCCCCATAGAATGGTAGCAGCATTGATCTGGCTAACATGACAAGGAATAAAGGATGTGTTAAATAATGGAATCAGGAAAATAAAAACACAATTCTCCACTGACACAGTTTTAGCAAAAGTAATAGAATCTTGCAGGTTGTATTGTTAGATGCTGCAGAAGCCCAACGTGAATGTTCATTGTAAATGTGCTTCTTTTCAGACCTGACATTCCCTAGCAGTTCTCTATTGATATAATAAATATTTCTAAGAAGCATAACCAAAAATGCCCAACGTCACTACTGGGAATTTCAAAGCAGCAGCATGACAGGTTGCTATGATCAATGCACAATTGGAATTATTGCCTCGTTTCACCTTTGCTTGTATTTCATGCCTGAATAAAAAAAGTATTGACTGCCTTTATCTTTTGTATAAAAAATATGTCTGATCGGTTTTGTGTATTTTAACATACTTCACCTGACACCAAATTCTAAAACTCAGAATCTATTAGCATTATTATTATTAGTTTATTCATATGGTGTATACAATGCTATGTTTATTTGTTTGTTTGTTTATTTATTGCTATATTATTATTTGTCCCAGAGTTTCCCGAGCTGGGAATGGTCTGTTTTCCTCTCCCCTGTCCTGCTGCAGCGAATGCTAGAACGTAACTAGGACACACAGCCATCTTCTCTATTAATTGGGGGCAGACATCTTGAGAAGAGCTGCATTCCTTCCAGATGATGATTAGACCAACCAAGTGTTAGGAGGGACAGTCCCTATCTTGGACCCAAATCCCCCACTTTCTATCCTAATGTCCCTCTTTTCTAGGAGCTCCATAATGTTGTTGTGTCTGAGTGTATAACAGAGCTCCACAGCAATAATACTCCCAATAATGTGTCTTTAAACTGCTATAAAAGTGTTTAGAAATCAGTCTGTGTAAATAAGATGCATTGTTACATTTTTATTGCAAAAATTGTTATTAGTAAGTAAAAAAATAATCCTTGTAACAGCCTGACCTTTGCCACCCTCCCCCACTTACACACATAAAAAGTGATCCTCTTTGTCCATTTGAAATGTTGAGAGGTATGTTTAAGAGACAGATCATGTGCTGGAAAGCTGTACTACTGTGAATAGTAAAACAGGAATCTGATTCAGAACAGAAGCCCCCTAAAGAAGGTTACATCTGAGTATAAGATATATTGTTGTGGCCTGATCATCCTATACTGAGTGCATAATAAACCTTCCCTGGTAAATAGTGGCATTAGGCCTGTAGAAACCACTTCATGTCTTTCATATTGACACTCGCCACTGGTCTGCTCTAACCTCTGATCGGGAGCAGTGGCGTACATACCAGGGTCGCAGGGGTCGCGGCTGCGACCGGGCCCGGCCCACCAGGGTGCCCGGCCGCCCCTGCGACCCGGTGTGTACCCACTGGGCCAGCCTATTCCCCTGGGGGGCCCAGGAGCCGACCACCCCAGGGCCCCCCGAGGCTGGCCCTGCTGACACCCGGAAGGCGGGTGGCCGGTCGGGCAGGCGGACGCGCGAGGGAACACTCTGATTTGAGTGCTTCCTCTTCAGCTCCCTCGCGCACCGCACTGATACCGGAGCCGGAAGATGACGTCATCTTCCGGCGCCGGCATCCCTACGTGGCGCACGAGGGAGCTGAAGAGGAAGCACTCAGAGCAGAGTGCTCCCTCGCGCGCCCGCCTGCCCGACCGGCCAGCCCAGCAGCACCACTGGACCCCAGGGAATCCCACCAGCACTCCAAAAGGTAAGGAGGCTGGGGATTAATTTTTTTTTTGTTTTAAACATGTGTGAGTGTTAGTGTTAGAGTGTGTGTGTTAGTGTTAGAGTGTGTGTGACTGTTAGTGTGAGTGTTAGAGTGTGTGTGAGTGTTAGTGTGAGTGTTAGTGTGAGTGTTAGTGTGTGTGTTAGAGTGTGTGTGAGTGTTAGTGTGAGTGTTAGAGTGTGTGTGAGTGTTAGAGTGAGTGTTAGTGTGTGTGTCTGCTAGTGAGTGTTAGTGTGAGTGTTAGTGTGTGTGTCTTACTGAGTGTGTGTGTGTTAGTGAGTCTGTTTGATGTCTGTTAGTGAGTTTGTGTTTGTCAATGAGAGTGTATGTTTTGTAAGTGAGTGTGTATGTATGTCTGTCGCTGAGTGTGTCTCTGTCAGTAAATGTGTGTGTCTGTTACCTAGTGTGTATGTGTCTGTAAGTGAGAGTGTGTGTGTCTTCAGCACTTACCTTTCTCCAGCGCCGGACTCCCTTGGCGCTGGGTATCCCTCAGCCTCTCAGCTCCGAATGCGACCGCGCACGCATTCAAACCGCCCATAGGAAAGCATTACTTAAAGCTTTCCTATGGACATTCAGTGTGCTCCCCTAGCGGCTGTCAGTGAGACAGCCACTAGAGGCTGGATTAACCCTCAGTGAAACATAGCAGTTTCTCTGAAACTGCTATGTTTTCAGCTGCAGGGTTAAAACTAGAGGGACCTGACACCCAGACAACTTCATTGAGCTGATGTGATCTGGGTGGTCCTTTAAGTGTGTGTGCATCTGCATGCACTGGCGTACATACCGCGGTTGCAGGGGTCGCAGCCCTGTAACCCCTGCGACCAGGTGCCCACCGCAATGTGTTGCGGCCCGGCCCGTGCAGGGGGGGGCCCACGGATCAATTTTCGCACCGGGGCCCAATGGGTCATGTGTACACCACTGATCGGGAGACTTGGAGACACACTATTTATCAGGCTGTCAACCTCCTTCGAAGAGAGCAGATGTTGAGAGTAAAAAGAAACAGGAAGGAAAGTGACATTGCGGTATCAAAGTCATACCAGATTTTCCCTTCTAGCTGGTGCAGTACGATCTGCCTGTTCTGCATTGGCCTTGTCAGCCACTAGCTTGTCTGCAGCACCAGAGGCGGCTCTCTAATCAGGTGGTTTAGGCAGCCGCCTAAGGCCTTGCGCTGGCTGGGGACTCACGGCCGCCTAAACCGCCTGAGGGCAGACTGTGTCGGGTCCTCGGTCACTGACCGAGGACCCGACACCAGGAGGGGACCCGGCGGCTTGCCTGGTATGCCGCCGAGTGCGAGCTGCAGACCATGTGTCTCGCCGAGAACTGGCCAATCCGAGCATTGCCACGGGTTAGCACGGGTCTGCAGATCTGCGGAGCTGCAGAACGGAAGTAATGGCCACCAGACCACCAGGGAATGAAGGGTATGTTGTCTCCCCCATCTCCCCATCAGACCCCCCTCTTTCTCAAATCACCCCTCTCCCTCAGCATCACCCCCCTCACTGGGGAGGACATATTGTCCTGCCCCCGGCCCCCCACCCACCATCACCCCCTTCCTCAGCATCACCCCCCTCAGCATCACCCCCTTCCTCAGCATCACCTTCCCTCAGCATCACAGCATCCCCCTCCAGCCCCCCTCCCTCACCATCAGCCCCTCCCTCTCATCACCCCCCTCACCATCACTCCCCATCCCCTCACCATCAGCCCCCCACCCTCACCATCTCTCCTCCCCTCAACTTCAGCCCCCCTCCCTCTCACATCATCACCATCACCCCCCACCATCAACCCCCTCTTCACCATCAGCATCAACCCCCCTCTCCATCACCCCTCCTCTCACCATCACCCCCCACCATCACCTCCCTCTCCCTCAACATCACCCCTCCCTCAGCATTACCCGTCCCTCATCCCCCCCTCACCATCAACCCCCTCACCATCAACCCCCTCACCATCAACATCAAGCCCCTCCCTCAACATCAACTCCCTCTCACCATCACCCCCACACCATCACCTCCCTCTCCCTGTCACCATCACCACCTGTCACCAGGGGGGCCCTAAATTGGAATAGGGGGAGGGAACTAAGGTCCTCCCTCCTGGCCCCCACCCCTGAGCGGCGGGTGGGGCCCTAAATTGGAATAAGGGGGGACCTAATGTCCTCCCCCTGGCCCCCACCCCTGAGTGGCGGGTGGGGGCCCTAAATTGGAATAAGGGACTTTATGTCCTCCCCCCAGCCCCCACACCTGAGTGGTGGGTGGGGGCCCTAAATACTAATAAGGGGGGGGAACCTAATGTCCTCCCCCCGGCCCCCTTCCCTCACCATCAACTCCCCTCCCTCAACATCACCCCCTCCCGCAACATTACCCCCTCCCTCTCACATCACCCCCTCACCATCAACCCCCCTCACATCAACATCAACCACCATCCCTCAGCATCATCTCCCTCTAACCATCACCCCCCCACACCATCAACTCCCTCTCCCTTTCACCATCACCCCCCTCCCTCACCATCACCCGCCTCTCCCTCTCATCATTGGCCTCTCCCACTCATCATCCGCCTCTCCCTCTCATCATCACCCCCTCTCACCATCACCCCATTCCCTCTCACCATCACCACATTCCCTCTCACCATCACCCCCTCACACCATCACCGACTCCCTCTCACCAACACCCCCCCCATACGCACAACACAATTCAAGCAGCTACCCTATGCACATAGGGTCCCAGACAAAAACGCAAACATGCTCACAGAGACATACATTCACACAAACAAGGATACTCTCTGTCAGACACACTCTCAGGCACATACACAGGTAAACAGTGCATCAATGTGTATATGTGACAGTGTGTGTGTATTGCAACTCTATTTTTTTCACTTTTTTGTTAGTGGGGCCTCATGTTTGAGTTTCGCCTAAGGCCTCATAAATTCTAGAGCCGCCTCTGTGCAGCACACATGGACAACCCGTTTCCTAAATCTTGGTTAATGAAGTTAAGCCAAAGAAATCTAAAAAAGTGACTTTGCTAGGTGGAAAAAATTACCAGGAGCTTCAGCCCAAGTATAAATATTATGCCACTCCCACACATATTGACTTGCTCAGTTGGGTTGGAATGGTAAAAGAAGAGTGAACTAGAGTTGGCATGGTGTGGAGAGAAGAGCCAAATGGAGTGGAATAAGGATCCATACATAAAGTGGAGGTTAGAGTGAATGAGGTTGGAGAAACAATAAATACACAAACATTTTTAGAACCTATAAATGGCACACCACCATCACATACCATGTTTCATGTACACACACTGCCATACTACACAAATTAACACTGATTTTCACAAACATTTCCATGCTACACAAATACAGCACCACATTCACACACAGATTGCCATGCTACATATTTACGTTAATACACTATCACCCTACACAAATACCCCCTCACACTAGGATGCTACACAAATACACTTCTAAACAGCCTAGATATACCCCAACATTCACATACACCACCATTCTACCGAGGAGGAAGAGGATGAGGGGTGGTTTGGTGTTGATGCTTAAACTTGGCTGCATTCTGGTGTAAATGTCCAGACACAGGGTGGCCCTGTAGTTCACCATTATGTATTCTCTCTCTAGCTCTCTATAAATAGGTGCACATATAAGCTCTTAAGTCTTCTTATTAATGTGCATGGGGAAAATTTTCGGTTCGGTTCGGCATTCCGAAATTCGGGATTTTCACAATTCGGGACTTCGACAATTCGGCACTTCAACACTTCGGAACTTAGGCAACTTCGGAAGTTCGGCACTTCAGCACTTCGGATCTTCGGAACTTCGACACTTCGGAAATTCGGCAACTTCGGCAACTTCGGCACTTCGACACTTCGACACTTCGACACTTCGGAACTTCTGCACTTTGTGACTTCTATTGCAGCCGCTCAGTAGATAACTCCCTAATTCCCACTGTATTAGGGAGTTATCTACCAAAAGGCTGAAAGAACTAAATTGGTCTTTCAGCTAAATTTACTAATACTAAGTAAAAATTACTTAGTGTTAGTAAATTTTGCCCCTACTCGCTATACCGCGAGTAGGGGCATGTCTAGTAAACAGACTGTTTAAAAAAATAAAAATAGGCTGCTCACTGTTTAAAAAAAAAGAAATAGGGTCCCCACCTATTGCTCCCCCCTAGCCTCCACCCCTGAGCGGCGGATGGGGGACCTAAAGTAAAATGATGGGGGGGAACTATTGTCCTCCCCCCGGCCCCCACACCTGAGCGGTGGGTGGGGGCCCTAAATTGGAATAGGGGGAGGCACCTAATGTCCTCCCCCCTGGCCCCCACCCCTGAGCGGCGGGTGGGGGCCCTAAATTGGAATAGGGGGAGGGAACTAATGTCCTCCCTCCTGGCCCCCACCCCTGAGCGGCGGGTGGGGGCCCTAAATTGGAATAAGGGGGGACCTAATGTCCTCCCCCCTGGCCCCCACCCCTGAGTGGCAGATGGGGGCCCTAAATTGGAATAAGGGGGGGACCTAATGTCCTCCCCCCTGGCCCCCACCCCTGAGTGGCGGGTGGGGGCCCTAAATTGGAATAAGGGACTTTATGTCCTCCCCCCGGCCCCCACACCTGAGTGGTGGGTGGGGGCCCTAAATACTAATAAGGGGGGGAAACTAATGTCCTCCCCCCTGGCCCCCACACCTGGGACTTTATGTCCTCCCCCCGGCCCCCACACCTGAGTGGTGGGTGGGGGCCCTAAATACTAATAAGGGGGGGGAACCTAATGTCCTCCCCCCTGGCCCCCACCCCTAAGCGGCAGGTGGGGCCCTAAATTGGAATAAGGGGAGGATCTAATGTCCTCCCCCCTGGCCCCCACCCCTGAGCGGTGGGTGGGGGCCCTAAATACTAATAAGGGGGGGACCTAATGTCCCCCCCCTGGCCCCATCCCTGGGCGGCGTGTGGGGGCCCTAAATACCAATTGGGGGACCTATTGTCCTCCCCCCGGCCCCCACCCCTGAGCGGCGAGTGGGGGCTCTAAAAAAAAAATGTTCCCCCCCCAGGTGACTAGGGGTCCCCAAAACCCTAGTCACCCTCTCCCCCCCAAAAAAAATTATCCCCCTATCTACCCCCCTCACCCTAAAGATAATGAGGGGGGGACCTTTAACTAAGTACCTGTAAAAAAAACAAAGAAAACTTACCATTCAATGTTTTCTTTCTTCTAAAATCTTTTTTTTTCAGCCCCAAAAAAGGCCAAACAAAAAAACCATAATAACCGCCGCACTTAAAAAAAAAAAACGAAGGCAAAAAAAAAAATCCATCTTCACTCGGCGAGGGCTCTGCGCAGACTGAGCTCTGCAGGGCGGGGGAAGGCTTATAAAGCCTTCCCCCGCCCTGCAATTAGGCTTAGAGCACTCTGATTGGTGGGTTTAAGCCATCCAATCAGGGTGCTCTGACAGGTAAATGAAGAGACTGACAGGTAAGTCTCTATATTTACCTGTCACAGCACTCTGATTGGTTGGTTTGAAATTCACCAATCAGAGTGCTCATTGTCATTGTACACAGCGTGTGAAAGTTCTATGGAATTTTCCCACGCTGTGTAATTTGACTCATAACACTCTGATTGGTTACTTAATCCACCAATCAGAGTGTTATGAGTCAAATTACACAGCTCAGGGGTGAGGGCCATGGGGGAGGACATTAGGTCCCCCCCTTATTCTGATTTAGGGCCCCACCTGCCGCTCAGGGATGGGGGCCCAGGGGGAGGACAATAGGTCCCGGCCCTATTATTTTACATTAGGGCTGGGGAGGGCAATAGGTTTTTTTTTGTTTTTTTTTAACAGTGAGCAGCCACAGGCTGCTCACAATTTAATAGACATGCCCCTACTCGCATTATAGCGAGTAGGGGAATCATTTACTAATACTAAGTAATCTTTACTTAGTATTAGTAAATTTGGACCAATTTAGGTCTTTCAGCCTTTTAGTAGATAGCATATTCATTCCTGTCATTACATTGACAGGCTAAGTAACTAACATTTTATATGAATGTATGTTACTTGATTGTTGTAAGTGTTGCAAATTCTTACAGCTGAATCCTGGCTATGTTTGTATACTTTTTATTTAAAATTGTATACATACGTATATTAGCAATACTGTGCTTCGGAACTTCAGCACTTCAGCAATTCGGCACTTCGGCAACTTCGGAACTTCAGCACTTCGACACTTCGACACTTCGGGAAATTCGGTAATTTTGGAACTTCGGGACCTCGGCAATTCGGCACTTCGGGAATTCGGACATTCGGAAGTACCCGAATGTCCGAATTGCCCGAAATTCGTCCAAATTCATATTCGGACCGAAACGAATTGCACATGTCTAATAAACATGTAGACAACCATTTCCTGCCTGGATGGCTGTTTGCTTATGTTAACTTACACTGAGAACTCCAGGGGTTATGAGGGTAATGTACATAGTAATGGATTTAATCTTGCAAATCAAAGAATACAATGGCCATTAAAACCTCATAATGAGTTTTTTTAGCTAATTGAAAGTGGGCAAGATGTTCAGTTCCAATATTATTAGTATGAAGCGTAACAAACAACATTTACTATATCGCCTTTTTAAGACATATTATTTTTGATTGGCTCTCATTAGCAATCTATAGCAATTTATGGACCTTTGTTTCATTGCATTTCATATGAACAACACCACAATTACCCTGTAACACTGGTTGGTGAAGACGGTACTGTTCAACAAAAACTATAATTGTGTACAATTTTAAGTTACACAATACATACATTCTCAAAAACATTATTTCAGATCTATGTCATATTGCCTTTGGATTTCCTATACTTATAATTGTTTTAAAAATGAAAAATTCTAAGTTATGTATCATAAAGTTTCTATGTGTATAAATTCATTATAATAAAATATACTGACAATGTGATTTTGCCATAGTTTACGAAGAGTGAATCCATTTTATAATAGGACATTTTTTTTCCATTAATAATACATTTATTTTAAAAGATCTCCATGAGACATGGATCGTTCCCAGTAATAGAAGAATTCTTGAAATATATTATATGCTATTAGCATGTTCTGGTACCATCAGTAAAAAGCAAAATGCATTATAATCGCACATCCTTTTTCTCCTGCAGTGAATAGCTATACAATGCTGATTGCTTTAACACACATTTCATTTTATGACCGACTCACTTTGTTTATAGAACCACTTTGTTTATAGGCCCAGGGGGAGGACAATAGGTCCCGGCCCTGTTATTTTACATTAGGGCCCCCACCCGCTGCTCAGGGGTGGGGGACGGGGAGGGCAATAGGTTTTTTTTTTGGTTTTTTTTAACAGTGAGCAGCCACAGGCTGCTCACAATTTAATAGACATGCCCCTACTCGCATTATAGCGAGTAGGAGCATCATTTACTAATACTAAGTAATCTTTACTTAGTATTAGTAAATTTGGCTGAAAGACCAATTTAGGTCTTTCAGCCGTTTAGTAGATAGCATATTCATTCCTGTCATTACATTGACAGGCTAAGTAACTAACATTTTATATGAATGTATGTTACTTGATTGTTGTAAGTGTTGCAAATTCTTACAGCTGAATCCTGGCTATGTTTGTATACTTTTTATTT
This sequence comes from Pelobates cultripes, assembly GCA_933207985.1. Taxonomy (NCBI): domain Eukaryota; kingdom Metazoa; phylum Chordata; class Amphibia; order Anura; family Pelobatidae; genus Pelobates; species Pelobates cultripes. Next base: position 279,974,749 of record OW240912.1, read on the forward strand.
AAAATTGTATACAATGTAACATTCTTCTTCTTTCACTGGGTAAGTATATTAGATATATGGAGATGAAAAAGTATGCAATAAAAAGGGATTTTCACTGAAAAGTTTTTATAGAAATAACAAATAATGAAAAAAGAAAAGAAAACACCAGCGTTGATTTTTCCATTAAATATGTTTGAACAATGAATGCTAAAATAGTTATACTATAATAGAAACATATATATGATATATAAAGTTTACACTTTATATAAGTGTGTAAATGATCTCAGAATTCAAACAAATGGAAACATGGCCTGTTGTAGGTGAATGAAGATACATGAATGAAGAATTAAATACACCATCAAATGTACAAGGCTATAGAATGTGATATCTTGTAATATTGTTTAGGGATTAACTGACATGATAAAGGAGTGTATTCATATTGACATTATCATATATCTGGGAGAACGCCCAGAAGCATACAAATTGAGAATGCCCTGAAGCTTATTCCTTACTGCTTAATTCTGCCAGCAGTTGGATTATATAAACATAACATTTCAGAGCAAATTGTTGCAGGTAATTGTGTTATTATATCTACTAATTTAACAGTTCAAAACAAATCAAAGAATGAATAAGCCTAAACCCCATCAAGAGCTGCTGGGTTAAGTCATGATTTTAGCATTAAAAACTCAATTCAGGACACAGGTGGGACTATTGAATTTTGTCTATTCACACAAAAATGTGAAGGATCAGATTCCGACTGAATTGGCAATTACAATGTTTTCTAAAGCCAAATCTGGTGGAAATGTGGACATTCTAACTATGTGAGTACCATCTGTCTGGATCGATGTCTGGTTTAAAATCAGTGCTTTATCCATATACAAGTCCTATATAAATTATGGGATCAGGACATTTATCAAGCACCGAATGTGCTTGATAAATGTCCTGGACCCAATATATGCATTAGAATACACATCTGCAAATTTCCACTAGCTTTTTGCACTAGAAGCCAGCAGGTAAATAATTAAAAGAACACTAGCAGTGACTCTGAACCAGCCTCCTCAGTTGAAATTAGACACGTGCAATTCATTTCGGTCCGAATATGAATTTGGATGAATTTTGGGCAATTCGGACATTCGGGTACTTCCGAATGTCCGAATTGCTGAATTGCAGAAGTGCCGAGGTACCGTAGTTCCAAAATTACCGAAGTGCTGAAGTTCCGAAGTTGCCGAAGTTCCGAAATGTCAAAGTGCCGAAGCTCCGAAGCACAGTATTGCCTAAGTACTAATATACCTACCCAGTGAAAGAAGAAGAATGTTACATTGTATACAATTTTAAATAAAAAATTTCCAAACATAGCCAGGATTCAGCTGTAAGCATTTGCAACACTTACAACAATCAAGTAACATACATTCATATAAAATGTTATGACAGGAATGAATAAGTAGATAACTCCCTAATTCCCACGGTATTAGGGAGCTATCTACTTAAAGATTACTTAGTATTAGTAAATTATGCCCCTACTCGCTATACCGCGAGTAGGGGTATGTCTATTAAGCAGTGAGCAGCCTGTGGTTGCTCACTGTAAAAAAATTTAAATAAGAAAACACGCCCCCCTCCCCTCTTAACTGAACGGCGGGTGGGGGCCCCTAAAGTAAAGTAATGGGAGGGGACCTATTGTCCTCCCCCCTGCCCCCACCCATGAGTGGGGGTCCTAAAGTAAAGTAATGGGTGGGGACTTAAAATCAGAATAAGAGGGGGGACCTAATGTCCTCCCCTGGCCCCCACCCCTGAGCAGTGGGTGGGGGCCCTAAATACCAATTGGGGGGACCTAATGTCCTCCTTCCTGGCCCCCACCCAATTGGGGGGACCTAATGTCCTCCCCCCTGGCCCCCACCCCTGAGTGGTGAGTGGGGGCCCTAAATTAGAATGAGGGGGAGACCTAATGTCCTCCTCCCTGGCCCCCACCCCTGAGCGGTTGGTGGGGGCCCTAAAAACTAATTAGGGGGGACCTTATGTCCTCCCCCGTTGCCCCCACCCCTGAGTGGTGGGTGGGGGCCCTAAAAACTAATTAGGGTTGACCTAATGTCCTCCCCCGTGGCCCCCACCCCTGAGCAGTGGGTGGGGGCCCTAAATACTAATTAGGGGGGACCTCATCCTCCCCCTGGCCCCCACTTATGAGCGGTGTGTGGGGGCCCTAAATACTAGTAGGGGGGACCTAATGTCCTCCCCCTGGCCCCCACCCTTGAGAGGTGCGTGGGGGCCCTAAAAACTAATTAGGGGGGACCTAATGTCCTCCCCCTGGCCCCCACCCCTGAGCGTCGGGTGAGGGCCCTAAATACCAATAGGGAGGACCTATTTTCCTCCCCCCGGCCCCCACCCCCGAGCGGCGGTTGGGTGCCCTAAAGAAAAATTTTACCCCCCCAAGGTTACTAGGGGTCCCCCCCAAAAAACAATTAACCCCCTATCTACCCCCCTCATCCTAAAAATAACGAGGGGGGACCTTTAACTAACTACCTGTAAAAAACATAAAACTTACCATTTGGTGTTTTCTTTCTTCTAAAATCTTCTTTTTTCAGCCCCAAAAAAGGCCAAATAAAAATCCCTAATAACCAACGCAATAAAAAACAAAACAAAAAAAAAAAAACGGCTGCAAAAAAAAAAATCCATCTTCACCCGGCGAGGGCTCAGCGCAAACTGAGCTCTGCAGGGTGGGGGAAGGCTTATAAAGCCTTGCCCCCCCCTGCAATTAGGCTCAGAGCACTCTGATTGGTGGGTTTAAGCCATCCAATCTGAGTGCTCTGACAGGTAAATGAAGAGACTGACAGGTAAGTCTCTACATTTACCTGTCACAGCACTCTGATTGGTTGGTTTGAAATCCACCAATCAGAGTGCTCTGTGTCATTTTACACAGCATGGAAAAGTTCTTTGGAATTTTCCCACGCTTTGTAATTTGACTCATAACTCTCTGATTGGTTACTTAATCCACCAATCAGAGTGTTATGAGTCAAATTACACAGCTTTTTAAAAAATTATTATTTTTTTAACAGTGAGCAGCCACTGTCAAAATACTCTGATTGTACATGTAAAATTATTTGATTGTTTAATTTCTTTTTCTTTTCATTATTTCCCCCCATTTAATTTTATCTTATTTAATTGGAGGAGAGTGAAGTTTGACAGTGTATGCATACCTCCAATCCATTGCACACTTTATTTTATATTGATTACCACATTTTTATTTATTTTTTTATTTTATTTTCCATTATATTAGTAATAATTTTATAGACTCTATGTTATTAATGTATGTATTATCAACATGTTTTTATTTTTATTATTATAATGTATGTAAATATATTTTAAAAACGCAATAAAAATATTTGAAAGAATAATTATTGGTTGGCTTGGAAACCATATTTCTTTGACAGGCAAGTCTTGCCTTTCACAAGACAATTCTCTTTTTAAAAAGACAGGCAGTAGGGACAGGGTTTTTGCATCATAGCCATATCAGCAAGACAAAGTGGTTATGATGCTTACAGTGATCCTTTAACTTATATAAGCCCTTAGTAACGTGTGTATTTTATGATCCGAGGTTAAGCCAACTACACCTACTTATGCCTAAAATTCGTTATATATATCTAAGCTTGCATTAGGATCCATTGATTAAATTATGCATCAACATGGATTATAGAAACATATATAAATTGTTAACTGTGCGTACTGTGCATTTTTATTACCTATTTAAATTAGCAGTAGGCTGAAATTAAGAAATGATTGATGAAATTCATCCTGGATAGTCCTTGACACTCATCAAGAACAGATAAACAAAAACGGCAGTTTAGTTTTTATATATTGTCCTGCCAAAGTTTCAGTTTTCCTCCATCTACCAATTAGTCAATTATTCTTGCTGTATAAATCACTAATCAAAGTGTTTTACTGTGAATCCTGAAAGCAGTCAATAGTACTCCAGCGATAAAGGTTGGACAAATTCTACATATCCCATTAATTACATTGTGCAAGCTATAAACAAAGGTTTCTGTTTGCCTCTGGAATTTTAAAGGCAAACGTTATCATGGCAGATTTTTTCATTAAGTTATACTATGTATGTATACATTAGTTTGATATTGCTAACAGGTTACAATATTTGGTTTGATGTATTTGCGTATGTAAAAAACCCCAGGATTTACAATTGTAATTAAAAACTTTAGGGGTGTAGGGAAGTAGCATAATGTACAGCTCAGCGTAATGATTTGCTTTGCATAAAACCTTCAATGTATCAATGATATTAATTACGCTAGGCCATTTTTTCAATGGGATTCTGACAATCCGTTGCTGCTGCTTTGCCATCAGTAAGATTACACATACGTTAACAATTAGTGGAAGCTTAGTGGTAGCCATAGAAAATAGCAACAGGGTTGAAATTAGTCGCTAAGTTCTTCTCGTAGAGAATAGTAGGAGCTGATAGTAACTTCCTTTTTAGTAGTGACTGATGGTAACTCCCTGCCGCTACTTGCGAAATTAGCAGGTGTTAAACAGCCACTGTTTGATAAAAGTAACGACAGGTACTTTAGCAATTAGCTGCTGGCTGGAAAAAGTAGGTATGGAGATATGCGAGCCCTATATCTGCCGAAGACAAGTATTGGATTTCTGATGTAAAAGCATAAAATTCCCATGCGTTGCTTAGTCTATCTCATAAATACCATTTGCTGCCACTATTTCTATAATATCTATTGGTATATTTCAACTCACTTTAAGAGATTTTAACGAAAGCGTAACTGATTAGATACAGTCAATAGAAAGATTTAATTTTGGTGCAACGTTTGCAAAAACTATTTAACAGTGACCTCGAATAAATCAAGTTGATTATATCTGAGTTGCATTGTACTTAATAGTAATGATACATCTTGTATCACAAGCTTGACCTCATATAGTTTTGGCCAGGATTACTCTAGAAATTTTTAATTAACTTTTCCTTGACAGGGACCCATGTTATTTATATGACATTAGTTTTTCGACCTAGTCTGCAAATGAAAAACTAGCCCAGTGACCCATTCTTCCATTGTAGTATATAACAAAACGAAATCTGAGAAATTATGTTATTAGACTCTTCCAAACATGGCCTCCATCACACTTAAGAGTACACTATCAAAGTAGAAAACAATATACCGAGGAGGTTGCCTGTACTGTCCATTGGGAACCCACTGAAATGGCTCTGGGACCCAATTTTTTAATTCCTGACACAGAGGTTAAACTTCTATAGAGATTAAGGACATAAGACAATTGATAATACATTTGGCATTGAACCACAAGAGCTCAAAAGTGATAAGGGAAACGAGTAGGGCACAATACATTAGTTGGGACCTAAGGCGATAGCTGATTCAACAAGGTCAAGAAGGGCATCTAATGAACAAACTCCCAACCTTGAATATTTCCACTATCCACAATGCATTGCGATAATAAGGTTTAATGGGCATGGGATTCTGAGTGTTAACCTTTGGTGTTATATAACCACAACTAATAAAGAAATTATTCTACAGGCAGAAACAAAATAATATTCCAAAACAATAAAACATACACATATAGATGTTTAGAAACATGATTATATTTAAAAAAAAAAAAAAAAACCCTCAAAATTTAAGGTACCTGTCTGTTAAACTATGGATCACCTATTTCACACTAAAAGTTCAAGACTGTAATAATGATAATAATAATAATAACTATTATACTGATTTTCTATGTTCATAAATAATGTCCCAAATATTAAAGTCCTAGAAACATTTTTGTATAATCTGGATAGCTGTGATGAACATTTGAAATCTAATACAGTATCCCTACAACCAATCTGCTGAAGCATGTTTATTTAATGCATTATCACATCTCAATCTGCATTGTAATCTCAGTAAAATGCATTGTGTCAGTATTGTCCTGACTTTTGAAAGAGTGTGTACACAAGTACTGCATTATCCAAATGAACAAATACTTAAAGTAAATAAATCATTTATTCCTGAATAGCTTTGATGCCCCAGTATATGTAACAGAAAGTGGATTTGTAACAAGCAAAGCACTGAATGATGACTTGTGACAAAGTATTATTTAGAATATTGAATATGCTGACTAAAAACCAATCACTTGGGGAATGTGTATATGAGTCAGGAGCATAGAAAAACCTACAGTGCCAAGCGTTCATTGAAAGTTATAGATTTACAGATGACAGAGAATTAAGTTCAACTTGTTAAATGAGTCTCATATTCCTAATTAATTCTGTGAATAAACAGTTTGATTTATGATGGAATATGTAAATTATGAACTAGCATTACCTGTATGCAGCAATTGTGTTCTAGTTCTTCATTATGCAGTACAGATCGATGCAATCAACCCCAAGTACTCCCAAGAACCTTATTTGTCCCTCCTGGAGAAATATTTTGCCGTGCTAAAAACGCTCGTGCTGTGCTCCTGTACAGCAACAGCGGTTTAGCCAATCAGGTGATCAGGACAGCCGTGTAGCTCACGGCAGCCCTGATCACCTCAGATTTTAAAATGGCAACGTTGATGGAGGACTCCATTTCTTTGTCTGCCACAGATATGGTGGATGTCTCTCTTAGATATGGTGGATGTCTCTCCTAGCCCCATCAATGTTAGGAGGCTCCATAAGAGAGCCTTCCTTGCCAGGGACATATCCTCTTCATCTTCTGAGGAGGATATAGTCCCAGTTAGTAAAAGAAAAAAGAAGTCTCGCCTTTCCTCTTCAAGTTCTGAGGATGAACTTGATTTTGGTCCCTCTTCCCCTCATTCTCGTTTGAGTAGTCAACGTTTTAAAGGGACAGTACCTCCAAAAGCGGAACATGCTTTTCCCTCGTTTGAGGTTTCAAAGCAGTTTTCACACAAAAGGGACAAGACTTGTTTGAGTGCTGCCAGTCCCTCACCGTCCACCTCAAGAGCATTTGCTGATTCATCCTCCCTAAGTCGGTCCTGCTCCAGACAGGGATCACCGGAGATTGATTTGGAGTTCGAGGAGGTGGTTCGCTCTGCAGCGTCCACTGAACAAGGGAAGTTGAGCAACATTCAGATGGACAGAGTGAGCCTTTTAGGTAAAGGGCTCCCTTCAACATTATTCCATTCAAGATGGGCCATCAAACAAGAATCAGAAGTCAGGTATTTTGCCAAACTAGCATTTAGATCACCGCTAGTTAAAGAGGATGATCTCCTCCCTAGAAATCATATTGGTATCCCTGTGTCTGCCACAGATATGGTGGATGTCTTTCCTAGAGACAGCCCCATCAACGTTAGAAGGCTCCATAAAAGAGCCTTCCTTGCCAGGGACATATCCTCTTCATCTTCTGAGGAGGATATAGTCCAAATTAGTAAAAGAAAAAAGAAGTCTCGCCTTTCCTCTTCAAGTTCTGAGGATGAACTTGATTTTGGTCCCTCTTCCCCTCATTCTCGTTTGAGTAGTCAACGTTTTAAAGGGACAGTACCTCCAAAAGCGGAACATGCTTTTCCCTCATTTGAGGTTACAAAGAAGTTTTCACATAAAAGGGACAAGATTCGTTTGAGTGCTGTCAGTCCCTTACCGTCCACCTCAAGAGCGTTTGCTCATTCATCCTCCCTGAGCCGGTCCTGCTCCAGACAGGGATCACCGGAGATTAATTGGGAGTGCGAGGAGGTGGTTCGCTCTGCAGCATCCACTGAATAAGGGAAGTTGAGCAACATTCAGATGGACAGAGTGAGCCTTTTAGGTAAAGGGCTCCCTTCATAATTATTTCATTCAAGATGGGCCATCGAACAAGAATCAGAAGTCAGGAATTTTGCCAAACTAGCATTTAGATCACCGCCAGTTAAAGAGGATGATCTGCTCCTTGGAAATCATATTGGTAACCCTGACATTCAGGCGCTAATGGCCCCTGAAATTGTTCCAGCACTGTTATCCATTACAGGAAGCAGTGTTTCTGCGGATCCCATGGATCAGACATTGGGCAATGTACAATTTAAAATTGCGGATGCTGTTGGTCCCCTGCTACTTATGTTGGATAAGGCAGAGAAAGAGGGATCCTCTCATAACCCTTCCCTATGAGCTTTACTTGCTTCTAAGATGGCACTCTAAAAGCTTCCAGCAGAGCGGTGCTTATTATCGGTCAATCCTTCAACTATATTTCTAACATTCGCAGAACCCGCTGGCTGCATGCAGATGGGATGTCTGATTTAGCACCGAAATCACATGAATTCCCTAATTTTGAGAACTCCTTTCTATTTGGTCCCTCTTTTATACAAGAAGTGAAAGGACGATATATAGCTAGAAGAGCTTTCCAAGCTACAAGAAGCCCTTTCAGACCGAGGGGCGTTCCTACAGGGCTACAGGCTCGTCCCGGGAAGTTACTCAGCAAGCCCACTTTCGACACCATGGGGGAAAGTCAAGACCCCCATGCAGTAGCAGAGGAGCCCATGCCAGACGTGGCTCATCAGGAAACCGAAGACCCATGCAGTCAAGTAAGTGGTTTACCTCACATCCCTCAAAATTGGTCAGATATAACCTCAAACATATATGAGAAAATAAGGGTTTGGCTGCACTCACCTAAACATGCTAAATTAGGGTGCTGCTGGGGGCCAATAAGTACAGTAAAAATGAAAATCCAGCGCACTCGCTTATCTACTAAACAGTCATTTTAGTGCTGAACAATTTTTGGGATTTATTAAAAACACCTAATCTAGGCAAAATAATAATGGGGGTTTAGTTACAGTATATGATCATACATTGCATAAGCCACAACGTCAATGTACCCCATCTTTGGCAGGTCCTACTCTGTCTGCTAAATGAGCTACTCACTTGGGGAAATCCTTCCATCTCGAGTTCTCTGCAGTAAAATGCTTAAATAGGTGCACTAGTAGCTCATTTAGCAGACAGAGTAGGACCTGCCAAAGATAGGGTACATTGACGTTGTGGCAGGCTTATGCAATGTATGATCATATACTGTTCAATTCAGTTTCCTTTCCAGAGTCAAGCTCTGGGCAGAGAGGTAAATCCAGTTCTATATTCCTCTCTTTCCCAGGCATTAGCTCAGGGAAAAATAGAATTGGTAGATTTGTCAATTTCAGGTTGGATCAGCCCCTTGTTCCCTATTCCAAAATCAGATGGCACATGGAGACCAGTTCTAAATGTCCAGGGTGAATTGGTTGAATGCTTTCCTAAAGAGGAAAAGGTTCAGGATGGAAGGTTTAATGGACCTCCCAGGCCTAGTGTAAAATGTCTTCTGCGTAAAATTAGACCTCAAAGAGGCTTTCCATTCAGTTCCTATCGCTATGAAACACAGGCGCTTTCTCAGATTCCGCTGGAAAGAACAGATATATCACTGGACTGTAATGGTGTTTGGCCTATCCAACGCACCTTACACATTTTCCAGGATAATGAAAGCTATTATATCCCACGTCAGGCAAAGAGGATTTCTATGCCTTTGTTACTTAGCCGACAGATTTACAAATTTGTAACCAGGACTTGGGCAAAAAGAGCTTGGAAGATGGATGAGATGTCCTTCCAATGGACAGACATTCCGGGCCTTTATGCTTTTCCTCCTCCATCTATTCTGATGAAGGTGTTAGAGAAACTTCGCAGGGACAGGGTAACCAATCTGGTTTTAGTGTACCCCATTTGGACCTCCAGACCATGGTACCCCCTGATCCAACCTCTAATCAGGAGACAAAAGGTTCCATTAGGCTGGACAGCAGATTGCTTCCTAGGGACCAGGGATCTCTTAACCAAGCTCCCCACACTTATGTGGATGGCAGCCCTGTCTGACTGGGTTTTAGACATAGTTAATTCTTCATTATGGTGCAGGACCAGGGTAAGATACAAACAGATGATCGAGGAATTTAAAGCATGGGAAATTTCCTTTAATTCCCTTTCCAATGAATCTGACACAATTCCCTTAGCTTTGGAATTCCTCACGCTCAAATATCATTCAGGGTTAGCAGACAGTACGATTAAGACCTATGGTTCTGCATTAAATTTTCTAATCCATAATCTGACCCAAGATGCCCTTTACCTCAGGTTACTCAAAGGGCTATCAGTCTGCCGGCCTTTTTTCTTCCAAGATACACTTCCACTTGGGATGTGGACCTTTTTATTAAACTACCTTAATTCTTTGGACAATGACCAGATTGACTTAAAATGGACGGTGATTAAATTGGCATCCCTTCTAGCTTTAGCTCTGGCAGCTAGAGGCTCAGAATTAACCCAGCTAAATATTGTCGAACCATGGTTGTCTCGAACTCCTGGGGGATTCCATGTCATCCTTAAAGGGAGACAGAAGACTTCCCATATTTTCCCGGGTCCTGTAGAACTAGATTTGGTGCAGGATTCTGCTGAGCGAGTTTATGCTTAGTTAATTTGTTAAATTCATACTTGAATCTTTCTGCCCCAGTCAGACAAGACTTTACGCAATTACTTATTACCTCCAGAAAACCTTAACCTTTTCAAGGTTAACACAATCAGGGGTTGGACACTGTCCGCTATGTCTGCAGCGGGTATTGATCTCACGGTTTTTAAGGGTCATTCTATCAGAGGGGCTACAGCTTCAAAATCAGCAGCGAGAGACCTTCCTCTTCCTTTTATCCTTAAAGTTGCAAGATGGTCTTCCAGTAAGACTTTTGTTAAGTTTGGACCACCTCCAGGTGCAGGTGCTATTTAACCCACTAGCTTTGCTAGGTGGTTATGCCTCCCAGAGGGACAAACAAGAGTTTGCAGGAATCGATGACCTGCAAACTTTCTTTGTCCTAGGGATAAGCATGACCATCCTTCCCTCCCTCCCCAGGTTTATTTATATTGCCTGGTGGTGGCAGGGTATTTCTCTGGTTTGGGAATCTTCTAATTAAAGTAATTTTGTGTGTTTGTTTTCTTTTTAACTTATATTTATTTATATTTATTCTGTTTATCTTTACAGATTACAACCAGCTACCCAGACAGGATCACCAAGCCAAGGACCCTCCTAAATAGTTCTGGAGGTTAAGAAACTTCTTCCAGAAGTTCTTTGATTATGAGTTATACTATACTAATATTTCTCTCAGAGACTGTTTTGTTTTTTCAACTTGATGATCAAAGATTGTTTTGTTACATTTTCATATGTTACTGTTAACTGTCAGTGCTTCAGAAATGTTTCTTATTTATTGTTACTTTATTATATTGCCTTTCCACTCTGTAGACATAACCCTTTCATAGGAGTAAGTTCATGTTTGGTTGAGTAACTAAATCATTGTTACCCCTCTTACATTGTCAGTGGTGCTCTTTTCCTTTATTATGTTTAGTACCATGTACATTGATATCTATGCAACATTAAGGGTTTTATTTGGCTCTGGATGAGTTAACCATCTGCAGTATTCCAATTTTAAAATCTGAGGTGATCAGTGCTGCCGCGAGCTACACGGCTATCCTGATCATCTGATTGGTTAAAACGCTGTTGCTGTGCAGGAGCACAGCACAAGCGTTTTTAGCGCGGCAAAATATTTCTCCAGGAGGCTGCCACATACCCACTAGCTTTGCTAGGTGGTTATGCTTATCCCTAGGACAAAGAAAGTTTGCAGGTCATCGATTCCTGCAAAGTCTAGTGGACGTATAACAAAACAACTGACAAAGGACAATGGTAGAAAAGCTGAAACACCGCATGGACAAATTTTGTCCCACCTGAATCAAATGTTTTTTGAGACAAATTGATTCAGCCCTACCAATTTTTTTTACCATGCCTAAATCCACCATATTCTCCTCTACCAGCCACATATTCTCCTTCAATTTAAGCCACACCCCAAGCATATTATCCAGCATTGTCCACCCCAACTATAAGTTCTTCATTCACATAGAGCAACCCTCACCTCACTATTTCCAATAAGTAACATTTTATTTAATTATATTTAGAGTTTGTATTAAAAAAAATATTTTTGCATGTGGCTGGGAGAAATGAAAGAGGGAGCAAGAGGTCCATGCAGTGGTGTATTGTAACCGTGTGTGGTTCCCTTATTTACCACTATAATGTCTTAAAGCATAGAACTTAGTAGGGCTAACCATACAGATATCTTAGCCATAATTTTATATAGTGTAAGAGATCCTCTATTTAACATATATAAATAATTGAGAATACAATATAAAATAAGGATTGTCTTGGAAGCAAGATTGTCTTTTTGGATATTTATTATATAAAAATATAAAATCCATTATAGCAGAGTTTATAAAATTAAATTACATGCTTGCAAATATCATTAATAGGTTAACATACCCTTCTGAACATGTCATCATGTCAGCCTCTCTGTCATTTTAAGATGGAGCAGCGTCTGTCTCCAAGTCTCTCCTCTGTTTCTTAACATTTAAAAGTACACCTATTTATACCTTAGGTGTCTCCATTTTAGGTTACTGTAGTTCAAATATGAAAAAGTAACACTTCTTTTACTTTATTCAATTTAGGACCTCCCTTAATTTGGCAAACATACAAGGCCATAACTAAAGGGTGTATACGTCATGGAAATTTTCCTGACTTAGTTCAAGATGGCATCTTAAAGTCTGAATAGGTTATCTGTTGTTTATACTAAGTCGTAAGTGTACAGTCGTGGGAGATTCCCGGATTTGGGGAAGTTCCATTAACTTGGGGTTACCACAGTATATTGTGTACTGCAAGAGTCGTAGCATAGCCTTGAAGCTTGTTTATGCATTATTGTAATTCGTCTGGGACAAAATGGCGCAAACATATTATGCACTGAGGTTATTGCTTAAAGAAACAGTTATGAAAAACAATATGTTCCATTTCTAACACCTTGTCAGTTTGCAATATCTCTTAAAGACAAAGTACACAGTTTAAGAAATACAACATTTCATTCTAAAACTTGTAATATTTGCATTTTCCCATAACACCCTCTCCATTAAACTGTGGGCATTGTAGCGCATTTCTTCCTTAAATTAGTGAACCAAAGTTCTCCAACTGTCTTTAGGTTTTTGTGCTCCCAGCATCATGGATCATTGTTGTAACAGTAAAATATCCGTAGTGTGATCTTTGCCTGTAAAGGTGGTTGATTAAAATGAGCAAAGCTTTTGTCTGGGAATGAATTGAAAAGAACACCAAGTTCCAGAGTAAGATATTTTTTGATGGATCCGGATGCAGATTGTAATCCAAAGTTAAAAGTAGTAATTGTATTTGTAATCCAAAGTCTTAAAAGGCCTGTAGAAGTTTACATTCCTTAAATACATTGCTGGAGGTTGTGTTTGTAGAATACCCGGGTATTTGTTGTAGAGTATAGGTTGTAGAGTCCAGCTTTCCAAGTATTTGGCTAGAATTGGTTGCAGATATTGAATCAGCATCATCTGTTATCACCGTGGTGATGGCGTTGGTATTTGTCTTTGTCTTTGCTTTTTATTTTGTTTGTTTTTTCCATGAAACATTTTTACACCAGTTTATGATGTGTATAGATTGGATACTCTCTGATATTCTTTTACGGAATAAATTAATTGACAGCATTTCCAAGACATTGTCTTAAGTGACATGGATCCCATTACAGTAAATGTTATGTTGATACAGCAATTGAAGTGGATTCTCAGGAACGCCTCTTTTTGCTGTATTGGAATCTTTGTAACATCTCAGTGATAGACATCTCACTGACATCAGGTGTTGTTGTGCAAAAAATGTTAACAGGTAAAATCTGTGGAAAAATCTTTACATTTGTTATAGTTTGTATAATAATGATAGATGAAATAGTAATATAGTTAATCTTTCTAGTGTTTTGTTTTAAAGATAAACACCCTTGTATATGATTTAGATATATAATGATAATTTGAAGCAGCAAAATATTTACCGCCTTTGTTCACCATGGTATGTAAAATTACATTCTCTTTAAATGTTAAAATTCAAAAACTTTATTCCTTTATTCAAAAACTCTCAATATATTTAGAATAGTTGAAAATTGGAAATATGACGTTAATTATCTTTCTTTGACCTGTTAGGGAGAAGACAACTTATTCCCTAGTTAATAAAAAGTTATTAGTGGCTTAAAATACCAGAAACCCCCAAATATTGTCTTAGAAAACATTTTTTTTAATTTTTTTAACCAAGATCTGACAGCCATTGTGGAAAGTTACATTCGTGAGATTGGATGCTTAACAATGTGAATCTTAATTGTTTAAGTATATTTTTCAGTGGCTGTTGGATGTAGCTTAAGATGATTAGAATTTTTATTATTTCTAAAAGTGAGTTAAGAAAGCACTCCGATACAATATTGAATGTATTTATATTTTAACTCTACCTTTGTATAGGTGGTTTATGTACCTTTAACCATTACAAACCAAATTACATTTTCTTTGTATTTGAAAAACTGATAAAATATTTGATTATGTGTATTTTAATATATATATATATATATATATACATAGAGTGGTATGGATGTTGAATTTATATCTTTGACATCTTTTCACAAGTTTGCAATAGGTGACCTAACTTATCAATTTCCAAAATCATCATGTATATCACCTGGACGGGTTAATCCATAATACTCTTTCTTTCCATTGACTGGCCTTAGCTCTTGCAGACTGAATATTTTTATCATTATAATAAACTTTATGATAGTTGAAGTAAAGTTTCTGCCTGTCTTTCAGTTAAATTTTAACTGTTGAAGTACTTCACTTCAATTCATTATACCACTCTGCAAACTTAAACGAATATAGAATAGTTTCTGATTTAATAAAAACATTTCACATTTTCTTTTAAGGTTAAAACATTCATTATTGCAGTTGTTATTGCAATCATATGATTTTTAACTATCATGATTCAATTATTTATCTGGGTAATTAGCTGTTATACTCTTATACTTTATGTCTAATATATTTGTTTGTAGGCCAGACTGCAGCTGCATATGGCATTTTAGCAATAATCTTCAATTGCATTTCAGATATTCACAAGGTCTATCCACCTTTGTAATTAACACATTATGTGTTTCTTATACCATTAATTATAGTATCTGTATTATATTACACATTGTCACTGACACATTTCTGATACAGGGAAAAAAAATGGCATGATTGCTTTAGTAATTATAATTTTTCTGTCCATGCACCACATTCCTGGAAGTCCAGAATATAGCAAGAATCCTTTGTCGTTTGATTCTATGGAGCCGTTTAACATTTTGATTGGTATAGTTATACCAAAAGAGCAAGGAGTACGACGGTAGATCACATCTGCAACAGAACCATTACAGATTCCTTGTTGTATCAATGTCTCTGTGTTTATGTTTACAGGAGTTCCTTGCTTTGTAGGTATGTACATAATATGTAGAGTTTAAGAAAAGCTGCAAATCGTGCTTTAGTACAAGTGTCCCGTCAGGTTTCTGAAAGATTTTGCTGGTCTTTTTATATTCCATTCTCTTGGCAGGGCATCTGCTCTTAGTAGGCCGGTCTTGTTATTATTTATTAATTGCATCAAGGTTTCTTTTGTTAATTGATGTGTTTCTACCAAATTCAAATTCATATGCCACCAAATGTCATTGTAAAGTTCATTGTTACAGAATATGGTTCAAGGATGGTTTTTCACTCCAGTAGGAAATCTATATTCCTCTTCTTCTGCTCCTTCCTATAAACCACTTTTTCTGAGTTGTAGGCAACAATCTGTGTCTTGTACTGTGAGGTGCTTTGATAGTCAATCAGGTTTTCTCAGTACCATGTTCCATCTTAAGAAATAGCTGGGTGTTGACAGTTATCAGCCTTTATTTCTTTTTCCGGTCATCTTCTGTCTGGAAACATAATAGCAATGTCCAGAATTAGCATAGCACTTCTTTTCAGCATAAGAAGGCTGTTTGCGATAGTCACTCAATGATAAACTATATGGCAAAGTATTTTCTTAATCACCTTCATAGGTGCATCCAAAGACTTTCATAAGCATCTTTCCCGTCTTTTTCTGTTTTCAGCATGCTTTGCCATCATCGTTGAGTCCATTATTAGGATTTGTAATAGTCCAATCACATCTTTCTCATGTATAATCGTTTTTTGGAATGATCTCAATAGGTTCCTTGTGAAATACCAGTGTAGGTCACATTAGCAATCATTTCACTGTGAGCTGTGTCTCTCTTTTTGAGATGGATCTTGGAGGTAGTCCTCACGATCCCAGAACTTGTATAGTGTGCAGTCCAATTCAGTTCAGGTGCTTCCTGCTTGTTAACATAATCCCAATGCAGTTTTAAAACGACAGCTAGGGTTGATGTTATGATAATGCTGCAGACTGTAAGAAGGAGACACCATAACCAATTTTCTAGCATCCTTTTGCTTCCATCTTTGCATTTCTTTCTTACTGTATAAGATAATTCAGGTTCAGTCTGTTTTCTCCAGAGTCTTTCTTATAATGTTGTTGATGATTCATTTTTCATACATTCCATGTTAACTGTGAATGTATCACGTCTGTCTGTTCATCCTTCTCCTTCACATTTGCAGGTTCAGATGTCAGATCATGATTCAGTCTGTCTATGATTCTGGTGGCTTTTCTGTCGTCCTCTGTTTGTTTTATCTTGCCATCTTTAACAGCATCCACTGTGTCAGTCAGTGGTTCTGTGAATGTCCTGTTAATATTTAGCAGGTTGTAAAATATCAAAACTTACTGTTCTCTGTTGGGTCTGATTGTTCTCTGTAGTAAAAGTTCTTGGTATCACCCTCTCCAGGACAAACTGGCCAACAGAAGGAAATAGGTGGTGGTGCAAGGCGAGGTGGACTGGAAAAAAAAAATTCCCTAAATTTCTCTAATAGAACCAATGGTTCTAAGCTCTCCCTGGTGCAGAAATATATTTGTCAGTGAAAAACATGTAACATTTCATATGGTGTCTCACCATTTGTATCATCAGGTATGTTGTGAATGCTTATCTGTACCATAGGAATAAATAGATACCACTGTGTGGGGCAAGCAACTAGTAACTTGGTTAATAATCATTTAACCTCAGCATTCTCCCAGACCACAACCCCACTTCTTTGGGGGTGGTTGGGGCACTGAAATCCCAAAGTAACCCAAATGTGGTTGCCCAGTTTTAGGTTTCCTTTGCAGTAACTGCAGGACCACCATCCAAATGGATGGTCCTGGGATTATCAAATGCATACTAAGGAAGTGAGACTAGAAAACATGGCATCAGAGGTTGCACTTCGCACAGGATATATCCAAGTAAACATGGTACATGCATCAACACATACAAAAACATATTTATAACCATGAGATGTTGGCAAACTTTCAATATATAGTAATTCAAAAAGTATGTTGGATATTAATATTTCAATAAACAGTACATCAGTAATGCTTATGATTACTAAACACATGAATTACAGTATTTCCCATATTGTGACCACCAATATTCCTTTTCAGGAGTCAGAAGTACATTACCTCTCTCTATAAGAGCTTGTCCTAGCCATGAAAAAGCTTTTAGGGCAAGTCCATCTTTCCTCTATAGGAAGAACAACCAACGTATTACCTTCAATGGTTATTATGTAATTAACCCCTCTAAACGATAGGAGTATTTATGCGGATACCAGGTGGATAAGGTCTGGATATCCTTGCAAGCATAAACTCTGCATCATGACAGAGAGATAGGGTATGCGATGTCATCCAGTGACCACAGAAAAGCGTTGGTAGACACATTGCATCAAAGTGCCTGTTAATGACCAACTATATGAGGACAGGGACCAAGCTTTGTTATAAGCATGTCCATACACGTATTACAATGCCAGGCTTTCAATTTGTTATCACAAAGCAAAACGCAGTTGTGGATATAAACTCACGACGTATCGTAAGAAAAACTGTTTAAACACCAGACTGAGACTCGAGATCAGTGAACAGTGGACCAAAATAGATAAATTAAATCTTATCAATTAATATAGTTTCAATATACTTTCTTTAAATTACTTTATCCTCTGTATTAACTATGAAATATTAAAGTTAAAACAATAACATTTAAAAGACAACTTTTAGTGTGGATAGGAATTACAAGGCCGTTCATAATGGGAGATAAAGAACAGATTTTTAAAACCGAATAGTCTGTGAACACAAAATGACCTTGCGCCGAAAATTCACTTGCAGGGGAAAAACAAAACCTTCTTTTTTTCTTTTTTCTTTAGTAAGTTAATTAATTAATTAAATGTAGTTAGAACCTCCCTCAAAGACCCGATGACTTTGCAAGAAACATGTCGTCCTTAAATACTGGGTAAGTCTATTAAACAGTGACATAGCATTGCTACCCTGTGTATTATGTTGTCACAGCTATAATGTGCAGTATTACAAACTATTTATAAGTGTTGTGCAAACTATTCATTAAAAGCTAGTGGTCTAGTGAGCTATAGAACATTTATTTATTTATTCTTTAAACCTCTGACCTCAATCGGCAAAGCAATATTGTAATGGTGTCCATTGCAATCTGCTGTCTATACTTGCTGCTCTCAAAAATTCTGAATCTGTTCAGAGATTTCTTGGGCAATAATAAATCCCCCAAAACAACAACTTTGCATTTATGCTAAACCTGCCTGTTGTAAACGTATTCTGTATATTTCTTGACATAAGTACTTGTACTTAAATCTGTTTAACAAAGCTGTTTATATTGTGGTGTAAAATATATTTTTTATTATTATTATTTATTTTATTTTTTTATTTTTTTTAACATTGCTTAATTTTTAAAGATACCTGCATATTTAATTAACTATCCTGTATATGTCTTTACTGCATAAAATATCTGCAAATTAAGATTATATACAAAAATGCATGTTCTGGTCTGTGATTCCTTTTCTATCATTTATTTATTTTAAGTCTGGAATCTGATTTCTTTTGGGATGAGCACCCCTCTGAGCCCCCCAGTTTCAGAGGCTTCTTTAGAAGTGACCACTGAAAAGTATAGATTCTATAAAATAGATGTGAGGGGGCATTGGGCAGTAAAGTCACCTTAATTATACTTTTCATTTAGCAGATATGTGATATGCAATGTGATTTAATATATCAGAGTATTATCACTTTAATTGACACAGCATTTTTTTATGCATTATTCTTTATGCATTATTCTTTTTCTTTTTTTCTTAAATTTTAATGTCTGTTTAGAATATTGCAGCCTTGCAATATCAAATTAATTTTGCATTATATGTGCTTTTACAACATATTAAAATTAGCCTCTTTCAGAATTGTAGAATATGTGGTGGAACTGAATCCTCATATATGAGATTTGAAACTGTATTTTTATATCTACTCTGTGCCCTAATCTGTATTTATATACATAATTGCGGCAGCATATAGCTTTTAAAGAAGCAATTATTACACCCATCATGTGTGGTTGATTGCGGACTTTTTAAAACCTACTTTTTATTTTTTATAAATCTGTTTCTGGCTTTGAGAGAGCAGGCTGCTGAATGCATGTAAATGCTCTTAATGCTTAGTCTCTATACATTTATTTATTTAATCGTATTTTATAAAAACCTAGTTTATGAAATTCACTGAGATTACATGTGTCTGATCTGATTACAGTCAGTAGTACAATATAGTTTTTCTAATTTCTTTACTGCTAGTACGGTGGGATAGTACCACTGATTTAAGTAAGCTTTCCCTTTTAAAATTGGTGGACTTTACTGCCATTGCAATAGACTAAAGACTGTACCTGAGTAAGCAAAGTCATTATGTGCAGGAATTGTGCACTTTAAATAGTAGAATACTTATGCTATTCTAGTGAATTGGGCTGGCTGCTTAACACATCATTTAATATATTTTGGTCACATTTAAAGCTGTAAATGTATTTAACATTTTATTTAAATAAGCCTTTAATAATTTCAGTTTAAAAGTTATCAGAGATCCTGTATAGTTACCATTTTATTTTGCCCTGATTTCTTACATATATTATTTTTAATAATTTTATAAATATTTATTTTTGCATAGCATTTAGAGAAGCAAAGGATGTATAACCACCTGTTGCCCTTTTTTCTAGGAGGGTAGTATAATTTCAACTCTGTTTAGGAAAAAATATAAGCTAGTTATCTTATATTATATAATATATATGCTGCAGTGTACTGCATTGTACTGCACTCAATGTATTTAATAGCCATGTCTTTCTCTCTATGGCTGTATGTAATAATGTTGTTCATAATTTGGAATATAAAACAACGACTTCTCAATTCCTTGGAATGTTTACATGTCTCTGTATCTCTGCAACCTTGGCTGGAAATTCCAGACTCCAAAAATAGTTATGCTGTTATAATTCCTGATTTTCAATCAACAGCTAGCGTAACTGACAATATGGAAAATATCACTGTTTTATAAAACTTTTCCTATATAGTGGACATTAGAATCCAGAATGCAGTAATGCAATAATTAAAAATCCTGTCTGTCTGTTGCATGAATGTTTTCATTAAGCCATAATGCATTTTTCTTTGCATTCTTGGAATTAGACTTCAAATTTCATCGCTCTGTCTTATCACTTTTCTTTTGACAACATTTTGCATTAATCTTTTTCCTGCGCATGCATACTAAGCAGCTACAAAGAGAACATATCCCCCTGTCTGCAATCCACTGTCCTGGAACTAATGGGCCATGCTATGCTGGTGTATTAGGCATATCAGGGAGTTTACCAAATATGTATATTTGTTCTATTATGATATTAGTTAAGATCCACAATTTCAGCATTTTATGCTAATTACGTTGTACCTGGCACCTGAACTCACAGTGCTTTGTTCACATTAAAATCATCTCTAATGATGATCTCTCCCTGAGTCTGGGCTACAAGTAGCTCAATAGATTCTTGATATTTCAAGACTTGTGCCATGACAAAGTATTGTGTCTTCTCTTACGTATAAGAGGTTACCTAGGTATTTATTTTATATTTAAAGCTTCCAAGTACAAAGTCCCTTCGTGGTCGCCAATTGTAACCGTGTGTGGTTCCCTTATTTACCACTATAATGTCTTAAAGCATAGAACTTAGTAGGGCTAACCATACAGATATCTTAGCCATAATTTTATATAGTGTAAGAGATCCTCTATTTAACATATATAAATAATTTAGAATACAATATAAAATAAGGATTGTCTTGGAAGCAAGATTGTCTTTTTGGATATTTATTATATAAAAATATAAAATCCATTATAGCAGAGTTTATAAGATTAAATTACATGCTTGCAAATATCATTAATAGGTTAACATACCCTTCTGAACATGTCATCATGTCAGCCTCTCTGTCATTTTAAGATGGAGCAGCGTCTGTCTCCAAGTCTCTCCTCTGTTCTTAACATTTAAAAGTACACCTATTTATACCTTAGGTGTCTCCATTTTAGGTTACTGTAGTTCAAATATGAAAAAGTAACACTTCTTTTACTTTATTCAATTTAGGACCTCCCTTAATTTGGCAAACATACAAGGCCATAACTAAAGGGTGTATACGTCATGGAAATTTTCCTGACTTAGTTCAAGATGGCATCTTAAAGTCTGAATAGGTTATCTGTTGTTTATACTAAGTCGTAAGTGTACAGTCGTGGGAGATTCCCGGATTTGGGGAAGTTCCATTAACTTGGGGTTACCACAGTATATTGTGTACTGCAAGAGTCGTAGCATAGCCTTGAAGCTTGTTTATGCATTATTGTAATTCGTCTGGGACAAAATGGCTCAAACATATTATGCACTGAGGTTATTGCTTAAAGAAACAGTTATGAAAAACAATATGTTCCATTTCTAACACCTTGTCAGTTTGCAATATATCTTAAAGACAAAGTACACAGTTTAAGAAATACAACATTTCATTCTAAAACTTGTAATATTTGCATTTTCCCATAACAGTATCCTGGTTTTGTGCTGCCCTAGGCAGGACAAAACTCCGGCGCCCCCGTCCCCCCCGCGCCACTCCCCCCCAACCTTTCCCCCCACCCCACCTTCTAAATACACACACATTCACTGACAGATACGCATACACTAGCTAACAGAAACACCCTCACACTCACTAACAGACACACACTAACAGACACACACTCACTAACAGACACACAGACACACACTCACTCACTAGCAGACACACACACACACACACACACTCACTCACAGGCAAACACACTCACACTAACAGACACACACACATACACAGTCAGACACACACACACACTAACAGACACACACTGTCAGACACACACTAACAGACACACTCACACTCACTAACAGACACACTCACACTCACTAACAGACACAGACACACACTAACAGACACACACACTAACAGACACACACACTGACAGACACACCCTAACAGACACACACACAATAACAGACAGACACACACACACACTAACAGACACACACTCAGTCACTTACAGACACACTCACACTCACTAACAGACACACACACACACACTAACAGACACACACACACACACACACACTAATAGACATACACACACACTAACAGACACACACACACTCACTCACTCACATTAACACATTTTTTTTTTATTTAACCTTCCCCCCCCAGCCTCCTTACCTTTGGGAATGCTGGGGGGGTTCTCTTTCTGCCTTGGGATCCAGTGGATGCTGGGCGGTCGGGGGGCACTGGCAGGCGGCTGGCGAGGGAGCACTTCCCCTGAGCACTCTGCTCAGCTCCCTCGCGCGCTGCAGACTGATGCCGGGAGCCGGAAATGACGTCATATTCCGGCTCCCAGCCTCACTCTGCGGTGCGCGAGGGAGCTGAGCAGACGGCTCAGAGGAAGTGCTCCCTCACCAGCCTCCCGCAAGCGCCCCCCCGACCACCCAGCAGTTAGCCCATCAGCCCGACCAGGATGTCAGTTAGCCGCAAGGCCGCCCAAGGCAAATGCCTTGTTTGCCTCGCGGCTAATACGTCCCTGAGTCCATGTTGTGTTTGCAGACTCTTACCACAATCACTCTATCTTGGTTTATCACAGAGGAGGAAATCAGAGCAGAAGGTTAATGTGAATTAAATATACATAAAGACCATTTTTGAGTTTATTACCTGATATTTTTATATCCATTTGTATATATAACTAACAGAAGTATTTTATCTATGTATAATGCATTTACGAATTATTTTACAGAACAAAAATTCCAGATGTCATTTTTCTGCAAATGACTGGGAAATTAAGTAAAGTAAAATGTAGTAGTTAATGTAAACTGCCTTTATTGAACTAAACATAAATGCACCCCTCTGCTGGGCAGCACTATACAATATAAAGGTAATTTATCAAACATTCCTAACAATATCACATGTAGAATAAATGAATTTGTGAAGAGCCGTGACAACCAAGGGCAGTATCAGAACGGCAGTTGTACGATAAGGATTAAAAGCTTGAGGACAAAAAGAACAGGTATGGCAGGGAAAAAAACACCAGAGACCGAAAATCTATTATGAAGAAGAAAATGAAACAGCAAAACACATGTGAGGCACTGTGAGGGAATGCAGGGTGTGAGCAAATGTCTGCACTACAGAGTACCAGCAGGGAAAATTACCCCCTCTAGTAAAATAACGTCAAAAGGGAACAAGAAATGGATGATCTAAAGCAACTTTCAGAACTGTAGCTCACAAGAAATGTTGAGAGCTCGTGGCAATGCTTAAAGCTACGATCCCAGTGTGCCTGCGCCATTGGATGCCATGTAGAAGATGATGAACAGAAAATCGCTCCCTTCTTGACAGCGAGTGGAACAGATGCTCTTCATGCACACATCACGTTCATGTTCCTTGGATATATTACAGAGTTTTTTTTTTATGGATTCATTGCAGAAATGCAAAGCTTTATTCATGCCTCATATAAATGTGACATATGAAAAGTCTGCCTTTAGATCAGGAACTTTCATCATGATCTTTCTAAGCACAAACTCTGTGAGGGAGATTTATTAAGGTAAAAAATGACATTCTATTGGTTTTCCTGGGGATTGCTACTTATTTTGCACTGTTCTCCAGAATAGCACCTGTTATTATTAACATTAATACAGCGCCAACATATTCTGCAGTGCTTTACAATTATAACATGGGGATATCTGACAAGTAATTAACGTGCAGAATATAACAGAGAAGATACGTGAAGAAAGCCCTGTTCAAATGAGCTTACAATCTATGACATTGTCTTGGTAAAACTGCTTGCTCTTTAATTAAGCATTACATGGTTTATTTGATCTCTCAAGTCTCATGTCCAGGGCCGGCCAAGACATTGTGCTGCCTGTTTCCAAGGATGAAATTCCCGGGCAGACTGATTGGAGGGAACTTGCACCTGGAGGACCCCCTCTTGATGTATGCGGCCTAAATAGGCTAATTAGAAAGCCACGTCTGGGCCTATTATTTAATGACAGGGACAGCAAAATGCAATCCATGTCAGAGTGTCACCTGGAGCCGTGGTCTCACTGAGACCTATGGACTGGCTGGCCCTGCTCATGTCTCATTTTGGAGATAATTCACTGAAAAAAACAAAACTTACATGCAAAGATTTGTCTTTACAAACTTGCTTCCTTAATGCCACTCACTCTACAGCATTAAGAGAATGATTGATTATTTCCAGCCAATCATTAATCACTGCAATTGCTTGGAAATCACATCACATGCATGTGCACTAGGTACACATGATACAATGTGCACATCCACATGATACTTCTGCCACCATAAGTAAAAGCATGCGTACATTATTTAAATTATTTTCTATAGTAAGCACCTGGAGAGTGTGGTATGCCACAAGCAATTGCAGTGTATTCACAGCAAGCTCATTTGTACATGCAAATACCAAGTAATTTACAGAATTTATTATAAAAAGTACATAATTCGTATCAAAAACCATAAATAGTGGTGTTGATATTGGTGATTCAGTTATGTATCAGTCTTACATTTTGAAATAAACTATAAACACACAATAGTACAGATCAACGTAACACAGAATACAGTTCATATGCACCTTGTTATCAGTGGCACTCACATATACTAGAGCTGCTTGGCCCTGGCTCAGGGTTGTATGGCATGGGAGACGAGGGGATGGCATGTCTAAAACCAATGAAAACTATAGTCATTGGTGCCGCCAAATAGTAACTTGAGTTTAAGTGCTGAGCTAATTTCTCAGTATTTGTATGCACAGTAATGCTGCCCAACCCATATGTGTGGTATTAAGGGTTATTTTATTTGATAAGAAGGGTTATTGTGTATGCTAAGAATACTCTCCTTGGTCTAATTAAAGGTTTTACCTTTAAGCTGAAAACTGCAAGGTGTGTACGAGCAGCATTAATTATCTGATAGCTAGGGGTTTTACACTTTATGTTTTTTATTTCATTTGGTGCACTTCTTTGCCTCACTCTTTTAGTATTCCTTGGTACGGTTTGGGACTTCTCGCCGTGGAGCGAATGTTTTACATATTCTTGTATCTAACTCTGGAACTAGTCATGTGTTGGCATATCACATGATCCATGCGTTTATATAATTTCCTTGTCTCCATGGCATATTGTTCCGTATGATCTAAGGCAGCTGTAAATTATCTTTATTGATAACTGTGATTATTGATGTGCTACATATATGACGTTTTGGTGGCGTGTAATTGACTTAACAAAGGTCTCATAGCAAGACCAAACATTGTTCATTTATCCTTTGACCCAATACATTTGCATATTAAGAATTGTTGTATACCAATTACCAATACCACTTGGATTCTCCACACTAAATATAAGCAGTAAATAGTAGAAGGTCCCTATTAGAGTGAAGTGGCCGAGAAGAGGTGTATCTATGAGTTAGTGAAGAAGTAGAGTTGTTGAGAACTTTGTAGGTAAGAGTTAATATTTTGAATTGAATCATCTAGGGTAGAAGAAGCCAATGTATGTGGTGGTGTGGCTGAGAATGAGTTGTGTTGTAAGTAGTGGGTTTGGAACAGTGGAATATCAAGGT
This sequence comes from Pelobates cultripes, assembly GCA_933207985.1. Taxonomy (NCBI): domain Eukaryota; kingdom Metazoa; phylum Chordata; class Amphibia; order Anura; family Pelobatidae; genus Pelobates; species Pelobates cultripes. Next base: position 280,000,577 of record OW240912.1, read on the forward strand.
GGGTTGTTCAAGGCTTTCCCACTATCAATACTGGTTTCTGTGTGGTTATTGAATTTATGGTGTTAATGGTAAACAACTTTTTAATTAAAGGGCCGTCAATCATGCATACCAAAGAATGTCACTCCTGGCATTAAAAAAATCAGATTAAAGGGTCTCTCTACCATAACAACTTAGCATTATTGTAAAACTTATGTTGCTCGGAGTATTTCGCAATCACTCATATTAATAATGACTGACGAGTGCAGCGAATTGTAAAAACCTTTGCTGTGAGATGCCAGGTTAGAATCTTGAAAGGTAGCTATTTTTGAATTTTTATTTATTTTCTATTAATTACATGTTTTGCCTTTTGCAGTGCATTATCTCTACAATGCATTAAAAGTGATTTTTTTTTTATAAATATTCCTTCACTTTTAGTCACTGTTTCTATTCAGGTTTTTTTTTTTTAATTTTTCTTCCAGGCCAAAGATATACATATGCGTAATCTAGATAAAACATTTGACATTGTTTTTACAATCCTTTAGAAACATAGAAACATAGAATGTGACGGCAGATAAGAACCATTCGGCCCATCTAGTCTGCCCAATTTTCGAAATACTTTCATTAGTCCCTGGCCTTATCTTATAGTTAGGAAAGCCTAATGCATATCCCACGCATGCTTAAACTCCTTTACTATGTTAACCTCTACCACTTCAGCTGGAAGGCTATTCCATGCATCCACTACCCTCTCAGTAAAGTAATACTTCCTGATATTACTTTTAAACCTTTGTCCCTCTAATTTAAGACTATGTCATCTTGTTGTGGTAGTTTTTCTTCTTTTAAATATAGTCTCCTCCTTTACTGTGTTGATTCCCTTTATGTATTTAAATGTTTCTATCATATCCCCCCTGTCTCATCTTTCCTCCAAGCTATACATGTTAAGATCCTTTAACCTTTCCTGGTAAGTTTTATCCCGCAATCCATGAACCAGTTTAGTAGCCCTTATCTGAACTCTCTCTAAGGTATCAATATCCTTCTGAAGATACGGTCTCCAGTACTGTGCACAATTCTCCAAGTGAGGTCTCACCAGTGTTCTGTACAATGGCATGAACACTTCCCTCTTTCTACTGCTAATACCTCTCCCTATACAACCACGCATTCTGCTAGCATTTCCTGCTGCTCTATTACATTGTCTGCCTACCTTTAAGTCATCAGAAATAATCACCCCTAAATCCTTTTCCTCAGATGTTGAGGCTAGGACTCTATCAAATATTCTGTACTCTGCCCTTGGGTTTTTATGTCCAAGATGCATTATCTCGCACTTATCCACATTAAATGTCAGCTGCCACATCTCCGACCATTTTCTAGTTTACCTAAATCATTTGCCATTTGGCTTATCCCTCCCTGGAACATCAACCCTGTTACATATCTTAGTATCATCAACAAAAAGACCTTACCATCAAGACCTTCTGCAATATCACTAATAAAAATATTAAAGCGAATGGGTCCAAGTACAGATCCCTGAGGTACCCCACTGGTGACAAATCCAAGCTTCGAATATATTCCATTGACTACAACCCTCTGTTGCCTGTCACTCAGCCACTGCCTTAGCCATATGGACTGTCTGTTTATAATGATTAGTATGTGATTATTTTCTGATTGACAAAATCACTGTGTCGTAGAATGTTCATAAAATTTCTGATACCTCTACATTACCTCTGTTCTTTCATAAATATCGACTGTTTAATGGCTGCTGTTTCCTGTAAGTAATGATAAACACAAAAATCATTATGTAACATCGTCATAGCACAAAAACAAAATCCTGTCAGACAACTTTACCTTCATAATGTTTACTACTCAAACATGGCTTTTTATATTGATGTTTGGTGAGTGATGAAGGTGAATTGAACATGCTTGGTTTATTAAAACCTAATGCAATTGCTTTCCCAGTATGTGGAGAACAAGCTAGAATTAACATAGACATTTTGTAATTATGCACCAACCTCTCTGCAGTCTGCTTTAAACCACTGTAATCTCTACCTTTGAGAAAAAAAAACCTAAATAACATTGCCTTAATTAAGCCTGGGAAAATTTTCTTGAAACTACATTTGGGAAAATTTTGCAATCAAATGTCTTCCTTGAAGGAAACATGATCTCTTAAAGTGACATGCATCACTTTGAGACGACTGTCTCATGATTTTTTTTTTTCATGTTTACCTGTTCCTTCTTTCTCATGATATCCAAGCCCACTCCAGGGGGACAATGAACAGGTGTCTCTCTCCTATTGCTGCACAATAATTCACTTTTCCCGTTATTAGTGGACTGGTCTGAAACTGAGTTGGGTGGACAAGAGTGAGTGGGGAGGAGGCTGAAGAAAGAGGCGTGTAAAATAATGCAATCTTACCAAGTTTATAGTAAATTTAAAAACATTTATTACATAAAGTTTTTCTTGCTGTATTTTGGTTTGTATATTTGTTTAGAAGTGCTTCCTTGCTGATTTAAAAAAAAATATTTAAGTGATGCATGTCCCTTTAAGCAATTATTATCCGCTCTATTAGCGGATATATAGTAGGTCCGAACACTTGATTATCTATTTATCATTTTCACACACTACCTAATCTACATTTATTCTCTGCCTTCACTCCCTATCAGTTATGCCACCTTGCTCATGACCCATTTTGGTGGTTTGCATCTCTCAAAATATTACATTACATTTGAGTTTTCCTTTTCCCATCTCACCTGTCCAATTTTAGCTCCTCCATATAATTTCCTGTCCCATTAAAATTCCAATCCAACCTGCCATAATTTCAATCACCCCTTCGATTAAAGGTGAGTTATTCTCCTGTGGTATGTATGGGATGCTCATGAACTAGCCTAAGTTCCGGACCACAGAAACACAGTATTCATATTATACGCGCTGTACTAACATGAGAGCACATGCATGTAGTCTGTGAACCCTCGTCTGACAAACGACATAATATAGTAACCACACACAAAATACAAATTGTGAATATTTAAGATGATTTAAATGCACATTATACCATATTGTTAAACATGCAATATAATCATATTAGTGAAATTTCTAAAATGCCATATAAGAACTATCCTGGCCCATTCTGCCTTTTGCCGTATGGATCCAGTACAATTCTACCAGCCATAAGCAGATTTTGACAGGAAACACACCAAATGCATAATAAGAGAAACACGGTATACTATTCTAAGGCGGATATGCGATCTGTACCATTTAGTTTTCACACAATGTCATCAATGTATCACTTTTCACATAAACAAGTGTTAAAATATTATTTTTACTGCAATGTCTGTATCTGCAAATGAAAACAAAATCTGTTTCGAAATCTTAATTTAAACAATAGACTATAATGGAGTTCAAAAAGGTATCAATATATATATATATATATATATATATATATATATATATATAAACTCTTATGCCCATGTGGGTTGGCATACATCGGGAAAGCAGACCTGCCACTAAGGGAAAGAATGCGGAACCACCGGTCCAGCATAAGAACTGCACATAGAGACCAAACCTCAGAACTCCCCGTGGCTAAACATTTTCTGGAACTTAACCATCCATTACCTAGCATGAAGTTCATGGCAATAGATCACATCCCCCCATTGGTGAGAGGGGGAGATTGCAAAAAAACTTTTGCTACATAGAGAGTTGTTTTGTATTCGAACATTGAACACAGTATATCCAAAGGGACATAAAGAAAAATACTCATTGGGCATCTTCCTATAATCTAAAAATCTATAGCGGGACTTTAAACAATATTCCTTGCATATGATCATAGATCTACACATTGTGTATATATATGGAACCAATATGATATATTCAATCATTGATGTTCATTTTACATCTGTTTAAGTTCATTATTCTTTACCTTCAAGATATACGATCTTAGCTCTACATAGTGTACAAATGCAACTAATAGGATGTATGTAATCATTTATGTTCATTCCTTATGTGTTTATGTCTATGTTCAATTTTCTATAGTATGCATTCACATGTCCTTCAAGACATATTGCCCGATACTGGTGGTTTTTGCAGTTCAGGGACACATAAGGGAATCTTCATAAGGGACACATAAGGGAATATATATCTACACACCTTAAGCTTCCTAAACACATATAATCAGATGCAATTCCCACTTTATACTATCTATTCCTCGAATATGTTATGGAACTTCCAAGACACTTTAGCCCCTGACTATTAAGGGATAGATGAATTATCTCCCTAGAGATCAAGCAGGGGTTTAAGACTAATTTTCCTCATATAATTCACTTTATGGAATAGCTATTTTTCAATATTTGCTAATATTTTTCATTATTTTCTATTTTTAATTTATTGCACATATGTAAAGTTCAGTTTTTATTAGGCATGTGCATTGGGAAAATATTTGTCTCAGTTCGGCATACCGAAATTCGGGACTTCATCATTCGGGACTTCGGCAATTCGGCACTTCGACACTTCGGAACTTCAGCAACTTCGGCACTTCGGGACTTGAACACTTCGGCACTTCGGAACTTCGCCACTTCGGAACTTCTGATCTTAGACACTTCGGTAACTTCGGCACTTCGTAACTTCGGAAACTCCGGAACTTCGGCAACTTCGGAACTCCAGCATTTCGGGACTTTTCTTGCAGCCGCTTGGTAGATAACTCCCTAATTCCCACGGTATTTGGGAGTTATCTACCAAAAGGCTGAAAGACCTAAATTAGTCTTTCAGACAAATTTACTAATACTAAGTAAAAATTACTTAGTATTAGTAAATTGTGCCCCTACTCGCTATACTGAATATCCGAATTACCCAAATACGGCCGAATTTTAATTCGGACCGAAATGAATTGCACATGTCTAGTTTTTATCTTCCTAAACCTAAGGCCATTGCAGAGACAGTTCAATCAAATCTTCTCCCTGATTCTTTATTTTGTAACATGTTTTATTGCCAACATCAAATACTATTATGCTGTGATTTCCAATATGATGATCTTACTCCTAGCTAGTGTTTTAAACCCTTTGCACCCATGAGCGATCGCAGGCGCAAATAGTCCAAACCGTGTTGCCATGACAACCCCCATACAATAATACACGCCCCCTTGCGTTCCAGTCGATTTTCAGATAACCGCTGGAATGCACACAGGCTGCAGCAGCAATCTAGACAGCTGCAATGAAATACATTACCGGGTCAATTTTACCTGTGAATTTTAGCGATCAGCCATGGCAGTCACTGGGGGCAAAGGTACTACACGTGTACATTGTACTAAATAATTATGTTTGTTATTTAACACTCGTTATTGTACCTGCACCTTATCCTGACGAAAGTTCTGACAAAAAACTGAAACGTTGATCCACTGTGGCATTTGCTGAATAAAGCACAGGGTTTATTCTATCCTTATTACTGGAGTGCAAGCATTGGATAATTTATATATATATATATATATATATATATATATATATATATATAAATCATATTGTAGTCTCTATGAATTAGTATCAAAACCCTTTATCTGATGTTTCAGATATTTCATGGGACAGCACAATGGACTTAAACAGAAAAAGAAAACAGCAAAAAAAGTGCAATAGAAAAATATCTTTTTGAAGTACTCACATTTTTATTGCTCTTTAAGAGGAACACAGTAACAGAGATAGCATTGAGTAATCTGTCTGTTTTATTCCATTCCACTCTAGCCTCTTATCACACACACATCGAAACATACAACTTGCAATCACAGGTCCCTCTTCATATGCTTTTCCATAGCTTGATTGATGCTGACATCTTTCAGCATGTGACATTCTAGGACATTCATAATGCCATCTCTACTATCTCTCTCTATCTTTTCTCACAATTCTCCTTTTCTCTCCGATTGTTCTTCTCTGTTCCAAGCCTGTGTAGCTGTCACAATTCGCTCCAGCATCTCCGCAATATCTCTTCTATCCCACTCAAAAAAAATATATAAAATAAAACAAAATCTATCGCTTTATAGTTCTAATGCTTCCATGTTTTAAGAATTACCAGCCTCTATCTTTGGCCAACAGGTGCATTTTAACAAAGTACATTTTCCGTGGATTTCATGGATTTGTGTCCCAGATGTTCTAGTGTATTAGCGAATTAGACTGACTTTAATTCTGTGTGAATTGTATTAAAGACACCAGCTACATGTTATTTATGGACAAACTACACACACACATTATCCCTTTCCCTTTTTCACGACAATGTTGATGGATGATGACTTGCTTTTTAGACTGCTGACTGTCATTTGCATAATTTATGTTTCTCTTGTTCCCAAGTGAAGGCAGATTAAAAGGAGGAAAGTAAAACAAGAGGATGAAAATATACAGGTCTCGTTGAGATTGTATATTATATATTAATTTAGTCTATATAAAAATGCATTAGCTTTGTGAAATTCCAGGTGTTGTTATAGTGATGAGTGTAAACCTCATTCCATTGCTAAACATATTTTTAAAGTGAATCTGAATGTAAATTTTGACTTACCTTAAATTATTCCCAATTACATTGAATGCATCATATATCACAGAGATCCATTATGTATTCTCACCTCCTTTCTAGCACCACCATGCCCTCAGCTTCATTGGTGTTACTTTTTTGCCCCAAGCAGGGCAATCCTCCTCTGTGATGCAGGCACACTGGCTCAGTGTGTGACTGGAGTAATGTGGGTCACTCCATTCATATACACCCTAACAGTGTCGATTAGGGAGTTACCATCGCAACCATAGTGCATGTGCTGTTATGTGTGGAGAGCAGAAGGACTGCATGTAGGAGGTCTTTTCTGCTCTTCCTTATTTCAAACAGCGAGTTGTCACACAAAATTGGAAAAAGCTCTCAAATTAGAGAGCAAAGTATCGATAGAACTTATTTGGAAAAATATCATTCAGTAGAAAGTTGCAAATAAATATATTGTCTTGTTGTATATACAGTACTTTTTTTAGTGATCCCAAGATCGTACAGTCCACACCATAAATATAGAGGCCCCTTCTGGATCTTCTAGCACTCCAGGGGTTCCAATTCAAATGGCAATCTAGGGAGATGAGAACTAAAATAGTGTCATAACGTTGGATGCAAAGCCTGGAGTGCACTTGCACTTGGTCTGTGTCTGGTCCCAATTAATATCTGAGAGACAAAGTGTGGCGAAACCAACCTCGCCACTGGACATTGGAGAAGCCTGGTTGCTCGCCTGCTCCCTTTAGACTATGGACCCATGTTAAAACACTTCATTTTCCCCTGCAGAAAGGCTTGTTCGTGTCTTTCTGCCTGGGAGTTCGGTAGATTGAATCAATCGACCACCTGGGAACTAGATTGTGCCATCAACTGACCTCCAAGAAGCTGCGGTTAACTGCAGCTTAATTGGTGATCACTGGGAGGTCGCTGTTCGTGTAGCTCACACGTGGCGGCGGCCATTTTAAACTCCCAAACGGCCAGCGGTGTTCAGCGCCCAAACTATGTAACTGGAATCGGACACTTATTTGCGCAAACACCTCTGAGCCGTCAGCCTCCTTGCTTCTGCATTCGGTCATTTCGCCGAATGCCTGTTCATTCGGTAGTTTAACCATATGAACAGCATTACCCCAGATAGCCATGCCATGGAGCCTATTTGTTTAATGAAAGACTATGGGAAAGCCTTTGGCTCCATGGCGATTGAACTGTATGTATGTGTTCTGAGTGCCATTCGTTAATAATGTGCGCTCAGATCTAAGCTATCTGGGGATAGGTTGAACATGCGTATTTCATTCAGTAGTTATTATATTATGTATTTTTATGTATTTTACTGTCTTTTTACTGCCATGTGCTTAATGGAGTTTTGCCTCTTTCCTTGGAGATAATTGGATTACTTCCCAATTATCTCCAGGATAGAGAGGAGGGATTGTGATGTCATTGTGGGAGTGTTTGACTGTGTATGTATGTGATTGGCTACTGTATCCTTTTGGTCACAGTCTTCCATCTGGTCCCCTAGGGGAGTGTCCACCAGGTGGGAGACCTGCATAAATACCGGGAAGGTAGCCCTCATTAAACCAGACCACTGCTTGATCCTCAACACGGAGCCTTGTCTTGTTCTTGGGGGGATTTATTGAATGTTGTTTCCAGTTCAACTGCTAGGAGTGTAAACCTATTCAGATGGTTTTTCCTGTTCGGCTGTTTACAGCATTTGTATGGTTCCGGTTTGGGAGTTTGGGAAATTCGTATGTTTTCCAGTTTGGGAGATTGGTGTCTTCAGTAGCTGCCTGTGTATCTGGAAGGCAATATCTCCTAAACGGCTTTTAACCCCTTTTATGCCTGGGGGTGCCGTTACACAAAGTATATAATAGTGTAACAATGTATACGTAGGGGTTAACAGCACTCTCCCTATATATCCTGCTCACCTGGTTCAGGGACTTGTACTGGTCCCACAGTGTATCTCACAATATAAACAATGAGTTGATCTCCAGTAAAATTCCAAACTTTGTTTCCAAAATGAAAAGTAAACGTAAAATCTATATAGCTCTATCTGGCTGGCTCACAGTTTGTGGGCTAGTTGTTATGATCGCTAACCATGTCCACCGATGTTGCTGCCCAATCTTCCTCTCCCCTAGGCGCCAGATACGTAATGACGGCACCACGTGACTTAAGCGTTTCGCCCTGGGTGGGCTTTCTCAAAGTCTGTGGGTACCGAGTGCCGATCTCTCTTAAATACTCTTGTGGTAACAGTCAATTGGCAGTGTTGCAACTGCACATGATCGGCCCTGCGCATGTCAATTTCACCCTTTACAGAATTTTTTTTTTGCGTATCATGCCCAGTAGGGTGAAGATACAAAAGCATAAAGAGATTACAATATTTAACAGTACTTGTTGCACTTTAAGAAATTTGAGTGGTGGTTAAGGAAAACTATTTTTTTAAAGAGGTGTATCCCTTTAAATTTAGATTTAAACTTCTGCTGTTTTACAAGTCATTTACACTAACAAGGGTCTTTTTTATATATATATTTTTTAATTATTTTAATATATTTTTTATATATATTGTAATGCTCATATTCATATGAAAACATTCTTAATATAGCAGCAATTACAAGAGGTGTATCCCTTTAAATTCAGATTTGAATTGCTGCTATATGTTTTTAAAACTATTTGTTATATTTACTTATAGGGGTCATTTTATCCTTTTTATATTCTAGCACCAACATTATGTTGAAGGGTTATATTAATATATTAGAGGAACAATTTGTAATCTTTTAAAATAATAATTTGTTGCTGAATTATATGGGAAGAATCTTTATGATTGAATACAATGTAAATCATGTATAGCTGCAACACTGCCAATTGTCTGTTACCACGAGAGCATTTAAGAGAGATCGGCACTCGAGACCCACAGACTTTGAGAAAGCCCACCCAGGGTGAAATGCGTAAGTCACGTGGTGCCGTCATTACGTATCTGGCACCTAGAGGAGAGAAAGATCGGGCAGCTACATCGGTGGATGGTTGACCTGGTTAGCGATCATAACAACTAGCCCATGAACTGTGAGCCAGCCAGATAGAGCTATATAGATTTTACGGTTTACTTTTAATTTTAGAAACAAATAAAGTTTGGAATTTTACTGGAGATCCACTCATTGTTGATATTGTGAGATACACTGTGGGACCCGTACAAGTCCCTGAACCAGGTGAGCAGGATATATAGGGAGAGTGCTGTTAACCCCTGTGTTACACTATTATATACTTTGTCTTTCAGATATTAATTGGGATCAGACACAGACCAAGTGCAAGTGCACTCCAACAAGGTGAGAGCTCCACATAGGGTGTTTTTGGTGGAAGCTTTGCATCCAACGTTATGACACTATTTTAGTTCTCATCTTTCTAGATTGCCATTTGAATTGTAACCCCTGGAGTGCTGGAAGATCCAGAAGGGGCAACTATATTTATGGTGTGGACTGTACGATCTTGGGATCACTAAAAAAGTACTGTATATACAACAGGACAATACCTTAATTTGCATGAACTTTCTGCTGAATGATAATTTTCCAAATATGTTCTATCAATACTTTGCTCTCTAATTTGAGAGCTTTTTCCAATTTTGTGCGGTAACTCACTGTTTTAAATATCGACTTTTTGAGTTTTACATATATAGGGGAAATCAGAGGATAGTGGCATGTGCCATATAAAGATTAAAGATATAATATCCTATACATATATTTCTTAAAGGGAAAGAGCCTCAGATCAATATCTATAATATCAATATTTCTGCTCTTCCTTGTCAGCCATTTATTTAGCATAGTATCAATGCTGCCGAATTGACTGACAGGTGGGAGAAAAAATAAAATGTTATGCTCTTGCAAAAGAACACATGTTATAGGGGACAGGTTTCGTCTTGAAAACATGCACACGCAATGCTTGTAATATAAATGGAAGAGAATTTTATGCATTTCTGCATAATGTCAGGTATTGCTGAATCACTTATTTAATGCATTGAGCAATCATTATGCATTAACCTTTACATTATTGGGCAAAAACTGTTTAACCACAATGATGGCTGTGATGGCTTAGTTCTGTCAGTTTAAATATTATTAAAGGAAGACTTGCGAAAACTATCAGATTAATTAGATCTAGGCCAAATAAGACGTGTTTAAAAAACAAGACAAATGAATTACATAACGCCAAATCCATCCCACTTTTTGTGTCAGAATAAACCTAGAGATGCATTTGGATTTAACCACTTGAATACATTTTTAGAGCGGATAGCCTTAACCACACTATCTCAATTTCATGTGCTAGCATGTTTGATTTATTTTTTTAGCATTTTTACACTTGAAAAAAATAGTTTTGGCTAATGGGTATTTATTTACTAGCATTGCCCAGTCTGTCTCAAGTATGATGAAGGAGTCACATTGAAACTTCAAAATATTGATTTTATTATGCTAAAAATATAGGTTTATGGAATGTTGAATTATCTCCCTGCCTTAGACACCATATTTCAAAAAAATATAAATAAAACATTTCTAGTTTGGTAGCGATATTTTTAAATGTAAAGCATGTGTGCTGTTGGAATATTGAAAAAAATAATACACAATTCAGTCTCACAATTTAGACTCAAAATTCATGAAAATTGCATGCCATTTGTACATTTACAATCTGGGCACTCAATACATAGTTATTATCTGCATAATGATGTAGACTGCAGAGATGTCTTCCCAGTGAAAATGCCTGTTATTCTATGTAAAGCCTCATTTTTAAGCTAATAAGAATATATAGATTTCTACTTCCTTCTAGCATACAACCCTTGCATTAAACATGTGAACCCTTTTACTTTTGAATCGAGATAGTTAATGGAACTTTCAAGTCGAAATAAGAACTAGGTTATTCTCGTCTGTACTTTGTGTTAGCAAATGTATGTGTTTTGTTTTGTTTTATTTTTAGTTTGTGGTTGGTTTTGTATTCCATTGGCATTCGGCTTGTAAACTTGTGAGCCACAGATAACATAGCAAGGATGGTGCCACAATGTATCCCATTCACACTGTTGCGCACATTATACTGAATCTCTGGACGGATGGTTTGTGGCTACTCTCTTTGTACAGTTAAGTATTTACATATATGTTGGTATTTGGGTTTGTACAATATTATTCATTTTAAAAATACACAATGACTTCAGATTGAAATATTACACAGTGTACTTTAAGTATGTCCTCAGGACCCACCACACAGTTTAGTACATACCTACCGATGCCTCAATAAACATAAATGAGCCAGGGATGATCTCACCTATGTTAAAGCAGGATTATCAGGAAATATGGTTTGTTGGCGAGTCCCGAGGTAATGTTTGAAGAACACTGCTTTTAGCTATGTTGGATTCTAGAAAATAACTTAAGCAGTCAACACCTCTTTGTTGCCATCAATCAAGGTTGCACAGCTGACTTCATTACAAACGTCTTGTATAATATACTGCATGTTGTTATCAAAGAAATAAACTTCAATGTTGAGATATCATTTACTATGTATTTACTGGTTTACTGACAGTTTCCATTACTAAGCCAATATTTGTACATAGAGCTGGCTATGACTGTATTCCAGTTTAATCTTTGTGTACAGGGTGGAGAAAGTCAGTTGGCATCAAACACACCTTGGAATTAACAGACTGTAAAGACTAACAATGTGCTCATTTTTAAAGCATATTCCATAAAGTGCACATTGAGAATGATTATCTTATTTTAGAATTGAATATTTATTTATTATCTATATAGAATATTTAGAATTTGTGCTATAATTTATGTACTTAAACAATGGTGGACAGAGTTAATAAAACGTGGGGATTTGTTGCCTAAGCAAAATTCATAAATAGAGTTTGTAGACCATCCATATGTTAAAGAATTTTAAACGAGTCAACATTTTTTAATACTGGAGAACAGAATGGAAAGCATGACCTAATTCCAAAATGAAAAGGTACATGATGCTATGTTATTTATTATTGCAAAAGTGAAAAGACAAAATAACTCTATGTTTGGTAAAATGATTTGCATTATTACAAATGTCTTAAAATGTGGCACTGTACAATTCCTTGGGAATTTCAGTTTTAAATCCCACACTACTAGGAAGCTTTACCCATCTAGTATATGAGAGTTTACACTCCTGATCATACAAGGATGATATAGCTTCAAGCATCACAATTAGTGATGTCCCTTCCACCTCCTGGACAGCATCCATTTTGAAGCTGCATTCTTAGTGAGCTGTCCAGGATGTGGGAGGGTCTGGGAGGGAGGGTCTGCTGCTGATTGGCTGGAATGTGTCTGCTGACTGTGAGGTACAGGGTCAAAGTTTATTCAATGATGAGTCCGTGGCGAACCTTTGTTGGCGAACCGTTCGCGAACCGTTTGGGACATCACTAATCACAATATCTATGTAAGCTGTTGGAGTAGTTTAGTCGAAATAGTTAAAGTGAACCTGTTATGAATTAAATCACTTACCTAAAATACCAAAGATACATGGTGTATTGAATGTAAAATGCAAAGATTTACTCACTTTTCCTTTGTTCCAGAACTGCTTCATGGGTGTTACTTTTCATGTAACACCCATCTTCAGACCATTCTTCACTTCTCCATAAGTCTTCTTTGATTTGCCCTGCTTGGAGCACATCCCCAAGCAGGGCAAATCTCCTCCTTTCATGTCTAATGAAAGTCTTTAAGTGACACCCTAGGTTCAGATACTTACATAAAAGGGAGATGGTTGTGAGAAACTTGTTACTAGAGCTATATCAATTTCCCAAATTTCCTTTATATATTCTATTAACCATTGTTATGTTGTAAGTAGTCTGTTTAATAAATATCAATCTGGTTTCCTCAGAGTCTCAACAGGTATTATCATGACCAACCGGGCCGGCCTTAGGCCTTAAGGCGCCCTGTGTGTTAGGCGCATTACAGCAATGCTTTCCAATAGGGAAATCATTGCTGTAATGCGCCTTTCGGGTGACATCGGGGGAGGCGAAGTGTTGACCATGCGCCGAGGGAGATCGGTGCTGGAATCAGGTAAGTACAGTAAGGATTTGTGGGGAGGCTCAAGGTAAGAGGGGGCAGAGGGCGCTTTAGTTCTAGGGATACAACTTTTTATTCCTAGCACTATAGTATCCCTTTAAGAAGGTCCACCTGTGAAAACTACTAAAACACTGCAGCCTGATCAAGAGATGAAGGCAAACATTCTACTTTCCACAGAATTTTACACTAAATATGAAGGCCATCCATGCATCATAATTTCACAGTACTAAATTGCAGCTTTCACTCTGAGGAATCTAATGTAGGATCTTTCATGTCCTAATCTTTAAAGCAGTCAACAGGAGCTTGGGTCAGCTGAGAACCCTTTCAGATATGTATCTACGTATGTTTACCTTTACTCTATAAAAACAACTGACATAGGGTAATGGAATTTTGATGTATATGATTGAATTGTGAGAGCATGCAATGCAAGGAAAATAATCACATACCTCAAATTAGATATCCTTCCAAAATGGATAGCAATATGGACTTTATTGATTCCCAATGACTTTGGATTATTATAAAATTATTATAAAATATATCTTTACTAAAATGCCTTTAGATATTGTATTTTATTGTGAATTTTTTGAGTAACTAATATTTGGTGTATTTATGTGTTGTGTATGTTGAAAGAAGCTCTGTACTCCCATTTCTACAGTTCTAGTATATTTCTGTCTTATCTGACAGGTGTGATGTGTTTTATTGATCTTTCTGAAAGATTGTTAAAACCCGTAATATATATATATATATGTTCAACAATATGTTTTACAGTGTTAAAGACCCAGGTTTAATAAGGGTTTCTGGTGGAAAGGGGGTAATTAGAATCAAAAGCCATCACTTTGTTGAAGTTACTATAATAATTATAGTGAATGTATCACCAAGAAATGATTTTCAAACATACTTACTGAAAGGAAAAACACATAGGGGTACAATAAATAAATTATACATAGGGAATCTATTCTTGTATTCCAGAGAGAACAATAACTTTGTCATTGGAGTTTTTTCTTTGGTGAAGCATATTGACAAATGATTTATTGTTTCTCTATGGATCAATATTCCCAAAGCCACAGGGGCACCATGGCAAAACTAAACAATTATATTTTGGATAGATTGAACATGTGTCCTCTTTGAACCTCACGCACTTCGTCATTTGTGAACCTGGGTGATCTCTGTATTCATACTGAAACAATAGCCTTGACAAATCTGCTGTATTTGATTTATTCAAAAAGAAAGTAATTGTCGTATCAAGGAACAGACAACCTCTAAGTTTCCACTTGCTTTAAACCTTGACTTCCGTTATTGTCAGCTCACCTCAGGCGAATAGTAAATTTATGGGCCACTTATTCTGAATGCAGCCTCTGTTTATGTCATATGCATATATATAGTGTATATAATGTTAGATGAGCAGTACGGGGGCTGATAACCAGATAAATAGAATTCAGTTGCTGAATGCAAATTGGATTTTGGATTTGAGGTGACTTTGGGACTAAATATACTCTGCGCCATCTGGTGAATTTTAATATGATGGGGTGCCAAACTACTCCCCTGGAATTTGACTCCATCCCTTAACTTCGCAGACACCATATTTTAAACTGTGGGATCTGTCTGCTGAATCTCTGGTATCCAACCAGTCCCCACACAAAAGGACAAAATATACTACACAGGATCACTCCATATAAAAGATCAATAAACTTTATTAGATACTCCAAAATGAAACAATGTAATCCAAAAACACAATATATAAACACAAGGTAATAATAGTAATAATAAACATTTCCATATAGGTAATCACAATGCTTATTAATATAGCAACCTCCAGCACAAAATTCATTACAAGTAATGGAAAAGAAATACACAGGATTGCATGCCAGAAGCAATAAGCACACAGTGGTATAATGCAATGATAGGGGGTCCTAATACCAAAAGACAGTACCCCCAACTTTTCAGACATGTTTTTCTCAAGGGATGATCGCACACAATACACAGAGCTGCATACAATAAAGAGATACCCATATCTGTAGGTGTAATACAGATATATGCAGACAATACGCAACGCTTGGTACATATAGAGATACCAATACAATATACAAAATTGATTACAATACAGAGATACCCATGCAATACACACTGCCAGCAGCAATACAAAGACAACCATACAATACAAAGAACACAGTACAATAAGGATATTACAATACATGGAGTTGAGAATAATGTAGAAACCTATATAATACACAGAGCTGGGCACAACACAAAAATACCCGTAAAATACACACAGCCGGGTAGACTACAGATAGACCTATACAACAGACAGAGCTGACTTAAATACAGAGGTACAATAGAGCTTGGCACAATAATGAGAGTCCCATAACTATCCCACACAGCCGGGGTTAGTGTGATGGATTGCCAGACATCCCAACTCTCCCAGGACTCCAGGAGACTCCAGGAGTCTCTTACATTTTAATTACCAGCATATTCTACATAATATCCAGTAAAAGATTTATTTTTTGGGGAGTGAGAGAGAGTTTAATGGCCATTTCTAATAATCTCTTTTGCTAAAAAAAAAACAAAAAACAAGCAATTAACAGATATTATGGTGTGGCTCCATAAGGGAAACACACTCACTATCCCAGCAGGGAGAGCCTCCCCCTCCCACTTTGTGTAGGAGCTTCAGGTGTCATGTGACTACCTGGCACTCTTTCTAAGATTCCAGACTTGGACTTCACCTGCCTACCATGACAGGTAAAAGAGCAGGGAGGGGTCACTGATCTGTAGGTGGGCAGAGCCGGCGCTACCTTCATCTAGGGCGCAGGGCTCTGTGAAGTGGCAGCTGACCAGTGCTTGGGAAGGCGGGGGGATTGGAGATATGCATGGGAGAAAGGCAGAGTAATACATGGATGTTAGTGGAAAGGGTGACATGGGGAAGGTGGGGAGACATGAAAGGAAGAGGGCATGGATGGAAGGGGGAGGGAGACATGGATTGAAGGGGGAGGGAGACATGGGAAAGGGGGGAAACATGAAAGGGAGGGGGATAGAGATATGAAGAAAGGGGGAGACATGGAAGGAAGGAGGGGGAGAGGCATAGATGGAAGACAAGGAAGAGACATGGATGGAAGGGGGTGAGAGACATGGATGGAAGGGGAGAAAGAGAGGCATGGATGGGGAACAGAGAAGCTAGACGCTCTATCCCCAACACTACAGCCCCTATCCTTCCAACTACTGACGCTTCAGCCTCTATCCCCTAACTACAGCTTCTATCCCCTCACTTGCAGCCTTTACTAACAATTCCTTACACACCATACCCCCACTACAACCCATATTCCCTGACTACAGTCCTAACAGCCCCATATCCTCCCCACTACAGCCCCTATCCCCCAATTGCAGCCCCTAACCTTGCACTATAACCCCTATAGCAGCTACCTCCCTGAAATTTGGTGGCTACCTCCAGTTGGAATGAGATTTTGCATTTCTGGATTACACAAAATCACTTTAAAGAATACAATGGGCACTAAGCAGCTGAGCCTATGCCTTGCAAACCATTAGAGACAGTCTCACTTTTGTGAATAAGCCTGACAGACTGATTCTTTTAGTTTGACACACACATAAACAATTGCTGGAGTATGTTAAGCAACTTTTTCCCCATATATTTAGCTTAACTCCATCCCCCCAGAAAAACACAATCACTGTAGTATTAAACTACTGGAATTTTTTTTTCCACATTTAAACTGGTGACATGCAGCCCATATAAGCTTAAAAAATTAATTTCTGCAGTTAGATGACTATAAACAGTTAATTGTGATCAGGGCCGGTGCAACGATTTTTGGCTATACAGGCGAAGATGAATTTTGCCGCCCACACCCCCCATCAAAAATGTATCTTTATCTGTGTGCCTCACAACCTTTCTTTTAAATTTCTTACCCCCTTTAGTGTTATATATCTCCTCTTGAATGTCTTACCCCTTTGTGAGTGTGTTACACCCCCTTTAGTGTATTATATCCCCCCTTTAGTGTGTCATACACCACACTCTTGTCACTTACTTGCCCACCAGCCCCTTTCTGTGTCACTGTGCTTTAGTGTGAGGGATAGGGGCAGAATTGTGTGGGCTAGAGTTTTTATTATTATTATTATAATATATATAGCGCCAACAAATTCTGTAGCGCTGTACAATAGGGCTTTAGTGCGGAGGATAGGGGCAGTACTGTGTGGAACAGGGGCTTTGGTGGGGGGAGATAGGAGTAGTATTGGGGAATATAGGCAGTATTGTGGAGGGATCAGTGGGGAAGTATTGTTGTGGATTGGAGCTTTATTGTGATGGGGACAGGGGCTGTATGTGGGAGATTAATTATTTTGTGTGGAGGATTAGGGCATTGGTGGTAATGTTAGCAACAGTATTTGGAGAATGGGGTTGGGATAGGGGCAGTATAGTGTGGTTAGAGGCAATAGTGGTGGTATAGGCAGCATTGTAGGGAACTGGGACAATGGTGGGGTGGATAGGAATAGTTTTTGGGGGAAAGTGGGAGTATTGTGGGGAGGTAGGGCAGCGTTGTTGGGGAGTGAAGTTATGGTGGGGGGATGGGGGCAGCATTGGGGGGGCAGCATTGTGGGGGACTGTGGTTATGGGGGTAGGAACAGTATTGGGAGGCAGCAAGGCAGCATTATCGGGGGTAGGGACAGTATTGGGGGCAGCAGTGCAGCATTGTGGGGACTGGGGTAATGGTGGAGAGAGTAGGGACAGTATTGAGGGGCAGCGTTGTGGGGATCTGGGGTTAAGGTGGGGGGTACTGTGCACTTCTCTCCTGACGGTCACCCCGACATTTGCGCCCCCCGGGCCAGAGCGCCCTATGGTAGCGCCGGCCCTGATTGTGATGAAATAAAAAGTAGAAAAGTTGAGAATAAACCTGACTAATTGTTTTTCAATTCAGCTAGATTGCCCTAACATTTTAGATCACAGTTCACTATAGTTTACTGTTTGGTGAACAAATCCTTAATTATGCATATACAGGATCATAAGTAATTGTGCCACCCATGTAACCCACTAACTAACTGCCCTGCATATGCAGCGTTCAGAAGTACCTTCCTTGACAGTATGTGTAATCATAATGTCTGATGCTGGTAGGCCTGCAGGAGTATTGAATATCTGAAATTAATTTATTTTTCTGAAGTATTTCTTGCATATTACATTTCTTGTGTTTACCCATTGCCAAAAAGGTAAAATATAAGTATAACAAAGATACATGACAGCATAGCACAGGATTGCGGTAACCACAACTCAATATTATATGATTAAATTACTCCTTCCACTTGATTTTAAAGGTTTGCGGTTTACATATTAATTACACAAAGCCACATTATCCACTTTACTAAGCTCACTATTAAGTTGGAATATATTTCCATCATAAGGGAAATAAGTAATGAGGTGTCAACAACTTAAGTGCATGTTCAGCATGTGAGCTAAGTAATAATGCTATTAAACCTTCCTTTAACAATGTGCAGAGTTGCACACTGGTTAATAAAACACAAAGAAATGTAATAACGGTAAATATATTGCATAATCCTGGGATGCTTTCTGCCAGGCCTTGCACTGACATAGCAAAGCATGCAGCAATGGTTATTAGCATCACACACAAACTGTCCTACACAAAGGTGTCTGGGAGCTAGGTGATTTAATCTATGTTTCTTTCAATAGAAAATGTGTACTGTGAGTGGCAATGACATGCTGACCATCGAAGCTAGTGAAAAGCTATGTAAAGACAAGTTTATAGCTATTCAATGCATTTTTTTTAAAATAAAAAAAAGACCTCTTACCAACACAATGGGATTATGAAGGGAGGGAGGATAAGAGAAGTCTGTCATGAAGGGAGGGGAGGTGGGAGGAGAGGAGAGGAGAGGTCTGTCATTATGGAGGGAGGAAGGCAGGAGATGTCTATCATTACAAAGGTAGAGTGGATGGAGAGGGCTGCCATTAAAGAGGAATGGTGGGAGGAGAGAGCTGTAATTAAGGAGATGAATTGATGCACTGCAAGTGAACTAACTAATTACATCTATCACCAGTGTGCAGTGCATGCTGGCGACAGACTTCATTTTTGCACAGAACTAATATTAAGCAGCCCGGATCAGAGTTCTGGGCTGTCTAAGACTTGTGTTCCCACCCATGCACAAAACTGCAGATTTCTCTGTATGTGCGTAAATCTGATTTAAAAAAAAAAAGTAAATGTGACAAAATATATGAATAAAAATAGTCAAATACTTTGCTTATAGGTATTATACTAACTTACTAAAATGGAAACATAGTATACATAATGTGAGCATTTGAGCACAATGCCCACATACAGCAAATACAGTTAAATCACATAGTTCTTAAATAAAGGTATTTAAAACTGCTATAGCTATCTTTGTCAATCTCTGGACTGCTAATGTAATGCTGACATGGTAGAGTGAAAGGGTAGAATCTATTGACTCCCCTCCCTCCCTTATTGGAGGAATAATATGACCCATTTGAACTTCCTGTACTGTTTAAAAGCAGGTGGTGAGCTTACAGTCTCAGCTAATTAGGAGGCATTACATAGGTGACCAGTGACTTCTGGCAGAGAAGTTGTTGTTTTTTACAGGTTGTTTATAACTAGAGTATATATGAGTGAAGCTCTATGGGTTAGATTTCATAATACAAAATCCATGAAAATAAAAGCATTTATACTTGATTTTGATATAGAACAGGTTAAGCAGTACCTAAAATTGAATTTATAGATAATAAGTCCCAAGCTATCATTTTTAAATACCCCTAGTTGCATCGCCTTGTTTGTGTTAAAGGACATTTGTCACTACTCTGATATTTACACTTTCAATTAAAACACCCTGAAAATTAACTAGAATGAGTATCAGCAGTATCAATACTATTTTTTTAACAACAATCTTTATTTTCAGGTTTTCAAATATTGTACAATACAACAATTAGACCGGTGGATATAATATCGTGAGTTTGGCAGTGGTACAGAAATCTTGTATGAGTAAGGGTTACGCCACAGTTTGCGTTTGACAATATGTACACTTTTTATCATAGTGTACTATAGGCACCCAGACCACTTCAGCTCAATGAAGTGGTCTGGGTGCCAGGTCCCTCTAGTTTTAACCCTGCAGCTGAAAATATAGCAGTTTCAGAGAAACTGCCATGTTTACACTGAGGGTTAATCCGGTCTCTAGTGGCTGTCTCCCTGACAGCCACTAGAGGCCGCCTCCGCGATTCTCACGGTGAAAATCACAGTGAGAAGACACTGACGTCCATAGGAAAGCATTGAGTAATGCTTTCCTATGGGAGGTTTAAATGCGCACGAGGCTCTTGCCGCTCATGCGCATTCGGCGCTGACATCGGCAGAAGGAGGAAACGTCCCCAGCGCCGAGGGAGCCTGGCGCTGGAGAAAGGTAAGGGGAGGGGGGTCTAATAACTCTATAGTGCCAGGAAAATGAGTTTGTTTTCCTGGCACTTTTGTGGTCTTTTAACAATGTTAGGTTTGCCTCTGACCTCCATCCCTCTCCCCTTACTCCTCACTGTGGATTATTTGAGAGTGAAAATGCTCCCTACAGTTGTTGCTCATAATAAGGAATAATCAGTAGTCTCTTCAACTCCCCTCCCCCCTGCAATGGTAGTCGTGTTGAGATATCTATTTAACGTAATTACAGATAAGTGATAGTCTCACCCTCCCTACCAGTCCGAACCAGTCTTAGACCGCAATGCATATATGCTTAAATGAACATTGTGTACATAAGGCAAAAAAAAATAAAAAAAATTGGGTAAGTACTGGGTTGGGTTGCTCCCCCTGCATGAGTATCAACTTTTTTGTACATTGTACATTAAGGATTTGATAAACAAGATCTTAATGCTGCTCCCACCTATCTATCTTCCCTTATACACAAGTATGTCCCGTCTAGGCCCTTACGATCTGCTGAAGACTTACGTCTATCTTCTGTCCGTACTCCCACCTCTGATGCTCGCCTTCAAGATTTCTCGAGGGCTGCACCGTTCCTGTGGAACTCGCTTCCCTCCTCCGTTAGATGCTCACCCAGTCTCCATCCTTTAAAAAATCATTGAAAACCCACTTCTTCATAAAAGCGTATCTATTAAACTGTTAATAGCTCCTGACTGATTCCTCTTCTGCAACTGTCATTAGTCTAATACTATCCTTACCTTTTTGTGTAATTTTACCCCACTCCCTCTAGCATGTAAGCTCATTGAGCAGGGCCCTCAACCCCTCTGTTCTTGTGTGTCCAACTTGTCTGGTTACAACTACATGTCTGTTCGTCCACCCATTGTAAAGCGCTGCGGAATTTGACGGCGCTCTATAAATATCATAATAATAATAATAATAATAATCTAGTTCAGTCCTGACAGCGCCATTGTTTCTTTTTCGTCTCTTATCTCTAAATGTTCTTTCTCTTCTGACTGGCAAAAGGCAATGCCCAAATGCCCTGTTCCAGTTTAGAGGTTTATACAGTGGAGTGAATATAATATACATTTTCATTTCTAACAAACGCATATTTGTTAAATACAGAGGATACGTAAACACAATGTTAAAAATCCTGGGAAGTAGGGGGCTCCCATTAAAAAAAAAAAGAAAGAAAAATAAAAAATGTATTCCATTAGCCAGCAATTCTCATTTCTTACCAATAACCCACTTATATTTCATGAACTCCTTTGAGTTGCAGCCTACTCTATATTCTTCAATTTTTAAAGAAACAGGATCAAGCATGTTTTTATTAAACCACACATTCAACTTACTGCATATCATTATACTAATCTCATTCATCTTTTTTTTCCTGTTCTCTTAACACAGGTTTGTCGACCAAACTGCACTTGTTTCAACATTTCATTTGGTTGCATTCCTATCTACTCTCATGATGTCATTGTTCAGTTTTGGTTGGGTTTGCCACTCCCAGGTTAAAGAGGAACAAAGTATAATATTGACATATCCCTTCTTGCCAGGTTTGAATTCATAGCAATGTAATACATAGCAAATGCTGGCTACAAAGGACACGTTCTGCTTCTAATCACACATATCATAAATAAAGGAAGTTGGTTTTTTTAAGGCATGGGGTAATTAGGTTTAGTATACTTTAAAGGGGTAATGTCACATCCAGAGAATTTTAATCATTATTTGTAAACTGACAACAAATTCCGCAGCGCTGAACAATGAGTGGACTTACATGTAGTTGTAACCAGACGAATTGGACGTACATGAACAGAGTGGTTGAGCTCTCTGCTCAATGAGCTTACATGCTAGAGGGAGTGGGGGATATTGACACAAAAGTTAAGGGTAGGGTAGAAAAGTAGGTTGCTAGGGGCAGGAAAGCTGTAAACAGTTTAATTGATACGCTTTCCTGAAGAAGTGCGTTTTCAATGATAGTTTGAAGGAGTGGAGACTGGGTGAAAGTCTAACTAATTAAAAGCCCCCTTTCAAAAAAGATGACTCAGTATCACAATCTTAATCAGTCTATCCATCCATTTGTCTGCCTACTGTCCGTCTATCTATCACATCAGATCTGTAAAAATTATTATTCTCTCCCACACAGAGCATTATTACCATGGAAGATACCTGAATGACCCTCAGACCTTTAGCAGTCTGTGCTATTTATCACCTGTTACAAAGGATGTCTACAATTAAAGTTATTAAAGCTTGTCTGTTCTGATTACCCAGCAGGAGAGCCCTTTTATTGGAAGGCTTTCAAGTGTAGCAGGTGCACAGAGAAGATGATGAACACAATGTCTATGTGTATATAAACACCTTACTCTAGAGGTGCAGTGACCGAATCGACTGCTTATCTGTGACCTTGCACATATGCCTATATTAAGGTGCCTTGCCTTTGATATATTAAAGATACCAACTTCTAAGGGCTGCAGATGACAATTGTCACTCATCTCATTTACCCAAAAGAATATCTGGGAACTTGTTAGACTGATTCTTACAATCTACAAGATATTATTAAGATACAAAATATTCTGTTGGAGCAATAAATATTTTCTTGTCATTCTTGTAATTTGGATAGTAATAGGATGTAATTTGAAATATTTAATTTAATCAAATTTACCTGCTTGCTGTTTGTAACTGTAAGGTACAGTAAATATCTTTCTTAAATTAAACAAAGTATGTGATAATGAGAATACAATGCTTTATAGTGCTTTTTGTAATGATTGCAAGCTTCATTGCTTTTTTCCGAGGTCTTTTGATAATCACTGTACTTGCTGGCACTTGGTTTACACAATTTATGTTCTAATGCTTACAGTTGTATAACGCGTGATTAAACTAATAGTGTAATTGACTTTGTTTGATTTACCACTCTCTGCTTATGATCACTTTTTAATTTTATGAGATAAAATCCTATAGTGATTTATCCATGGTTTTGAACAAATGCTTCTATCTCCATAATGGAAGAATTTACCTGAAACCAATTTTACTGAAGCCAATACTCAGCAGTTCAGCAATCCTCAGCAATTCAGCATTTTGCAAGCACAAACTTATAAACTGTTTCTCTGAATTTCATGCACAATTCTAATTACATTTAAAGCGACTCTGTCACCCCATATCATAAATAAATGAATCTTTATGAAATACTCAGATTTATTGTGTTTGCATTTCATTCAAATTCCAGCCAAGTCAAAAGATATACTAAGACAAATTATGGGACTAATTTGCTAAAAAGGTGGAGATACTTTTTGCTAAGCTTGTAATTTCCCCTAGCTGTCACCAGTGATGGCTTTATGGAAACAAATCTCTTTCTTGCGGGACCCCCCCTAGACCTTGTGGTGAAAGTAACCTCTCCACTTGTTCTTGGAGGGGCCTGTTTGCCAGCCTCCTGCCCACAGACTATGGGCCCTGCCGGGAAACCTGTAAAAGACTACTGAACTTGACTGACTCTTAGCACTGATTTCACTGGAACTGTTTTGAGCATAGGACCAAGTGCATGGTTGGCCAAAACTATGACTTCCAGGAAATTCCTGAACCCCTGAACAGATCTGAGTGATTTTTTGGATATGTTGTTCACCCAGATTTATGGGATTTTATGTGTTTTAAGTTACTTTTTGGGGTTTCATAAAATTGTATGTTTTTCTGTGCTTGGAGATAATTGGTTTAGATTAGTACAGTTGCTGATTCAATTATCTCCAAAGCACAGAGGAGGGATTCTATTGTTTGTGTATGGGAGTGTCTCACTGTATGACTCTGTTTTTATTGGTTTATCCACTTTGTGTCCCTGTGCCCAACAAGGTCCACCTGGGTGTCATCCTTGTTGGGAAACTTGCATAAAAGGCCAGTGTGCCTCCATTAAAATTCTGTTCCTGCTTGCCCTCAACATAGAGTCTCATCTCATGTGTGGGGGAAATGGCTGTATCTATCCTGTGGATTGCTGTATCACTATACTCCCCAGGAATTAGAATCACTAGCTCTTATAAGAGCTGTTCCTGCTACGCTCTGTGAGAGTAGGAGAGGTCTGCCCACTGGAAGCTGGATCCCGGTCTAGGGTCCAGGGCGGGGGAAGGACGGCGAGACCCCGACACAGCTGCATCACTGGAAGTGGGATCTGCAGTGTTTATGGTGTCTGGTGGAGTGCTGAAATTCCTTGGTGAGCACTAGGAGCATTGATTGGTGGAGGCAGTCGGTCAGAGTGCCAGGCAGTCCGTCACAGACCTCAATGCTGAAGTCTCGCACATGTGCAAGAGTATATCACTAATGTTGGCTCCTAGCACCTGAGACGCAAGGAGTTGAAGAGGACCAGATGTAAAAGGATAGCGGCGCCCGCAGCGAACAGGTTTAGGTAAGTAAATCTCACCTTGCCCCGCCCCCCATGGCCTCTGTACCCCCAGTGGCAATGTCACCATCTCTAATCTTTGCAAATCTTTCCAGAACAGTACCCTACAAATATATCACTAATTGGCTTATTCTTTAGAAACATTTCCCAGTCAATTAGCTATATAAACACTCTTAGGTAAAGTTGAAAATGGCTCAACATCAAAAGAGTTATGTAATCCATAAATCTTTATATTCGATGCTCAGGTCATATTTGGCAGGATCCATCAACTCTTCCATTATTGGGCATTAACCATGGGAAGTGACCAAAACTTGCCAGCATCACCAACATACTGTGACATCTAACACAGTGCTGCTTCAGGCAGCTTAGAAACAGCTGTGAAGCGTTAAGCACTGACCTAGAATGTACTTCCTTTATATTTAACACCAACTTAAACTACTTCTAAAGGCAATTATTTTTTCTTTATTTATGTTCTCCATTTTATCTCTGCCATTACACTGTACCTTAAACTAAAGTTCCTAAAACTACAGCTAACACATGCACTACTACCTACTAACATATTTACTAAACATTTACGTAAATAAATCCTCCAAATATCTAGCCAGCACTGTGAAGTTAAATCCATCCTTACTGCATAATGTCCAACTAACAGAATCTCTGTACTAATTGTTTATAGTTCAGATTCATCCTTTTTAAATAACCTTCTCAGTCATGGATTAAAATACCCAGATATGTGCTTCCTCCCCAATTTTTGTCCTAAGCTTACATAAAAGAATCCTAAGACTTGTTTTAAAGACGCCCCATTTGAAATTAGCCTTGTTATGAGTGGATGTGTTTTAAAATGTAACTGGTTATTGCTGGGCTCTACTATGTCTAATCAGTTTAAAATACACTAGGTCCTAAATCAAACAGATCAATGATTATATTTGCATCACTGGCACCACCCAAAGGGGCAGGCCCAACAAGAATTGGGGCTCACCTACCATAAGAAGGGGCAGGTCAGTCTGGCATGGCTCCTCGCCGACTTCCAAATATACTGCTCGGCTCACTAAGGGTGGACCATAAACATATCAGTATTACAGCACTTTTTGCATGTTCCTAGCACCTTTACTCTTGCATAAGTGTATATAATGATGCACTTAAGCTATACTTTCAGGGAGAATTCCATGGTCATCAAAGGTAGGACACCATGGAACAAAAAACGGACTGTACTGCAGAAATTAGGAGGCATGCCTAAAGTGTCCCATTAAAACTCAATGTCGGGAATGAGGTTAAGTCTCATATACCCTAATCGGCTGGAGTGCCTAGCAAACTCTCAATCCAATTCAATCTCTTCTTGTCTCAGGAACTCAAAACAGAAGAGTCTTAATAACTCTGAACAATGACCCTATGCTCATTCATAACTGAATGGAGGTCTTTACAGGACACTAGCGTAAAGCTCAATAATCAATAGTGCCTGCTTAAATCGGGAACGAAGGGAGGTATGAATCATGAATCATGAAATGTTAACATACTTGTAAAGTACAACTTGGCTTCAGACAAAGAAAGATGCCCCCTGAGTAATGACCTTTGGGCTAGCATCTTTTTATGAAAAATGTCATTCACATTTGCACTATGCTAATTTTTTATCACATCATTTGTGTTTGTTTTTTGCTGGCTGCCATTTACAATATCCCTCATAATGTGTAATTAATTATTTTACACCAATTCTGTCTGTGTCTAGTGAATATCCACAAACACATATTAAATCAATTATGACTTCATATGTGTTATTTCAATTCATTTGCATTTATGTATTGAGTATATTCTCTTGTTCCCCATATGAGATTGTGTATTCTACAAAGAGTAAAAAAAACTCTATTGGTGAAAATAATAACTCACTGCATGATCTCAAATATACTCAAAATATATGTTTGAAATACAATTATTTCAAGAATTCTATACTCTTGTAAATTATTTGGTTTAGCTTATGCAGCCAGAATGTGCTTGTGAATGGCTTAATTTGATATTTTGAGTCTTTTTGGGGTCATGTAATGCTATTTTTCTGCTTTATTGTTTTTATAGCAAACAATACAACCTACAGAATGTTTGTGACAATGAAGAGTGAAAGTAACAATAAGAAGGAAAGAAGACATTGTCAATAATGTTGGTAAGAAACAGGTAAAAAACGTAGAACAAGTGTTCTCATGGGTAGACAAAACTCCACAGTGCACATTGGGTCACATACAAGGTTGAGGTTAAATATTTGTTTGATAGATCACATAGGCTGTGGTGCATGGATGTGCTAATTAGCTGGAAAAGCCACAGTTTGTAAGTAGATTTACAGCAAAAAAAAAGTAAATATTTAATTTGCGAATAAAATAATTAGTTTAACTTGATGGACTTTAGTCGTTTTTCAACCTAGACAACTATGTAACCATGTGACCTGGCCAAGAAAGCAATGTCTACAGATAATTGTACATAATACCGTACGATGCAGATCCCATTTTCTCATAACCAGAATTTAAAAGATGCACTTACAATACTTTATCATTTGATCCAAGACAACACTGTGCAAGTACAGGGTCTCTTTAGAAAAAATTCTATATATGTGACTATAACACTATATTGCCATTTGTAATTCATTAAAAACATAATATAAGTGTAGGCAACATATTAGTAGTACTGTGCTGAAAAAGATCTTGAAGTCCTATATTTTTAACCAAGGTGTGTATGTTGCTATATCTGATTGTATTACTTATGGGTGCTGCAGTTGCTTTGTAGCATAGTATTTATGCGTTAGTGGGCTGTTATATTGTATATGTTCATGAATAGTTTGTGGTATTGTGTATGATACTTATGAATGTGGGCTGTATATGAAGGCTTCTTGTGGAATTGTGTGTGAATAAGTTACGAATAATAAGATAAGTAAATGATAAGATAGTGTGTTTGGTGGTGTGTGTGTGTATGTGTGGGGCTGCTTTTGGTATTGCATTTGAAAAAGCTGTTTGTGGGGTTATGTGCATGTATGTGTATTGTCAGTGGTTTGTGTTTGTGGGCACTGTGTGTGTTGGCTGTTTGTATTATTTGTAATAATACAGGACTTATTCTGCAGCTCCCTGTATATCTAGCAGTGTGGCTTGGGTCCAGTGGGGACTGAGCTTGCCAGGTGCAGGTCAAGGACAGGAGCTGCGATAGCTGCTGTAAATTGCTCTACTCCCGTGCAGTTTCCCGTTCCCAAGTGCTGGGATGAAGTGATCTGAGATCACTTCCTCTAAGTGCTGCAATGTGTACATTGAAGATTGTTCCTCACCATCTTTTTGCACTAGCAGATATCTGAAGTTCCATTAAGACTCCCGATAGGCCACAGCCTGTTTGGCTCTGGCAGCCTTGAGTGCCGTGCAAAGGTATATCAAGTGCCATGCATGGCAGACGGGCCATAGGTTGCTCACCCCTGAACTAATATATTAGAAAAAATCTTCTCAAGTTTTGTTTCCCATGATCATTTTTGTATGATTTAGACACTAACATCTAAGGATGTAATTTATGAAGAATGTTCATTTTGCTTTTGATATATTTGATGGGCTACCATGTTTTAATCTATTTTATACACATAATGAATTATTATTGTTTTTTTGTGTCTTTTTATTTTTGTAACATTACTGACTTCTTTACATAACTGGAACTTTAAATGTTCATGAAAAAAGAGAAAAGCTAAGAAGTAATAATAGAATGCATTAACAGTTCAAGGTGTCCTTTACTAATAAAATTGTTGAAAATGAGAAATCACTCAATTCTGTAATGTGTTTATAATGTTCTTCTTGTTGGTTTAGGTAAAATGAATATTATTGTTTTGGTATAATTTTTATCTTCACGGTTAGTCATTTTACTAGCTATATTTTTAATACTCCATATCAGCTTATTACTTTGCTTCTAATAAGTTTTGCTATAATAACTTTACAACTTGTTTATTTCCATTTTTGATTGTAATCTATAACTTAGGCATGTCATTTATTTTTTATGCCTGCTGGTAAAATACATTTGCCTGTTCCAAATATAATTAATTTCAGATAAGATATTTATATATTTTTTTTATCAGTGGGAAGGTTTTCTGGTAAGCTGAAGTTAATGCATTAAAGGGAATGGTTCACTAAAAAAAGTACCCTAGCTACTTTTAAAAAGGAGCACAAATGCCTCTCTAATATTTGAGTTTGCAACTGGGTTATTGGCTAAAGAATAGCACATTTTGGGCAAAAATGGCAGAGTTTGAAGTTTTTTCAAATTTGTATATTTTTATTCTGCTCTATATTCTTTAGAATTTCCAGTTTAGTGAATATGCCATGCTGTTTATTTCTTATCTGTAATTGTTTTACATTATATAATATTAATAAAACAATATAAAGCATGTTACAATGTACATAATAAGTCATTACTTTATCAAAGTAGTGACTAAACAATGGAAATAATCTCTTAGTTTTGAATTTCTCATGATAACAACACAAACACATTGCAATTGGTACATACATTTTAGAAGCAAATCACAATGTCTTTTAAGCTTTAAATAAACTTGTATTCCTAACACTGTAGTCTCACTGTCCCTAGTTAGATTTAGTGTGAAATTTACAATAAATGAGTTTACTTAGTTTTTCTCAGCTCCTCCTAGTGCACCATGCATAGCAATTTACCAATCAAAATCCTGTCATAAAGAATCAATAGATGCAATTATTCTCTATAACAATTCATGAACGGCCCTGCACATGCATGCATGATGTCACAGTATGCCTGTGACAGTCCGATCTCTCCTATCCAGATGGCTTGCAGGCGTGACTTGAAGTCAAGCTTGCAAGCCTACAGACAATTAACATATACAGTACTGGAGGGCGGAGGCTAAGACATAGGTGGACTCCAAACACTATAACCACTTCAATGAGATTAAACGGGCATAGTGCCTATAGCGTCCCTTCAATAGCGGTGTTCTGAATGACTAAGGAAGAAATAATGCAGTATTATGCAGAGTTAGAGGCAACAAACTATAAAATACATTTATCTCCCATCCATTTACAAACAGGTTCAGTGTAACGATTTCATCTCATTGAAGTGGTTATAGTGTTTGGAGTCCCCACATGTCATAGTCTACAGTATTACTTAAGGCATTCTAACAACTTCAATAAGATCAAGTGGTTATAAAGCTTACAGTGTTCCTTTAATGCTTTTCACCAGTTAATGCCATATGAGTTCTACCAGCTAATGTGAAACAATCTGTGGCAGACAAGAACGATCACCATGCCTGCCTCTAGAAACAAAAATCCAAACCATGATGCTGATTGTTTGACAATCAGCGCTCGACAATGAGAAACATCTATACAGAAGCCAGAAATTTAACTTTTCTGCACCACTGAAATATTTGGTCCGGACTTGGTTCAAACTGACGTCCGATTCTAAGATGTCCATATTCAACTATTTTATTTAGTGCATAGTGATTGATAATTGATAAAAACAATAAAATAATTAGCTACAATATCACTATGACTTCACATGCCTTGAACAATTGTTATTCCAGTCTTCTCCTATTTAATTAATTGACGTCCACTGTACTCTTGCTTGGGCAAGATGACCTGCGAAAGACCATGTTGGTTGAAATGTTTTCTTTCCTTTATATTTGCAGAAATAAAGGACCACTATGATGGGACTGAAGGAGATCTGGATCACTCTATATCTCATTTCTGGATTGATGGTCAAGGGCCATTAGAACCCTCCAATAAGTACTGTGGGTATATGATACATTTATCTCTTCTCTGTTTTTTTTTTAGTCAGACCAGTTTCTTTCTTTTTTTCTGAACACATTAGCTCATAGATAATTTTAACCCAAATACCATTAATGGCATCTGACTCACAAGCTATATCAGTTTCCAGGAACTGAATCTAATAATATCATTATCACATTGCACACCATAGAGTCATACCGTATCAAGCCAACCATGTGAATTGGGGTGGGAAGCTCAAGCCAAGGAGTCTGATCAGGACTTTAAAGAAGATTATTCATTTTCTAAATCTGGATTTGGAACAAAGGATGTCTATGAAAAGAGATGGTATTTTGAAAGAAATATTCAGCTGACTCAGCAGTTGTCACTGGACCTGTTATTAAATGGATGGGAGATACATTTATTTTATAGTTTGTTGCCTCTAACTCTGCAGAATACTGCATTATTTCTTCCTTAGTCATTCAGAATATGACCATTGAAGGGAAGCTGTAGGCACTGTAATGATTTTATCTCATTGAAGTGGTTATAGTGTTGGGGGTCCCCTAGCACTGTCCTTCTGTTCAGCTCTTGATATTTTACTGCTTGTGAAAGTCCCCACCAGCTGATCACGTCCGAGCTATTTGGGCTATTGTTGAAACAACAGCCTGAGTAAGTATGGACGGTGATAAACTGCACTTTCTGCCTATCACAGCCGCCCATAGGGGGCAGGGTGATGGCTCGTCAGGGACCCTCATTCAGTGTTAAATAGCTTGGCAATGGTTTATCACTGAGTGGAGGAACAACACATGGGACCTCTAGGCATTATAACCAATTCAATGAGATGAACTGGCTATATTGTCACTTTAACATATTTTCCCAATCTGTTTGTTTCTTCTGCTTATTTCTTTTAGGTTAGGTTCACATTTTTGTTTGATGATTTAACACAAACTATTGCTAATGAAGAAATATGATCTATTGGTTTCGACATCCTATATTTTCCCTCGGGCACAATACAAAATAGACTAGCAAATCCACCCATGAAGACTAACTGGTTTTATGGAATGTAATATACTTTGTTATTAAATAATAATAATTTTACTGATTTAATGTGGTTTAATGCAGTTTTGATATGATTTTTATTGTAAATGTGAGGTCAAAGGAAACACACTTTTCTCCATTTTGTGCATAACCCTCTTCTAATTTGCCTAAAACAAGGTAATTAAAAATTTTTGTGCAAATAAACTTTTTGACCACATTGACATATTTTAATATATTTATCATATATTTATATAATATATCATTATACGTCCCTGTTTTGCAGAGTTGCAATTGCTAAAATATTAAGCTTCCAATTTTATTAGTTTTACTTCTCATTTTTAAAATGCAATAAAAATAACTGCATAGAAAAATATTTTTTTGTTAATTCTAACAGTGTGTAAGCAAATGGTGGACAAGTGGCCATGAGCTAATTTACTACCTACCTGCATAATAGATTTTTAATAACATTTTATGATTGTATAGTAATATTATGAATGCTAGCTGGGGGTACATATTTAAATCTACACTTTCCATATACGTCTTTGTGCTACATGAAGCTACATGAAGACATTTTAATAACATTTCAAACTCAATTATTATTGTGTAAACTATGTTTATGAAAAAGGTTTACTTGACATTCACAATGTGAGTCCATAAATTACAATATAGATTTTCTTGAATAGATGTATGCCAGGCATTTTTATGCACTATTTTCTAACATATTACACAGAGAAATGTATTATATCATTGACTGTCACTCATCGGCAGATCATAATTATTCACAGAGCCGTGGAATTTCCATATGGCACTACCTATCAATGCAAATTTATTTTACTGGTATTTTTGTAAAGAGCAATTATGTGGAAAAATTCTAAATTCGGAATGTTCAGCAGAAGCATACTATTGGCTGCCAGGGTGATTTTCCACATAATTAATCAGAACCCCTAAATTATCTTTCCAGTATATATATTCTGCTGATCCATGTTTGCGAATAGACATTTTAGATTAAACATTTAACACAGTAAAGGAGTTTAAGCATGCGTGGGATAGGCATAAGGCTATCCTAACTATAAGATAAGGCTAGGGACTAATGAAAGTATTTAGAAAATTGGGCAGACTAGATGGGCCGAATGGTTCTTATCTGCCGTCACATTCTATGTTTCTATGTAACAAAATATCATAGAAAATATCCTGCTGCCTGTATACTATATATTTCGTTTTCTTGCTGAAGCCATACAGTGAGGAAAAAAAGTATTTGATCCCCTGCTGATTTTGAACGTTTGCCCACTGACAAAGAAATGATCAGTCTATAATTTTAATGGTAGGTGTATTTTAACAGTGAGAGACATAATAACAAAAAAAAATAAAAAAATCCAGAAAAAAGCAGGTCAAAAAAGTTATGAATTGATTTGCATGTCAATGATTGAAATAAGTATTTGACCCTTTCAACTTAGGTTAGACATTTCTTGTACTTGGCAATCAGATTTGCACACATCTCAGGAGGGATTTTGTCCCAATCCTCTTTGCAGACCCTCTCCAAGTCCAGGTTTCGAGACTGACGTTTGGCAACTTGAACCTTCAGCTCCATCCACAGATTTTCTATGGGATTAAGATCTGGAGACTGGCTATACCACTCCAGGACCTTAGTGTGCTTCTTCTTGAGCCACTCCTTTGTTGCCTCGGCTGTGTGTTTTGGGTCATTGTCATGCTGGTATACACATCCATGACCCATTTTCAATGCCCAGGCTGAGGGAAGGAGGTTCTCACCCAAGATTTGACGGTACATGGCCCCGTCCATCGTCCCTTTGATGCGATGCAGTTGTCCTGTCCCCTTAGCAGACAAACACCCCCAAAGCATAATGTTTCCACCACCATATTTGAAGGTGGGGATCGTATTCTTGGGGTCATAGGCAGTATTCCTCCTCCTCCAAACACGGCGAGCTGAGTTGATGTCAAAGAGCTTGATTTTGGTCTCATCTGACCACAACACTTTCACCCAGTACACCTCTGAATCATTCAGATATTCATTGGCAAACTTCAGACGGGCCTGTACATGTGCTTTCTTGAGCGGGGGGACTTTGCGGGTGCTGCAGGATTTCAGTCCTTTACGGAGTAGTGTGTTACCAATTGTTTTCTTGGTGACTATGATCCCAGCTACCTTGAGATCATTAACAAGATCCTCCCATGTAGTTCTGTGCTGATTCCTCACTCCACAAGGTGAGATCTTGCATGGAGCACCAGACTGAGGGAGGCTGACAGTTATTTTGTGTTTCTTCCATTTGAGAATAATCGCACCAAATGTTGTCACTTTCTCACCAAGCTGCTTGGCGATGGTCTTGTAGCCCATTCAAGCCTTGTATAGATCTACAGTCTTGTCCCTGACATCCATGGATAGCTCTTTGGTCTTGGCCATGGTGGAGAGTTTGGAATCTGATTGATTGCTTCTGTGGACTGGTATCTTTTATACAGGTAACAAGCTGAGATTAGGAGCACTCCCTTTCAGAGAGTGCTCCTAATCTCAGCTCATTACCTGTATAAAATACATCTGGGAGCCAGAAATCTTGCTGGGGATTTTTTGTTGGTTATTCTGTCTCTAACTGTTAAAATACACGTACCATTAAAAGTATAGACTGATCATTTCTTTGTCAGTGGGCAAATGTTGAAAATCAGCAGAGGCTCAAATACTTTTTTCTCTCACTGTAGGTGATCCTATCTGACCTGGGTCATATGTTACCAGTAGCCAACACTATTCTGCTTAATGATCATGGAGAGTTTCAGGTACAGGATATTCTGGATTCCTGCAACTACCTTGGAAAGCTCGATTATTTTGGGCATTAGCAGATGAATCATGCAGAGGTTCAAGCATAAGGACTGTTTAATTAGCAAAAGTGGATGAAGTTGAAGAGTATTCATAGATGATATGAAGAAGGTGCAGGCATCTAGGCTGAGGAGTGCTCCTTGGGGCTGGTTTCTAATATTTATGCTTAGTCAAGGTAAGAGTTTACTATTATGTCTGTTGTTCTTGCGTAGTAGAAATCAGGTTTCCAAAATTATTCCAGAATTCCCAGCTCAACATGCAAATTAGGGTAGACAGACATCATATCCATCCAACATCCTACATCCTAAAGGAGTATTGTCTAAAAAACAACTGTGAACTATATAATTTGCACATTTATGGTCTTGTTAGCACAGTGTTGGTTCCAGTCAAGGAGTAAAAGTATATCTGTCAGCATATAACTAAGCACTAAATACAGACATGTAGATGATTCACAACAGTCAATTGTGTTATTGCATAAACAGTGAGTTTAATCATGTTTGGTTTCACTACAATTTATATATATAATCTGCACTCAGACATCAGCTCAGAATTAACTCAATACCTGGTGCTTAATTTGGCAAACTAATATACAAAATTGAAAAAGATATAGCTTTGATTTGTTGCCTAAAAATATAAATTTAACTGTTAGGATGGTGTATTTTCCTTGTGATATTGGGCTTTTTGGTGTTGTGAATGAAAGCAGTTAGCATGTAGGAGCATGTTCCTCTCAGTTGGTTTGCTATACAAAATATAGGTCAGGCTGTTCCCTTGTATCAGTATTCTACACTCTCTGTGCTGGAATTGGCCTGGAGTTGCAATGATAAGTTGTTAGAGCTGATGTTATTGACTATAATCTCTGTCCTGATGAGATAATCTATGAAATGAAGATACAGAACGAAGGAATCATTATAGGGGCACAGAACGTGTTCTTCTTTCAACATGTACATGTACCCATTGCCATACAACGTTACCATAATGGACCCCATGGAAGTTCCAGATACGTGCAGGTACTAGTTATTTTCAAAGCTAAAGCAGTTCCCTGTGTGGGTCGGTGTTAGTAAATCAAGTACAAAGTCCTAACTACAGCCCTACCTATAGCTCCCTAATGAGGAATAATGGTATAAAGGCTCTAGATAAATTTATATGTCAAGAGCATCTTCTTTTAGGGTAATGGTGCATAATTTTGCTAGTAGTCTGGTGGTGTTACTTGACTTTACTGGGGGTGAGTGCCCTTCAATTAATTGTTATATGGTATACATACGTTTGTTTTATTATGTAAACAATATTCTGATTAAAGATCTCCAGTTACTCTGAAATATTGAAACATTGAATAAAAGTTGAGTTTTCCAAATTTTTGTACATAATGATTCTCTACTTTATTATTTTTGCATTAGTATGTGTGTTACATTGTTAAATGCAACATTGGGAATTGTTACTTTTTGTTCCATCACTTGTGAACGTGCATTGAATGTTACAAATCTTATTGTTGGGTGAACAAGTCAACACTTGAAAGTATTGTGTCTGAACAAAAAGTAATTGACCTCGTCAGTGAAGTAGCAGCCTAGGAGGAACAATAACATAAGTGGTCTTGTTTATGGCATATTTCCTTTCTAACTATCTTTGTACAACGCAATGTGTTACTAACAGATGGGAAAATATTACAAGTGGTTATCATAGATAGCTTGCAATGACTGTGTGCAGCTTTAATTGTGCCAGTCTTTAATTACTGAAGCAGGGTTCACTTACATGAAAAAAAAATATATATTTTAAAGTAATACTGTGAGCACCGTAACCTCTAAAGTGTGATGAAGAGGTTAAGGTGCCAGAAGCCCATTGATGCCATCTCATGGTAATTTGTCAAACTGTTTATGTTGACACTTACCTACCTAGCTCTGTCAGGTGCGTGTAGTCAGTCTGGTCCGCATAGATATATTAAAGTGGAAGTTCATGATTCACACTCTCCACCAATGAATAAGTCCAAAGTTGGTTTGCTAATGTGATCATTTGTACCATAACCAATTTGTTACCAAAATGTATTGGTAATGGTCCTTGGAGTGTTCATTTAAATGATTTAATATTTTGGTCTATTTTATGGAGAGGGGTTTTTGGGTCATAAAGGATGCTTGTAACATTTGGACATCCAATGCAAAACCCTAGAAAACCAAAATTGAAAAAGTGGAAAAGGATTTAAATTAATAAATGTACATGTCTATTGTTTAATCTAATTCATATATTAGTTATTTATATAATTATTTGGAAAACTACAATTTGGAAAACGACTTACATCCAAATACAGTTTTGTCCCTGGCATTGTTGACGCAATATACACCGCGATTTTCTTAAAGCAGCACTGTCACACTGAACTTCATATTGTTTCCTCTTCTCTTCCTCTCTCAGAATCTGTTCTTTTCTCCATTTCCTGTGTCAGAGAAAGTACTTACCTTTCTCCTTGACACAGGAAATGGAGCAGACTTAAGCTCCTCATTTGGTAAAAGAAAGTCAAGCGTAGGAAAAATACATGAGACAAAGCAGTCCCTACTTTGTCTTGTGTTTTAAAGTTAATCAAGAACAGAAATTAAGAAAAGAAGAACAGATTGTGAGAGAGGAAGAGGAGAGGAAACAATAGGAGAAAGCTAGGTTTAATGTGGCAGTGCCCCGTTAAGTCACTGATTCAGATATATATATATTTTTTATTGAGTTAAGCTTATTGCATGCTTAGCTTCTACAGTGAGTTCACATTGAAGTTAATGGGAACTCAACTCTAGAAAATTTTGAAAATCTCTTGGCATCTTTGTGACTTTTTAAAATTTTATTAATTTTGCTCAATTTGTTGTGGAATATCACTTGTGCACCTGATTAGTTGTATGCTTGCTTGTCATAGTCAACCTTACAGCATATTTCTTGTTCTTCTTTATGCTGGCTTCTCCCTGGCAGTTGATTAGCCTGGAAGTTTGGTTTTCATGCCAACAGACTGTGAGTCACAGCAGATGGGTTTTGTCAGGCTATGACGTTTTCTCACTGCATTCAACATGAGTAGGGCCAGTTTATTAAAGAATTGATTTAGGAAAGCACGGCGGCTTTGGTCTATTACAATGGGACAGATGTATTAGCATGGAGCAAAAAATATTAAAGGGGAGAAGATACCAATGAAATGTTCCACATTGTTTCCACTGGTTTCCACTGTTGTCCATGGTGATTGCTCCAATTTTAGTACTTTGGGCCATTTTTTAGAAAAGAACACTATGCTAAATTTCCCATAGAGTGTCTTCAGAGTACATGGAATTTCCATGTCGGGTTAAGTGCATTTTAGCTTACTCTTATTGAAGAAGCAAAAATAAAAATAAATTGTATTGTTAACATTGGTTTGCAGAAAAACCTTAATAAGTACATGTGACTAGTATTTTTATTATATGTACAGCATAACCTTTATCTTTAGCTCACTGAAATAAATAGGTCTACAGTTATGGTGAATAATACTGACCTAGCTGCATACACACATGCATTAAAATAATGCACAATTTTCTTGAATAGTAATACAACCCTCTCTACCAAATAATTCTACCCAGCTAACTGCACCATGAAAAGTACAAGAATAGGCTCTGAAAATATTTTATGGAAATTTCTATATTTCAAAGCAGTAAAATATTCAAATGTAGTGCTCTATAATGAAAAGAAATACACGAAGGAGGTTTGCTGAACATGAAAATGAAGATAAACTATATTTTCTATTAATTTAATTTTAAAATACACAAGATATTTTTTATGTGGTCAGTAGTGAAAATAATTGTTGTATAAATATCCAATTGCTGTAATATAATAATAATATTGGCGTAATCCCAAATACTCATTTCACACGAGAAAAATAAAAACACTAATGAAAATCTGAGAATAAATAAATTTAAAGACATTGAAAAATAGATTCAATCGCAATCTGTTTGTCAGTGATAAATGAATATGTTACTGTAAACTCCGCATTGCCCATCAGACACATCATCAGACACATTTCACAAGTTCTAAGTTCATTCCACATAAATTATGGCTTTGATTACATATACAGAGATCCCTTGAAATATGTCCAATCTTTTCATTTTGATGACACTGATGAATTGGAAAAAAAAAGCAGTAATTGTTATTAGATAAAACCAACGTCTTTTAAAGGGAAAAAAAACCCAAAACACTAAAAACACCTACTAATATACATTCCCAGCTGGACTGGATAAATAAAATAAGAATAGTTCACAAGCAGCATGTTATGAATGCATGCAAAGTGAAATAGAAATATATTAGATTCATTCTGAAAACAATTGAAATGGGATTCAGAGAATCTCAATAATTTATGAGCCAACCAAGTCCACACAAATCCGTGGGTTCTTTTGAATTCCATAAAGGCTCTGCTAGTCCCTTGGAGCCATATGTTTTGATTGATTGTTTAAGAGTGTCTTACATTTCCATTTAAATGTACACATCTTAGATACGTGCCATTAGCTTGACCATGCTAACGTTGTACTTTGGTATAGTAGTTCATATTTTAAGGCCACCCAGCAGCATGAAGGTTAATTTTTGCATCTCTCTGAACAGTTGGCTTTTCACCTCTGTGTTGCTCAGTTCACTGAAGCACTGCCAAATTATATGACCCAATTCTGAAAAGAGCCATGCAAATTCAAAAGGAGCTACCATCGCCTAAGGCCATTATCCTCCTTCACAGTATTATTAATTTTGCTTGAAATCATCAACTGTAGCATATAGCCTAAAATGAGAACATTGAATGGGATGCATAAGACGATGGTGGGCTAAGTTGAAATTTTTTTAAAAACCTTCCATGTACAAAGGGGTTTTGCTTACGCACTTATGTTTAATGGAGGGCAGTGTCATAGAATGTTAAACTGCATGCCTAAAGGGCAAAGAAGTATCACAGATGCTACAATCACTGGTTCAGGCCTTCTGGCTTTATAACCTAAGCAGAAAGAGGAATAGTAAAACAAGGCAGATGGCTTGATAAATAAATCAAATCTTTAGATACTATATATATATATAGATATTGATATATGATATATTAAAGGAACTCTCCAAGTACCACAAATATTACAGAGCTCTGTACTGGTTATATTGGTCTGGAGCTCCCTCAGTGCCCTGTGCCACTTACTCTCCCCCCTCTCCCCTCCCCCACCCTCAATGTAAGTAGTTAAATCAATTGCTAAAGTTTCCATTAACTCCTGTTAGCTTTTCTTTGGGTAGCAGGCTAATTTGCAGGGATAGCTCTGCAGTTACATGTTAAAGAGTACTTCCAGCTAGAGATGGGGCAGGGACTGGTGCTGGTGTACCCCAGGTAAGAAATCAAGCAGTACTGTGATGTGTATGGTGCTTGGAGTGTTCCTTTAAGTGCTAGTTACTTAACTTATCTCATAAAGTACTACTGTAACAATATCCTTTTATTTTGCAATTCTTTGCCAAACTGTATATTATGTGAAATTGAGAAGGAAATTGCTCATCTTGAATCAAAAAGCTAGAACATTTTGGGAAACCAAAAAACAAAAATAAATAATTACATTTTTTGTTATGTGAATTTTTATGTGATGTAATGTGTTCTGTTTATGTGATGTAAGATAACACTATCTTTATTATAGGGACAAATAAAGAACAACCCAAGCACCATAACCACTATAGCCCACTGTAGTAGTTATAGGTGCTAGGAGTGCCCTGTCACTCTCCCAGGGTAAATAGTCACACTATTTCAGAATAGGTTTTCGAAGGGGCACCAGGGAACAGAAATACTGGCAACATAACCACGAAAGCAGGCTGCACTTGAAATAGGAAATTGTTCAACCATGACTTCCTGTTTCACAGGGGTATAAATATGAGGTAACACCAGTGCAGTATTTACACCATTTGTCTTGGGTGACACTTTCAGGGGAGCGGAAAAAAAATGCCGTCCCCAAACGACCTGGCAAATGCCTTGTTAGTCTCTTTCATTGGGGGCCCAGGAGCTGGCCAGCTAGCCACCTTAGGGTACCCCTTCCCTGAGGCGGGCAGAAGCTTATTTTGCGGGTGGCCACAGAGTCCTGCAGTGATGCTGGGAGCTGGAATATAATGTCACTTTGTGTGTGTGTGAGATTGTACTCTGTGTGTGACTGTAACAGTGTCTGACTGTCTGACAGTGTGTGTGTGTGTGCCTGTGTGTGTGTGAGTGTGAGATTGTACTATGTGTGTGATTGTAACAGTGTCTGTCTGCCTGTGTGTGTGTGTGTGTGTGTGTGTGAGAGACTGTACTCTGTGTGTGACTGTCTGCCTGTGTGGATGTGAGACTGTACTCTGTGTGTGACTGTAACAGTGTCTGACTGCCTGTGTTTGTGTGTGTGTGAGAGACTGTACTCTGTGTGTGACTGTAACAGTGTCTGACTGTCTGCCTCTGTGTGTGTGTGTGTGTGTGTGTGTGTGAGAGAGAGAGAGACTGTACTCTGTGTGTGACTGTCTGCCTGTGTGTGTGAGACTGTACTCTGCATGTGACTGTAACAGTCTGACTGTCTGCCTGTGTGTGTGTGTGTGTGTGTGTGTGTCAGACTGTACTCTGTGTGTGATTGTAACAGTGTCTGACTGACTGCCTGTTTGTGTGTGTGTGAGACTGTACTCTGTCTGTGACTGTCTGCCTGTGTGTGTGTGTGTGTGAGACTGTACTCTGTTGTGATTGTAACAGTGTCTGACTGTCTGCCTGTGGGTGTGTGACCGTCTGCCTGTGTAACTGTGTCTGACTGTAACTCTGGCTGACTGTCTGCCTTTTGTGTGACTGTAACCAGGACCGGCCTTAGGGGTATGCGAACTGTGCGGCCGCACGCGGCGCCATGGCAACAGGGGTGACAGGTGGCCGACACAACTCGCAGTCGGTCACTCACAAACCAGCCCAAATTGGAATGCAGGAGGAGCGTGGAGGAAGAAGGTGGGGTCGCGACGTTGGAAGGATTCGCTCAGTGAGTGTCATGGTGGCAGGTGCTCTTCAGTTTGCGAGTCGGCGGAGTGGGAAAAACAGACAGCTGGATCCAGGAAGCAGCAGCCTTTAATTTTTATATATATATATTTATATATATATATATATATATATAGAGAGAGAGAGAGAGAGAGAGAAAACTATTGCTTTTTATTGAAGGGGGCAGGGGGCTGGTGATAAAGTGGGGCAGGGGGCTGATGAAGGGGGCAGGGTTTTGTTGAAGGGTGCAGGTGACAGATTGTGAATGTGCTTGAAATTGTCTAGAGGGGGTCAAAGACGGCAAGGGGGGCACCACAAGATTGGCTCGCACAGGGAGCCTAAACATATAAGGCTGGCCCTGCAGTGTATAACTGTTAGTGTGTGAATGTGTATGTGTCTATTAGTGAGTGTGTGTGTGTGTCTGTCTGTGTTTGTTAGTGAATGTGTGTGTCTGTCAGTGTGTGTCTGAGTGATTGTGTAGCTGTCAAAGTGTGTTAAATCAGTCAGTGTATGTGTATGTCAGTGTGTTTCTGTCAGTGAAATATATGTCAGTGTATGTTTATCTGAGAGGCTGTGCCTATTAGTGAGTGGATGTGCCAGTGTGTATCCGTCAGTCAAAGTGAGTGTTGATCCTAAACAGGAGGATGGCCTTGACAGTAAGGGGGGTGGCAAATTTATATGGGGGAGAGGGGAGTTTCATAATGCCTAGGGCAGCACAAATCCAAAATACAGCACTGGGTAACACTGGGTAACACATTGGCCAAATCCGCTTTGTCATTCATCACAATGGGTAATACCAAGGAACATAGCTGTTATGTGTAGCAAAAGGTTGTTGATAAAAATGCAAAGTGGCTATAAGAAAATGGCAAAGGCATTGAACAATTTCCACCATCAAGGTGATACTTAAGCAGTTCCAGTCAACTGAAAATGTTATGAAACAACCTGGAAGAAGACATCTGTCTTTATTGTCTCAATGCACTTTGAAGAGGATGATTTGAGTGGCCAAATAGTTGTGTCTTGGGGTCAAAAATTATCCAAAACAACAATCCAACATCACCTACATCACCACACGTTTGGAATCATTCGATTTTTATTGGAAACAGAGGCAATGTTTCTGTCCCAATCAGAGCCTTTTATAAACCCAATTATTTACTCGTATGCCAAGTCAACACAAAGGGCAGGACTATACAGTCAACTCCCATAGTTCCTACAAACTAAAGTAGCTTGAAGGCTGGTTTTAGTTTATATCTTTCTACTGAGTGATAACTACGGTTAAATCCAATAACTCTCTACAAAACATAGCTACTCTTGACTAAATATAGTAACTCTTTACTCTAAAATCACTCTACTCCTATCTCTAAAATGCAATGTTACTACACTGTGTTTTCATTGTTTTCACATTATCACTCTAAAACTGTCTATCTTCTTTTTTGGCATTTCATAAATATAATTCTAAATCAACATATTAAAAATCCTAGCACGTAACAACCCTCTATACACACTATCAATATCTATTACAACTACAGCTTAGTACTCATAGCTCCCATAATCTCATATTTCAAGATTTTACAAAATAAAGTTATCTCAGAAATTAGAAGAAATTGTTGATTAAGTGCTCTATCCTTGTCTCACCTCAC
The DNA here is from genome assembly GCA_933207985.1 of Pelobates cultripes. Taxonomy (NCBI): domain Eukaryota; kingdom Metazoa; phylum Chordata; class Amphibia; order Anura; family Pelobatidae; genus Pelobates; species Pelobates cultripes. The sequence goes on from OW240912.1 coordinate 280,044,041, forward strand.
ACAGCTTGTCATCTTGCTATCTGTTCTAACACTTTTACACATTCTTACTCCACACCTACTGCATATGTCACACCATCTTTACAAGTTACTTAGATAAAGATTGCACACCTGGCAATCCTTTTCCCTTCTGGATACATTTCCCTTCTACATTTTATCTAATTATACCACGCTCAGCTCTATGGGCTTGTTTAAGCAGGACAGTGTTCACACTACTTTTTTCCTGAATGCCTAAATTTGAAGTTTTGTATACCTTTTGTTGTACGTACAGTGGTACCTACTTTTACAAACGTTTAAATATTATTTGGGAAAACATATCGTTATGCTTGAATACATAAAGGAACAGCTACTGTTATAAAAATAAATAATAATAATAATAATAATAATAATAAAAAAAAATAATATTGGCTATAAGAAAATACCAAAAGCATTGAAAATGTCAATTTCCACTATCAAGTCAATAATTAAGAAGTTTCAGCCAACTGGAAATGTTATAAATCAACGTGGAAGATATAAAATGTATTGCAAGGGATTCACAGACACTAAAACTAAAAAAGAAGGTGATAAATGACAAACTATTTTGAGATTTATTTCATTTTATAGAAATAAAATTCTTGACATTTTAAAATTCCTAAATTATATTTAGGTAAGGTTTTAAAGCAAATATGTGTGTATGTTTTGATGTAATCTGTATTTTATTTAATACATACAATTTCTAAGATATATATGTAAGTATCCTATTAAATATGTAATGTTTAGAATAATATTTATATGTAATATATATGTAATATAATACATACACTGATGGCTCATGAAAACGTCACACATCACGTGCACGGTAGGGGGCGGAGCTTGGTCTTGTATGCGCACGCATACCCGGAAGTGCACCAGCTGACGGTCACGATCGGTATACTGCACCTGGGTGAGTTTATCCTAATTACATTTAAGCTATATATTGTCACGTTTTGAATGTGTCTTTATGTTGTCCTGTTTTACCCTGAGGAAAGTCCAGAGCGGGGACTGAAACATTGGTCTCTTATTTTAAACTGAACTAAATAAAGCATTGGAATTTTAAAGACCGTGAGCGGCTATCTTTTGGCACAGTGTAATATATAATAGTTACATTTATATCTTAGAAATTATATTTATTGAAAACAAATGACTACATCAAAACACACGTGCACACACACATATTCCCTTTAAAACTTGAATTAAATATCATTTCTGAATTTCAAAATGTCAAGATTTTTATTTACATATAAAAAAAAATCTCTAAATAATTTGACACTTATCACCGTCTGCGAAACTTTAGTGTCCATGGACCCCTTGCAACATATACATTTTCCATAACTTAAAATGAGCATTCTCTGCAGTCCTTTAAGATTCGAGTGAAGTTCTCATTTTTCCGACTCACATAGCTTTGATTTTTATCCTTTGTTACAGTTCAGAATAAGACGGAGCAGACAGAAATCATCTCATACAGAACGTTGTAAAAGATTGAAAAGGAAAAAAAAAGATTCAGAGTTTCCTCATAACTGTGAATCCCAGTTTGACTTCTGAAAGAAGTCTTTACAAAAACTCCTCACAGCAAAAGCTTTGACGTTCCTAACCTCACACAGTGCAAATGCCAACCAGTCAAAAGGCCGTGTCACAGAGGTTACCGCAGATAATGAAGTCTCCAAAATCCAGCAAAGAGTTTCATGACGCAACATGCTGAGACTGGAATGAGCTCAGTCCATGAAACAATTTAATGTCCAGGAGTAATGAAATCATAAACCTATGAGGCACAATGGATCTGTCAGGGAAGATGGGATTCCCTGGGACGATTGCCTTGCTACTTTTAAAAAGTGTCAATTTTCAGGTGCAAGGGATAATTAAACTGAGAACGCTATAGTGGCATATGGTGAAATCAGATTATCCTGTTCTTAGACAAGTATCCATTCTAAATGTTTGTATATACACCTTACCCTCCTGTTGTCGCTGAGATGTTATTTTCGATAACTGTGTGCATTAGAGGGTACTTACTGTGGCAAAGCTAATTTCTCAGGAAATTGCACCCACAAATGCTTTTAACTAAAAGATAGCTGAACAGTAACCTCAAAAAAGAAAAAAAATCAAACCGTTAAATTATATGAACTCTAAATTATATATATATTTTTAAATAATATTTAGCGCAATAAGCACTTGTTGACACAAAATGCGGTAAGTAGGCTACCCTAGATTTAATGAATATAATTAACATATAAATTAAATGTTTAAAATAATCTCTGCTTCTTGATATATATATATATATATATATATATATATAAATTTTAAATTGAGGATATATCTAAAACAGCTTGCAAGAGCTGCAGGTCACTTGTCTTCTGCTTTTATTTTCTAAAAAAAATTATTGGAGGGCTCAAAGACATATTATTCAGCATCTCTACTTTGACACAAAATAGCTGACTGAAAGTTAGGCAAAATTTATGTAAGACGCCCAGTAAAACAATATTGAGGTGAATGGGATTTTTCAGATACCCAACTGAATGTGTCTTTGGTAACCATCAGGGTATGTAGATCATTAAGACCATCATGGTTATGTTCAAAAGTGTGAATTGTCACTAATTCAAAGAGAATTTAAAGTACATTTCAAATTGTGGACCAAATGACATGCAGAAAGAATTTTTCTAATTCAGCTATTTTGGCCTTGAATTAAAAAATGATTTGAATTCATTTAATTACTGACAATTTTCACTTTAGTAAATAACCATGCCTGTGAAGAATTAACTAAGGACTTTCACTTTTTAGGCCCAAAGTTATATTGGAAAATAGTCCAAATTGTGTATTTTTTTTTCATCTTGTTTTTGTCTTATTCTTAAAATTCCTTTGTCAAGTTTCTAAAATTCTATCTTTGAATTTCCAACTGTAACAGTTTCCCTCCAAATCAATCTGAGTGCTATGAGTGTGTTTTTCTTTATGTGTGATCTATTAAACACTGCTACAGACCAGAGCTGTGCTGGGTATTTGTAAGCTTAGTCTATTTCTATGACATCATAAAAATGTGTGACATCACTAAGTTCCATTTGAGTAGTGGAAACAATGGAAAGAGTAAGATACAGCAAGTCAACATTTAATGTAGTAAAGAGATTATATTTTTAGAGGTAGGTGATGTTTGCAGAGAATGAATGTTCACCTATATATTGTTGAATGAAATGGTTAAGAAATGTATCCATGAATAGTATATGTACTAGATATTTTGATTTATTGACTAAACAAAGCATTGTATTGAATTGAAATCCCAACAACATTTAAACTATAATAGACATGCTGCGACTATGGCCCAGTTGGAGAATGTTTTTAGGTCAGCATTTTTTTTCCATAATTCTGTAATTTTAGCATTCAAAGCACTGAAATGTAGTGTTTTGTAAATACTCCCTGGAAACAGGGACATAATGTTAAAGAAAGTCTATGAGAGTACAGGAAAAACATAATTTAAAAGTGATACAGAGAGATTGACAAAATGTTAGATAGACTCTATTTAAGATGTCTAGTAACACAGTATCAAGGTATATGTGATTTTTCACATACTCAAAAGAATGCAGCTTGATAAGCCACGGGGTATGCAGATAATCAGTCCATATGTTTCATGTGTGTTTTTCTGCATGTGCAGTCTAACAAAGACTAAAGACCTGAGATGTACAGAGTTATTATAGGCTTGGTCTATGACATAATAAAAAAGTGTGACTTCACTAAGTTCCATTTGGGTAGTGGAATACCAGTCAACAGATAATGTAGCAAGGAGATAATATTTTTAGAGGTAGTTGATTGCAGAGAATGACCGTTCATGTTTCCCTACAGTGCTACTTTTGGCAAGGAAGTTCTGATGTCACTGTTCCCAACTGTCCTGAGTGGAGGCCTGCTAGGCTGCCTGTTAGCGGGAAGGACTTGCCCCTTTTACCGTTCCCATAACAGATGCCGCTAGTGACATCTAGCCTCGTCTATCCCATTCTGATTTGCAACATACAAATGTTGGGAGGGATGAACTTTCACCTTTATATCCTTGAAGCAAATGGTCAGGAAATATATCTATAAATAGTGGTTGTTGGATATTTTGGCTTTCTTCACTAAACAATATTCCAGTGAACTGAAAACGCAATAAGAACATTTAGTATATAAGACCCAAGTTGTGACTATGGCCCTTTTCACTCTTTAATACACTATGATGCTCTGTGAATACACCCCAGAGAAAGATAGACATACAGTTAAAGGGACACTATAGGCACCCAGACCACTTTATCTCAATGACCTGGTCTGGGTGCCATGTCCCTTCTGTTTTAACCTTGTAACTGAAAACATTGCAGTTCTGCAGAATGGCAATGTTTTCATTGCAGAGTTAAGTGCCTTTATTGGCTGTCACTCAGACAGCCACTAGAGACACTTCTGAGGAATTAAAATAGTAAAACTCTGCATGCATGCACACCAGCCTCCCATTTTTTTTCCTATGATAAAGCATTGGATTGGTTGAGATAATCTATTTTGATTACCTCAGCCAAGGAGGCGGGACCAGCTGCTGAGACCAGTTCTGAGAGGGAGAAAAGGTAAGTAAAACTACTTTGTGCTTCCTGCATTTGTGACTGGTCCCCTAAACGATCACTAAGGAACTATAGAGCTATAGTGTTCCTTTAAAGATACACTTTCAGGGTTATTCACTAAAGTGAGAATTCAAGGTGAATTCAAAGTGAATTTCACATTTAAGCATAGAGCAGCTGAAATGAAAGCATTGCTGACCTAGAAAATGTTTCCAGTTTGGATATTTTGACCTTAAATTTGAAAATCACTTTAGTGAATAACCCTGTATGAATTTCTAGACATTAAGCAATGTGAAAGTGACACGTGGTTGAATGGGTGCAGGGGTGCAAATAACCTTGATGTGTTTATCGAAGGGTACTCTTAACCACTTCACTACTGGTTATTTTTATTTTAAATGTAAATAATAATATTTAAATACATATCAAAGTAGTATCAGGAGTTAGTGAAATGCAAAAGGAAAAGTTAAAATCTCTGCCCATTTTTCATAGGATCAGGAGGAAATAAGAAAATAAGTTGGAAAGTCAGAAACAAAAAAATATCCAAAATAAGTAGAAATAGTAATGTGCAGGTACATAGGCACCACATGAGCTAAGAGTTGGCTGGTGTGAGCTATTTAAAAACAAAACAAAAAAAAAACAGTATAATCAAATGCCACTGAGAACATTAAACACTAGAAGCAGCTCCTGCAGTACTCGTTTCTTGCACACTGATCCGACAACACCTCCTTGCATTAATTAATCATAAGCAATTTGCTCTATAAAATATGCATTGAAATCCATACTGAAATGAAATCTAATAAATTCTTTGTGTTAAAGAGGATGGCAGAAAACATATGTATGTGCTGCCAATGAAAAACTTGAAGAAATCTCATCAACTCAGCATGATCTAAAATATCCTTTAGAAGAGAAATACTATTTTGCTAACATTTTTAGAGCATAACAACATGCAGTACAAAAGCCCAACACATAACCAAACTGAATTCTGTTTAAAACACATAGATATGATTATTCACTCAAGTGAGAACCGAAAGTGAATTCAAAGTGAAGTTAAATTTTAAGTTTATGACAGGCGCATAGTCGTCATATGGGAAGGTAGAGTTGCCCCCCAAACTTACACCCTATAACACACTGACACCAATGTATGGGTCAATATGTCCACAGCTTTTATTAATGGTAATAAGAATATAATTAAAGTCATTGCCGAGCCCCCATCCTGCCATTAAACATCATATGTCCTCAAAAAAAAAAGGCAATGACCCATATTTTTCCGTAAACATAAATAACATAAATAACAATAATAATAAACATTATAAACATAATATAAGTGCCACACTTTGTTAAATAACCACGGTAGGGGTATACCCGGATACCCCTACCACCCACCAGGTTCTGAGCCACCACCAAGCTCGAAACCTACCAAAGTTTAACCAAATTCTTAACCAGCAGCCTAACTGCCCTATTCTATTTAAACTAACCCAGAGCCTGTTTGTCCCCTAACACTTTTCTCTCTAGCCCTGCCACAAGGTCAGACCTTGACCCCTTAAGCCATCTGAGCTCCGCCACCCCTAAGTAACAAGGCCCTAATTAATCCTTCTTGGAACCCTAGATTCAAGAGATCCCACATCTGTGAGGTGAACATCGTCTTGCTGAAAATACCCAGGCAACCTGTCCTCAAGTTCCCTATGCCAAACTACCAGCCCTCCGACCTTCCTGACAAAACTGGCCATCAAGCTATTCATGTTACCCTGCAACGATAGCAGGTCTATTAGATCTGGTCCATAGGAAAGCTGCTGATCCTGGAAACGAGCTGCAGCCCTCCTCTTTGCCCAGAACATGAACAAATTGCCCATGATCCAAGCAGCTGAACGCAAACAACGGAAAACCCACTAAACCCACCACTACCTTCACACCAGCATCCCCATCCGCACGTATTAGCGGAACCAAACTGATTCCCACTTCCCTATCTTCTTCACCAGCTCATTGCCGAACCCCAGACGCGTGGCCTCTGTAGCTGCCCCGATCTGCAAGGAGTGCGTACCGAACTGGTCTGGCCTGAGACCCAACCGCCCAAGCCCCAAAACGAAAAACCTGGGCAAACTGCAAGTGTGACAGCACCGAACTATCCTCATGCAAAAAAAAAGCGTCCTCCCTTGTTGGATGCAATGCCTGGTACCGTGCAAGAATGGTAACCGGGCACAACTGTGAGCCTGGAAGAGCATGCAACACCACACCTGTCCCCTTCCCCCACACATCGGTTTTCAACCTAGGTAAGTGAATCACCACCCTATCCACCCCCGTAAGGACATTAGCTGCCTGAATGCCGCCAAGACCATGCCTGTTTGTGCTCACTAGCTCCCCAATACGAAAAGCCCTGAAAAAGGCCAAAACAAACCAGCGCCAAACAAGCCAGCTTCTTAGCCGGAGAAGCAAATCCCAGGCTCCCAAAAACACTGATAGACAAAGGCTGCCGTGCATCTGGGATCCTACAACCCCCTCCCAAAACCCTTCAAAGCCTGAAGGATCAAGAGGTGCTACGTCAAATCCCCCTAACCACACAGCTTAAACCAAAATGCGACGCCCATCCAGTAGCTCAATCATAAATCATATGAGGATGCCCCCCTGCAAGCCTCCTGCTCCAGCCCAGCCCATGAAACCTCCCATAAATTCCCAAACCTTACAGTATGCTGTCCACGTGCCAGGTGCCAAGGAAGCCTTCACAAGTCTCCCAAGCAGGCCGTTCTGAGCTGCCACATCTCGTCCAGGCAGTCATCCCCCACCTCCAGCACTCCGGGCAGCGCCATCCGGAACCGGGACCACTGAAAGCGAGACAAAGCATCAGCCATGATAATCAAGTAACCAGGGACATGCCGCGCTATGAAAACCACATTGAGGCACATACACATAAAAACAAATTTACGCAGAAGCTGCACCACCGGAGCAGACAACGCTGATAACCAATTAACTGCATGCACCACGAACATATTTTCTGCATAGAAAACCACTTTACTATCCCTCAGCAAGTTACCCCAAAGCGACAGTGCAACTAGAAGTGAGAAAAGCTTGAGAAAAGCCAAGTTACGCATCAGGGAGCTCGCCGCCCACGCTGCTGGCCATGGCGCCGCACACCATAGTCCCCCAAAGTACTCCCCAAAGCCAATGCAACCCAAAGCATCAGTGAACAGTTCCAAAACCACAGCCGTGACCACCGCCTGCCTGAAAGTCCCCGTCCCGTTGAACCCCCACAGGAACACATCTCAGACCTCCAGGTCAGCCCTCCAGGTAACCCTAACAAAGTGATGAGGCGAACGGATTCTGACTGAGACCCTGTCCAGACTCATACTGAAAACCCTCCCCATAGGAGCGACTGCAGCTGTGCAATGTTACCTTACGCGCCTGACAAACCTCTGCCACTACTGCCCGCAACCCTGAGGAAGATGACATCCCCCTTTGCGAGAGACTATTTCTATACCTAGGAAACTCAGGCCGTTGGTCAGACCTTCCATTTTGGCTACTGCAAGAGGGACTCCAAACTTATCCGCCAGCCACTTAATGGTCTGCAGCAGGTGAAAACAGCGCTGAGAGTCGGCAGGTCCCACACACAAGAAGTCATCCAAATAGTGGACCATCGACCAACACCCTGCCTCCGTCTTTACCACCCACTCCAAGAAAGTTCTCCATCGGGAGACACAAGTCCCAAAATTATGAACCATCGAAGGCACATAAGGTGATGGCATTCCGGGTGCACCGGCAGGAGATGAAAAGGCCGCCTCCACACCCACCTTCGCCATGCCCAGCCTCCCTAACCAACTCGTCGAATGATGCATAAGAGACTGAGCACAGGTCCCCGTTGATGTCGTCATTCACGATGCTCCCTTTGGATAGGGGAGGTGGTGAATCAGGCGGAACTTCCCCAGTTCCTTCTGGGGGATGACCCCTAGTGGAGAAGCCCACAAATTGGGCAAGGGAAGGGACATAAATGGTACCACGTCTGGGAATTTAAACTGATTTCAAGTTAAGCACACTTCCTGACACCCTCTTTCTTGAAACAGGATAAAAAAAACCTCTGCAAAACCTGATCACAACAACTTTGCTACTGACTTGTTACCGTAACATCATGTTGAGTTTCACTGCCCCACTGGAACCCACTCCAGAAGAGGCCCCAGAGACCCCGCTTACCCCATGATTACCCCCACAGTCGGAGCACTCATGTTTAAACCGACACCCTGTACCCCACTTGTACTGGCCCTTATTGAAGAGCCAGCAAATACCTTGCTTGAACACGGCCGATGAAGAGGACTGACTTTGCGTGCCGGCCACTGCCTGAAAGAGTGGTGACTTCTGCGCCATCATAGGCTTCATCCACAGAGGCAGGTCCATCTGGTCCCACCGCATCCCTGGGTTCACCGCAAGTCACTTCCTGGAATTGCTTGTCGTATTTCGCCACCCCAAACCGCCGTTTTTGCTGTAAGCTTCCCACACCCCATCCAGATAGCAGAACAATGAGGAACACAGACCTGGTGACTTCTCCCAGATAATGCTGGCTAAGATGCAGAAAGCACACAGCCATTTCACGAATGACTTAGGTATCTTCCGATACCTCTTCTGCTTTTTCTCCTCTTTCTTCTTGTCCTCCTTCTTGAGGTCCAAGTAGTCCTCCAGCAGCAAAAGCGAAAAGATTTAGCAAAACTCAACTTTCCATATTTTTTCCTTCACCTCCTGCTTCAAACGCACTCCTAAAGGGCCCGCGCAGGACATGTTTGCATGCTGCCGCGCTGACCGTGAATGCCCCTGGACAGTTCCGCTCTCTTTGTACCCAACTCTGACACTGCAGTCGCATCCATGCCACCTCGGCCACCGCTGCCACCGCCGCTCCACAACCTGACTTGGAACGACCGCCGGAGCTCCCCCCCCAACGACGCACATGAACCCGGAGCCCACACCATAATAACACCCCCCCTGCAGGTACATTCTTGCCCAAGGAATCAATTAACCGTTGCAATGAATTTATAAAACCCTGTGAGTGCTGCGTGTTGTCCAACTCACCAACCAAGCTCGCAGCCTGCGTAGGCCTCTGGGCAGCGTCACGGGATCCGACGGGTCCAGAACTGCATGCACTTCACCAACCGTGGGAAGCCACCCACTGCCTGGATTGCCTCAAAGTAGATCGAAACCTGAAATGAGAATAGACAGTGCTGGGCAGGGTGCACCATTCACCAGACACCCCCCTACTGTGACCCAGGAATTGCCTGCTGGTCAACAAAGCATTCGCCCCCTCTACTGGCCACCCCAGCCGCTGTGGACAACAGAAGCCCTGTCTACCCTTGGGGCTATGACTCCTGCCATGATAATCGGGGGGAATCCGACGGGACTCCGATCCGGAACTTACCAAACTGCCCCTGAAAGATCTGGCTGCGTCTGACCAGTGCCTGGACCTTAAGCAGGAATCACATAGGGCACCGCTGCCAACTGACCCCGGGCTGTCGACCCCAGAGCCCACCGGGCTCCCCCTACCGCTCCTAGATCTGCTGGAGGGCCGTGCCCCCTGGACAAGCCCACCCTGCTGCGAAACCGGCACTTCCAGCACTGTTTTCTCCTCCCACGCCATTCCCCGCTGCCAACCAAAGTGTGCCCAGCCTGGTCCACCTGCTGTTCCATGATCCCACTTTTGCTATCCTGAACACAGCATGTGCCTGCTAGCCATACCCATACTGACCTTCTACAAGAGCTTTAAGGGGCATCAGTGCACCGTGATGCCCTGCGTACCTACTCTTGCGCGGCGCGGTCAACTTTCGATGCAGCCGCTCCCGAGATGCCCTGAGGGGGCCCACAAAACACAGGGACAGGGGTTACTCTGATCCTGCACCCCCCCCTTTACTGGCACTAACACCCATGGCCCATGCACAGCGCCACCAGGCCGCGACACCATCTTGCACCATCCTTGCCGTGTTGGACCAGCACCACCCCAGGGGCCGTCATCCGTCCCAACCCCCAGGCAACTAGCCAGTTCCCCTGCCCAACTCCCAAAGGGCCACAGACTAGTCCCAGTGATACTCCTAGTGGAGGAGGGGCCCACTTCAGCAACCCCCGACATGGATTCACCCCTGGCCCTGTGACCATCTACTCCCTCCAAGGCCACTTGCCTGCTCGTGGGATGCTCCTCCAGCGACACTGGTTGTCCTGGAGACAGCAGCCTTACTGTTCCATCTCCCGCCACCAGGGGCCATCTTTCTGGCAGACGGCCCTGTGATTTGCAGTCCTGGGCTCCCACTGCTGACCACAGCAGGACCCATGCCCAGTGCGGCTTCCTCCGACTGGGGAGCCACACTGCCGGCCGCCTGGCAATGCAGCTGCACCATCCCGCTCCCCCGGCCTTCCACGGCATCAACTTGGGGCGGAGCACCGTCCCCAAGCCCCATGCTCGGTTCCCTGACCTTGCGGCTCTGTGCCACCACCTCCACGTCGTCCATGCCGGCGGCCTGACATCCCGACCCGAGCTAAGCCACCGCTCTCACCTCCGCCAGGAGCTGCTCCACCAGATATATACTCTGGGACTTGACTGCAGCAAAAGAAAACAGAAAAACCTACCAGGCCCAATCTGTAGACAGGAGTTGCACACAAATTAGGCCAGGTAAGCAAATTAAAAGTGCCTAATTCTAAAATGGCTGCCTACTTATACTGGGTCAAGCCCTTAACACTCCAATTCCAAATCCCTGAGGGCCTTCCCCCTATGCCCGCCTCCTAGCTCTGTCAGGCCCCTTTCCACTAAGCTGCGCTTGTTCCATAGGGTTACAAAATAGCTGAACTTGAAAAATGTGTCTGTTCTTTTAGCTTGGCTATCTTTTCACTGAAATTTCAAAACAGTTAAGAGGTATACAGAGACTTTGTCTCTTTATATCTCCTCTAGCTGACATTATTAGTCTCTGGGCATAAGCTAAGTGTTCATACCCACAGTCGTCACTAGGCTGCAGGGAGTTGGCTTTGTCTATGGAGGATCCCGCGTGTATTGTTGTGCATGCGCGAGAGTACAACAGTGGCGTCAGCTCCTGATGCTGAAGAGCCAGGAGCTGCAGAGGAGCAGGCCGAGAAAGATGATGGTGCCCGCAATGGACAGGTTCCGTTAAATAAATCTCACCTTGTCTCCATCCCTGGTTGCTGACCCCCAGTGGCGATGTCACCGCTGGGGATCTTGGTGAATTTGTCAAAGTCTCCGACGGTGCCACTTTAAATATTAAATTCTCTTTGAATTCATGTCTTACATTAGTGAATAACAGAGATACAATAACACTGACAGATTGATTTAGTAAATTAAGAATTAAAAGTGATAGTTGTTGTTAAAGTCAAAATATATACATCTCTGAAAATTCAAGTCAGGCATATGGAAAGAAGAGGTGATGATGGTCTTTCTCAAACCAATTTACAAGATAAACATTGCTTCACTGTGCAGTAAAGGTCTGTTTGCTGTTTTTCTAAAGTGTATTTTTTTGGAACATTAGCTGGAAGGAGAATTCTTCCAGTAGATAAATAGTGTTTAGGAAGGCATAAAGGTCATTTCAAAGTATGAAATTATGTATACTCTTGATATCTGCTAGTTTACAATGTCTATGTTTTGTTTCTTGTTTCTAACAGATGCATTGTCTGATGTATAGTATCATTATGATGACCTTTGTCATTGTAATCCCTATGGCCATCATTTCAGACTCACATGAACCTTTGTTTGTGATGTTGGCCTTGACCTCTCCACATACTGATCTATACATTTATGTCTACAAAGGTATCCGTTAAAGAAATATGTTCATACATTTTACCGACACTCAGGTCAGATGTTTGACCCTTATTTTTGAACTCCAAATATATTCACTTCTCGAATATCATTGAAGTAGCTGAAAATGTAATTTGCAGAAAATTGGTCAACAAAAAAAGTAGAAAGTCGTTAGAACACAGATAGATTGTGGATTAACACAATAATTAACAGCTTTTATTTCTACACAATGTATATTGGAAGCAGGGGAGGGCCGGGAACTAAAAGCAGTCCTGGAAAAAATTCTATAGCTCAATAATGCATCATGCCGTTATAATGTACAGATATAGAGATGGAAATGAATAAATAAAATAGAAAAATTTACTCTATGGGAAAGAAAGCATGCAAAGGGATTCAAAATAAACAGAAAAGCTAATTTATTTTAATAAAAATGCAGATGTGCATTTGCATATAATCAATGTTTCAGTCCAACTACCCTGACATATTAAGGAAAGTTTAATGGAACTGAAATGGTGCATGTATGCTGTTGCACAACTGTTAAAAATAAAGTTATCTTGTTTATTTTAAAGTCCTATGAGCATGCTCTTCACTTTAATTATGTTATTTTGCTGGAGTGTATGCCTAGCAACAAGACTGGGCCAATACATGCTCATTACATACTATATATTTTGTTATATATTAATGCAATTTTTGTGTCTATTATGTATATATATATTAATATATCAGGGTATGTTATAGGCATAATTATATATATTACTAATACACACATTAATAAACATGGATATATATGTATATATAGTGAGAGAAAAAAGTATTTGATCCCCTGCTGATTTTGAACATTTGTCCACTGACAAAGAACTGATCAGTCTATAATTTTAATGGTACGTGGATTTTAACAGCGAGAGACAAAATAACAACAACAAAAATCAAGTTTTGAGAAAGTGTGCAATTGGCATACTGACTGCAGGAATGTCCACCATAGCTGTTGCCCATGAATTGAATCATTTCTCTACCATAAGCCATCTCCAAAGGTGTTTCAGAGAATTTGGCAGTACATCCAACCAGCCTCTCAACCGCAGACCACGTGTAACCACACCAGCCCAGGACCTCCACAGCTGCTGCAACAACCGGTTTGCATAACCATAGAATTTGTGAACAAACTGTCAGAAACCGGTGGTTTAGGGAAGCTCATCTGCATGCTCGTCATTCTCATCGGGGTCTCAACCTAACTGGAGTCCATCGTCGTAACCGACTTGAGTGGGCAAATGCTCACATTCTATGGCGTCTGGCACTTTGGAGAGGTGTTCCCTTTATGGATAAATCCCGGTTTTCACTGTACAGGGCAGATGGCAGACAGCGTGCATGACGTTGTCTGGGTGAGTGGTATGCTGATGTCAACATTGTGGATCGAGTGATCCATGGTGGCGGTGGGGTTATGGCATGGGCAGGCATACGTTATAGACAACGAACACAGGTGCATTTTATTAATGGTGTTTTGAATGCACAGAGATACCGTGATGAGATCCTGAGGCCCATTATTGTGCCATTCATCCACGACCACCACCTCATGTTGCAGCATGATAATGCTCGGTCCCACGTTGCAAGGATCTGTACACAATTCCTGAAAGCTGAAAACATCCCAGTTCTTGCATGGCCAGCATACTCACCGGACATGTCACCCATTGAGCGTGTTCCCGAATGAGGACTTCCCCAGTGCCCCATTGGAATGTTAACACCAATTAATCAGAACATTCTCACATGCAGCATAAGTGTGAAACTGCAAGGTAAGTAATTAATGAATGCTCCCCTGGGTGGCTGCCATTTCGTATAGATGAATGCCGTCCGGGGGGGCATTCATATCCCGAAAGGAGATGCTTCACTTGCAGGATTTCACACAGGGACCTCGCAAGCAGAGCCTGGTCGAGGAAGGTACCACTTTGAAGGTCCCTGGGATTGGTGTGGGCACTTCTGGGGCTGGCGAGTTTGGTGGGCTCTTTTCCCGAGGGCGGGCTTTCCTGTGCCTGGGAGATAAAGGGATGGTCCCATTTTCCAGCGCCTGGACTCCCAGGCACAGAGGCTCCTGGGAAGAAGACCCCCTGGCGATTAGTGTGGAAACCCTGTGTTTTCAGTGGCAGGCTTTGGGGACAAAGTGAACCAAGTCCCTTCCCGCGCTAGTATCCCAGAGAGGAGGAGGATCTTGGGATGTGACCTTCTATGTCTATGTGGGAAACCCCTTGCACGGGGTTATGCATAAAAGCCATGTGTGGCCAATAAAGCGTTGTTGTACCTCCAGGACTGAGTGTCTTACAGTTACTGGGGGGAATGGGTCTCTTTATATCCTAAATGATTCCTGAAGGGCTGTAGGAAGGTAATTAGCGAAGGTAACCAGTCGGGTTACCCTGGAACCGCTACACTCAGCAAAGGAGAAGTGCTCACTAACACAGATTTAGACAGATTTGTGAACAATATTTGAGAGAAATAGGCCTTTTGTGTACATAGAAAAAGTCTTAGATCTTTGAGTTCAGCTCATGAAAAATGGGGGCAAAAACAAAAGTGTTGCATTTATAATTTTATTCAGTGTATTTCACTGGCTCTCTGCTATGTATAGTGTATATTGTCTATGTTTACCATAGTGCTCTTCAGCAGTAAAGTGCACAAGTACTGATATTCCTCACTTGCATGGTAGTCATGACTACCGATATATATATATATATATATATATATAAATATATATATATATATATATACATATTTTTTTTAAATTTAATGTTTATCATCTCTCTGCATCTGTACATGTTTGTCCTAATTGATATCACTGTGCATTTATATGATACTCCTTTATTTTTATCCACCTATGTCTCCATGATTAACCTTGTATGTTTTCATGATTAACCTTGATTGTTACTTAGGTTGCCATGGTAACCCAATCTGAGCTTGCCTTTCTTTGTTATACTTTATGCCCCCACATATTGTTATTGGCCATTACCCTGAACCTTCCCTCCCAGATGATGTTTTATACAGTGGATTACTTCTGTTTTTGCCACTTTGTATTGGCTGGAAATGGGACTGAGGTTTTTTTTTGCTTAGTACCAAAGGAATTTACTGTTTGATTCACTATTGCATACATTATTAAAGAGACACTATAGTCGCCAAAACAACTTCAACTTAATTGAGCAGTTTTGCTGTTTAGATTATGCTTCTAAAGTTTCACTGCTCAATTTTCTGCCATTTAGGAGTTAAATCACTTGTGTTTCTGTCCATGCACCCTTAGCCACATCTCCCGTGATTGTTACTAACACCACCTGAATGAAAAAAATGGTTTCACTTTCAATCAGATACAACTTACTTTAAAGATTTTTTTCCTCCTCTGTAAATTTAACTTTAATCGCACAAAGAAGACTCCTGCATGGTCTAGCAAGCTATGAACAGAGCAGGAGATAAGAAATTCTGAATTAAACTGGATTTGCAATAAAGGAAGTGTAAACATTAGCTGACTCTTTATAGGAAGTGTTTAGGAAGGCTGTGTAGGCCACATGCAGGGAGGTGTCACTATAGCTGCATTAAGTTATTTAACTACTAAATAAAAAAGATTTGAGCCCTTAATCCCTTAAGGACCAAACTTCTGGAATAAAAGGGAATCATGACATGTCACACATATCATGTGTCCTTAAGGGGTTAAACTGCATGGACATGATTTATACATTTCAGAGTAAGCTTATCTATGTTCGGGGAAGTTACCCCGAACATAGATACGCAAGATTCCATTGACGAGTAAACTAATCTGTGTTCGGGGAAGTTTTCCCCAAACATAGATTTGCAGTATTCTATTAGCGAATAAGCTAATCTATGTTCGGGAAAGTTTTCCCAAAAATAGTTTTGCAGGAGTCTATGCCCTAGTGAACTATTTTTTTTCTGGGAAATACTAGCACTTGTTTTTCCCTAAAATAAGATATCCCCCCTTAGCGCCCTAGTGTTTATTTTTGGGGAAAGACGGTAGTTGCAGATAGGCAGTGATCTCTTCCCTTTCCTGTCCAGCCTCACACACAGACACTGGAGGAGTTGGGACAACACTGAGTTTTACACCCTCTGTAGCTGTTCCTGCAGTTCTGCTATCAGCATAGTGCCCTGACTGGACTACAGAGGATACTGGCCAAGGCTCGTGGTACTTGTTATAACTTATCAATTCCACTTAAGCTCCAAGAAGGCACATTATAAGTGCTTATAACATGCGCCCACTACAAGACATACAGCAGCAGACTTTTGCCTATCCAGCCTACTGGGCAATTTGGTCCTGCTAATTGGTATTATAATGTGGTAATTATATAGCATCAGCATATTCCACAGCACTGTACAATAGAGGGAATACAGACAAATAATGAACACATACTGATACAACAGAAAAATAAAACCCTGCCGTGAGTTTGTAATTTGGCAATTACAGTACTTTAATAGAGAGTGCCTATCAAGATAATTTGTGAGCTTAAAATCTAAAGTAATAATGGCAAGTTGACGCATGAGGTTGCAGGGGACATTTAAAGTAACTTAAAAACAAGGGAAATCTAAATGTATAAATAACTAACTAAATAAATAAATAATGGTCAGAAATCACAGGAAATATGCAAATGCTGTGGTGACTTTCAGGTATTTTAATAAATAATAGTAGAGACAGCTGCAGGATTATGCAATAAAGAACGGTGGAGCAAGGGTGGGCAGTGATAGCAAAAGGAATGCATCTTAATTGTCTGCAGAATATGCTATAAACCTTTGCAGGGTAATTCACTAAATGCGAGAATTTGCCTGGATGAATAAAAATACAATCTTTATGAAATACTCATTTTGACTGAAATTCCAACCTAGTCAAGAGATATACAAAGACAAAGTAGGGAATATATTTCTTCCACCTGACTTTCTTGGGCAGAGTCTAAACGTCAATCTTGACAGCCATTACCAGTGACAGCTGCAGGTAATTGGCTGTGTCTATGGAGGATCCCGTGGTCTTGCAGGATTGTCCATAGACCTCAATGCTATACTCTTGTGTCGGATCAAGATGACAGCGCCCACAAGAAACAGGTTCAGTAAACTCCTCTTTACCTAGCCCCCTGAATTCCTAGTGGAAATGTTCAGCAAAGTCCCCAAACAGTGACAGTGCTGCGTTAAAGTAAGTGCTTTTCACATTGGAATCGTATACAAAGTATAGGATTCTAAATATTCATAAGCACTGGTAGGCAGGAATTATCGTTCACTTGCTACATGCAAGTGAATGATAACTTCAAGTACAATTTGTTTTCTACCAGAAGGCAAATAGTATTTAAAATGAGTGACTGGGCAGCCATTGCTGCCAAGTTGCGAGATGGGACCCATCTCATGGGGATGGAGATTTTAAAATAATGGGGGAGACATAGTCCTTCCCATGCCCCCATCCG
The DNA here is from genome assembly GCA_933207985.1 of Pelobates cultripes. Lineage (NCBI taxonomy): Eukaryota > Metazoa > Chordata > Amphibia > Anura > Pelobatidae > Pelobates > Pelobates cultripes. Next base: position 280,061,791 of record OW240912.1, read on the forward strand.
TGGACATCAGGTGAGGATCTTGAAATTAAAAAATTATGGTTGGACAGATCGCTGTTCACTCCCCTGTCTCTATCTGTGGAAAACAGATGGGGGCTGTTAAATAAAAAAATGTGGGGGACATCCTAATGTATTCCCATGCTTTCACCTGTGGTCCCCATTTGTGCCCTACTTCTTAAGTGAGGGGGAACCTAGTTTCTCTTAATGGCCCCCACCTATTGGCATTTGCTGTAGGCTATTAGAATATAACTGAAGGGGGAAGGGAACTAATGTCACCTCAGCCCCATCCATTGACATTGAGTGGAGGCTATTGTAATATAACTCAAGGGGACCTAATACTCCTGCCCACACATTTACGTGGGGAGAACCTAGTGTCCCACCAACCCTTACCATAGGTGGTGGCTCTACTTATTATATATAAAATGCAAGGAAAGACATGCCATTGTCATAACTCCCCAATCCACTCGCCAACCTATATTAAAATAAATGAACTCTACTAAAACTCCTCTTACTCTAGTAATAGAGGGGGCATTACGCTATTACCTTTAGAATAAAAAATATATACTTACCATCAGAAGTCTTCTTTCTTGTAAATCTTCTTTTCTTCGTCCCCCAAAAAGGCCAAATTAATATCTATAATACCATGAGGCAACTATTGAAAAAAAAAAAAAAAAACGGAATGAGAAAAATAACAGATAAAAAAATGAATAAAAAAGGCATCACTTGAAAAAGGCCAAATTAATATCCATAGTACCGTGACATAACAATTGGAAAAAAAAACCCCACCCAATTTGAAAAATAACAGATAAAAAAATAAATAAAAAATGCATCACTTGAAAAATTGATCAAATCATTTCCTATACTGTCAGTTCTTATCAGAATGCTCTGACAGGGAAGTCTCCCTTCTCTAGAGACTTGCGGTGGGAATGTTCTATTGACTGAGTAGCAATGGCCGCCTAGAAGATCTGCCCTCACCTGCCACATAGCAAGTGGGGATATAAGGGAGGTTAAATTGTTTTGACCCTTATTGGTAATGATGCATTAATTATAGCTATGAAATTGACAAAATGTTACCATTAGCATACATTGCCCCGGCTGCACCATATCAATTTTGATTACAGATCATGTTGGGGGTTACAGGGGAACAGGGGCGTACCTAGAGCTTTTGGCACCCGGGGCGGATCTTGTGCTTGGCACCCCCCCCCACACCCCAAAAAAGAAAACACCTGTAAAAAAATGTTAAAGGTTTTCTTTCTTTTTTTTTTTTACAATTTGTAAACTTTACAAAACCGCTGTCAGCCCCTCCTACAAAACCCTTGTCCTGCCCCGCCCCTCCTACAAAACCTCTGTCCTGCCCCGCCCCTCCTACAAAACCTCTGTCCTGCCCCTTCTACAAATCCTGTACTGCCCCGTCTACAAAACCCCCGCAACCCCCTTCCACAAATCCCCTACTTATGCCCCCTTATAATGACTCCTGTCCCAATACAAAACCCCCGCCTCTTTCTACAAAATCCCCACACACACATTTACAGGCAGACAGTCACACACTGAGTTACAGACAGACAGTCACACACTCAGTTACAGGCAGACAGTCACACACAGTCACAGGCAGACAGTCACACATACACATACACTTTTCCTCCGTGCACCCTAACTACCATGGGGCACTGTGCGGCCACAGCTCACACAGCCCCCTCCAGCCAGGCCCGGTGCAAGGATTTTTGTCGCCCTAGGCAAAAGTAAAGTTTGCCGCCCCCCCCCCATGTGACATCACAATGCCCCACCCACATGATTTGCCATGTTAACTAACGCCAGTGCTGCAGTGCCGCCGTGTTTACATTAAAAGGCCTGCAGGGACAGGCTATAGACACCAGAACCACTACATTAAGATGAAGTGGTTCTGGGGACTATAGTGTTTCTTTAATGTGAGGTAAATTAGAGATTCGTGCCACGAATAATATACTAGATTGCCTACTTACAACCAGATGAGGATGATGATGGGCTCTAGCTGCAGTCTGGCTCCACTGGTATGGTGCAGAACAGGCTCTCTGGAGGCGGTTTGTAACTGTGGTCACAAAAATCAATGTTCTGGGAGAACGGGAAGCAGGGTCCACCTTCATGTTCCACCAATGAGTTTGTTCACAGGGGGTGAAGTGTGTTTGGGGTGGTGCTGATATGTGTGTAAGGAATGCATTGTGTGAAATTGTGTTTGTATGTGTAAGGGCTGCAAGGAGTGTTTCTGTGTATGTACGGGATGCATTGAATGCGTGTAAGGGGTGCATTGAGTGTGTGTAATGAATGCATTGTGTGTTTCTGTGTGTGTAAGGGATGCATTGTGTGTAACGTTTGCATTGCTTGTGTATGTGTGTCTGTGTGTGTAATGCATTGTGTGTATGTGTGTGTGTGTGATGAATGTCAATCTCTCTTCCAGCTCCAATTTCCTTCTCCTCCTCCCAATTTCTCTTTCTCCCCCCTCCTCCTAATTTCTTTCTCCCCCACCCCTCCTCCTAATTTCTCTTTCTCCCCCACCCCTCCTCCTAATTTCTCTTTCTCCCCTCCCTCCTAATTTCTCTTTCTCCCCCCTCCTAATTTCTCTTTCTACCCCCCTCCTAATTTCTCTTTCTCCCCTCCTAACCCCCCCCTCCTAATTTCTGTCTCCCCTCCCCCCCACCTTTGCTGTAGCGTGGCCGAGCCCAGTATAGTCCGCGGGTACAGGGAGCTTTTGTTTCCTGTACCCGGCCGGACTAAAAGGAAGTGAACACTCAGTGCACACTTCCTGTTAGTCCTGCAGGGTACAGGGGACAGATGCTCCCAGTACCCGCGGACCAATAGAGGGCTCGGCCACGCTACAACAGAGGGAGTGACAGGAGGGAGTGCTGAGCTCTTCCCTCCTGTCAGCCCCTCTCCTCATGCTGTGCCCGGGCGGTGTGCCCTCATGGACGCACCGCCTGGGCAAAGCTGCAGTCACCTGAGGCTCTCTGCAGAGCGCTCGGGCAGCTGCAGCATGGGGGGGCCAGCGCCCCCTCCCAAGGCACCCCCCACCCTGCTTGCACCCGGGGCAGACAACCCCCCCGCACCCCCTTAGTACGCCACTGCAGGGGGAGGAGCAGATCTGTACAGCTATAGCTGCCCAGTCACTAGTTTTTATTACAGCAAGCAGCTAACATGCCCTCATAGTTTTGTAGACATGCTTTTACTGTTTGGTAGATATGCACTCACTATTTAGGTTACATGTCCCCACTGGTTAGGTGACATTTCATGTTTTATGCATGAAATCTCATTTATAAACAACTTTTTTTCTGCCAAATCCGATAAGTCCATTTCATGATTGATAATTGCTTGATATATGATATTGAGTCACCGAATTCTATATTATCAGTGGAAAATATATGAATGGTTTTACTAAGTTTCCAAATTAACTGAAAGTCAAAGCCACTTGAATTGAAATTTGTTGGCACCTGATAAGCCATGAACCATCAAAAGTCTTATCGAGAAATAAACAACTGCCATTATCACCTTTCAGCTGATTTTAAATCAACCCCATAGTTTGGATTTTAATATTTTATATAGATAATACTGTGGTTTGTATCTTCTGGTATTGAAGTATTTTTAAAACAGGCCTTAGCCGACAGCTGCCAGACAGTATTAACTTTCTCTTTGTTTTCAATGTAAAATAAGCATGTATAGTTCGACATTTGCTAGCAGTTCCATTTATCAGGTAAGATAAATGAAGACACTGTCTAATATGATGACAGCTGCAGCACAGCTGCTCTCAGCTTACTGATATCTTGATTCACTCATGCAGCAATGCTTACAGTGGTGTCTTGTATTGATTACGTTTAAAATCATAACCTTCAACGGTAACACTCTCAACAACTGTACCCTAAAATACACATTGTCTTTAACCTCTTAAGGATCAAACTTCTGGAATAAAAGGGAATCATGACATGTCACACATGTCATGTGTCCTTAAGGGGTTAATCACCTTACTTCCAGAATTGAGTATAAAGGGTTCTATTTTCAAGTATTTTGAAGAAAGAAATTTTGTCCATAAAGCCTCACTCATCCAACATTTATACTCTAGGAATGATTACCAGGCTATAGAGGAACACATTTCTCTAGCAGAAGACACTACATAGTAACCTATATAGTGACTGTCACCTGACCTACTTCTAAGCAGTAAAGGAGGTTTTTAATGGGTCCTATCATTCCAACAGTCAGCGGACAGGGGGAGGGAAGATGGGGTGGGGGTGGGGGGATTGAATGGACTCTACCCATTGTTACCATTAGCATTCCAGTGATCGATAAAGATTAATATAGCAGCTTTTGTATATTTTAATATACAATTTAGCTGTATTTACTGTATGTGCAGATATCTTTTTTTACATCATGCTGCCATTTTAGCATGCCATGCTATACTCATAGAAATGCCTTCAGTGTCCTTACAAATTCATATGAACATGGCATATGACCATTTTTAGTTATCCATTTTTGTAATACCTACTTTATGTGAGATAAATTGCATTTATACTGCAAGATGAAGGACATTGTATTTTGTCTAAAGCTTTTATTTATCAGAAAATGTTATACTTACAAAATGCATATCTACACAGCCATCTATACACAAAATTGCTGTGTTATAATATGATAGCTTTGAATCGCTACCTTCAAATAAAAGATATGCTAATATTTTTTTAAATCAAATATTGCTTGGTGGTTAAGGGGTTAATTTGCAAGTACAGCCATCTTCGGTCACTACTCTCCATCATTGATCTTCATTGGTTCAAACCTGCTTACCCACAGTTCATACTTAGAGGACTTCTTCAGTGCTTGGAAATTCCTGACTCATACTATCAGGCTTTCCTTTTATTCAGGAAAGTCTATAAACTTATTGAATAATTTCCCTCCCCACAGCAACCTGCCCCTTTCTTACCTCACAAAACTTGTGCTACCTGTTTGCTTCACCATATTTCACATTTTTTTCTCTGCAACAATATTTATCTGACATTTCTAATACATTTGTTTGGACACATAGATATGCACACCTGGTGATCTAACTTTCCTCCTGCTAAAATTGCTCTTTACCTGTTTTGTAATTATACTTTACTTCCTGCGGTTTGAATGCTTTTCACCACCTGTTTCATGTTCACCTTAACTTACTTGTCACAATTTATTGTTTTTTTTCTTTGCATGTGCAGAGTTGTTGAATATGTTGGAGCTTCATAAATAAGAAATTATATAATATAAAAACAAGTAATCGGGTGAATTGATATTCAGTGGCATTTTTTAAGCAATGGCGTTTTAGTCACGTTGATGTGCTTACAGTGAAGTATTAATGAAATAATGATTTCCTTTTTCCATGTTCTCGTAGTACAACAAAACTCTTTTTTCCTATTTAACCTTCTGTCTTTCATATACAGTAGTTTGTATTTAAATTATTTCCTTAAAAAGAGAAATAGAGAGATAAACAGAAAAACAACTGACATTATATGAGATAACATGTGTTCTCTATTTAGTTAAGGTCTAGATGTCTAGATGTACAAATGACTACCCATTCCTCAAACTGTGTTCAGTGTGTACAGTAAATATAGCCGTAAAAATAAGATGGTCTACCCAGCACCCTTAAGAAGTCCATAATGCAACTCATGTGGCCAATTGTCTGCCTCTTGAGTTTAGCTCTACTGAGCTAACCAAACCAGGAAGTAACACCAAGGCTGTCTGATTAACAGCCAGGGAGGTGTAACAAAGCAAATTTAATAAAGTGTTGATTTCTTTTATTATTGGCACTTTTTTGTGAAATGAAAAATAGGACACACCCTTCACACATAAAGTACTTCAGCAAGATATAGGTGTTTGTAGCATTGTTTGTAGCATTCCTTTAACTTACCTCTAATCCAGAAACAAGAGGTTCCCTTGCTGCAACTCTGCTTCATCCACTGGGAGATTATCAGTATTGATTATCTCCCAGTCTATAGAATGCTTATGATAGAGAAGCACTGGGACACATAGTCCATGTGTGGAAATCACTATGCTGCACCTGTAATGCTTCTCATAGAGAAACATTAAAACCAATGCTTTTCTTTGAGATGCATCAATTCCTTTTTTTGCTGGAACATGCACTGTCAGCTGTCAGATTGACAGCTGGGAGGGTGCATCTTAGCACATTTATAAAAGTGCTGATTTATCTTGAAATCATAACTTTCCTGAAATGTCAAAGAGGGGGTCACTCTGTTGGTCCATAATGCAACTCAGGAAGCTGAAGTGTTTTGAGGGAATGTGGTGTTCCTTTAAGTTATTTTGACTGCATTGGAACTCTTACACAGCTGATATGCAGAAGTAAAATGAACTTTAAATACCGGCTTAGAGGCAAAACATTCTCTATTTTTCTTTTCATTGGTTTTATGAATAATCAAGTAAAAACAACCAGTCAAAGTTCCCTCTGGCAATTGCAAAAGGTTACTGATGGAAATTTAGGATTTGATTTTACATAGGTCTAATGCATTCTGGTTATATTTAGTCTTTAATGAAAAGTGATCTAACTAGATAGTTCTTTGCACTATAATAAAATTAATGCCCAAATAAACAAGGTTTTGATCTATATGATATAGTCTACTATAAAACATATGGCTCGTCATCTGCTATTTTAGTTGCTGTAGTTGCTCAAAATACAGTTGAGTTTTAACTGAAGAGACACATGTGTGTGACTCCTTTGTAAAGAAGGGAGACATATTTATTTAACTTGCAAAGCAAAGGAAATAAACTCTGATGGAAATATATTTGTTTGCCTTTGCAAACTCGGCACCTGCATTCCCACAGAGGTCCAGAGAATGAGAACTAACGTATAAAGTGTTCACTCTATGTACAGTACAATGACTATTTTCCATGGGGTTACATATTAATACTTTGCCGTTATTGCTTTTGCTGCTGTTTGCCAGATCATGAAATCAGTATTTACATTATAATGTCCAGCATTCTACTGAAATGTCCATTTCCTAACAGTGCAAATCATAACACATTTTAGAATGTCACATTTGAAATTATACTGCCTTCGTTATTGAGCATTTATTCTAGCTTCATTTTTATTGGTACAATTAGTGTTAGGGATTTGGTGGACTTTTGCTCCCACCACTCTCAGCCAATCTCTCGTAGAATGATAGGAACAGTTAGCTGCTTCTCAAGGATCCAGTGGATCTAGGTGTTATGGTCACGGTTAGGGGTGATTGATTAGAGGTAAAGGTTAGTTGGTTAAGGGTTTAGATTAGGTTAGAGATCAGTAGTTAAGGTAAAGGTTTTTGGTTTAAGACTATCATGGTTAATCACTAAAACATTTAAAGTAAAACTCAAATTCAAGGTCAAAATAGACAAAATAGTATTAACAATTATCTAACTCAGCTATGCTTTTAGTTCAGCTACTCTTAAAGGACCACTATAGTGCCAGGAAAACATACTCGTTTTCCTGGCACTATAGTGCCCTGAGGGTGCCCCCACCCTCATGGTCCCCCTCCCGCCGGGCTGGATGGAGAGGAAGGGGTTAAACTTACCTCTTTCTCCAGCGCCGGCGGGGAGCTCTCCTCCTCCTCTCCTCCTCTCCGGTTGAATGTGCATGCACGGCAAGAGCTGCGCGCGCATTCAGCCAGTCCATAGGACATTTACAATGCTTTCCTATGGACACTGGCATCTTCTCACTGTGAAAATCACAGTGAGAAGCGCGGTAGCGCCTCTAGCGGCTGTCAATGAGACAGCCACTAGAGGCTGGATTAACCTTATTATAAACATAGCAGTTTCTATGAAACTGCTATGTTTATAGAAAAAAAGGGTTAAACCTAGATGGACCTGGCACCCAGACCACTTCATTAAGCTGAAGTGGTCTGGGTGCCTACAGTGGCCCTTTAAATTCAAAATTCACTTTGAATTAACTTTGAATTCTCACTTTATTAAATGGCCGTGTAAGAATTACATGTAGGATTCTCTACTGATGCTGTTTACTATAACTCTTATCATTTTCAATCATATGCACTTTAGGTTAGGGTGTGTTGAGTGCCCACTAAAGATTATAATTCAGTTAAAAAATAAAATAAAATAGCACGTATAATATCATGATAACAGTGTGTTTAAACTTTGAATTGGTACTGTGTAGACTTCGAATTCATCACATAAGCTGTGCAATGTTATTTTAGATGTTCTCCAATAAAAGATCTGATACAGAAGTGTATTCACTAAACTCCAGAAAAATGATGAAAATAATTATGGGAATGCTAACTCAAATTTTTTTTAAACAATCTTGTGTATGACATGACTTGGTGAGATCACTATGTTGAGCTCAAAATATACCTGGCAGGCACAAAGTCCCCTGAATGCTTAGTTATGCCCATTTGGCAATCAAAATTTAATTAAAGTAAAATGTCCAGTAGCCTTAAAACCAAAATTATTTTTAAGCTGGCTCGATACCTACAACATTTAGCAAACCTATTACTGTGCTTTGCTTAAAGGGACACTCTTGCTTCCATAACCACTTCAGCTTATTAGTATTGTCCTAATTGCTTATTGTCCTAATGTTTCTAATACCCCACCTCCTATAGTCTGTAAGCTTGTTTGAGCAGGGTCCTCTTCAACCTATTGTTCCTGTAAGTTTTCTTGTAATTATCCTATTTATTGTTACATTTCTCCCTCTCATAATATTGTAAAGCGCTATGGAATCTGTTGGCGCTATATAAATGATCATAATAATAATAATAATAATAATAATAATAATTAGTAGTTCTGGTGCTATACTATTGTCTCTGCTGTTTTAAAATTGAATGTTACAGTTTGACAAAACAGGGACCCCCCGAAGCACTGTCAATTCAGAAAACCGGGAACTTTTTTTTTCTTGGCTCTCTGAACACATGTGATGTGGAGGGATTTGCAGGCGCTGCTCTCTGGCTGTGGGCACTTGTAAGTCTAAAGAATGACTTGTCTCTGTGGTGAGGTTGCGTGCCTAGTACTAATCATCAAATAGACAAGTACACTCTTTGAACTTGGGTGTGCTGGAGTCTGAAAATCCCCTTCATGTCAACACTGGCATGTTAACTTATTGGCATACCATGTGATTTGCACCTCTCTGACACGATTCAGATAAGATTTATATTGTCAAAATGAAAAATAATTTAATAAAGAGAATACAGTTAGAGGGAGAGAGCTTAGTGGGCCAAAGCATCATCAGTAGAATCTGTTCAACTCTTGGGGGTTGCAGGTTCAAATCCCGGCAGTGTTGACTCAGCCCTTTGTCCTTCCGAGGTAGAAAAAATGAATACGATTAAATTGGTTAATAGTAATATCCCCTGGACATACTTGAAAATCAGAATAATATGAATGTACCTTTCCTGGTTAAATACTTTGTTATTAATAATAGAATATATATGAAGAATGTAACTTAGAATGTAAACTTCTGAAGCTTTTTTGGTATATTTTCATAAAGTATGTTAGAACATAACTAATGCAGTATCTGTAGCTGAGTATTACTATTATTATTCCATTTAGATCCTTGTGTTTCAGCTATAACATAACATATTATTCTCTTTTGCATGACAAGATGGACAATCCCATGCATTGGATTATCATTACTTATCCAAACCAATATTTATTTTTATTGACTCTGACGCTACTGGCCTTGGACGTTTTCCTTCTGTATGGCTTGGTTCACATTTAAAGGGTAGCTGTCACACCTCAGAAATATAAATAATATACCTATTTATCCCATAAGACTAGGAAAGTAATATGAAAGGTAGAAATTAACATCACTCAATCCTAGAGCCTCCATCTTGGTTTCCCATCAATCATTACTATAAGCTTTGTCATTTGCACCTGTCAGCCAGTATAAAGAAAGCATACAGAGAGGAAGAGAATGAAATAAGTGTCATGACTGTGCCAAGAATGAGCTGAATTGTGATCTCAATTGCTAAATAATTTATATATATATATATATAAATGGAATGGAGCATCACTTGAAAAAGGTTAATGTACATTACTACATGATTTTCTTTTGTTTACTCAGTGGTGTAATTTCCTGAGAATTCATAGTTCCCATTTGATATAATCCAGTACTATACTGCTCAACGTCCTCTGAATTTAATCCCTGATATACAAAGTGACTTGAAACCTATACGACTGCCAAAAACTTTACTGCTGGATTAGATTTCTGACTAAAAAAAGAATGTCCTTCAATTCTTTCCCAGAAGTCGCCACAATGTTCTAATTATTCAAGAGAAGGACAGCAGCATAATGATGATATAGCCATGGCTGCCAGGAGGAGTTCGTCAGAAAAAGTTACATGTTCGTATAGGGTTCACACGTCGGTTACTGCACACAAGCTCATCAGCCCAGAACGACTGCCAAAAGTCGAAAGCAACTCTTCTAAATGACTACATATATCTGAGACTCTGTGTCAGTTCTACCAGACACTTAGAGGGCATCTGTTTTTGCAATGTGAGTTGTAAAGAGGACCGCCATAGATGCCATTTCTTACATAGAATACTATCTCTCCAGTACTTTGTAATCACAAAATACACTTTGTAGAATCTAATCTCTTTACAATTTCCCCTGTAGTGTCTGATGATCTTAGTACTCACACCTTCATTCCCCTGTAATCATGGAAGTGTAATTTAGTATTTTAACTTCTTCCAGTTCACATCTGGCAGCTCATTATGCACAGCAAAGTTAGTTGATTGATTACACATTAAATAAAGAAATTATAAATCACATTTAAGCTAGTTAATATAGCTATCACTCTTCATACACACTAAAATCTCGGTGACATTTTTTATACTCTAATATGTGTATTTATGTATGTATTCAGGCACGCCACACACAAAAATATAGAAATATATAGATACATCCCTGAAATAAGGATATACAATGCAGAATACGTGAATCAGTACAAAAATCACAAACCACTTAAGTTTTACGTGATATAACATACATGATTTGCCTGGTTAAAATATTTTGCATCCATGATAAGATCAGAGGTCCTTAAAAAGACTGTCTTGCACTTGTCAAGGTTATTTGATTCTACCTACAATCCAGTTTCTATTTTACTACTAGCGCATGTGTGAGTTGCAGCAAATTATTCAAATAAATGCTATCAATCTTCAGTAGAAGGTAGATAAACAAACACTTTTTTCAGGGTCTTTCTCTGACTCGAGGTAATCTTGATCTAACATAGTTTCAATACATCAGATTTTAACAAATAAGAGTTCAAACTGTAGAAATAAAGAGGATGGTTTCTGAGATGTTTGAGCAAGACATCAGTTGTCAAGTTGTTTTGACATGAAGATAAAGTTATTTTTTTCAGCAAATGTGTGATGTAAGACTGAATGAAACAATGACTTACCGAGGAAATATTTTAGTAAGTAATGAAAAAAAATATATCATTTAAATAAGCATATTTAATGGTCTAGTCTAGAGATTCATGAGTGTGTTATATTGATCTTAGCCAATTGGAACCATACTAATAATCAAACACAGAATTTAAATAAAGCAAAACAGAAAGCTTTCCAGATGACCACCACAAGCAACTATATGTGATATTATGTTTTAACTTTCTATAGCATTAATAATAATTATGTAGCTACCTATTCAGTTCACTTGTCAGTTCCTCACTCCACCACCCTATTAAATGCTGTTGATGTAGGTTAAAGACACACTTATCTTTGTAGCCCTCAAGTGTTCTTGGTGACCAAGAAATACCACATATGCACATTCCATCTATAGTGCTCTCTGTGTACACCATTGTGCGAGAAACCATAATGCTATAATTGCAAACTAAAAAAATAATAATTGTTGAGAATGTAAGAAAAAAAATAGCACTACTTACAGCTAACTTTTAAGTCATCTCTAGTGTGGTACATAAATTGTACATTTGACAGTATAGTCTTAAATATTTAATCTGACTCACAAAATTACTAAGTGATATTATTTGACACAAGCCATTGTTAGGTGCATGTACTCCAGAAATATTCGATAACCTTTTATTTAGGTTTCCTACTCTTTATTAGGAAATTTATGCATTCATAATTCTCTAATTAGGAGAAGTAGTTCACATCTACTTGTTCTTTTGGTTGAGTAGAGGTGGACTTGATAGGGTTGGCATATGTAGAATATTATGACTTAAATGAAGATTCACTGTCAATGACTGCACTTCTTCTGGGTAAGGTCTTCAGTGGTTTTTGGTGTTCCTTGGAACTAGTCCTCTCCTTCAAATGTTCACATAGTCAATGTACACACACTGTAAACACACTCCATGTTTGTAATAATGAATTAGATTCAATATTGTCTAGACCATATCTGGCCTAAATTTTCTATTGAAGTCAAATGGAGATGTTGGCTGAATCAACCAAAATAAATACTTTATGAAGGATTTCCTGAGGCAACTACAAAGCTTTAGGTATATTTCTTTTGCAAATGATATTTAAAGGGAATTCTCCTCTATAAACATATTACGTCCTGTATAACAGTTCTCGAGGTTAATAATGGGAATTATATGTTTTTACTGTTCAAAATAGAAACAGTGATGTTATCAGGTTAAAATGGTTTTAAACTCAAATTTTTCCTAGAATTGAAAATTGTTTATTGCACAGCAAATAACGAAGTATATAAAATTATAAAACTAGCATTGCGGACAGACAGCTGGAACATTTCCACAGCTAGTTTGGCAATGTCTTGGCCAAAAGATGTCAGAAGATGGCTGTGCACATATCTTGTAATGTATGGTTTGGTCTATGTGTTCTATGCTAAACTTGCTCAATACACTCAACAGGTTGCCAAAGATAAGCACTGTATCTACAAAACACACTCTTATGTTACATAGGGTAACCTCAAAATGCCAAAGCCAATTTGGAGCCATTTCAATACATACAAATAAAAAAAATTAATAATAACTTGCAGTCTCGGTTACTCATACTTTCTATTTTTGAATGTTAATATATTTTAACCTACAAACTATTATGGAAAATGCTCTAATGCACAATCCCCTCTTGAATAAATAAGAACTGTATATTTTTTCTATGGTTTGATATCAGTTTGCTTAATGGGATAGTCTGTAGATATTTTTGTAGTGTATTAAATTTAAAGTCAGTATTGGTAATATGGGTCATCTTTCATAATGGAGATTTGTCAAATGAGCTAATGAATATTTAGATGTTTGTAATTGTATCCCTGCTTAATTACATGTGATTGTTCGTAAATCCCACATAACACCTATTTTATCCCTTACATTAATGCTTCTCAGAGTATGCCACCATTTGCTTACTTTGGGGTAGGAATTATGGAGGTGTAATGGGTACCATAAGAGTTGATAGGATGGATTCATGCTGTTCCCAAACACATGAAGATCATTTCAGGTTGCATAACATGTGATTCAGCAGAATAGTACCTATTAATATTTATTCATTACTATATATCCTGAATCAGATTATGAATTATTGATTATAATATAATGAAATGGTGAGTAGTACTGGTTTTTTAATAGGACCCTTCAGGGAACTAACGGTCTACAGGGATAGTCATTTCAGGATAACATTTTTCTATCAGTTAAGAATATAGACATGAGCTTTGCAATCTAAAAAGGAAGCAACTCGGCCACTGGAAGAATGAGCTCAGCAAAGTCAGAGTAAAGTTGCACCATCACTTAATCCATTTTGCCTGACCAGTGGGAGTCTCATTTAATTTGTAATCGGAGAGGCATGCTGATTTTCCAGCTGAAAACTCAGCTAGGTTATGGAAGCTAGACTTGAATTTAATATCAAGTCTGCAGAACCAAAGAGTTTTTGAATATAATCCATGTCATGTGCTAACCATCCACATTAGAGAAAGAGATGCCACCACCTGTGCGCAATGTAGGACTCTAATTGCACCTATTTTATATGTTAAAAGTGAGACTGTTATGTGAGGAGACTTAATCATCTAGCCTTAAATACAGACGTGTCAGGAGGGGAAATCTGAATAAATTAGATTTTCATGGATGAGCTGTTGAAAGTGTCCGGGTGTCTGAGAAATGTGCACCTCCTCACTTTTTTTGTTTCCCTCTAAGATATTTTAGCCTATTTATGATTTTTGTTTATACTTTTGGAAGTGTTTAATTTGTTTTGTTGAACTTTTTTTTTAAGTTGCACCTTTCTAAATAAAAGAACGGTGGACTTAACATTTTATGTTGGATTTTTTAAAATTATTCTTCTATATACTTTTTGGATTATTTCATTTTTGTGTCAGTTATGTTGTTTTTTGGAAAAAAGTTAAAGATTTTTTAATTGTAAAAGGTTTGGTCTGTTAAAAATCAAACACCTGGATAGATGCAAAATGTGTCTTACTACTTACTTCCTCTTCTAATCCTCCCCCCAAGATATCAGTTTGTACTTTTTGTTGTATATACTTTTTGGATTATTTAATTTTTGTGTCAGTTAGATGAACCTTCTTACATAAATCCACAAGAAGCCATTGGTTTTGGAGTGCCAACGTTTACATATTTGTCGTTTGGTGTTAGCAACAATATTCAGCACATAGTAATAATAATAATAACTGTATTTGCCAATGTCGATAGTGGGTGCAGCTATAGCAAGTTATTATTGGAATTATGTTTTTGTTCGCACTTTGTCTCTTTTTCCTGTTCAGTCTATAAATGCTGACTGTAGTTGGTTGTTCTTTTTCTAGTCTAACACCTGCCTTTAATAGGGAATCCTGTTAAAGTTATTCAAACAAGCTTAACTATCAGGAGAGTATACTTACCTAACATTGCAAAGTAAGTGGATTTAGAGAATTGCCCATAAAGTGCTCTCAGATATAACATTCAATACTTAACCCTGCAATACCGCCTCCCTTTACCTATATCACTCCATCTGTGTGAACTATAACATACCCTACTATTTGGAAAGTGTATGTAGAGCTGACAATCATTTCCACATGTCAAAGTAGTCACCTGGAAACACTTTTCTGATAACTAGGGTTGGAAAGAATTCTAAATTATCTATTAGAAGTGACATTTTTTTGAGTCAGACTTTATTAAAAAAACAAAACACATTACTGAAGTCTCCAAAGAGCTTAATAGAGCAATAGATGCAGTGTTCTATGCCATCCTGATATCATAGTTACTACATATTTTACTATGGATCTCTAAATCTCTTTTATGATTTTTTTTAATAGCTCTCATAGGAGGGTGAATGTAGATCCTGATGAGAGATCTAAGAGAAAATGCCAAAGAATTGAGTTTGTATTAAATCGATATCACATCCTTCTGGGATTTTTTTTCTGTAGTTTCACATCTTTCTGAGATGTGGTCAGGTTTGGATGGCTGAACGAATGCCAACATTATATTTTACATATTTTCATTTGTTTTTTCTATTTAGCCTTTAAAAAGGGTAATTTATTGCAGATGAAAAAGGAAAGGGAAATGTGTCTTTCAATAAATCACCCCAATAAAATGTTTGTGAACTGTAGGTATAGCAAAGTCACAATATTTCACTAATACTTTGCAAAGTGAAATGTGTAAACCCATAGTACATAAAACTGAAATATCCTTTTGTAGAATATATTAAATTCATTAACTTTTTTTCAGTTTAAAGATAAATAAGGGAGAGTGTAGCGGATTGCATTAAGGCTGTCCTCAAAACTTGTGTGTTTTAATATGCTTTCGTGTATTGCTTATTCTATGTATTCACATTGTATGCAGCATTTGTCTGATTGTTCGGTAAAATCACTCCGTTTATTGTACAAGTGAAAATACCGAACAATCAGACCACCCCCGGGATAAGTGTGCCTCTCATTACCGTTCGCAACAATGTTGCAAACCCATAATTGGCAATCGGTACTTTGATCTATGGGTGGCCACCATTCGGGATACGAACGCGTGGCGGCAGCCATCTTAACTCCCGAACAGCAGTGTTTGGTCGTCAAGTGTCTGGAACCCAAATCGGACACTCGACTAAACAAACACCGCTGAGACCTCCAGACTTCCATATCTTCGTGCTGAAACAACCGAACGAGCCGCTGTTCGGTAGAAATACTCATCCGAACAAGGGGATTCACATGAAGGCAAGCAACAGGTATTTCATTCGGTATTTTCATCCATTTATACCCACGAACCGAGACCGACCGCAAGGCCAAAACGTATGGAACTATTTTCGGCTACTGTTACCTGTGTGGTCGGTTTTTACTCTTCCATTACTCCCGAACTCCTGGTCCGATCTGGGTGATTTTTAAGTATGTTACTCACCCAGATCAGGGCTATCAGGGGATCCCCTATTTAGGAGTGTACCCTATGTATTTGGGGTACATCCAGGAAATGGGGAAATAATGTACACTGATTAAGTGGATTATGTGTCATGCTGCGAGGAGGAGATGTGTGGGAGGTAACATGTATTTTATTGGTTACTGTAATAATTACTGTGGGTGTCTCCCTTGCATGGGAAAATTTCTTAAAAGCAGGGCATGTGAAATTAAACCTCAGTTCAGTTCTGCTCCTGATGCTCTGTGTTTTCCAGTCATTGGGAAACGTATGGGATACTTTTGGATTACTTTACTAATCGTGGATATTATTCTCTTGGGTTTTATTACTTGTTCTTGAGCCATATTTGGATTACCAGCGGAGATAGTCTGTGAAAGACCAGCACTCCGCTACAGAGAGAGTATTGCAACAAAAAAAAAAAAAGATGAGACAAGATACACACATCCATGCAATATTTCATATTGAATGGTTAGAGCAGTGGTAAAGGCTGCCCACCCCCTGACCCTAAGAAGAGGGGGGGGGGGCATGACTGTTGCCACTGTGGTCGGCATAGTAACCAAAAAGTTACTATGTATGGAACCTTACCTAGATTGAGGGATCTTGGGAAATGTAACTGGCACACAACACCTGGACACTGTTGAGGGAGCCGGACAGCATTTGTCCCGCCCACCTGCCCCTGTTGCTATTGTTTCTTGTTCTGCATGTTTGTTGTGTTTTTTTTTCTCTGTTCTTCTTGTTTTGTCACAGGTAGCAGTTTTTGCCTTGTCAGCATTAGAATTTGCAATGTTTGTCCTAAATGGGCTTTGGGAGCTACAGACTGCTCTTGGTTGTAGATGGGACATGAGTTGTAGAAGACTTTTGAAAATCATGGGAAGAAGCTGTCTACTGGTTCGTTAGCCAATAGCTGACACTATGTTTGAAGCTAAATAATGCTGTGGTTGTTGCCCTACTCAAAAGGAAATTCAGTGTGGTCTGTGTATTTGAAGGAGTTGGTTGGGCAAACAGGTGGTCAGCAGTCATGTCACTGATTTAGAAGTAGGAAACCTACATTCAATTTACAGTCAGACCACCTTGCCAGTAAGCGTCCATGGGCAGGACACCCAGTGGTACAATTCCTCATAGATTGTACCCTTAATTCTAAATAATAATATTTTTAAACGTTTATATAATTTAAGGCAACACAAAAATATGTCTAATTTATTTTTGCAAAAATAAAATATGAGGAAGCATCATTTAGTCGTATCGTGTTTATGCTACCACTGCATAAAATACTCTTGTTATCAGTGGATCTTAACATGTTTGACCAATGTCCCTTCGGTTTTGCAGATAAACTGAGATTCATTTCAAAATCATATTTCTCATTGGACACTTTGGTAATGAGAATCCTGGTCAGAGCATTAAAACAAAAATTGTAGTCCAGACACTCAAGGATCAATTCAGCTTGTTCATTGGAACAAAGTGCTACATTTCTATCCCACATAGGATGGGTTCTTTCCCAAGCTTGAGAAAGATCACTTGTGGGATTGAAACGCTGCACTTTGTTCTACTAAACCTGCTGAATTGATCCTTGAGTGCCTGGACTACAAATTTTGTTCAACTATCACAGGAGGGGTAGCCAAACCCAGGTCTGGTTGCACCAGGATTTTAAGTGTGCAGTATTCCTCTCTTTTTTGTTTGTACACTCTGAGCATTAAAAACAAGACACAAATGGAAAGTTTTACAAAATCAGAGATGGTGGCTTGTTCATTATACTGAACAGTAATATTTTAGTATTGTACCCCTCCCCTTTTTTCCTGTCCCATTCTTTCCCCAGCTGGGTGTTGTCCCAGGGACACTGCCAGACCAGTTTAAACAGCCTCATTTACATACATAGAGTACTATAGAACAAGGAAGGGTGGAGTCAGACAATAACAAAGGCTGATGGGAGATTGAGGATATGTAAATGAGGCTGTTGGTGGCTATTTTAACCTTCACCAAGTGTCGTCTGGTGTTTGGGGAAATCTGCTGATGGAAAGTGTGTCTAGGGCTATGGAAACAGTAGCCTGGTCCAGGGTGGAAAAGGCCCTCAGTGATCCCAGTCAAGCCTCGGAGACTGGGTCTGAAGTGCTCCACGGTCCCTGTTAGCTACGAGGAAGCAGACTTGACTGGGGGTACTTGGTCAGAGGACTGGAGCTCCGTCACACATTTTAATTTTCATATGCACATTTTCTGTAAGTAGTGCATTTAAAAAAAAACCCTATTAAAAGTGTACCAATTTCAAAGGCTGCTGGTTGGCATATTTGAATGGAAAATAAAAGAGATATACTGTGCAGTTTAGGAGGAGAAGACCCTTGGGCGACATGTTGATTGGCATGTCTTTCCACATTATTTTCCAATGTTGCAAGCAGGTAGTGGCATTTTAATAAAAGATAACTAGGACAGATGGTTTTAAAAATACCCTAAAGCTTTAACGTGTCATAAAACTTATATTTTTTTTAAGTGTGTCTAATAAAGAATCAAATGCAAAAATATGCATGTTTTTTTTTGTTAAATGCCACGTATTTTTTAATTGTGTGAATCAAGTTTAATTTTACCTGTATAGGAATCTGCATGGCATCAGTTTGTTAAGGGCTTAATGTCCTGCAGAAAGTGACCATCCACATTATGGTCAATCAACAGACAGGAACCAAGCTAATTCTCTTGTGTTGCTCTTAAACATTAGCTTAATGTAGTCGTTCTGGTGCAAAGAGACTGTATCTGCAGCATAGGCGTGTGCAAAGGGTGTGCCGGGTCTGATGGGCACACCCTAATTCCTGCGGCCCGTGCTATTTGCCTCCATGAGCCGGTGAGGGAGATGATCAAAGATCTCCCTCACCGGCCCACAGACAGGGAGGGAGGCAGGAGAGGACCCGGGGAATCTTTCCTATTATTGAGTCAGTAATCATGCTGGGGTAACTCCTGCTACCTAGAGATTGTTGCAGACCAGGTCCACCCCTTCATGCGAATGTGTTCCCTGATGGCAGTGGCCTCGTTCAGCAGGATAATACACCCTGCCACAATGCTGTCTTCCATGCAGCCACTAGAGGCGCTTTATGGTGGTTTACGGAGTTTAACATTTATTTAATTTTGAATTAATGCTAAAGTCCTCACGCTTTGCATAAGGACGTCCAGTGTCTGATGTTGTAGGAGGCAGACACGGAGCCTGCTTCGAGGATCCTCTGCACTGGAAAGAGGTAAATGTTAAAAGGGTTTTTATACACCGGGGGAGAAGGGTCGGATATTCAGCCATTGGCAGAGGGACACTACAGTGCTAGGCATAAAGTTTTGCATTCCAAACACTATAGTGTTCCTTTAATTGCTTATTTTCAAAGATGTTTATTGATCTGCCATAAGTTGTACCATTTTTTTTTGGCGTTATATATTACAGAATTTGAAAAAAATATTTGCAAACTTCAGATGACTGTTTCAAAGCCTCCCTGTTTTTATTTTTTCCCAGCTGATTTGCTAATTAGTTGAGAAGCCATCTAATCCTTTTAGATGACTACATTATGTATTCAGACATTTTACTATCTGCACATTCTGACTTAACACGCTAGTTAGATATGTTTTTAACCTCTGAACTATTTGTTATTTTATTAATTGAAATTGTAGATTGCTCTTATAATTCTATTGTATCTCAGCTGTATAAACTATACAATTAAAAAAAAAAAATGTGACAAACGTGTTTGTGCTTCTATTGGCATGCTATAAAAAAAGTAAAATGTATTTGATGTATGGATTGATTAATCTTAACTAACCAGTTGTCTAAAATACTATATAGATTTAGATCAGAGATCATCAGGGCCAGACTGGGAATGCAAAGCAGCCCTGGAAAAAAATGTATGCCAACCCGATGTCATTGATCATTGTGCCACGGTAGTGTTTGTGTGTGTGTATGTAAGTACCCACACAAACACTACCGTGGCACAATGACTTTTAGGGCTGGCATACATTTTGTTCCATAGATTATATATATGTATATATATATATATATATATATATATATATATATATATACAAAATACAGAATCCAGCGCACTCGCTTATTCACTAAACAATAATTTAAAATCTTAGAGATTGTAATAGTTTTATTTAAAAACACCTCACCTAGGCAAAAAATAATGGGGATTTAGTTACATTATATGATCATATATTGCATTAGCCTGCCACACCGTCAATGTACCCCATTGTTGGCAGGTTCTATCCTAGCAGCCTAATGCTTGCTCTTATGAGATTAATATATACATTAATACATCCTTCCTGGGACTCTCTGCAAGTCAAGGCTAAATAGGGTCCTGGAATGAGGCACCTGTGACAGGGAGGGGTGCAAAACCAAGGAGTTGGCCAGGACTCCCAAATATACAAACAAATCCAAGAGGGCTGCACTCACCTGAACATGCATACATTATAGGGTGCTGCTTGGGCCAAAAAACTACTACAATCTCTAAGATTTGAAATCATTGTTTAGTGGATAAGCGAGTGTGCTGGATTCTGTATTTTGTATATTTTGGCCCCAGCAGCACCCTATAATGTACATTAAACTAAAGGGGGGCCTATTGCCTCCTCCCCAACACCCACCCCTGAGTGGCGGGTGGGGGCCCTAAATTAGAATAATGGGGGGGGGGGACCTGTTGTCATGTAATATCCTGGTATCCCTGTGGGCCAGTCCGGCCCTGGAGATCATAAATGTAATTGATGTCCAGAGAATTATGGGTGTTGTAGTATAGCAACCTCATGTGGCGTCCAGAGTTTGAGATGCATGATCTAGACCAGGAATAGACAACCTTTGGCACTCCAGATGTTTTGGACTACTGCTTCCATGATGCCTTGCCAGCATTATGGCTGTAAGAGCATTGTGGAAGATGCAGTCCACAACATCTGGAGTGCTAGACGGAGATGTAGTCCACAACATCTAGAGTGCTGGAGTTTGCCCAGTCCTGATCTAGACACAATTGTTAGTCAAGGTATTGATTGTTATGTGCCTGCGATTCTGTGATAAATATGATAACTGAATAGGATTCATATGATGCTGAAAAACATTCTGCACAGCTCCTACAAGAAGTTATATAACAGTTTTCCTTCTGTACCCCATGTTTCTTTCTAAAAAAAGATAACATTTTCCAAATGATAAAAAATGCATACAGTGCCCTCCACTAATATAGGCATCCTTGGTTAATATGAGCAAAGAAGACTGTAAAAATTTTTCTTTATTGTTTAACCTTTTGATAGTTCATGTCAAACAACTGCAGCCCTAGATAGGTTTATTAAAAATAAAATCTTTGTTAAATATATGTGGTACTATTATTGGCATCCCTATGAATTCATATAAGAAAAAGAATATGTGTGAAGTATATTCTTATTGATGCGCTACATTTTTAGTACACCTGGATGACTAGGAACAGGATATTGTTCAACCATGACTTCCTGTTTCACAGAGAAATACATACAAGGTAACACATTGGCAAATTCCCTTAGTCATTCATCACAATGAGTAAAACCAAGGAATATAACTGTAATGTGTAGTAAAAGGCTGTAGAGCTTCACAAAATGGAACGTGGCTATGAGAAAATAGCAAAAGCACCGCAAATGCCAATTTCCACCATAACAAAAGCAATAATTAAGAAGTTCCAGTCAATTGGAAATGTTATAGATCAACTTGAAAGAGGATGTGTGTCTATATTTTTTCAATACACTGTGAAGAGAATGAGTTTGAGTGGCCAAAAAATCTACAAGGATCACAGCTGGAGAATTGCAGAAGTTAGTTGTGTCTTGGAGTCAGTAAGTCTCCAAAACAACAATCTGACCTCACCTTCTTTACTAAAAGTTGTTTGGAAGTATTTTTTAAGAAAAATCATCTACTCATATACAAAAACAAAGTCAGGCATCTTTAGTTTGTCAGACACTACTGGAACTTCAAATGGGATCCGGTTCTAAGGCCAAATGAAACCGAAATAGAGCTTTTTGGCAATAAACACCAGAGGTAGCCATATGGAAAAGTACCCTTTTTATTCTTTTTTAGCTGTTTTTCTGCCAGAGGACCTGGACATTTTGATTAAAAAGATGACATCATGGACTCTATCAAATATCAACCGATATTAACTGACTGCTTTTGCCAGAAATGGTTAAAATGGGCCATGGTTGGAACTTACAGCAGGACAATGAGCCAAATACTCAAACACTAAAATTGTTTACTGACCACAACATCCTGCCATGGCTATCCCAGCACTCTGATCTGAACCCCATAAGAAACATGTGGGGTCCACCAGCATCGACCTCGATATTTGAAGGATTTGGAGAGATTCTGTATGGCAGAATGGTCTTTGATTCCTTGCAATGTATTCTCCATCCTCATCATTATGGAAGACTCTGAGCTGATATCTTGGCGAAGGGATGTAGCACAAAGTATTTACTAAAATGTTACCAATAATTGTGCAACATACATTTAACAATTATATTTTCCGATAAACCTGTGTTGTGCTTGCAATTGTTTCATATCCATGAGAGCAGAGTATTTTTGTGCACTTTTTGAACAAAAGCTCAAGAGGTTAAGCAATAAAGACAATTTCACACAGACTTCTTTGCTTATATTTACTAAGGCTGCCAATGTTAGTGGAGGGCAGTATACATATTCTCTTTGCTTGCCCCTCTACTGGAACAGTGGTTATATTTGCCCATAGCAGTGATTGCCTTTCATTGAACAGTGCCAGAAAGCATTCCACTTATTGGTTCTAAATCTACGTGCATTACTCATGCTAACAGATTGTGATGATTTTGACTGACAGAATTATGAACAATTGAACAGAGAATATGATTCTATTAGAATTAGTGATCACAAGGAATGCATGCATTCTGTTAAAACTTCTTTACCCATGCTATCTCTCTTGTGATTAACATGCAAATGACCTTACTACAAATATCCTATTTTTAGCATGTACAATAATGAGGTCATGGCATAGCAATGTAAATATTAAATTATCCATTATACATATATATTATATATTTTAATGCAGCCTGACTTGCTAATGACATTTGCATTTGCATTTATAAAATAATATGGAAAAAGTATATTTTGGCAAGGGAGGCATCCATTAAAACAATCCATCTCATATCTTTATTTCACTGTTTCTGTCATTCTTGGTGGCAAATATACTCATCCCCAGACTGCTGGTAGCACTCCTGTTAATTAGTCCTATAATTATTATAGATGCATTTCCTGTTTATTTAACCTCTACATGTATAGAGTTATATCAAATCCATTGACACGTAACAATTCTCATATGTAATTGTTTCAGGAGATAGGATAAAGTGAAATATGACAATCTTACAGGCACTCTGTTCAAAGTTGGCCCTCTGGTCTGTAAAAGCGCAAATCTAATTGCAATTTAGATGAGTGGAAAGTATCAATCTAACTTTTAAACTTACCAATGGAAGATGCCCTTTACTCAAAAATGTCATATGGAAAATGTCATTGTAACAGCTTCTCAAACTAAAAAGTATCATATTATATAAGTCTTTTTGGTGAAGAGTGGGAATCTAATTACCGTCACAAACCAGTTAAAGGTTCCAATATTCATACATCGTTATGGGATAGGTCTCGAATGGAATTTCCTTTTTCTAACTGCCTTTCTCACCTGGCATGAAGTGTCCTCACATTAATATGAATGCCAGGTGCCAACATCCCACGCCAGGCTCCTGTCTTTGTCATCAAAGATGGAAATGCATATCCAACATCTTCATTTAGCAGTGGAAGCTGCCAATCTAACTGCCTCTAAAAAAAAAGAAGTTGCCAGTTCTGCTAGAGCAGTGAAATGTGTTAAATGATTGGTTTCGCAAATGAGGAAAGGTTACCGGGCAGATAGAATCGGTTAAATAAATAATATATAAATATTGCTTTCTTCTTCTCACTTGATCTGTGAACCAAATGGTGGGAAAATGTGTGTATCAGTGACATATTATGTATATATTATTATATTATGTATATATTTTGGAGTACATATATTGGCCCACATCACACTCTTTGGTTTATCCACATTGTTTTCCCCAAAACAATAGCATGAGAAAAATTCATCCAAACCAACAGGTCACATAGGTGACTCCTGAATTGACTAACACAATTATTCTGGTAACTTATGTTATATTGAGTGCACATAGTGCAACTTTTTTTTTAATTGGATGATTACTATATCCTTTGCAAAATTCTAATTATTAACAACAGTTGTATTGCACTTTAAATTAATTCCCAGCTTTTCACTGAATACCAGCCATATAGCATTCCTGTTAAAATATAAACATGGGCAATAATATACAAGCATCACACAACCATTAAAAACTTGAATTTATGTGTGCCTTAAGAACTTTAAAAGCATCTGCATAAACAGTAAGAGATCTTAGTACTTTAAAGAAGTTCATAACCATAGCCCAAAGGGAATTTCTGCACATGATGTAGAACAAGTTTGTTTAACTGGCAAAGGTTGTGAAGGGATGCTGTTAAAATTTGCCAGCATGAAACAGATTGAATTCACAATTTACAAATACAACATATTTTTATATTCTAAAATTGTTACTGTGCAAAATGTAAATAGAGGTGCTAAAGTTATGATTCACTGGAAAATGCATTGCAATTTTAGAACATTAGTCATCTGGTAGGAAACAGAAAATTTTAGAGTATGAGTACAGTTGAGTTTAAACATTCTGAAAAAATACTCTTGTTGAAAAGACAGTTTTGCAGACCTCCCAACTATACATTCACTCTAGGCTGACATTGCCCTTTCTTTTGGTGTGCCTACCTACTTTCCAAGTGGATCCACCCCGTTGGGCAGTGCTTGTGACACAGGTTGCATCACCCGATTGCCCTTAGTTTAGGCCCACCCATCCAAGTCCTAAATTGCACAACCTCTTTATGTTGCAAGGTATGGATTTTTGAATGTTTATATTCAATTACAATTTTTTTTGCGTAGGACTCACATAAACAACTATTGATTTTTTATTTATTTTTTATTTCATTAACGTTATTTACTAGAGTTTGCAATGGTGAACCTTCTAAGTAAATTCAAAGATAATTCATAGTAAATTTGTAGGCCAAATTAGTTCGTCCACCCGCATGGCACCAAAAAAGGTGAAGGAGAATGCCAATCGAAAATAACATCACTTCGAATGGAGAGAAACAGACTTGCGGCAGTACAGTGAACAAGTCCACCATAAAAGCGCCTGAAACCGGCCACAGAGGATCCAAATGCTTGGGCCCCATACACCATCCTGTTGAAACAAGACTATTCTTCATGATGTCCGAAACCCTGGTGGGCTTAAACCAACAGCTCAGCCCGGATAACTTCCCAGACACAGCCGAGGAGAAACATCCTGAGGCTTCCCAGAACCAAATTAGCTGTAACAAATCTTGCACATGCTCATCATCTGACCAAAACCCCCCAAGCTGCCACTCGTATTCCACCCACTCGCTGTATGCCTTACCATACTGCTGCCAAGTAGACTCTGAGACCAAACCCCGAATGCAAGACATTAGTCAGTTAGCCCAAGACCCCACAGGTCTGATGGGCATGGAAAGCCCACCTCATCCACCCAGAGTGCCTCTGCCCAGAATTCATGCCACTGAAAACAAGAAAGAGCATTAGCTGTAATGTTAGCAACCCCAGGCACATGCACAGCCCTATAATATACATTCTGAAGCAAACAGCACCAGGCGCTGTAGAAGCCGAACCACTGGAGGGGAGGAAGCAAACAAATTGTTGATGACCTGCACTACCCTGCGATCCCTGATGAAGACCACCCTGAAATCTCTGAGATCACTACTTGCAACTACTCCCTTATTTACACTGACTCTCATTATATTGCCAGCAGCAACCAGTGCGTCTGGGCAAGGCCGATGCAGCGGAGTGTCCCACCGTGCCACCCCCCCAGAGAAGGGACAACATACCACCCTGATGTGAGGCCGTGCAAGTCACAAACCAGCCACAAACCAATATCCATTTGATCCCAACCAACGGATGGGTGAACTGCCATCCGCTGGCAAAACTGCTCATCATAGCACCACAAGCTCAACCCCCATATACCCGATGTGCAGTCCAGACCGTATCCTGATACCAAAACAGGGCCGAGCAATTCTCAGGCGCCTTTTCCCCTATGATGCTGGCCAGGATCGAAAAGGCCCTTATCCAATTCCCAAATGTTTTTGGGATCTTCCGATACTGGAACTTTTCTTTGTCCTTGTCTGAGTCCTTAGACTCCTTATCCAGAGGAGGTAAGTCCTCCAAGGGGAGCAGAAAGAAAATCTCAACAAACTCCAAATTTTTTCCCGCACCTTCTGGTGCAAATGCAGCCCCAGGGGGCCAGACAAACACATATGAACGGGCTAGCCATCATGTGCAGCCAGCAAAGCAGGCGGGGAAGATTCAGGGACCACCGGGGCAGAGGCTAACGGTGTCTCCAGACAAAGTAAACGAAGAATAATCCCACCCTGTCCTAACTTGCTTGTCCAAGGAAGGGGCCACTTAACTATGCGCCCAGTTATCCAAAAGCCCCTTCAGACACACCATCAAGGAACCCGAAGCCCCAGAACTGCTTGGGCTACGCCCACCCACCACCTGACCATCTACCAATGCAGATACAGCCGTAACCACCGTAGGCTGGGCCAGAGCTTCCACCTCTATAGAGAGCGATACCAGCATAGCATTTAATGAGGCCTGGAATATGGCCCGGTCTGTACCACCTGGGGAGAAAAACAGGTGGAATCATATCACTCCCTCCTTGCCCCAAAATGATAGACTCAACCCAGGGGAACGGGGATGGCAAGGGGGTCCCGGAAAGTCCAGACGGCACTCCAAGGGAGGGCAGGGGCTAGCAGAGCTACCATGGGAAGGGTTAAGAGACTGATGCCTAACAGTATCCCCAGGCCAAGAGAACCACGGGTCAGCCGATGGAGACAAGGCCGCCGGAAAACCTTCAGCAGCCACGGAAGGAGAGTCAGCCTGCGCTGGAACACCAGATATCTGTGTAGCCACGGGCCAGCTGGCCTGGGAAGAAGGACTGTGGCTCCTGCTGCGTGGGGCTGGAGACGGCAAAGGTAAGCGGGCGCGGACCGCTGCAAACCGTCTCAGTGACCGGGTAAAGACAGAAGTCCGC
The DNA here is from genome assembly GCA_933207985.1 of Pelobates cultripes. Lineage (NCBI taxonomy): Eukaryota > Metazoa > Chordata > Amphibia > Anura > Pelobatidae > Pelobates > Pelobates cultripes. The sequence goes on from OW240912.1 coordinate 280,089,194, forward strand.
AAGGGAGGTGAAGCAAGCCTCACGGCCACAGACCAGCAGATAGGTGAGGCCAGGCCTGCACTCCTGAGTCCAGGAGGGCATGTAGCTTCCCCTTGCAGGGCAAAACGTTCTGGTGGCCGAGCTCACCTCTGGGATCCTCCGCTACCGCCGGGATGTGAGGCGTCAATAGCAGCGGAGGCCTGAAGATGAGCCAGCTGAGCCTGCAGGTACAGACCTCCATCTTGTAAGGCCTCAGCCCTGAGGGCAGAGAGGATAGCTTCGATATCCATACCCTAGTCACAAACAGCACTTGGAAAGCAGGTATACCGAGCACAACAACCAGCAATTACAGAGCTGATACCAACTGATAATTAAGATGGCTGTTATCCTGTAAGATGGCAACCTATTTATACTATCCCACCCATCTACACCTTGACTACGCCACATTCCTCTGTATACACTACCTTGACGCTCACATGTCCCTGTTCTGCCTAAGCGTTGTCTGGCTCCTCATGGTGTTGTGTCCTGTTTTTTTATTTTGCAAAAAGTGCAAATGTCAATATAAATTTACCTTGTTGCACCCATTGACTGTTAATCAGACAACCAGTCCTGTTACATCATGGTTTGCTTAGCTCAGTAATGCTAAACTGAAGACACAGGTAATTGACCAGAGCACCTGCCTTGCAAGGGCTTCTAATTGATCTGCATTGGGCTGTCTGTGATTGGCCAGTCACACAGTCACAGAAAGTCTGGGCTGGTGAAGAAGGGAAGGGCTTGCTAAGGATTCAGGCAAGAGAGTTTAACGTTTGCAAGCTGTTGTTAGATATTATCCACAATGAAAAAAATGCATAATAAATGCATACATGTTTTCATTGGATATATATCTACTAAACAGTGTTGTTAAGTGTTTTTGATTTGGTCAGTGGAGTGCCACTTCAACTTAATTTTTTAGAGTATCATTTATGCTAAGTAAATGTTTTGTATTTACAATTTGCTTTGCAGATGTGTGAGATCCAGCTTAGCTCTACTTCCTAATGACATCATTTTATTTGAACTTTATTTCTTGAGCAGTCTGCTGTTTTGTACCTCAATGATATTGATAGACTTATTTGCCACACTTATTTTTCCTATATGTTATAGAAGAACGTCACATTTGTTGGTTTTGAACAATAACAAAGTTTTTTTTTAAATTGTTTAAAAAACAAAAAGGTAATACAAGTATTACAGGGGAAAAAACGAATTAAATATGTAGCACAATGTGGACTCTTACATGATTAAAATCATGATGTTTATAAAGCGTCAGGACAGTCGCAAAACACATCCAGAGTTACTGTAAATGTTTTCATATTATTTTTTTCACACTTCTGGCAGGTGCAGATATTTCCTTTTTTTTGTTGCATTTTTCAAACCTTGGACTCCCCAAAGGGAGAAAGAGTTACATTTATTGACATGTGTTTTAATATTTTGGATTCCCTGTCACTGATGAAGTATTCACATATTTTTTTGGCATGCTGTTAACCATTTTTTTTTTTTACAATCAAGTATGCACTTTCTATGATCCACCGTGTGGATTTTTCTGAGATGTTTATTATGAATGCAGACTGTTTGGCTGGTTTTGGTGAATTCAACATATGGGGGACAAAAATAGATACAATTTTTTTTAAATGAAATAAAATCCTCACAGAGTCACCTGAATCTGTAGAAGTGTTGTTAATAGGAAAGATAGTCAAAGTTCTTAAGTGAAGAAGTCACAGTGCAAACCAGCAGATGTGACTAATTACTATAACTTTGGAACCTTTTTTATGTTCAATAATTATATACATTGGTCATTTGTCATAACAAACCATGTATGACAGGTGTTTGAATAATAGTTGTTTTAATGTCCAAAGTCACACATAGTTGATATTGATCGGAAATAATTGTCCTTGAAAATCACTGATAGAGCTTAGTTTCATTCACTGTCAAGTCTTCCTGTAGAAACTGCTTTTGCCCTCACGCTCTGTGGTAGCAATTAGTGGCTTGACTCCTTTTAACACTTCTCTGCTAAAGTAGATACAAGTATGTGGCTTTTACAGTTTAACAAAGTAGGATATATTAGCATGTAAGAGCCAGCAGTCAGGCTGAATAAATAGCACTCTTGAAGCAAATTGTCTATTACTCAAAGAAGTTAGATAATTACAGATATTTAAAGAGATGGTTTAGAGTCTAATGATCATAGGGATGTGCAGGGATGTGGTTCACTTAACATCCAAGCTTACAATTATTAGAACTGCTTTATGCCTTCTCACTAATCAATATCTAATACGCATGAGTATTAAAAACTTAATTGTATTAAAATAACTCATACATTTGCAATGTCATATCAGCACTGCTGATACATTGCAGGTTATCTACTCCCTTTGTCTAGGTTCATTATGATAATGAGATTTGATAGATAAATTGATTTTGCACAAATGAGTCCTTTCAATGAACACTCCAAACACTTAAAGCACTTTAACTTGCTGATGTACATTATGTGTGAAGTGTGTCCTGTTTGTTTTAATTTTACAAAATTTGCAATAGAAAAAGTCAGTTTTATAAATTAACTTTGTTGCACCAACCTGGCTGTTAATCAGACAACTGGTCCTGCTACTGCCTCGTTGTTTAGCTCATTGCAGTCCTCAAAAAAGAAGGTGTCTATAATTGTGATGCTGTAATGGCAGGGGTTGGCTGATCACTTGGGTCATGCTTCCAGTGTCCAAGGCAATCAGGGGTTTGGCTGTGCTGCTATGGTTCAGATAGGAAGATCAGTGGATATCCCTATCTACATCACTCTGATACATTTATCCTGTGATAGCACGGGACCCCTGCTACCTATCACATTGCATATTAACCTCCCTCTACCCCCAGATGCAAAAGACTTGACAGAAGGACTCTTCCTTACCTTCCTGACTTGGTGCTCTGTGTGGAGATAACAGGCAGGATCTTGAAGTGACCTTACATTCCCTGCTCCCTCCACACATGTAGAGAATTCCTGCAACATGAGTAAATGGTGGGAAGGTGAGAAGCAGGCTGGTATAGAAAGATAATTTCTAACAGATATTCTGCATGGGGAAGTACTGCACTGGCAAAATAGGGCTGCTAGATAGACACAGGAAGGATGAAAATGGCAGAGTCACAAGGGAATGGAAATATCAATTGGATGATAAAAAAGGAAAGAGATAAGAGATACACAAGGAAAGGGGTGATAGGGATAGATACACAATGAGGGGAGGACTGGGAAAACCACTTTTAAACCAGGTGTTTCAATGGCAAGGTGGCAGGGCAAGAGTGGGGTGGGGGGGTTGAATCATCACCAATGACAAGCATGCCTCCCCCCTCAAAGTGAGCATGTTGGTTCAATGCTGCTCCAAAGCAGTTCATGCGCAGAGCTCTGCTGAAGAGCTCTATCATGTTTTGCACAGTGCAAGTGAATTTAATAACATGTTTGAGCATTTACTTGTGACTTGTCTGTGTTGTCTCCTTCAGTGGCATTCCAGAGAACTCAAAGGGAAGGAAAGAGTACTGTACATGTGTCTGGAGGCTGTTTGTGGGATTGCATGTGTGTAGAGTGTGCTAATTATGGTGTAGTGTTTTTGTGTTTTGTTTCAATTGTGATTTGTTTGTGATGTAATATGTGAGGCAAGGGGCTGTAGAGAGTGTGTGTATAGGTGCTGTAGTGTGTGTATAAGGGGCATAGTAACTCACTGTCTTGGCATAATACTTGTTTCTGGCCTCACATTTGAGCCTCACATCCAGTATGTTTCCAAATCATGTAGATTCCATTTTAAAAACATAGGCTGCATCCGTCCCTTTCTTATGCAAGATGCAACTAAGGAGCTTGTCCATGCTCTAGTAATTTCTTGCATGGGCTATTGTAACCCACTCCTAATTGGTCTTCCCAAAAGCCGTGTTGCCCTACTACAGTCTGTAATGGATGCTGCTGCCAGCCTGATTTTTCTCTCCAGTCGGTCCTCTCACACCTCACCTCTCTTTCATTGGCTTCCTGTGTCCTTTAAGAGTCAATTCAAAGTACTAACCCATACCTATAAAGCTTTGAACAATTCTAGCCCCTCTTATATCTCTTCACAGATCTGGGGCAGCACTCTACTCTCTCCTCCAGCTCTGCTTCACTCTCACCTTATTTGATTGCTATCTCCTGTCCTATTGTGTTTTATACCGCACCTCCACCTGTAAGCTTGTTTGAGCAGGGTCCTCTTCAACCTATTGTTACTGTAGTTTTTTTGAAATTGTCCTATTTATAGTTAAGCCTCCCTTATAATATTGTAAAGTACTGTGGAATCTGTTGGCGCAATATAAATGTCAATAATAATAATAATAATATTAATAAGAGTTTGTATATAGGGACCATAGTGTGTGTATAGGGAGCATAGTGTGTGTATAGGGGATGCAGTAAGTGTATGTATAGGCAATGTAGTGTGTGTAGGGTTTGTAGAGAAGGGAATGTAGTGTGTGTTTTTGAGTACAGGTGATCTAGTGTGTGTGTAGGAGATCCATAGTGTGTATAGGAGAAGTGTTGTCTCTGTGTGTGTGTATGTGGTGCATAAGGGATGTAGTGTGTATAGAGGATGTAGTGTGTGCATGTGTTAATGGGGTAAAGTCCATGTAATGGTGCAGTGTGTGAGGGTTTAGTGTGAGTAGGGGTGCAGTGTGTGTGAGGGGTGCAGTGTGTATAGATGTTCAGTGTGTATGAGGGGTGCAGTGTGTGATGGATGCATTGTGTGTAGGGATGCAGTATATGTGAGGGGTGCAATATGTTTAAGGGGGCAGTGTGTTTGAGTGGTGCAGTGTGTAGGGGTGCATTATGTATGAGGGGTGCAGTGTGTGCAGGGGTGTAGTATGTGTAGGGGTGCAGTGTGTGGGGGTTGCATAAGGTCTATTCTATGTGTGTTGTGAGGTTAAAATGTATATATTTTTATTTTTTTTAAAAAATCTTTATTCCCCCCCCAACCCTTATTCTTACCTTTGGCTAGAGAGAGTGAACATTTTGCAAGCCCTGGTGGTCTGGTGGTGGTGAGTGACTCTAGCCTGCAGCTCCTCCATCTGCAGGTAGAATTCACTCCTCTCGCAGGCTCCTCAGAGTGTTGCTGTGGTAAATAGCATCAACACTCAAACTAGTGGGAGGAATGTTCTGCCTAGCAGGTCCTCCTTCCCTCACTCTGCTAAAATAAAGTGCCAGAGGGATGGTGGGGAAGATCTTTGATCATCCCACTGATCTGATAGGGTACACAGCAAGGTTGGCTCTGCATGGGTCAGCAGGGGAGATCAAGACATCTTACTTGTCAGCCTCAGTCCTTGGCCATTGCGTCCCACCGCGCATTTGCCCAGTCCGGGCCTGGACACAAAGAAAGGATTGATAGGGAGGGATTGATGGGCAGATACATAAGTAAGAATGAAGGAAAATAAATATTGGAGGCATATGTAAGGTGTTGGGGAAGGACATGTGAGATGTGTAGCAGAAGCAACATTGGGGAGGATGATGGGGAGATAAAAGTAAGTAAGGTGGGAGAGTAAATTGTATGATATTGACACAAGTAAGGGGTGACTGAGAAACAAAGGAGGGGTGTTGGGGAGTAGGGACGGGTTCATAAGGTAAAAATGGAAATTGTTGGAGATAAAGATAGACAGATAGAAATCTAGACAGATATATAGACAGATAGAAATAGAGACACATGGAAATAGCAAAGTCTAAAAGAAAAAAATGCATTTAAATTAGAAGAAACACTTGCAACATACAACATAACAGAGAGGTGGAGTTATATCACTCACAGGGTTATCTCTACAAATGAGCAGAGTACTGTGGATGCTCTCAAGGTTCTCATTAAAAGCATAGCCGGAAGCGAAGTGCATATGACACAGCCAAGTTTTGAATATGATGCTGCCATGCAACCTAACTAATAGTAGGGGGTGCAGCAATGTTCGGTTCCTCAGCGTCCATTCCTGATACTCATCTGGAGGGCACCACACACTCCCCCTGAATGACCCTTACATATTTTTTTACATATAAGTTTCATAATTTATATACAATATACCTGATCTATGCATCCATCATTTAACTACCATTCTGGTACCATGAGACAGCAGTGAGGATCTGGTTTCTTTTGCATTTGGCACAATTTATGTTTCTCTATATTTCATTGTTACTAAACATGACCATGTTAATAAAATAAAATCAAAGAAAATGGGTAAAATTAACCAATGAGACTTGAATCTTCTGACTGCAAATTCTGGGTTCAAAGTGAGGTTTGAAACATGACTATTGTAACAATATACAAACAATGTAATTAACACTAACATAGTGTTAGAAATAGCTAAGGATCCCAACAAACAAACCTAGGTCAGAACAGTTACAGTAACTGAGTAGGTAGTAATAGAAAAGTAGAGAAATGCCTATGGGAGGCAAAACTAGCCTGAAACGCGTCATGGTCAAAGGAGAACAGAGGAGCAACAATGTAGGTAAACTAGCCAGTTCAAAATTATGGATCAAAGCAAAGTCTTAGATAACAATAAACAATAGATTTGCTCCTGGGTAACTATAGACCATGCCAGGGCACTACTTTGAGCATGGTTTGGACTTAAATTAATAGAGTATTCTACTGACCGGCATACGATAATCAGATGCCAAAAGGTGAAATTACAAAGATTATGCGCCATTTTACGTATGAGAACAAGTAGTGGTGGAATAGTCTGTATTTGTTAGATTTATACCTAAATGTCATAAATATTTGTGTGTTGAGGAATTCACATTGCAATCAATTCCGTTATCCCTCAATGTGTGTCTGCTTTCAGTTTGATCACTGTATTTCTCCTCTGAGAGATGACTGCTTAAGAGAGGCTAGGGCTTTGAGGGTCTGTGTATATGGGATTGCTAAATTATTAACATTACGCTCTAATCATTTCCAAACCGTGCCCACTTTTCTCTTCACTTCAGTAATGTCATTTCAAAGTCAGCCTGACAGGATCTGCAAGTAATGGAGATGTTCACGTTATAAATATTAAGGCAGCCCTGGGCTATACAGATATTCAAGATCTGCAATCTAACCTGGATTTCAGGGTTTTTTTTCATACAGTTTCACATCTACAGTATGTGTTTCCTGATTCTTTTTCTTGTTATACATTGAATATTTCACTTGATTCCCTTCTGTCTTAACCTTTCTGCTACCAGTGAAAGGTGCATGTAAATTCACAAGAAAAAATAGCAAAAATTAAAGGAATTTATCAACTGACAGTCTTATCATAAATGCCCACCGAACAGACCATATTGTAATCCCATTTGTAAGACAGCTTCTGAATGAGTTCTTGATAAGTAGTACCATGAGACAAAGAGACCTATTCTTCCAGCATTATAATTGAGATTTTTTTTAGGAAATAAAAAAAATCTTTTTCTTATGTTGTCTTATCTCTAACTTTTCTTCTCTTTGGTTTTCTTACAATGCAAGGTTAACCTCATCCCAAAAGCCTGAATATATTTCTTTATATTTGTTTGATTTCATGTGGATTAGTCTACCTGCTCTATACTCAGAGGACAACTGTTATCTACTCATGCATATCTCTGACGCATTTTCCGCCAGGGCCCATGCATTTCAAATTTTAACAGTGTGCCTGTTAAAATAGCCCTAGCTGCTATTGCGATACTAGCATTTCCTAGGCTCTTCCCAAGGAGGGAATTGGATCCCAGTCAGAGATATTGCACTGCTAATTTTCCTTATTTGCACCCTTATTCAACTTTTTTTGTCAAAGTGTTATGTTTTTGAGTTGCTGATCTACTACTATGAAATCCTACAGCTACTTAGTAATAGGCACAGTTAAATACATATCAATCAGATTTTTTTCTCAGCCTCTGATTAACCTATTATCCGGTATTAGGCCGGCCCTCCTTATGTTTTATTTCCTGGCTCGGTGGCCTATGTTGATAATATTTCAGCCCTGAGGTTAAACGTGTATTGTCACTCTCTGGGGTCTACCTGTCATACCACTTATTGCTGCCTAGAAGTGTTTCATGTGCCCTGACTGATATCAGTGTAGTGTAACTAAAGCCTGACATACAAGTCTTTAGCTTTGTTATGAGCTCTGTTACAACCATTGCATTTTATCATTATGTATTTTTTCAAATTGTACACAATGCTCTATACTCGTTCTCAATTGAGCTTTATTTATTACAAATGTGTGATTTTTAAAAATATTTATTCTATTATATATTTTATATTAAAACATATTTTGCTTATGAGTGGATAACACCTTAGCATTATCCAATATATTTGGTATTTTTTTTTTTTGTTACATCTGTGTATCTAATGCTGTTAGGGTGAAGAGGTGGGACATCATACTGCACTTATACATAAGACCATGGCTATAATTCGTCTGCTTATATTCTGGAGATTTGGGGAAACTAAGACACTAGGGACACTGAGAGACATGGGAACACAGACACTGGAAGACTAGTGGACACTGGAAGACATGGGTACACTGAGAAACTAGGGACACTGGTAGACATGGGGACACAGATATTTGGAGACATGGGGGCACTAGGGACACAGAGACATGGGGACACAGACACTGTGAGACATGGGGACACCGAGACACTAGGGACACTGGCTGGGAGACATAGGGACACTGGGAGACTGGCTGGGAGACATGGGGACACTGGGAGACATGGCGACACTGGGAGACATAGGGACAATGGGAGACATGGGGACACAGACACTGGAAGACCAGGGGACACTGGGAGCCATGGGGACACTGAGACACTGACTGGGAGACATGGAGACACTGTGTCCCTTGTGTCTCCGTGTCCCAATGTGTCTATCAATGTCTCACAGCTTCCCCATGTGTCACAGCGTCTCCATGTCTCACAGTGTCCCCTAGTGTCTCAGTGTCCCCATGTCTCCCTGTTGCCTTTCCCCCATCCTTCACATACCTGAGCTGTAGTCTGTCTCTGCAGGCTGGGAGCTGCTGTCTGGACTCTCTGTGCTGTGTAGCTGCTCCCCAGCGGATCAGTGAGTAGAGAGAGGCAAGGAGATGCTGTAACTTCCTATCCCTGCCTCTCTCTATACACAGTGACCCCTACTGGCCGGTGCTGGCATTGCAGAGTAATCTCCGTTTATACTGAGAAAAATATTGCATTTGTAATGCCGGTATTACTGCAATACCATCACGGCCAGGCAGCCTCAAATACCGGCTGTGCCTTAAAATACCATTCAGATGGCAAACATAAGAGTAGTGCGTAAAAAATAAATAAATAAATAAACTGGCCTATTCCATGGGCCTGGGCCTGGGCCTGGAGCTGCAGCTCCATCAGCCCCTATGTTAATCTGGCCCTGCATACCATTATATGTGACCAGGGCTCAAATTACAATTCTTGGGTCCCTAACAACCTTGACAACCTAGACTTTCCTGGCACAATTATGCTCCCTCCTAAAGACAAATAGCACACACACAGGCACACTATGGGATACACATAAAAACTAACTGACACACAAAGATACTGAAACACAATACCAAACAGACTCACACAAAGATGCTGCAGGACCCACACTCTCATGTATACACAAAATGCCACACCACACACATTCCCATACACAATATCACACACATACACACAAATACACACACTGCTAGGCACTTGCACTGTAAGACACATACACTCAAAAGTACATGTTTTAAACCACCCTCCTAGCCTACCGCCAATACCAGAAGAAGGGTGACTTACCTGGTGTCAGGAGTGACTCAGACTGCAATCATTGACATGCCATTGTCTGCCTGTGAGGAAGTGGTATGTTATCTCGGCACTACAGCACAGAAGAAAAAGGGTACAGCCAGAACGTCACAGTAAAAGGCACGAAGTTCTGCAATGCATTCTGGATAGAATAGATAGTTATATCTTCTCAAGTGGACTGCATATCTCTACAGTGCCCCATGCAGGGTACTGCCTGCATCTCCCTTAATGGTGGCCCAGTATTTTACAACATTGCCCCAGGGCTTCTCCCATGTTGTAGAATTGCTATCTGATGTTTTATACTGGTCAGTTCCATAAACCACAATATAATACAATATCAACAGGAATAAGGGCTCCGGAAAAGCTCAGCTCCATCAATGTTCATTTTCAAATTTTATGAAAATATGCAAATCAATAAATTGATATCTGTGGTACACCAATCCTCTAAAATTTGCCATTTTATTTGGTCAACATAATTAGAATACTGATATAAATAATCATCAAAGGAGTACAACTTTGCCAATCTTTCCCAATTTGTCTTTTCCCTCATTTACCCTAGTTTTGTTAATGTTAATACTGACGAAGTATGTAATGACTTTACTAATCTGTACTTAATGTTAGACGTAGGAATTGCTGCACATTAACCGACTGCATACTAATTTAGAGGAACAAGTAACAGGAGCCCTATGATTAATTTCAATCAATGAATAAGTGCTGTATTGATAAAATGATTGATGGGGGTGTTAGAATACACACATAACAGATACTGAAATGATCGTGCATCAAAGTATGTATATACCAATTTTTTAATTTTTCATATCCTACATATATAGTGGTTCTTAACCGTGCATTTTATTTTCGATCTCTAATCTTTAAATATTTGATACATTGTTCAAAATTGGTCTTTACTCTGCATGCATTCTGCCATTTTGTGTAAAACTATTTGTAACAGAAAAGACTATTTTTTTCAGAAATGTGGACTTTAGAATACTGGAATATTTCAGTAGTTCTAGAAACATTCATAGCATAGAAATATGTGTGTGTTGCTCAGTAAAGCCAGATGTTTCACCCCTGAAATTTAAACTATCAAGAGTACAAAGATTCAAATATAAGAATACCTTGTAATTAAAATATTCCGATAGTTATTATTTTATTAGGAAACAATCTTGATATTCATGTGCACAATGAAATTTGTATATATAGATCACATCCTCTCCACAGTTTTGTTTTAACATGCCAAGTATCCTTTCTCCTCTTTCTTCTTCTTATGACTTTTTAAAAGTGTTGTGATAATGTAAGTAAAATGTATACCTTAGTCATTAATACCGTACATAAATAAAAGCTGTAAGCAGATTTATTGGCATTACTAAAATAAATCTCGTGACCCAGGCTTTAGCTCATAATTCTGTAAGTAACTTATAATAAATATTACATTATCCACAGCAGAAAGCGTAACTGAAAATGTTTTTTTTAACCCAATCTCCTTCAATTTTGTATCCTTTCTGTGTAATTTATATATGGCAAAGAAGCTAAAGTAGCCTAAGATGGTCATATATTAGTACATACTCTGACAGATATATTGACTACAGCAACATAGGAAGCTGCATTCCAATAAAACAATGCACTTAAACGTAGCTTTTCTAATTATATAATATCCAGACTGGATTATTCCTACTCCAAGATGCAGTTTTTAATGTCAGGCATACCTCTGATCTATACGTGTCATTCTCCACTCATACAATTTAAAATGAACCACCTACTTTGTCTGTAACCTTTTTGTTGACTTTTGTGTCAAACTTCGTGCAATTATATTTGTCTCCAGAATACAAAACAAATGGAGTTATATAGCCTGACTGATGGGATATAAGTTAAATTCATATATTACCTTTAAGCCAATCTGTGAAGAACATTCGTAGAGAATTTTAGTAGACTGTATACAAAGTTTAAACCATTTATAGCTGAGATGAACACAGAACACAGAATCTGACTGGGAGATGATGAAGTTAAGCTACATACACATATCTACTTGAGAGGGATAGTATAAAGAAGGCAATCTATATGTTGGTGGTTACCTGCCAGGTATGGAGATAGAACCAAGAGCCTTCTTTTAACAATTATCATTGAGAAATAAACCAATGCTTGAATAGGTGCTCTATATATAAATAGTTGGTTATCTAGCAAGGGAGTGCTACAATTATTTATTAAAACATGGTGAAGCAACCTTTAAAACTCTGGGTGTTGAGGACTACATCTTGCCAGCAGTGTAGCTGTAAGAGGATTATGGGATATGTAGACCACAATATGTAGAGTGCCATAGGTTGCCTGCCCTTGCCATAGGGTGTTGGCAATGTTATGTGTGACATGATAGATAGGATAAAGAAAGAGAACGACTGAACCTACTAAACCTCATAATCACTCAGTAAGCCAATTGGTTGGTAATTGCTCATGCAAATGTTGTGCTTCTAAATATGTCGCAAAGGTATATTAGTGAGATTTTGGAAAAAAACAACAACTCAATTTCACAAGGACAGCACAGTATCAACATTACCTTCTAAACTGAACACTCTCTCATCCTATTTCCTTCTGTTCTCATGGTATATAATTGTGTCATGTTTGCATCATGTTTGCTGTTGCCTTCTTTTCATTATTACCACAACTTCAGAGCTTCCTGGCCAGGAGTCAGATGTGGGGTTTTAGGGAGACATATCTTGTGGACAGCAGATGGCATACACAATGCAAGATCTGAAGATATGTTGCAAAACCTGCCTGTTGTATTTTATAAAACAGCAGCCATGGGATCTTCTTAAGTTGAAGGTTTTGACGATTATGAATTGCTAGCAAAAGCCATTGCCAAATCCACCATTATAAAAATAGAGTCAATGTCATTTTTTGTAGTCAAGATTGAGGAACGTCACAGACCTAGGCAGTAACGAAAAAGAACAGACAGCAATAAAAGGTAATATATTTTCCAAAACCAACAAGAAGCTGGGAAAAATATCAGAACATATAAGTAGTTTTTGTCAAATAGACTTGGACTCACAGAGCACTATTTTTATTTTCCGTGAAATAAGCCACTTACAGTCTTATTTTTTAGAAGACAATTATGAAAATGTGGACATTATCTATGTGTGTTTTGTTAGATAATTATCATTTTAGTGAGGACTGGGTCCATCCCAGTTTGAAAGAGAATGTCTTTAAATCTTTTTATGACCCTCAACATGAAGGACCACCTATGAATTCAAGTGTTGAATTATTTTATTGATCTGTGCCTGTAAAACCTGTATACCTAACCTGCAATCCCTGTTAAGCAAGAAATAGTACCTGAATACATCCACTGGAACTTTGGTGTTTTTACAATGACTATTACATGGGTGGTTTTTAGTGGCAGGACAAGAGCTGTGGGCATAAATAAAATAATGTGTTTAAAAATAATCTAAGGTAAAAAAACACAAAACACCCACAGAGGTAGTAATTTCAATGATTTTCTTAGCACACATGCATTTGTGTGACAGTATAATGGAAATAATATCTAGCACAGTCTGTACCATTCAGAGTAAATACATAAAGTCTAAAGAAAAAATCATGTAGTGAAAACTGGTGACGTGTAGATAAAAGATCCACTCTAATCAAGTTGGTTGCAAAGACAACCTAACATGTATCTCACACTAGGCACTCTTCTCCGTAAGTAATACTACTTTATCTAATAGTCTCTCTTTTTCACTTCAAGTGTTTATCTATAGGTCACTGCATACCAGATAATGGAACATCACTCAAGAACCACAATGTTTTGAAATTCATACTTTATATCTAACAAATATAACCTCCCTGGTGCTAGCTATATATGTAGCAAGCTGGCAGAATAGGAGAAGCAAATAAGTAGAAAATTCTGATGATTTATTATTGTAATTTTTTTTTTGACGTGACAACATATTCGGTTGAGGTGACTACCAAGTATTTGCAACAAGACAACTTGGACATACTGTAACAGAATGTTCTGACGGCCCTCCTCACGGCAGCTAAAATTCTATATGTTGTTTATCATATTGTAAAAAAAAAAAAACAGCAAAAAAGCACATTTGGTTAATAATGATACATTGGATTGGTTAATAATATTTTTTCTTTAATTGTTTTTATTACAAATAATTTTCTTTATTTTAATGACATGTACAGTAGTAATATTTTATACTGTGCACTAATAATAACAATTATAGCAGAAACTCAAGGAACCTTCTTTACAGAAGTGATTGTAGCAAAAACTTATCTCAAACTGACTCCCCTGACCCTTGTAAACCCGTTGAAATAAAACAGTAGATCAATGAAAATTGACAATCGGTGTAATTAGACTAGCCACTTTTCTCCACCTATAATGAATCATATTCATTCCCCTTTAATGAAAGGATTACAGAAACATAGAGTAAATTCAATTAAATGGACTCTGATAGCATTTGCATGTGTAGCGCTAAAAAAGGTTGTTTTATTGGCTAATTCATTCATGCCTTTGGATTCCGCTACCATCTTTATGCCGATAACACCCAGATATATTGCTTGCCTTTCTTCAATCTCTGAAAGCAGAAGGATATCCATATCCTTCTGCTTTCTGGAACTCAATCTCTCTAAACCAGAGTTTCTTATTTATCCTCTTCATAATACTGATCCTCCTCTATGCTTTCCCTGCAAGTTGATGGCCTTGGTGTTATCTTTGATCCTGGCCTTACCCTTGCACCTTATATCCAGTCTGTTGCTAAAAACCTGTTGATTCCACCTTAAAAACATTGCACCCGTGCGCCCATTTCCTACGTAAGATGATGCCAAGGAGCTTGTTCATGCTCTGGTAATGTCTTGCATGGATTACTATAATTCTCTCATAATCTGGTATCCCCAGAAGCCGTACTGCCCCGCCAAAATCTGTTATAAATAATAAATCCTGCCGTCGGGCTGTTCTTTTTCTTCTGTCTGCCTCCCATACCTCACCCCTCTGTCAATCCTTACACTGGCTTCTTGTATCCTACAGGTGTAATTTCAAAATACCCTTGCTTGTTATTCATGCTTACAGGACAGTTCATGGGTGGCTATTTTCCTCTGGAACAGTCTGCCTACCCCCAGCAGACTCTTTCCTAGTCTTCAATCATTTATGAAGTCCCTAAAAACCTAATTGTTCAGAAATGCTTATGGCCTCCCAGAGAACTTCTATGGCAAAAATTTGGGGAAGCCGTCATTACAGTAAAAAGCGTCATTACGCTACCTACGTCACGAAGCACGTGAGTGAAAACCCCCTGCCTCCTGGAATGAACACAGTGTTATTTAGTGCCTGTACCCGATAATCTGGCCGAATCGAAGAGACTGGGAATAAGCCTTAACGGAGGGATAAACTGAACGGAGGGTCTACTTGCCTGTTGGTTTTAATGGTTTTGTGAAATAAATGTTTTTGCTGTATCTATCACAGCCTTATGCCTGCATTCATCCACAAGTGTTTTGGTGACATTAAAGTTAGAGCACACTCATCTGCTCTACATTTTGCATTTTTCTATATTGTAAATGTCTAAGAGTGTGGTTGTAAAAGGGCAATTTTGTTTGTACTGAAATCGAACTTTGTATTAGCACTTTTTATATTTATAATTTTTGCACTAGCACTTTGTAAGTGCTTTATCACAGAGATTTTGCACTTTATTAAGATATTGCACCATTGCACAAAAAGGATTGGTTTTCACTGTGAATTTGATCTTAAATACACAGGGCATCTTTTTTACTTTTCTTTTTCAAGTCTTAATAGCTGACTATGTCAAAATCTAAATTAACATAAGACATGCTTAATACATTTTACTAACAACACAGAACTAAAGATGTAAAACAGCACAGTAATAAACCTTTATTACCTACTGATAGTGTCTACTGAATTATAAGAGGAGCTTTCATGGAAACCTTTTGTTAGGCGAACTTTTGAACGACAGCAAAGTAGATGTGAAAACATGATTATTTATGTAGAAGAACAAAGTACATAATAAAACTCGAAGAAGATAACATATGGAGTGTCCAATACTAACAGGCACACAAAGACTTTGGGAAGTTTTAAAAGTCCAATCAACTTCCATAAAACAATGACTTTGAGGTGTGGTTGCCTCCAGTTTTTGGTCATTGAAGGACATTTTTGTTTACAGATTGGACAAGCCCAATTAGGTTGTTTTATTGCTTGGTGTACCCTCTGTGCTGTTATTATGCCCCAGAGCTGTATCTCAAAGAATTTCCATTATCCAGTTCAGCACATTTATTTTATTACAGAAGATCTTGTTCTCTTAGCTTTGACAGCACCCATTAGCTTAAAATGATAGTTAGGCCCTCATAGCAATTAAACCTTATACTAAAGAAGTCATTGATGCATGTGTGTTGTGACTCACACTTTCTTTTTAAAAAGTCTTTGGTCACCTTTTAGACTGGTGACTGATCCTGCTTCTAGTCAATGTTTGATCAGTGCATTGCTTTTTTTAAATGCAATAACAACAGACTTGCACAGAACTGTGGCCCAGGGCTTCCTATTGTTTACCAGAACCAGAACAAGCAGTAAAATCATTGTGTTTATCCAAGCAGATGTTTAGTATCCCGTGGTAACCAGCATGTACCTGGTATAGATAGCTTCATGGTTCAACAGACATGTTACATTAAAGAGTGTAGGAACGCTTCTTTTAATAGAATCTGTGAAAACGCCTAGGGTGTAGAATACAGCTAAGTCATATTGCTGTGAGAGTTAAACAGGGCATATATATTATATTATACTACTACTCTACTTTTGACTAGAGGGATGCTCCCTCCTGGTCAGAGACTGTTTGGGAGCATTCGGTACATCTACACCCAGCCTCATACTACACAATACCACAAGGGAAACCATTGGACTGATAGGGAATCCACCAGATCACCAGGAAATGGATTATTCCACTCTCCCTGCCCAGGAGGTATGCAGGACAGGGGCAAATGTGCGTGATGAGGCAGGGTAGAGACACACAGACTCCCTAAACCCCTCCTATATGTAGCCACCGTACTTAGTAACATTCCCACGCTCACCTTCCAACTCACCATGCCACAATCACTCCGTATACTCCGTATAACCTTTCCTCACTCAAAACACAGTCACCCCCACTCATCCATCCACGTTCTCCCAGTCACAGTAAAACCCCCACTCATCCTTTTACACTCACCCTGTCAAGTAATCTTCTCAATATACAGATACCTTTATACACATAGTCAACCCCAGACAATACATCATTTCCATAAACACAATCCATACATCAAACCCTTCTCACACATAGCACACTGTCGCTCCCCACACACCTACATTTCAAGACACGTAGATACCCATTTACAGATAAACACATGGAACTACAGTCTAGATACAGTAACAGATACACATGCACACAAATGTACACTCAGGATGTTGAGTGCCAGACACACACTCCCAGGCACATACACAGTGTAACGGATCCCAGTCCATGACACCAAGTGACCGCACCCGATCGATGCGATTACTTAATGAATAAAATAGACTTACCTAAGTTGCGGCAGATCCACCGGAGCATCCACCCCCAGCGAGCGCGGCGTTCCTATGGACGCTGACCACTGTAAAAGCAGCAACATATATAGCCCTGCCTCCAGCAGGGTTAAAGGTCACACAGATGTGCGTGTGCGCCCACACAAAGAACACACACGCACGTTCTGGAGTCAGGTGACCCCTGTCCACCAATGAATGATTGGGAAGGGCTATATAAGCCCATTTCTTTATTTCTTCCTTACCCTGTCGTGGTTTCCACTTATTTGGTTATCCGAGAGCACGTTTAGTTTATTGATTCCTGGTTTTTGATCTTGGCTTATTCTGACTATCCGTATTTCTGGTATCCCTGACTCTTTGGCTTTGTCTTCTCATTTTTGCTCCTGTCTGTGCCCTTAACTTTGGCTTGTTTCTGACTATTCTTTCTAAGTTAAATCCAACCATTCTAAGGACCGATAATAAGTTTTTCTAGTTAACTTGATTCTGCGTTTTGGACCACAGCCCCCTCCTGACACACAGATACACAATGCCATACACAAGAAAAGATACATCAGTACATCTATGAGGGCACATGTATCAGAATGTGTATATGTGTTTATGTATCAGTGTCTGTAAATATGTAGATATTATAGTATCTGTTGGGGAAAATGTTATGTGTTCATAAATGGTATTTATTTACAACACTTATCTGTAACTTCATTATTTGGTAAATTGAATTTTTTAAAATTTTCCTGTCCACCCAAATTTTTCATTGTTTCTATCAAAAAACAGGATAGCATTAGGAATACAAAACATGCTAACATGCTTACTGCTTAGGGTATCAGCCTCCCCTTGTGTGCAAGCCTCCCCTTTTCTCCCTCATCGTGGTACTCTCTCCATGGCTAGGCCTGACCTAGTGCACATACACAGCAAAACATTGCACTGAGACAATAAAAGGGTCTGACCAATTTAAACATGGCTTTCTCTTGTGTCTGACAGTATGACAGTTACTAGACGCATGTTAACCCTGCAATGTAAACATTGCTGTTTCTGCAAAATGACAATGTTTTTAAATAAAGTGTTAAAATAACAAGGGCATGACACTCACACCCCTTCATCCCAATGAAGAGGTCTGGGTGCCTTTAGTGTCCCTTTAAATAATGTGTTATCTATGCAGTAGTATCTCCAGGATTTACATTTAGGGAGGGGCACATAAGGGGCCAGGGACAAAAGTAGCAGTTATAAAACGTGTATATACGTGTGTGTGTATATACACATATATATTATCTATATAAAGGGCTTGACAAATTTCAGGCACCAGTTTGCCACGGCAACTAGAAACTTCACCTGTGATTTGTCAGCCCTTTAGCTAAGGCGTGCAGAAAACACTGAAGCCGGCTGCCGAAGGGGTCTTTGAAAGTTGGCTGCCACAGGGAGCATGTAAGGGAGCAATAACTTTAATGCAGTTCCTCTCTTCACTCTGTTTAGTTACATGACGTTACTCCAGCCCCGGCATCACTACAGAGGAAGCAAAGCGGAGGAGCCCCACTGGACACCCGGGAAAGAGCAACTCAGCTCTCTCAATGGTAGGGTTTAAATAAAAATAAAAATAGCAATTTGTATGTGAAAAAATGTGTGTGTCTGTCAGTGTCTGTGTGTGTGTATGTGTCTGTCAGTGTATGTGTGTATGTGTCTCAGAGTGTGTGTGTCTCAGTCAGTGTGTGTCTCAGTCGGAGAGTATGTGCCTGTCAGTGTATGTCAGAATTTCATGTCTGCTGAACTTCTAGACTCCAAACTGGCAGTCACATTTCTTCTTGGATCAATAAGTTGTTTTCCCACATATTGACTATCTCTAAATATTCTGTGAAAAAGAAGCATGCAGGCACTGTCTAACAAACTGATAGACATCTGATATAACCCTATGTTTAGGTAGAGAATTCCATGTTTATGTTTCCTCTGCAGTGCTTAATATTCTAATAAATTGTAATATTTTTTATATTTGATTAATATGTAAATATATTAGCATCTGACATGCTCAATGTCAAGTACTCTTACTTAGAATGAAGTTATATTTACAAACATAATTATCTACATCTTAATAATAATCAAAAAATATATATTCAAACAAACTAAAGACTGGTGCCAAATGTAATTATATATAGAGGATGTATTTATAAACATTTAGTAGTAGTCTATCTACCTAATCAACTTTGTATGCATATATACATTTCCTGTAGGTTATATGTTTTAGCCACTTCTCAGGACGTCCCAATAATACAGGTTGATCAGAGATAAGAACAGGTTGATCAATCAGAGTCTCTGTGATTTTTGACAGATCCACCTGTGCTAATGAAAGAGCCATCTGTCCTAACTGGAGGTTGTATCCTGAAAACCTGTGTTGCTGAGGTCTTCAGGTCAGACAAAAAATGAACAATTTCATTGCTGTTATTATTATCATTTATATAACACATATTCTGCAGACCTTTATACATTTTCAATAAGCATATCAAACGAAAAATAAATGACAAACTGTACATTAAAGGACCACTATAGGCACCCAGACCACTTAATGAAGTGGTCTGGGTGCTAGGTCCAGCTAGGTTTAACCCTTTTTTTTTTATAAACATAGCAGTTTCAGAGAAACTGCTATGTTTATAAATGGGTTAATCCAGCCTCTAGTGGCTGTCTCATTGACAGCCGCTAGAGGCGCTTCCGCGCTTCTCACTGTGATTTTCACAGTGAGAAGACGCTAGCGTCCATAAGAAAGCATTGTGAATGCTTTCCTATGGACTGGCTGAATGGGCGCGCAGCTCTTGCCGCACATGTGCATTCAGCGGGTGACAGAAGAAGAGGGAGAAAGAGGTAAGTTTAACCCCTTCCACACCCCAGAGCCCGATGAGAGGGGGTCCCTGAGGGTGGGGGCACCCTCAGGGCACTATAATGCCAGGAAAATGAGTATGTTTTCCTGGCACTATAGTGGTCCTTTAATAAATATAAGAAGTCAATAGGGCTCTTCTCCTTCTACATACCAATGTATAGTTTTAGAGAGTTAGCTTGTTACTGTAGCGGACCCTGGGGTAACCTGACCGGTTATATCCGCTAATCCCTTTCTTCAGCCGCTCAGGAACCACTTAGAATATAAAGAGACCCATTTCCCCCTAGTAACTGGACGACACACAGTTCTGGGAGTACAACACTGACTGCACTCTTTATTTTGTCACACATGGTTTTACATGCACAGACCCCTACATGGGGTCTCCAACACAAAACAACAGGGATTTCAATCCCAAGAAGATGATGGGGATGGAAGAGGGGCAAAGCAGCCAGTTCAAACTGGGCTGGCAGTGTCCCTGTGACAACGCTCTGCTGTGACAGGAAAAGGAAGAAAGAGGGGGGAAGGCACAGACAAGCATTACATTTCATTTAACTATACTTTACAGCGAGACCGTTTGTCTCCATTACCTGCACCTTGCACTGGGGAATGAGATCAGTTGTCTCTGTTCCCTGGACCTCACACTGCCAATGGGGAACAAAACCGGCTGTCTCCGTTCCCTGCACCTCACACTGCCGCTGGGGAACAAGATCGGTTGTCTCCACTCCCTGCACCTCACACTGCCGCTGTGTCATGCGGTAACACTTCCGGGTTCGGAACTCCGCTGTGCGGAGCCGGACCCTGCCCCCCTATGACACGGCTCTGATGGTATTTAGGGAGACCGCGCCAGAGAGAGGGGGCATGGTGATACTGGGAGCTACTTCCGCCAGACTTACCACTCCAGAGGCTCTGGCAATGTGGGTCCTAGTTCCGAGTATGCACGCCGGCTCCTGGGACATGCCGGCTCTACAAGCTCTGAAGTCATCCTAGCCTTCTGGGCTAAGACAAGTATGCTTCATGCCATAGAGGATTACTGGAGAACAGAAACTCACTTACTTTACAAGTGGATCATATCTCTGAACTATTGGAGGACTACTCACATCAACCTTAAGTATATCTTTCAGCTATTTGTCTACAATATCATTTAATAATGAACTAATGCTTGCTTACTTAAATCTTCACTGCTTCAAGCTACTAATTATATGGAGGACAACTCCCATCATGCTTATTCACAATGAACTGTTTCTTGCTTTGCAAATACAGTCAGTGCTTCAAGCTACTAATTATATGGAGGACAACTCCCATCATGCTTATTAACTATGAACTGTTCCTGCTTTGCAAATATTATCAGCTACTTGCTTAAAGTTACTATTGAAGATTATTCTCATTTACCTAAAGAATGTTACTTAATGCATCTCTGACGAAATACTTATTAATGAACTTTGTGTTGTTGATTACTTGCACTTCTTCGTATTGTATTATTGCCTAAATGCAATTCATTTAAGTTTAACACTTATTAAAACTTCGTTTGGATCAAGTTACCAGCAATTCTCTCTTTTCTTAAAGCTACAGTATTGATACTTTAAAGATTCTCAGTTTCTTCACTATTGTAATTAGGGAGTTTTACAAGCTGCAGTTGAGTTCCAATCCAAATCACTCAAGTAGCGTAACACGCTGGACCTCCTGTGTGAAGTCTATCAAATCTCCAGTCTCTGGAAACTGCTGCTGGGGAAAAAGCCCAGTTATCTCTGTTCCCAGGGACTCACACTGCTTCTGGGGAGAAAGGACGGAACAATTCTTTCCCTGGACCTCCTGTGTGAAGTCTATTAAGTCTCCAGCCTCTGGAACCTGCTGTTGGGGTGTGGGTATCCCCCACCGTGTCCTCTTGCTTGCCAATACTGTGGTGCGCTCCAGGTACTCAGCCGCTATTTTCTTTGTGTGCTGTCCGTATTTCTCAGCAGGGTTTGCCCAATCTCTTTTAGCCAGGTCAAAGGCTTGTGCCTCTGAGATGGTCCTGGCCAAGATTTCTGCTGAAGGTTTTTCTCTATAGTACAGGCCACCACTTTGTCGACGGCATCCTCACTGTAGCTGGGCGCCATGCTTGTTCTATTAACGCATCGCTGGTTCCGTTCAGCTGGAAAGTACCATCCCACTCCTGCCACCAGTTGTAGTGGACCCTGGGTAACCAGACTGGTTACCTCCACTAATCCCTTTCTTCAGCTGTTCAGGAACCACTTATAAGAGACCCATTTTCCCTCAGTTACTGGATGACACACAGCTCTGGGAGTACAACACTGACTGCACTTTGTTTATTTTGTCACACATGGTTTTACATGCACAGACCCCTACATGGGGTCTCCAACAAGGGTTTCAATCCCAGGAAGCTGATGGGAGATGGAAGAGGGACCGAGCAGCCAGTTCAAACTGGGCTGGCAGTGTATCTGTGGCAACGCCCTGCTGTGACAGGAAAAGGAAGGGGGGGGGGTTAAAGGCACAGACAAGCAATACATTTCACTTAACTATTCTTTAGAGAGCTGCTGCCCCCCTGCTTTGCTTTGTTGACCCCTAGCTGCATATACAGGCACATGTAAAACAGTTACAAAAAATGGCTTGTAGCCCGCGCCAAACAAATTAGGCCATCCATCACATATCTCCCCCCACAGAAATAGACAGCAGGCACATGGGGATATGGCACTCAGTGACAGCATTCCGTCACAGTAGCCGTTGTCTATGTTTCTATGTTTCTTTATTTCATTTTATAAAAAGTGCAGATTTCCATAGAAGTTAGAACTTTTATAAGTTAACCTTGTAACAACCCCCGTGGTTGTCAATCAAACAACAGTCTGTTACTTCCTGGTTGTTTAAGACTCCCGAAAAGAGATCTGCAGCTTTTTTTTCCCAACCTGTTTTAGATATTTCATCCATTTATAAAATGCACAATTAAATGCATGTATTTTCATTGAGGTCTATTTACTAAAGTGTGATTTTTAAAATGTATTTATTGATTTTGGGACAGTACAGTGGGGAACTGAATTGAGCAGTGAGACTGCAGAGGCACAATCTATGCAGCAAAGCTGCTTCGTTGAAGGGATACTATAGTGCTAGGAATACAAACCTGTATTCCTAGCACTATATGTCCCTCTGCCCCCTCCCCCTCCCCCCCCCCTTAGTGTAAGGGTTAATAAACCCTTACTGTACTTGCCCGATCCCAGTGCTGATGTTCCTTGCGAATGTAGCAAGCGCATTAGGCCCTCTCGTGTGAAAGTGCAGCGGGAGTTAGGCAAGCAAAACTCATCTAACAAACTGGAAATGCCTCTGCCTGAATGGCATCTGAATGTTTCTCTAAAACTGCAATGATTTCCAGGTGACAGGGACATTGCACTCAGACCACTTCAATGAGCTGAAGTGAACTGGGTGCCCATAGTTCCTTTTAAGCTAAAGTTGTTTTGATGCCTATAGTATCCCTTTATTACGTAAAAGAACAAGGATATGTGCAATTTAAAATTATGAAACTAAAATATTTAAATGTGCATGTTTTTCTCCTATAAAAAAGTAACATTGTAAATTAAAATATAACCTAACTAAGGACAATTAGGGGGGCAGAAATGCTCTCATTAAAGTCTTGGCATAATGTCTTGGCAAATGACTTGGAGCTAAATCTCAAACAAATTTACCAGTTACAAGAAAGAAATTCAGCAAAGTTAAGTTTGTAGAGAATTTAGAATTTTGGAAATTGCTGTATGGTGACGGTGGCAGTGGCAGGGAGTAGTGTGTGAGTGATTTAGGGTTAGGCAGGCTTAGAGTTATGAGTGTATTTCTCCTGATCTGTATCAAAAGAATTGGTCCAATTAAATAAAGGAAATTTGATTCCAATTGGGTTGCTACTATCTGTTTGTGAATAGCTAAATCAGCCAAGACAACTAAACTGCGATTGAATGAGCATGCTATTGGTGAAAGAACTAAATAGACACAGATTATAAGAGACAAGAGGTAAAGAAGACCCTGCAGAAACAAGCTTACAATTTATAAATAATTCATTTTATACAGGAGAGAAATCAGGGACACTATTGCCAACAAAACAACTTTAGCTTAACCCCTTAAGGACGGAGCCAAATGTTCAAGTTGTGATCAAAACAAAATGCAAACAAACCACAGAATTTGACTCTATATCTGTTCAACTATAATTTACCTGTTTCATATTAAATGTACCCACACTTATTATATATTGGTTTGTTCAGGGGAAACAGGGCTTTCATTCCATATCAAACATTCATATATAGAACTCCATTTTATATGAATAAAATCTAAAAACGTTAAAAAAATTAAGAAATTTTGATATTTTTCAATTTCTGCATGTCAATTTAACTGACAATGTCACAATACTGTTTGGTTTTACTGCAATAAAACATACATATTTGTATTCATAAATGTCTCATGAGTAAAACAGTAACCCCATGTATAGGTTTTATGGTGTTTTGGAAAGTTACAGGGTCAAATATACGTCATGTCTGTTTATTTATTTTTTACATAGAAATTTCACAGATTGGTTTGCCTGGGCCTAGGTTGCCTTTGAGACTGTATGGCAGCCAAGAAATGTAAGTTACCCCATCATGGCATACCATTTGAAAAGGTAGACATCCCAGGGTATTCAAAATGGGGTATGCGCAGTCTTTTGTAGTAGCCACTTGGGCATAAACGCTAGCCAAAGTTAGTGTTTTTTTTTTTCATTTTTCAAATAAAAACTGTACTTTTACTGATAATATTATTGTCAGTAAATAATTTACTGCCCTGAAAGACTCCTAGTTCTATTTAGTGATGTCTCACAAGCGCCACGGTACCCCCCATGTATAGGTTTTATGGGTTTTTTGAAAGTTACAGGGTCATATCCATTTATGCTTTTTCACAATGACATTTGTCAGATTAGTTTGCTGTGTCTAGGCTGCCTTTGAGGGCGTATGGCAGCCAAGAAATGAAAATTACCCCTTAATGGCATACCATTTGAAAAAGTAGACATCCCAGGGTATTCAAAATGGGGTATGGCAGTCTTTTGTAGTAGCCACTTGGGCACAAATGCTAGCCAAAGTTAGTGTTCGTTTTTTTTTGCATTTTTCACATAAAAACTGTAATTTTACTGTTAATATTATTGTCAGTATATAGTTTACTGCCCTGAAACACTCCTAGTTCTATTCAGTGATGTCTCATGAGCGCCACGGTACCCCACATGTATAGGTTTTATGTTTTTTTTGAAAGTTACAGGGTCATATATATGGCTTATCCATTTATGCTTTTTCACAATGAAATTTGTCCTCCCCAGCACCCACCCCTGAGCCGCGGGTGAGGGCCCTAAATGAAAACCCCCCCTTCCAAGGTAATTAGGGGTCACCAAGCCCCTAGTCAGCCCCCCACCAAATAAAAAACTATCCCCTACCTACCACTCTCACCCTAAAAATAGTGAGGGGGGAATAAAATAACTAACCTGTGAAGAAAAATAAAACTTACTATTTGATGTCTTCTTTTTTCTAAAATCTTTTTCAGCTCCAAAAAAGGCCAAATCAAAAACCATCATACCCGTCGAACTTAAAATAAAATAAAAAACCCAAGCGCAAAAAAAAAAACTGACGAAAAAGAAAAAACCTGACGCTAAAAAAAATTAATCCATCTTCACCTGGCGAGGGCATGGCACAGACTGAGCTTCGCAGGGCTTATAAAGCCTTGCCCCGCCCTGCAATTTGGCTAAGAACACTCTGATTGGTTGGTTTAAGCCAATCAGAGTACTCTTTGTCATTTTACACAGCGTGGGAAAATTCCAAAGAACTTTCCCACGCTGTGTAAAATGACTCATAACACTCTGATTGGATGGCTTGAAATCCATCCAATCAGAGTGCTCTGTGTCATTTTACACAGCGTGGGAAAGTTCTTTGGTATTTTCCCACACTGTGTAAAATAACACAGAGCACTCTGATTGGTTAGATTCTAAGCCAACCAATCAAAGTGTTATGAGTCAAATTACAAAGCGTGGGAAAATTCCAAAAAACGCTTTTTGTTTTGGCCTGTGGCTGCTCACTGTTTAGTAGACATGCCCCTACTCGTGGTATAGCGAGTAGCGGCATTCGTGAGATTGTATTCTCCCTTATGCTATTATGGGCATCATATTGACCCCCATAGAGTGAGGGAGGACATGGGGGGGGCTTAGGAAGTGGCAGGGAGCACCGCTCCCTGCCGCTTCCATCTTTACATATTACAAGGAGGGAGCTGCGAGTCGGTAGCTCCCTCCTTGTAATAAACTGAACGAACGAACACTGATATTCGGTGTTTGTTCGTCTGAAATTTCTATTCATTTATTTGTTTTTCTGACGAATGAATGAATAGATGAAATTCCCGTTTGCATGCCCAAGTGTTTAACTGGGCATGTGCGGGAATCTGACAGTGCTATCTAGTATGAGGAGATGACGTGTCCCACAGGGACTTCCTCTACCCACACAAAGATGGTGGCGCCCTGAATATAGGTTGGGGCAGAAAATAAAGTAAAAAAATAGAAAATATAGGGGCTTAGGGGCATTTTGGGGTGACTAAGGGGTCAGTTAGATGTAGTGGAGTCGGGAGGGGGGTTAAAAAAAAAACGGGATTCGGCCATGACAGTGCCGCTTTAATAATAAAACCCTCTATATGTGTGTTTCTGCATAACTGTGCACAATGTCATAGCCATGTGATAGCTTTCTTAGTTCTGCTACATACTAAATTGTTCCCCATGGTGGCTTGGCTTTTGTTTTCTACAAATATGACCTTTTTTTATTTGCAGAGTTTGTGTTCTTGCATTTTCATACAGGTTTTTCCGAGTAGCTATTTTCAGTTTGGTCTTTTCAAGACTAACAGTACTGTATATATTTATGAGCGACATATTTTCCTAGCTGAGGAGTTGGCAGTAACAGACTTTCTAATCTGCATAGATTACATACTCTTACTCAAAAGTCAGGTGAAAGAAAGACTTGCACGTTTGCTACCAAAATAGCCTTTTTTGAGGAACTTGCTAAGCAATAAAATCATCTAAAAACTGTACAACTTTTCAAGGTCATTGGGGAAACTACTCATTAAAACGTTATTGAAAGTGCAGGATGTATTTCTGGCAGGCTCTGGCTGCTCTGTGCTTTACAAATTTGACATTCAACTGTGTTTTTGCTCTTTTGGCATATGATGATTTTTTTTTTAGGTGGCAGCGCTCTTGACGTCAGACAGTTTTACTATTAGACAATCTAAGAAGCAGATCTGAACTCCATCTGCGCTATAAATCATATGAATCATCTCAAAGTACTGAAAATACTTTCAGGGTTATTCACTAAATTGAGAAGTATATGGAATTTAATTTCAAATTTAAGGTCAAAATTACCAAAAATGAAGCATTGCTACTTTGGAGAATTTTCTTAAATTGGCTATTTTGGCCTTGAATTTGAAATTAATTTTCAATTCACTTTGAATTCCCAACAATTTTCACTTTAGTAATTTATCCTGGTTGTGCTTTAAATCAGAATGGACATATTCCCCCTATAGCACACTATATTTAAAAAATAAAAGTGTTACAGTATCCATAATTGTACGGACCTGCAATAAAAGAAGGTCACTGTGATATAGGAAGACATATATAATTAGTGAACAGAGTGTTTAGGATTGTTTTCATGTTTCTACATGAGAAGAATCATGCCAAAGGAGATGTTTACTTCCTGGTTTTCTGTTTCTCCAGTCTAGGCATTTCCTGGGGACTTCAGAAAACAGCTATAACACATTTGTGCTTGGAATTTTGGTGCTTAATGGCAGACCAAGGCATGAGTGATGTCAGAAGTGTCTGATTTGTATCTGAAGTGAGTTAGAAAGATGGTTGTGCTCACTGAAATGGGACTTGTGGAGAAATGACCAGGGGATTTAAAATGTCACTCTTTAAAGGGACACTAAAGTCACCCAGAGCACATCCTTTCAGTGAAATGGTATGGGTGCAGTGGTTCTGTCCTTTTAAACCTGCAATGAAAACTGCAGTTTTTTTTTTTTTTTTTTATATATTTTTCATACTGACAGCCACCAGAGGCACTTTCGCTGTACCGATGGAGTAAAAAGTTCAAAGGAAAGTACTGAATAAAATGCTTTTCGACAGGGAAACTTACATATGAGCAGCATTGAAGCTGGAACAAGGTGAGTAAAACTTTTATTTGAGATTTTTCTTTTCTGAAAAGAGAGAGGGGGGAACTGTATATAACTATGGACAGGACACTTTAGACTTATGAATACAGGTTTGTATTCCAAACGCTGTAGTGTTCCTTTAATAGCCAAGGAAAAAAATATACATCTCAGCTATATGTCAAGCTTAGCTGCAATAGGCTAAAATTTACAATTCCCTTGCTCTTTGTCCATAATTCTCATTTTAGACCTCCATAGTTTATGTATAAAAGTGTTTTGTAATGTGAGCTTCTGTGTGGAAAATGCACATAGCATATTTATTACTGGGTGAGATATATGGAGCATTGCAGCTGTACAAGTCAAAATTATAGGAATGTTAAATTGATATTCACAAGCTAAAACTAATTAATGCAGTATGTAAGGATTTTGCATTAAATTGATGCTGTGAGATTTCACACATCATGACATCATAACTAACTGAAGTAGCTTCCAGGTAGCGATCACTAGGGTTTGAAAAGATTAAACTTGTGAATAAGCATTATGGGAAATGATGCTAAATACATTAAATAAGGGAATGGCTGAACTGAAGCCAGAAGTAACTCTTTGAAACAGTCAAATATATTTCAATTTTCCCACAACCCCATGCTGTGTCTCTGATTCACTTGTATTGTCTAGGAGCATACGGCAAAGTATACAAAAGAATATCTACAGCTAGTTTGACTCTCTGTGTTTTTCTTTTTATGAGTGAATGATTTAAAGTATACCTGTCATGGTACACACAATTTTATTTGAAATTGCAAATGGAAGAAAAATAATCTATACACTGTGCTAGTCTGCTCTCACATTTATAGGTATCATTCCTGCCGATGTTCCCTGACCACCTTCTGACATGGCTGCAGGCTGGACAGGGAACTGTGCAAGGGGGCAGGTCCACCCATCAAAGGGATAGTCAGCCCATAAAGATGGTGGCTAGGCTGACTGACATGCTGCCCCTCACACAGCGCCATTGAAGTGCTCTGTGCATAGTCCTATTGTCCAGTCCCCTCCTGCATTTAGAAATAGGTCAGGAGATTTCAAAATGAGGAATAGGTTCCTGGGATATATTTTGGCACATATGAGATTTTTAAGCAAATATAGAATAAAAAGTATGCTTCTTTTTATGCCATTGACCTAACACCTATACCAGGAACTGAAAGATAGGAGAAAGCAGAAGTCATAGGTACTGTGATTATTCCTCTGGCAAGCTTATCTGCAGTATTACTAGAGGGATATAGAATCCAGAATTACAGATATTACTCTATTCCTACATTAATATTCCTTTATGTATACAGTTGCAAGAAAAATATGTTAACCCTTTGGAATGATATGGATTTCTGCACAAATTGGTCATAAAATGTGATCTGATCATCATCTAAGTCACAACAATAGACAATCACAGTCTGCTTAAACTAATAACACTCAAAGAATGAAATTTTGCCATGTTTTTATTGAACACACCATGTAAACATTCACAGTGCAGGTGGAAAAAGTATGTGAACCCTTGGATTTAATAACTGGTTGAACCTCCTTTGGCAGCAATAACTTCAACCAAACGTTTCCTGTAGTTGCAGATCAGACATGCACAACGGTCAGGAGTAATTCTTGACCATTCCTCTTTACAGAACTGTTTCAGTTCAGCAATATTCTTGGGATGTCTGGTGTGAATTGCTTTCTTAAAGGCCATGCCACAGCATCTCAATCGGGTACTTCGCAGATGGGATGAGGTTTTGATGTTGATGTGCTGTGCCTTTTTTTCGCCACACATAGTGTTGTGTGTTTCTTCCAAACCACTCAACTTTAGTTTCATCTGGCCACAGAATATTTTGCCAGTACTGCTGTGGAACATCCAGGTGCTCTTGTGCAAACTGTAAATGTGCAGCAATGTTTTGTTTGGACAGCAGTGGCTTCCTCTGTGGTATCCTCCCATGAAATCCATTCTTGTTTAGTGTTTTACATATTGTAGATTCGCTAACAGGGATGTTAGCATTTGTCAGTGACTTTTGTAAGTCTTTAGCTGACACCCTAGGATTCTTCTTCACCTCATTGAGCAGTCTGCGCTATGCTCTTGCACTCCTAGGGAGTGTAGCAGCAGTGATGAACTTATTCCATTAATAGACAATTTGTCTTACTATGGACTGATGAACAGCAAGGCTTTTGGAGATACTTTTATAACCCTTTCCAGCTTTATGCAAGTCACCAATTCTTAATCGTAAGGCTTCTGAGAGCTCTTTTGTGCGAGGCATCATTTACATCAGGCAATGCTTCTTGTGAAAAGCAAACCCAGAACTGGTGTGTGTTTTTTATAGGGCAAGGCAGCTGTAACCAACACCTTCAATCTCATCTCATTTATTGGACTCCAGTTGGCTAACATCTCACTTCAATTAGCTCTTGGAGATGTCATTAGTCTAGGGGTTCACATACTTTTTCCACCTGCACTGTGAATGTTTACATGGTGTGTTCAATAAAAACATGGCAACATTTCATTCTTTGTGTGTTATTAGTTTAAGCAGACTGTGATTGTCTATTGTTGTGACTTAGATGATGATCAGATCACATTTCATGACCAATTTGTGCAGAAATCCATATCATTCCAAAGTGTTGACATACTTTTTCTTGCAACTGTATCTGTATGAATGAAAATAAACACATAAAGCTTTCACTTTTCCAATTTGCAATACAAATTTTCACAGACTTCCTTAGCAACATGCGGTTTTAAAAAGTAACATTCATGCAAATGCCCAGGTTATGATCAAATGGACCAAAGGCCAACCTTTATACCCAATACTCACAATTTTTGCAAAGTGAATAAAACAGCAATGGAAGTAATGGTTTCTTTCTCAAGTTAAACTATGTACCCTATCTATGCATTCAACTATTTATTCTAAATATTCTGATGGATGAATAAAACATTTCGACATACTCAGCCTATCAGCGGCACCCCTGTCCAAGGCTTCCTGATTGGTGGATATTTATGGGTAGGTGAGTGGGCGCCAGATTAAAAAATTTGGGGTTAAACTGTTTGTTAATGTTTTAACCCCCCTCTTTAACTTTTGTATTGGTCTGTGTGTACTGTATATAGTTGTTTCTCTAAATTTCATAGCACTGTCAATTATGTTGATGCTTTATATTTGCTAATAATAATAATAACTTTTACCTGTATGATGAAAAAGATAAAACACATTGCTATATGCCGGTGGAAAACAATGTACGTATCTTTTTAGATATACCCCACTTTTTAATTACAGGCAGCTGGCATTAATCAGGCTGCAGACACTTTCATAGGCAAATACAGATAATCGTTTGTTAATGACTTAGCAGTAACTATCTGCTGCGGTATGGACTAGACTCTTCTAAAAACAAGTCAATCCTATGGGTAGGAGATCTGCAAGCACTGAAACAAACAAGCAAATGCAACAACAAAAACATCAATTTGAGGCAACGCTACATTCTAATAGGTTGTTGTTTTTAGACAATGAGGAATTTAAATAGCAAATATTGACCAGTAAAAAAAAAAAAACCCCAAGGATAAACAAATGCCAACTCACAGCCTATCAGTGTTTAATTTATAAGAAAAAAATTGTCAAAATAGATAGATTACATGACTTTCACATATATTTTGAACTTCAATAAACATTTTCTTTAATAAAAGCAAAACTTAAATTGAACCAATAATCTCCACGTACGTTCCTGAGAATGTAGGAGACAAGGTTGGAGTCTTGTTTACAGAATTAACCAGGGAAATATATTTTACTGACCTCATTCCGAGCTTGTGACTTGCTTATTACTGTGAGAATAATGGCATATTTAGTACAAATGCTTAAATTCAACCATATATCTATGGTACCTTCAAATAATTTCACTGTTCACTGAAACATGCTGTATGACTTACATTAATTCTAATTTACAGAGACACTATTGTGTATAACATGGCTATTTCTAATTTACAGAGACACTATTGTGTATAACATGGCTATTTCTAATTTACAGAGACACTATTGTGTATAACATGGCTATTTCTATATTTTTATTATTTTCTAATTTCCAAGACATTTTACCTGTATATTGTGTTAGATGAATGACTAAAAACACTGATTAACCCTGTAAGCATCAGGATTGTTTCTAATTTTGTGCATTCGAATTTTGAGCATTTTGCTGTCTTTTTATTTGTTGTATTCCTGAAAGATGTGTACAAGAAACCTATATATTGTTTTAAGAATATAAATTTGTTATATACAAGGATTCAGCATGCACACTATAACCACCACTTAGAAATATATAAATCCTTTATTCAAACAAATAATGCTTACATACATAAAACAAATAAACAAAGCAACAAATAAGGAAAATAGTATACTATACAGTAATGACCTAATTTTCACAAATGTAATAAGACAGAAACATGAGCCACCAATACCCCTCCAACATTTCGGAACCAACTGTCTCATTTTGTCTCATTTATCAACTATATTTGCTTTTTATATGTATAACGTCTTGGAGTTTTATAAATATAATTACATAAAGTCACAATTATGTTTCTTTCAACATAAATGTGCATTAATTCTTGTTAATGTTTTAAAACGTTCCAGTACTTTGCAACCTTTCGCATCTATTTTGATCTTCATTAGATGAAGTGCTAGGTTGTCCAACTAAGATAAGAGTGTTATATAAATTATCTTAAATACTTCTAACACACTTTTTTGTTCTTACCAAGGATATGTGATTGCCATTTCCACCAAGTGACCACTGACACATTTGGTCACCAAGAGACCAGGTGACACATTTTTAGACATGTAATCAGTCATTACCACCTGATGTTTCATTCTCTAATTGAAACAAATAAACAAAACAAAAAAGAAAAGAAAGGAACATAAAGTACAACCTCTTGTTTAATGCAGTGATAATACGTTTACAACACCAATCCACTTTCTTAGTCTCCTTGAAGTAATTAATATTTAATTACTGAGATCTTCAATCCAACGACCGGTATTTGACCTAAAACAATACTTGTTCTTTGAGAAACAGAGGAGCTCTCTGAAACACAAAACCATATTCTTTTCTTACACTTCTGTTTAATAGAAGACATTTATTTACCTCCTTACATTTAAAAAAACTAAAAGTATATTAAATGGACACGATAGTCACCAGAACAACTACAGCTTATTGAATTTGTTCTGGTGAATAGAAGCATTACCTTCAGGCTTTCTGCTGTAAACACTATCTTTTCAGAGAAAATGCAGTGTTTACATTACAGCCTAGTGATAGCTTTACTGGCCACTCCTCAGATGGCTGTTAGAGATCCTTCCTGGGTCATGGCTGCCTAAAATGCACCCAAACATTCAGTGTCTCCTCCCTCTGCAGGCAGACACTGAACTTTCCTTATAGAGATTCATTGATTCAATTCATCTATATGAGGAGATGCTGATTGGACAGGGCTGTGTTTGAATCATGCTGGCTCTGCCCCTGATCTGCCTCCTTGTCAGTCTCAGCCAATCCTTTGGCGAAGCATTGTGATTGGATCAGGCTTCCACTTCTGATGATGTCAGCAGCATGCAGAGTTACAGCTTCAGGCTTGAATACAGTAATATGTTGCTATATTTATGGAGACACGAGGGGCTCAGGGTGGCTAGATGGTGGTTTTAACACTATAGGGTCAGGAATACATGTTTGTGTTCCTGACCCTATAGTGATCCTTCAAAACCCAAATTTACTGCTATGCATCACCTACATATCACAAGCCAAACCTTTCGGTAACACACACATGGGAGTAGCAATTTTGAGAGAATTCTCAGTAGATTTCACAGTATGTTTTTGCATTTTCTGAATTCTGTAGTTTTTTCTCATTGAAGTGAGATCACAATTAAGTTAAAGTATTCTACATTTTGAAAGACTTTTTATAAAAAACACTAACATATCATTTTATTAGAAGCACTTTGAGTCTGACTAAGGAAATGGTTCTAATTAGTTATTATGGCTGAATGTATGTCTATTGCTTTACAAATTACACCTTTGCTATAGCCTCTTTAAAAGCCATTTCAGTGACAAAGCAGTGATAACAACTTAGCAGTTTCCAAATAGAAGTCTGCTAATTTTTGTTCGATCTCCCTTCCACCCGCACCATTGTCTTCATTACAAGTCTTTAGATTTGGCTGGGTTGTATTTAAATGAGCACTTCAAACACCCATTACAGTGCGCTTCAGTGGTTATGGTGCACTGCCAGGAATATCCTGGTGCCCTCCATTGTAAGTAGCCAAGCAGTTTTAGAATGGTCTTCTGGTTGCCATTCCCCAGCTCCTCTCAGAAGCCAGGAAAGAAGGAAGCAGGAAGCTCCTGCTTATAAACTTTCATTAGCTCTGCTGCATACATGCACAGCCAAATCTAAAGTACATGCCCAGCTCATGCACTTTGTGTACCTATACCCCGATCCCTCAAGCATGTAAGTTCTTTGAGCAGGGCCCGCAACCCCTCTGTTCCTGTGCGTCCAACTCCTCTGGTTATAAATACATGTCTGTTAGTCCACCCATTGTACAGCACTACGGAATTTGTTGGCATTTTATAAATAATAAAATAATAATAATAATAATTAGTGAAACTCTCAGCAGATTACTTTGTTTATCTCTGGCAAAGTGTGTCTGGCTCTCCTGTGCCTGTAGTGGAGGCATGAAGCAACTCCATGCTGACCCCAGTAAGAAGTCAAAATACTAAAAATGGTTTGACTAATTACCATGGGAAATGGGGTCATTAACACACTTATGGCACCATAACCACTACAAGGCATTGTAGCGGTTATGGTACTTGTAGTGTTCATTTAAGAAAAAGTAAACTCTGCAAGCAATCACTGATTAGAATTATTATCACTGAAAATTAGAATGAAAATCAATCATTTACACTTGGTACATATGTCTGTATGGAAAAGCCTACACACAGCTCAATAAAATCTGTTTTACTTGAGATTGAGTTTGATATACAGTATTTCCATTTTCATCTTTTTCTGCATGTTTTAACAGGAGTTTGCATAGATGTACAGATAAAAAGGAAATGGACAATCTGTATTCTCAAAAGTGAAACACTGCAGGTCTGCATCTGAATATATCTTAAAGAGGCAACTTTAGAATTTTTGACGTTGTTTATTTTTAAATGCCCATTTCATTTTTTTAATGACAATACAGCTTGAAAAGCCAACTATGACTCACATAATATTAGCAAGTCGAAACAGGATTTTTGCATATGTGTGCAGAAGGTTTCAAAGTGTTTGTGATAAAAAAAATTGCTAGAGATATCACAAAACAAATTATTTTGATGAAAGGCATTATGTTGAATTTTATAAAGTGTAAAAACTTAGTATGTTGATATGGAACATTTTCTTTTTTGTTCTATCACTATCTCTTCTTTCGAATCCCTTCCTCAATGTGCACACAACATTTAAGGGAGTGATGTGGCTCTGTAAAACAATATTGCTGCAAAAGAGAGATGTGGATAGTAAGTATTGAATACTGAGTTAAGTTTGTTCCAAGAACAGATTACTTACTATCTAAACCCTATAGACTGTAAGCTCATTTGAGCAGGGTCCTCTTGAACCTATCGTTCCTGTAAGTTTTCTTGTAATTGTCCTATTTATAGTTAAATCCCCCACTCTTATAATATTGTAAAGCGCTACGGAATCTGTTGGCGCTATATAAATGCCAATAATAGTAATAATCTCCCAATCATTGCATTGTACATTGTGCAGGAAAATCAGGAGCAGAGAAACTGTAATAGGGGGCAAGGTACCTTGAGTCTAACTTGTTTCAGGCTGCTAAACATTAATTATAAACTAAACCTAAATTCCCACACATGTAGGGATACTTTGAACATAATTAAGGTTTTTAATCTGTGTCCATAATCTGTGTCCAATCATCATTCCTCCGTAGAAAGATCTTTATGCATTTATATGTTGCTAAATAATCCTTATTGATCGCAGATGTGTGGAAAAAGCACATGTGAGAAATGTCTTTTGCAGCTGTGCATCAGCAAGTTACAATCAGCATACCACCTATCACTTAAAAGACCATTATAGGCACCCAGACCACTTCATTGAGATGAAGTGGTCTGGATGCAGTGGCCTTGCTGTTTTGTAGATACAGCAATGTTTCCTGACTTCCTATCTTTCTGACAGCCATTAGAGGGTGCTTCCTGTGTTATGCCCTTGTCAGGCTCAGTTATGTAACATTTAACACCCTCACGTATTGCATGACAATGTCAAACATCCTTAACTGTTTATCATAGGGAAGCACTGAATTCAATGCTTCCCTATGAGAAGCATTTGATTGCATGCACATGTCCCTCGCAGATCATGCTCTCCTTGTCCCAATGCACCGCTAAGAAAAGCATTAGACTGGATAAGAAGATGAAGCTGAGATAGCCTGTGAGAATGACTTCATAAAGATATTTTCACTTTTATAAACTGGAATTAAAATAGGATATTCCTTACCCATAAACCACTCCAGCAAGCTGAAGTGATTTATGGGTCTGGAGTGATATTTTATTATTTTATATATCTACTGTAAGTACTATTTAAATGGCCTTTAAGCAATGCATTGCTGTCTTTCTCTTACGGTTTTTGTAATTATTGTGCGGCATAGCACATTCACAGTATAATCATTTACTGCTTGATCAATCATAATTATAAAAAAATTGTACATGAAGTCATGCAATCAAAACCATTAAAATCATATGCAATTTCATCTATTAATAAATATTTCCCAGCATGTTACACTGTTTAGCGATAAATACAAGCAATAGCTATAACAATAATGCAATTTTTTTAGACTGAGCTACATATTTAAGCAGGAGCTTCAATTGTATTGTATCATTATCTAAAATTGGGAGTTTTACCCATTAAGCGTCCTATATGCATTAAGCATTCTTACACTGGCTCATGTTTAGTATGTGTTGCTAAAGCTAGCGGTAATATGGGCACATGCATTATGGGTACAATAACAATAAATGCATGGAATGTAAGCTCATTGAGCAGGGCCCTCCACCTCTCTGTTCCTGTACGTTCAGTTGTCTGGTTACAATTACATGTCTGTTAGTCCACCCATTGTACAGCGCTACGGAATCTGATGGCACTATATAAATTAAAAATAATAATAATAATGGTAATAATATGGGTACATAGCATTAATCCTGGCTGAAAGTGATATAAGTAACAGTATACAGGTTTTCCAATGTCAACATTAAAACAGCTCATACAGAAGTGAACCTCCTAGGACTGCCATTTTGGAACCGCTACAGCTATAGTGAAACAATTTTTTTTATTTTATTATTATTTATAATTTATTGTTTTTTTGTTCAATATAACAAAACAAATTTACAAGTGAAATAAAAAATGGTACATTTGCAGATACATGCATGTCATAAATTTCCATATCAGTTCACATATCCAGAAACAACTCTGTGTTCCTGTCAGAATTATGCATATGTCATAAAATGTTTGTTCATTAATGTAAGAAATAACTTGAAATGCAGCGATAATGTTAACAAATAAATTGGTTACATGTAACTATATTCATTGTTCGTTGTGGTGCTTTGTATGGCGTGAGATGATCAACATATTAACGAATTGACAAAACTACAAACAAACAGTTGCTATCATTCATAGATAACAGGTTTGAGAAAAGGAGTCAATTACTTAGTTCGCTCTGCAACCTGAAGATGTTCAATGTTGCCAGTAATGTGTCTTCCCAGAATACCAAATGTGATGTACAAATATATATAAGCCTAAATTCAGATGATACCATGTGTCCTATCACAAGATACCACAATGCATCTAAGAGGATCAAACTAGGGATAATATGTGCCTTCCCTCAGGAAAGTGTTCCATGGGTCTCATATTTGGGTAAATTTGCTGAAGTTTTTTGAAATAGCATAAATTATTCCCTCCATCTGTTTTATCCCTTCAATCCTGTGTATCCAATCCCTAATGGATGGTATTCTCGGCTGTTTCCAATTAGGAGGGATTAGTTGATTGGCTTCTGTTATCAAGTGAGAGATCAGAGAAGCCTCATATTTATCTTGGTGAGGGGGAGGTAATAGAAACAGAAAAGTTTCCGGTGAAAACTGGAATTGTGAATGCAAGATCGTCTGGTTTAATGTATGGATTAGTTTCCAGAAGTTTTGTATCATCGGGCATTGCCACCATATATGTGATGTATGAGCATCAAGTTTGTTACATCTCCAGCACTTATCCTGAGTAGTATGATGTATCTTATGTATCTTAGCTGGTGTGTAGGGCCACCGTGTGAGGTACTTATAATTACTCTCCTGTGCCGAGGTTGATGAGGACACTTTGTGCTCTTTTATAAATATTTTATGTCATTAATCCCTTGATATATCCGTTTTCAGCTCCTCTACCCATTTTAATGCATATGGAGGGATGTCTTGTGATTAAACTTTTTGTATTTGAGTGTATATTGTGGAGAGTAGTTTATTTTATAATGGGTGGGAGAGACATAATTGTTCAAAATGTGTGTAGCAAAACTATTTTTATCTCACTGTTTAGATGATGCAATTTCAATAGCGATAAAAAAAGAAGAAATATTAATGAACTAACTTATAACTAAATATTATTCATAATAAATCAGTCAGGATCACTCTATACTTATACTGCCCACTTTTGGCAAAGCTAGCCAGTAACATTCTTTACGGTTAAATTAATGATAAGTATAACGACTAGTAATAATGATGAATAAAGTAAATAATGACATGAATAAAAAACAATTACAAATATATTTATATTTTTATGTAATATATTCAAGTTTTGAAGTCTGGGGTAAAGAGGGAATTTTTTTCTTAGTTTGTTGCAAAATTGGAAGTGCTTCTAACTGTTTTTTTTGCCTTCTTTTAGATCAACAGCAAAAAACAAATGTGAGGAAGGCTGAACTTGATGGACACACGTCTCTTTGTAAGTATGCAACTATGAATGCAGTGAGGAAATCTGCATACATTTTTGTGACGTCTAGATAGATAGCTTTGGTGTGTTGCCCAGATGACCTGGGGGGCTATTTCATCATCTTAAAGTATAGGTTATTGGGCACAGGGTGGCAGCAGTAGAAAAAGTGTGTGTGCAGGTTGGCACAGCCCAGGTAAGATGGTGATTTTTTTTTTTTTACCAGATTGGTATTTTGCACCATTGCAATGTTGCAATGCATTTAATTTAATTTAATTTAATTTTCTATAAATTTCTATGGGTTTAGCTATGTGGTTGGTGGGTGTTGCCCAAAAAAAAAAGCTTATTTTGCCCTTGGCACTGAATGCCAGAATTTCCAGTGATTTCATTATCAGAAATTTTTATTTTTTTCTCACGACTAAAGCACTAAAACTTCCTGCATTTCAATGTAGTTTCTTTAACAAGAACAGGCATGCTTGTCATCAGTGTGATAGATGTAGAAGTCAGAAAGTGCCCAGAAATAAATCAGTTAGTACAGTTATGAATTATCTTGTGTAAAGCATATGTAAGTCGTACTGACATTCTTACAAAAAAAGTTTCACAATTAAATGGTCTGTAAATTATCAGGGTTATTCACTAACGTGAGAATTCAAGGTGAATTCAAAGTGAATTTAAATTTAAAAGTCAAAATAGAAAACCGGAAAAATTATCTAAGTCAGCCATGCTTTCAGTTTGGCTACTCTGTCCTTAAATTGGAAATTCAATTGGAATTCACTCCAAATTGAATCACCCTGTAAATTGTGAATAAGATAATTTTAGAATTAGGTTTTTATTGCATTTTCTTAGACAGTATACATTACACACTGAAACTAAATAATAACATTACAGCAACAAGCTGAGTTAAACACATTGTGGCCCTTTTTATAAAGTAATGAAGGGTGCAATAAAGGAACACTATAGCCAACATAACCATGTTGTAGTGGTTATGGTGTCAGATATACCCTGTTACTTCCCCCCTCAACAATGTAAGTAGTCAAACTATTTTAGAATGGGTTTGTTGGGTTCTGATCATTGCCTTGGGTCTGCTGGGTTCATTGGCTTGGGTCTGCCAGGTTCTGATCATTGCCTCTATAACTGCTCAGTGAGACAAGCCTGGCATTGTGGAGCATTGCAGTGCTCAGATCACCTACAGCTGGAAGGAAAAGGCCTTATGCATGTCTGAGATTCTGCAAGGTAGACTATGGAGGAAACTATTTACCCTTAATACTGGACACTATAATTGTATTGAATTTTAACCACTTGCATATTTTTAAACTATGTATCTCTAACCACCATTTCTTTGTCATTGTATCTTAACTGGATGTGCTTGTTCTTTAGTGTGTGTGTGTGTGTGTGTGTGTGTGTGTGCATATGTATGTGTGTGTGTGTATATATATATATATATATATATATATATATATATGTATGTGTGTGTTTGCTCATACATACATATATTCTGCAGTTTGTCTTGTCCTGCATGCTAAAGCTAGTTGCTCCCTGTCCTGCTCATCACTGGTTTGTTAACTTAAATGTTATTCAACATCCTGCTTATCTCTAAAGACTTTCTCTGTTATTTCTTCTTCCCCCCCCCCCTTATTTTATTGATACCCACCCGAATGTCTTGCTTGACCAATCCTCACCTCCTCTGTGCATCTCCATTCCATAGCTTTTATTGCAGTCCTGTTTTGACCCTATCATCTCTGTCTTCCACAGTCTGAGTTTTAAAAGACCACTTCTAGCAAACCTGAACAGTGCTCAGATTCCCGCCCACCCCTCCCCTCACCACCCCACCCCAAGTTCCTTACTACATTTATAGATAGAATCCCACACACAACTTTAGATAATTCCAAATAGCAGCTGCAAACACTACCCGTAATGAGCACAATCCACCTTCTTAACCCCTAACACTCAGTCCTTCTCCTTACTTCTGCTCATTCTCCTTTCCTCTAATTACCTACCCATCAGAGCAATGCTCTATATTCTCCTCCTCTCCTTCTCTCTCATCTCCCTCAAGATCAAAATATCCCCTTCCACCCACTTCCCTCAACAACACACTCACATTTACAT
Organism: Pelobates cultripes; assembly: GCA_933207985.1. NCBI lineage: Eukaryota > Metazoa > Chordata > Amphibia > Anura > Pelobatidae > Pelobates > Pelobates cultripes. The sequence continues at coordinate 280,130,547 of OW240912.1, forward strand.
TAATCCCTCTCTGCTACACTCCCCCCTTCTCTCATCTCAAGCCCTGCACTCATTTCTCTATTCTCTCTCTCCTGCTCTAACCCAATCTCACCCTTGTCGTCGCCCATATAAAACCCATTCACACCTCCTGTCTCTATCTCTCCTCCTACTTCTGGCAGCTGGTGACGTCTCTCCCAACCCAGGGCCCCTCACCTCATCTGCTCACACTAAAATAACCAGAAACCATGCAAACCTCCTCCAAATACACTGCAGTTTATCCTCCTCTACCAAAATTCAGTGTGCACTCTGGAATGCTCGCTCCATTTGTAGTAATATCAAATCTACAGCTATACATGACCTCATCATCTCTAACTCACTCACAATACTGGCACTCACTGAGACCTGGCTGTCCCCATCCGATACCGCTACTCCTGCTTCTTTATGTTTCGGTGGTCTACAGTTCTCCCATACTCCTAGACTCGACTGTAAAGGAGGTGGTGTAGGCATCCTTCTCTCCCCTCAGTGTACCTTTCAACCTATCCTCCCGGCCCCTGCCCTATCCTTTACTTCCTTTGAAGTTCACACTGTACGCCTTTTTAAGCCCACTCCTTTAAGAATTGCCATCATCTATCGCCCCCCCAGTCACCGTAAACTATTTATTGAACACTTTTCCTCCTGGTTACCCCACTTTCTTTCCTCTAGCACTCCCTCTCTCATACTTGGGGACTTCAATATCCCTATCAACAAGCACCACTGCCCTGATGCCTCTCGTCTGCTCTCTGTAACCTCCTCCTTTGGACTCACACAGATTTCTTCCTCAGCATACCCCATACCAAAATTTCACCACCATCAACTCTCCAACCTCGCAGAAACCTCAACTCCCTCGATCTCCAGCACTTCTCCACCAAACTCCAAACACTCCTTTTACTCATCTCAAATCACAACTGCCCTAACTCTGCAACTTCACTCTACAACTCCACTCTCTCCTCTCAACTTGACATCATGGCACCTCCTACAGTTAAACGCAGCAAGCGCCCCCAACTACAACCCTGGCACACCAAGCGGACCCGTTACCTCCAAAAATGTTCCAGAACTGCTGAACGCTGCTTGAGAAAGTCTCACTTTGCATCTGACTTTGTCCACTATAAATTTATGCTGCGCTCCTATAGCATGGCTCTTTCCTCTGCAAAAGTAAACTACTTCAACACCCTCATAAGCACACTGTCCCACCAACCCAAATACCTGTTTCACACTTTTGATGCTCTTCTTCGCCCTGTGACTCCCCCTCCTTCCACCACCTTGTCCGCCACAAACTTTGCATCTCATTTCACTGAGAAGATCTCTACAATCAGGAAAGAGATCTCTAATCTTTCTCCAACCAGTATCAATACATCACCCAACCCCACTCCCCCTGCCATCCTAAGCTCATTTGCACCTGCTACAGCACAAGAGGTTTCTGCTCTGCTCCTGTCCTCCCGCCCCACCACCTGCTCCCTCGATCCTATTCCCTCGCATCTCATCCGCACTTTGTCTCCCTCTCTTGCTCTTCCTCTCGCTAACATTTTCAATCTCTCCCTTTCCTCTGGCACATTTCCCTTTGCCTTCAAACATGCAACCGTAACCCCAATTCTGAAAAAGCCCAACCTTGATCCCAAGTCCCCATCCAACTACCGCCCTATCTCGCTACTGCCATTTGCCTCCAAGATCCTCGAGAAAGTTGTCTACGCCAGATTGACAGACTTTCTCGAATCCAACTCTCTGCTTGACCCCTTCAGTCTGGATTCTGAGCTGGTCACTCTGTCGAAACTGCTGTGACCAAAGTATCCAACGATTTAATTGCTGCTAAATCTTGCGGCCAATACTCTATCCTAATCCTCCTTGATCTTTCTGCCGCCTTTGACACTGTTGATCATCAACAGCTTCTTCACATTCTCCGTAACTTTGGTCTATGGGATACTGCTCTCTCCTGGTGCTCCTCCTACCTCTCCCAGCACTCTTTCAGTGTTTCTTTCTCTGGCTCTGCCTCTTCTCACCAACCCCTCTCTGTCGGCATCCCCCAAGGTTCTGTCCTCGCCCCCCTACAGTTCTCTATCTATACTGCCTCCCTTGGTAAACTCATCAGCTCCTTTGGCTTCCAATACCATTTATATGCAGATGACACGCAAATCTACCTGTCCTCCCCTGATCTCTCTCCGCCCACCCTGACTCGTGTTTCTGACTGCCTCTCTGCTATTTCCAACTGGATGGCTGCTCACTTCCTTAAACTCAACCTGTCCAAAACAGAACTTCTAGTTTTTCCTCCCTCAAGTGCTGCTACTCCTGTGTCTGTCTCCATCCAAGTCAACGGCGCTACTATCACCTCTACCTCCCAGGCTCGCTGCCTAGGGGTTCTTTTTGATTCTGATCTCTCTTTTACTCCCCATGTCCAATCGATAGCCAAATCCTGTCGCTTCCAACTCAAGAACATAGCGTGCATCCGCCCATTTCTAACGCCTGATGCGGCTAAGGTACTAGTTCATGCTGTTGCTCTCTCTCGCCTTGACTATTGCAATCCCCTTCTCACCGGTCTTACATGTTCCCAGCTTGCACCGCTGCAATCTATAATGAATGCGGCTGTGAGGCTTATTTCCCTGTCCGGTCGCACCTCCCACGCCTCCACGCTCTGTCAGTCCCTGCATTGGCTTCCAGTTAGATATAGGGCCCAATTCAAAATTCTGGCGCTTGCTTACAAATCCCTACATAATGCCGCTCCAACATACCTATCCTCTCTCATACACAAGTATGTCCCGTCGAGACCCCTGCGCTCAGCCCAAGACCTACGCCTATCCTCTGCCCGGATCCCCACCTCTGATGCTCACCTTCAAGACTTCTCCAGGGCTGCACCTATTCTGTGGAACTCCCTTCCCTCCTCAATCAGACTTTCACCCAGCCTCCACTCCTTCAAAAAATCTTTGAAAACTCACTTCTTCATTAAAGCGTATCAATTAAACTGTCAGCAGGTTTCTCATCCCCCACCCCATGACTCCGTTCCTGCACCTGTCAAAAATGACCTACCAAGCACTCAATAAACCCTTCTGTAACAAACTATTTAATTCCCCTACTTTAACCCTTTGTGTCACTATACCCCACTCCTTCTAGCATGTAAGCTCATCGAGCAGGGCCCTCAACCCCCTCTGTTCTTGTACGTCAGTGGTCTGATCTCAATTATGTGTCTGTTAGTCCACCCATTGTACAGCGCTACGGAATTTGTTGGCTCTATATAAATAATAAAATAATAATAATAATAATAATTGCTCACTGGCTGAGAAAAATCAGCTGTTGCACTCAGCCCACTGAGGGCTTAGCTCGGGAGTTAATGGACACTCCTAAAGCTCATCACAGAATGGTGGACAGGAGGGTTGGGAGGGGGGAGGTGGGGAGGATGGCCCCTAGTGGCCTTCACATAAAAAGTCCAACTTTTTTAACCTTAGTGGTTATGATGATGAAATTTCCCTTTAAGCGAGTCCACAGGCAAAAATGAAAGAACATTTGGGTTCCAGTAATGATACAGTTGATGTTGTATCAGGACTGGCATGAGAAGCATCTCAGTTGACTTGAACAAATGAACTAACTGACAATCCAGTCCAGATAACTATAGAGCAGGAATAACGGAACATGAGGATAGATAGAGAATTATAAAGAGGATGCTGCAAGATCCAATACAAATATCACAATTCATTTGTTTTAGACAATGTAGGAAGCATAGAAAACAACTGGTCATACGTTCCTTATCTTTTTATTTTTAAAGATTAGATCTTACTTTTTTAATAGACAACTTATCTCCTACACACCTTACATCTTAGTTATTGCAAGTAAGAGCAGGACTTCTTGAAAATCTTTAGCTGAGTTGAGAGTTTCAAAGTTCTGTCAGTTGCAGAATTAGTAGCTAATGAAAACCATGTGTTCCCAATAATCGACTGAATGTCCTGCTTTAGCTGCCTGAATAATGCACATCATATGGTAAAGATGTTGCTAAAGAACACTATTACAAACAATGATATGGAGCTTTATTTACAGTGTACATAGTTAATTAAAGCAAATAACATTAAAGAATTACTATTGTATTAGTAATACAAACATTTCTTACTAATGCTAAAGTTTCTATGCACCCATTTAAATGTCCCCGCATTGCATCAATCAAATGGTGTCTATGAGGCAATGACACCATCGGCTTTAATAGTCCAATTTAATTCGACTATTAGGGTGGAAGCATCTTTAGTGGCTCTTAGTATGACTGCCACTAGAGGCAGGTTAACCCTGCAATGTGAACATTACTGTTCCTGCAGAACGGCAAAGTTTTCAGTTACGGGGTTAAGCAGAAAGGGACATGACATCCAGACCACTACATTGAGATTTTTACTGGTTTTCTGGTTTTCTCTATGGTACTTTTCCAATATTGTTTTACTGCTCTTTGAACAGTATTCCGTAGGACCTTCTTATATCAAAAACAGACAATATTTTAGGCAGATAAACCTGGAGCTTATATCTAGGATAACCAGGGTAAAAAATAACGATACACAAAAATCTTACAGCAGAAAAACATGAAATGTAAGAATGAAAAAAAGTTGTCCATATAATCAACCAATGCACTCAGTGTATAAAGTTGTACATGTGAATAAGATCAATAGAGGTCCATCACTAGTCCTGTTCCAGTGTTGGTTATGATGATAATCTGCACAGATGGCCACAGAGTCTGAAAAGAAAATCACAGACCTATAGTATGCACTGTACAATACAGGTCTGTGATTCTCATTTTGTGAGTTTTTAATTTATTAGATGATAATCACCTTTATTAAGATGCAATAAATTAAAACTCAAATATTGGGGCAGCATGGATAACCTTTCAGGAGGTCTTCATCTATTCCTCTGATGAAGTGAAGGTATCCTTCAAGAAACACATAAGTTGCGATATGGTGTAGACTCCACCGATGGAGTAGTTGAAACGAAGTGGATCTGACAGGTGGGCTGCCTTTGGAATGTTCTGACAAGACACTGAGTGGTTCTGTCAAGAGCTGGTGACTCGCGAGTACCACGACAAACACCCAGACGTGAATTCCTCACCATTACTTGGGAACAGAGCTACTGGTAGGAGACCCAGCTGCTCCATTCTGTGAGTATTTCATGATTTGCATGTTAATAAAGGTGACAGTGTACACTATTCGTCTTATTTTCTTTTCAGACTTTGTGCCAACTGGGGAATATAATCTTTCATAATGAGCACTGGAATTGGACTTTTTATGGATTATATTGATCTCATGCACATATACAACTTTATACACAGACAGGATTATTCACTAAAGTGAGAATTCAAGGTGAATTCAAAGTGAATTTCAAATTTAAGGTCAAAATAGCCAAAATGATTAAAAAAAACACAATAAATCATATCTGATATCCTAGAAAGCTGCTTAAGGTTCACCTCTCTAATTAGTGTTTTAAATTGTTTTAGGTGTGCTTTATTAAGGGTGGCGTATGGTCCTCCCATACCTGTTTTGAGCAGAATATAGTGAATACTTATCTGTTCACAGATATTCTGGGTGATGTATTCTAAATGTTTATTATAATTATGTTTATTGTCTGACAAGGAATTTGGAAATGTTTAAGACTGATTGCATGCTAAACATCAGTCTTAAAAAATATGTTTTTTTTCTACTTGAGCTCAATTGAAAGCTTTTAGATGGTATAAGTGTTAGAAATGGTTACAGTATATCTACAGCTACCTAGGTATAAGCATGTTTTAAAAATGATATACAGTGCCTTGCAAAAGTATTCACCCCCCCCTTGACTTTTTACCTATTTTGTTACATTACAGCCTTAAGTTCAATGTTTTATTAATCTGAATTTTATGTGATGGATCAGAACACAATAGTCTAAGTTGGTGAAGTGAAATTAGAAAAATATATACATAACAATTTTTAGAAATAGAAAACAGAAAATTGGCATGTGCGTATGTATTCACCCCCTTTATTATGAAGCCCATAAAAAGCTTTGGTGCAACCAATTACCTTCAGAAGTCACATAATTAGTGAAATGATGTCCACCTGTGTGCAATCTAAGTGTCACATGATCTGTCATTACATATACACACCTTTTTTTGAAAGGCCCCAGAGGCTGCAACACCTAAGCAAGAGCCACCACTAACCAAACACTGCCATGAAGACCAAGGAACTCTCCAAACAAGTAAGGGACAAAGTTGTTGAGAAGTACAAGTCAGGGTTAGGTTATAACAAATATCCAAATCTATGATGATCCCCAGGAGCACCATCAAATCTATCATAACCAAATGGAAAGAACATGGCACAACAGCAAACCTGCCAAGAGACGGCCGCCCACCAAAACTCACGGACCGGGCAAGGAGGGCATTAATCAGAGAGGCAGCACAGAGACCTAAAGTAACCCTGGAGGAGCTGCAGAGTTCCACAGCAGAGACTGGAGTACCTGTACATAGGATGACAATAAGCCGTACGCTCCATAGAGTTGGGCTTCATGGCAGAGTGGCCAGAAGAAAGCCATTACTTTCAGCAAAAAACAAAATGGCACGTTTTGAGTTTGCAAAAAGGCATGTGGAAGACTCCCAAAATGTATGGAGGAAGGTGCTCTGGTCTGATGGCTAAAATTTTACTTTTCGGCCATCAAAGAAAATGCTATGTCTGGTGCAAACCCAACACTTCACATCACCCAAAGAATACCAAAGTGAAACAAGGTGGTGGCAGCATCATGCTGCGGGGATGTTTTTCAGCAGCTGGGACTGGGAAATTGGTCAGAGTTGAGAGAAAGATGCTAAATACGGGGATATTTTTGAGCAAAACCTGTACCACTCTGTGCGTGATTTGAGGCTAGTATGGAGGTTCACTTTCCAGCAGGACAATTACCCCAAACACACTGCCAAAGCAACACTTGAGCAGTTTAAGGGGAAACATATAAATGTGTTGGAATGGCCTAGTCAAAGCCCAGACCTTAATCCAATAGAAAATCTGTGGTCAGACGTAAAGATTGCTGTTCACAAGCGCAAACCATCCAACTTGAAGGAGCTGTAGCAGTTTTGCAAGGAGGAAAGGGGGCAATCCATGTTAATTCCAGGTTGTGAGGCAACAAAACATGAAAAATGCCAAGGAGGTAAATACTTTGGCAAGGCACTGTATGTGACCGTGACCACATTTTAGTTGTTTCTAGTAATTAAGGAGAAGATATGGTATTGTTATCCAAATTACAGATAATGCACCCGAAACTGTTCTGATCAGCACAGTGTTGGTAATATCACCATTAGTATGTAAGAATCTTTTTTTTTTTTTTTGCCCATTAATAGCTATTACAAGGCTAAATGTTTTTTTTTCCAAAACTCCTTTTTTGAGCATATTAAGTTAAACTATAGCGGCTATCCGGTCACGTGTGCGTCTCACAGGCCGATCACGTGTGCGTCCCACGAATAGAACTTCCGGGTTTATGGATGCCGGCATGGACGCGCTAATGAAACGTACGTCCCGTGAAATACCACATCTGACAACACAGATGCCAACAATCAAGTAATTTACCTCCTATAAAAGCAGGAAGAGTGTCATTTGAAAAATTACACCAACTGAGGAAGCCAGCTCCTGGCGAAACGCGTTTTGGTTTATATGACTATTTTATATTTTATTTTGATTCATTTGAATCTTTGTTTTTATTTTTTAAGATTTATTTGAGTTTATTTTTGTCCAATAAATTTCTTCCTGATCCTTTGGAAACTGACTTATTTGCATTCTTATCTTTCATTTGGAAGTTAAAGACACCAGGAGGATACAAGAAGAGGGCAGTGGATCCCCTTTAAAGATCCCAAGGCGTATATCACTAGAGCCAGGTGACCCTGTGGCTCTATATTTGTGAGTTTACATTTTATATACGTATTGTTCTCCATTTTTCCTTTGCATTACATTTGTCTGCACTATGATTTGGTTGTCTGTTATTTGCAGGCTATAACATACATCATATCTACAATTGTACAGGTATCTTAGTGCTCCACTTATTTTTGTATTTCTTTGTTTGTGATTTGTGAAGGTTAAGGGAATCCTTTACTTAAGTGTAGAGCCTAATTTTACCTTTCTGGTGGAGTGTGCACTTGTTTTGTTTACATATTAAGTTAAACTGTTGACTTGAAAAATCTCAATGAACAACTTGACATAACTGTATGGTAGGATTTGTGAGATGCACTACACATCCATTTTACCCATTAAAGCAAGTATATATTTTAATCTGTGCTTTTGCTAGCATTTCTGCCAGTAGAATGATTACACTAAATACATACTTACCTGAAGGTGAACTTGCCATCCACATGATTTGTGAATGACAGATTCACTTTAATGGAACACAGACACAGAACAATTTTCTCCCACGGTCCATATATCATTTGCATTGATTTTGACAGGATTAAGGGGTGGAAAAATGAACAGTTTTTCCACAGGTTAAAATATATTGATTAGCATATTTCCATAGTGATAAATCCCATCTAAACGTTTTATTGAATTTATTGTTTCTTTTGTTGAGCTATGACATCAGATTTCACAGTTTCATCTTATCTAAGCCACGTGTTTGACGTTTCCCTGGCAACGTAGTTAAGATGACACAGCAGGCATTTCAGAGGGTCTTTAAAGATCACGGTCCTGTCACTCTTCATTCAAAGACAATTGTTCCTGAAAAAAAAATGTGTCTTGCTTCAATATTTGGGACTTGGGCACTAACATTAAACCAGAATGATACTTGTTTTAAAAACCTATAATTAACCTAGTCTTCTCTGCTAGGTCAGGCATTAATAGCAATTTCAGAAAGTGGACATTCCTCTGACTTTCGCTTGCAAAAACCTTGATAGGGTTTAAATAATATGTCTTCTGGAAAAGCACAAGGGTAATCATCGCAATTTTTATATGCCATTATCAAAGCCCTTGAGACCTTGTACTCCCTGTTTCTCTCCCAAAGGTAATTGCATACATCTTGGGAATGTGCGCAATGATGGTAATAGTACCTGGCTGTTTCAGAAGAGCGGCTTTTTATAAGAGGGTCACAGTATTGCAGCGACAAAAAAGTTATATAGAAAACAAAAAAAGTGTTTCAGTCATTGAAACTATCATAACTTTTGACTACCATACATAGAAAAAAGTATGGTTATGACACACAGCATAAGACAAATACAATAAATAAGAAGCAAATATATCTTGATGTTTTAGTCTATATAAATATGTTTCAGATACGCTTTCTAAACAGTTTCATAAACCAGATATCAATTATGTATTTCAACCTGTTGGCAGCTCAAGCACAGATGTTATTACCCTTCTCTATGGTACTTATTTTATAGACTGCTAAAGCATTGAAAACTGAGCTGAACTTCAAATTGAACTTGCAACTCTGAGCACTGAACATGTTGTACGGTTGGCATACTGAGCAAATGTGCTGCAAATCATATTGGCAATCCTAAGGTTTGAACAGGGCCTGCAGACGATCCTTGTCTGAATCTCTATTTTAATTAGTAAAGGACAAAGTCGGCCTTGGCAAGCAAAGAAAATCATTAGTTAAAGGAACACTGTAGTCTCAGGAATACAAACATGATCATTCTGAAAATGTGATTTTACTCACGCTTTCTCCCACACCGCACTGGTCCACCTGGCTCCGCCTCCGTGGCTGAAATATATTTTAATATATTAAGAAATTACTTTACTTGCATAGAGCAGCTTAAAGGACCACTCTAGGCACCCAGACCACTTCAGCTTAATGAAGTGGTCTGGGTGCCAGGTCCAGCTAGGGTTAACCCATTTTTTCAATAAACATAGCAGTTTCAGAGAAACTGCTATGTTTATTAATGGGTTAAGCCTTCCCCCTAATCCTCTAGTGGCTGTCTCATTGACAGCCACTAGAGGCGCTTGCGTGCTTCTCACTGTGATTTTCACAGTGAGAGCACGCCAGCGTCCATAGGAAAGCATTTTGAATGCTTTCCTATGTGACCGGCTGAATGCGCGCGCAGCTCTTGCCGCGCGTGCGCATTCAGCCGACGGGGCGGATCGGAGGAGGAGAGAAGGAGGAAGCTCTCCGCCCAGCGCTGGAAAAAGGTAAGTTTAAACCCCTTTCCCCTTTCCAGAGCCGGGCGGGAGGGGGACCCTGAGGGTGGGGGCACCCTCAGGGCACTATAGTGCCAGGAAAACGAGTATGTTTTCCTGGCACTATAGTGGTCCTTTAAGTCAGCAGTAAGATCCAACTGAGCTCAAATCAGTTCAAATAATTTAGCACTTTTAAAAAATAAAAATATGGTGATTGTAGTGGAGTGCGCACCTAACAAACACTGAGTTATATTTCATTCCACAGATTTGTTTTATTTAGGAAAAGAATTGTTTCAGTACACTATGATAAGAGCATATTATGCATATGTTACTATTCTATAATGTATTTTGGGGTTCAAAGGGACACTATAGTCACCAGAACAACTACAGCTTAATGTAGTTGTTCTGGTGAGTATAATAGCTCCCATCAGGCATTTTCATGCAAATAGATGTATTGATTCAATGCATCTCTATGAGGAGGTCCTGATTGGCCAAATGTATTTGGCCCCGCCCCGTGGGAAAGTATTGGATTGGCTAAAAATCAGCCACTTCGATGATGTCACAAAGGGGGCTGAGTCAGCGCCGGTGGACCCTCGCTGCGCTGGAAATAAGGTGAGTTTTAAACTTTTATAGGGGGATAAGGGAGGGGGGGCAAGCCACCTATATGGTGGGTTAAACACTATAGGGTCAGGAATACATGTTTGTGTTCCTGACCCTATAGTGATCCTTTAATATAGATTCCAATATGTATTACTAAGGATGACTTCCAGGAAAAAAGTTGGGCTCAATTAAGTCTTCTATTGATGTTTTTCTTTACTTTATTTTGCTTTCTTTTATGTTGCTGTTGACTTGTATGCAGTACTGGACTGTTAAACGGTGTTTAGTCTAAAACTGTCCAGATATAATAGTATCTATATTAATAATACCTGATTTATTGCCAATTTGTGATAAAGTATAAGTGTAGTTGGTGGCTCACTTTTCACACACTGTCACAGTAACTATTAAAGCTAACACTGAAAGCACAATACTTAGAGGAATTTGTCACTATATAGGGACTTATTAAGGACTAAAAAGAGAATTTAAAATTTTCAGAAAAAAAGCTAAAGCACCAGTTCAGCTCAAGCATGTTTCTTTTTTGTGTTGGACTAAAATTGACTTGTCAATTTTCTGCAATTCCAGTTTAGTACATAAACCCCACAATGCACTTCCACTTCTCCTATGGCAAAAATAAATAACTTTGTATAAACAGCATGCTGTAGTACCATAGACATTCCTCTTTGTTATGTAATTTCACAGTAAATCATATGACATGCAAAAAGTGCATTTTTATGATAATATTTTAAAATGATCATTATCGTGTTGCAAGTGATAAAGAGAATGCCTCTATAGACACATGCAGTTGAATAATACAGTAGCCATTATTTAGCAATTAAATGAAAACTCAAATTTCCTTGATTACTTTATAGTAGAACAATAGACTACAACAATGCTTGCTTCCTGCCTGTTGCTGGAATTTATTGCCAATGTCCTACCAAGGCTAGCTTAGGCCATACTCAGGAACAGTTAGCTTTGGAATGCTACTATCCATGTACTTTGATCTATCCTCCCCTGCGGAGAATCAAGACAATGCCAGAAATGTTGATGAATTGTGCTGCTGATGCGGCGAGGCAAATTAGACCTCTTGGCTATTACAAATGCAGATTGGCTTATTTGAATTCACAAATATTTATTATGGCTGCTTTATACAGCTTTTCTAAAGCAAATGACCCTGCCTCTTCATTGTATAAGCGTGAGGTGAATATTAAACTGTTTATTACACTGTTAAGGAACAATTACCATCAGGGTAGGATTTGTACCTCAAAACATCGATTTGGAATAAACTGCATATAATCATCAATTTGGCTTATATGTTAAAAAAATGAAAAGGACAAGATCAGTCACTACTGTGTTCTTATATTGAATAGCATAGTTCCATGGAGAAATATTGCTATCCATATTACACAAGCAATACTATATAAGTGGACAAGGCATCACTGTTTTGTTATGTTACATTGTACATCACGTTATATGTCCTTCTCCAGAGTGGATTTTTGATGATCAAAGATATCTTACAGAACACAGAGTCATGTGATACATGGCTAAAGGTTAGCCATTTTCCCTTTGATTAAAAAATGCATTTTGTTGTACCTTTTGATTATTTTAGTTTTAGTTTTATAGTCATTATTTTTAGAGTGTACTTACATTCTGCAATTCTTTATATACAACAGGGGTATTTGACAGCAAGTAAGTGACTAAATAGTGTTAACAGATACGAGAGGTGAATAGGGCCTTCTCGAAAGAACTCACAATCTAGAAGTTCTGCTATATAGCATTATACCTGCTGGATCACGCTGCCTTTTTAAGTACTTTTAAAATAATATACAATCCTAGCTGAGGACATCAGCACAAGAAATATATTATTCAAGACAGGTTCTCACGAAACATGTAGAACACAAGCTTATAAAAGGACATGGGTGGATAAGTCCAGCTGAGTATCAGAGGCTTCCACGGATCCAGACAAGACAACATGATTTTCCTCTGTGTGTGAACAGTATCAGCTCAATCTCTGCTTCAACACAGGGAGATGCTCATTGGTCCAATCACTTTGATTAACAACATGTACTCTAAGTAAGATAAACGTAAAATATGGCCCTTTCAGAAGCAATTGAAAAATTATGTTTCCTACGCTGTGTGAAACTTAATTAGTTTACAATTTGTGCGTTTTGTCATCCAGTTGTCAATGCCCCTTTTTGAATGGATGGGCATAAAGTAAAACTTGTTTGCTGATTAATTGTTTTCTCCCTATTAATTGTTTATTTATAAAGCAACATTAGCATATTCTGCAGAGCTCAACAAATTGATTTACCAAGCACAGTATTCTACAGTTTAAAAAGAAAACAAATAGAAGCGATGAGCTACTGCTAGTTTTCTATAGAAGTTGTTGTAATCCCAGATTTATGACAAACAAATGTATCTGGTTACTGCAACACCAACAAGATTCTGTGTAATAGCACAACTACAATGTTTGAAGAGAAACGTTTATTCCTAAATCGAGCAGGAGGTATGTACATGATTGAATACTGTGCAAAGTAAATTATATTTTTCTTCTCTTTGCAAACATGTGTGTTTATTCTCAAAAATGTTACGTGCAAGTAAATTACATTTGGCTTATATTTATACTGAAAGATCAGAGGACTCAAAGGATTAGCTACACTCTTAATATGTAGTGATTTACATTTGCAGTGTCTGAAGATGATCATCCCTAGTTTGAAGAATATATGAGAAATCTAAAGGGTTCTATTATTAACAAAAAAAAGACAGAAGTACATTTTAGTTAATATTTATAGATACAAGATGAAGTAATGCTTACATTGGGAATATAAAAAATGCATGTAGTTTGTTAATAGTATTTAGTATGAACCTCATCAAACAGGACACTAAACTGTCAACAATGTCAGAGTGTCGTCATCCAGTCCTGTTCTCTCTTCCACTGCCCATGTCTACATTACAATTGGCTGGATTAGCAACTGGCTGATTTGAGTCCTATTGCCTTTATAGTCATATGAATCTTAATAAACATATTTCTAATTTCAGCAAACATACTGAGAATAGCGTTACACTTGGTAAATGACCTAAAAATTATACTCAAATCATACCATGGAGTATACAGGCCAGATACAGGCGTTATAGCAAGGATCTCAAACTCTGGTTTCTGCTGCTGATGGCCTACAACTTCCAGATTTCTTCATATGCAATAGATGGCCAAAGAATCATGGGAGTTGAAGTTCTTCACCATCTAGGGGGCATAGTTTTAGGTGCCTGTTTTTGAGGTATTCGCTGTAGGAGAAACTGAGGTTGTTTACTGTTAGTTTGAAGGAAGGAAGTCAAATTAAAAGTTTGTGGAGGGAGGGTGGGTTATTTGCATTTGACTTGTGTAGATGGATAGAATAGCTGTCTTTTGGGGAAAGTACAGAGGGCGATTTTAACAGGAAGGAGATTTGGGATATTTTCTGCCTGGGTAAAGTTATTGTGGACGTACTTGGCCTAGGTGGAGAACTAAGATTAACAAGATTGGGATTGTTGGGATCATTACCTCACCATTTATTAATTACTGCTTTTGGAATGGGGACAATAATTGCCTTGGTGCTTGTGTGCATAAATTAGCTGACAGGGGGTAGACTGTTGGAATACATTGTTGCCTGGAATAGGGTAATATGAGGAGAGAACATGAAAATTGCTGCTAGGTTGAGAAACACTATATGTATTAATTTAAAACGAGAGATGAATTTGACTCATGGTGGTAAATGTGAATGTGTGACAGGTATGGGAGCTGACAATGCCCCGGAAAACAGAGAACTTAAATACATTATTGAGTGAAAAGCACATTGATGTTTCCAAAATCCGTGCAAAACTCAAGTAATGTTTGCTTTTAGTTGCTGAGTGTTTTGTTAGCTAATACCATGCAAGGCACCCATTCATATACCTCCACAACATATTGTGGAATTAAATCTACAATGCTTTGGTGGAATTGTTTGGGAGGTTGGTCCATACCAATTAAATAATTTAATTTTTCTCCTGAATATTTCTGTTCATACCTACAAAACGTTTGTTCTACCTCATCCCAAAGTATAGAGATCATGACACTATACAGACCATTAACGTAAAATAAAATCACTGTAATATTTGGTGGATCAGCTGAAAATTATACATTACCCTGCTGAAAGCATTTTAAATTAGGTATAATGGCACCATAATCACACATCTGTAATGCTGCTGCAGGGTATGATCCATCAATGGAATATTATTATTATTACTATTAATTATGAAGTGCCAACAAATTCCGCAGCACTGAGCAACTGGTGGACTAACAGACAAGTATTTGTATCCAGATGAGTTGGACATACAGGAACAGAGGGTGATGAGGGCCCTGTTAAAATGAGCTTACATACTAGAGGGAGTGAGGTATAGTGACACAAAAGGTAAGGGGAGGGTAGATAAGTAGGTTGCTAGAATAGGGTTTTTGTTTTATGGATGACAGTTGCAGGAGAGGAAGCAAGGTGCGGTGAGGGAAAGCTATCAATAGTTTAAGTCAAGCATGTCAAACTTGCGGCCCACAATGATTATCTTTGCAGCCCACCTGCCCTTTGGTCGCTTTGTGTTGTGGCTGCAACTGATTCTTGTCTTCCCTCCCATCTTCCACGGCCGATCGTGTGCTCCCGCGGCCACAAAAGCACAGAGTGGCTGTCTGTCTGCAGAGCAGGCCATCCACTCCCCATTCCCTCCTGCTCGCAGTGCCAGAGGAGTGTCTGGTCTGCTTGAGCAGAGAAGAACAGGGCTGGGACTGGAGAACTGATGGCTCATCTTAAAGTAGGAGAAGAAGGGCAAAGGGGACCTTCCTATGTAGTGTGTTAAATTGGCGAGAGGGGGGGCAGTGTATTAATTTGAGGGGGGACAATAAATTAATTTGTGGGAGGGAGGGGAGCAGTGTATTAAATTGGGTGAGGGAGAGGGCAGTGTATTATAGTGGTGGGAGGAGGCAGTGTGTTAAATTAGGGGAGGCAGGCAGTGTATTGGAGTGCGGCAGGGGCAGTGTATTAAATCAGGGAGGGAGAGGGGCAGTGTATTAAATTAGAGTGGTGGGAGTGAGGGCAGTGTATTCAATTAGAGTGGAGGAAGGGGGCAGTGTATTAGAGTGGAATGAGGGAGGCAGTGTATTAGATTAAAGGGCAGTGTTTTAGATTTGGTGGAGGGAGCAGTGTATAACAGTGGAGGGAGGGGGGCAGTGTATTGTATTTGGGGACACTATATTGGATGTGTGGACAGTGTATTAGAATAGGTAGAGGGGCAGTGTATTAGATTGGCATGGAGATGCTGAACGCTTCCCATGGAGATGTCGATTGGCCACGCAGCTTTTTGCCACACATGCACAACAGCCTCCCAATGCTTTCCTATGGGAAAGCATTGGATTGGCTGAGATCATCAAGTGCAGTACACACTCTTAGGACTTCAAAATAAAATCAAGATGAAGTCCTTTGTTTTTACAGCTGTGCAACAGGATACATTCACCATTTCAGTCCAATTACCAAACTTTTCTTACTATTTCAAGGTATGGTAGTTGGACAGGACTAAAACATTGGTTATATGCAAATGCACTTCTCCATAAAATACATTTGCTCTTTTGTTTATTTTAAACACCATGAGCGGGAGGACATCCAGTGTCAGTTAGGCAATGTTTTTTATACTGTACTTTTCTAAATACTTTAACTTTAGTTTTTGATTTTTTACAGGCCAAATAAACAATAAACAAACTTTGAGTTTGAAATGCTTGGTTTAAGTGATATGCTTTCCTGTGAGTTTTCAATTATTTTTTGAAGGAATGGAGATTTACTTTGGTTTTGCAAAACTCGGACCTACAATGTGTGTGTCACAGAAAATAAATGTTTATTTTGTCAAGCTTTTTATCACTTAGTTGTTAACTTTTTATGGTGTTCATACCTCATGTTTTTCATATTTCCTTCCGCACACCTATTGAAATGATATAATTTATAGGTATACATAGTAAGTGACCACCCAGGGCATCTCCTTATCACTGCACTTTCCAAAATGACAGATTATTACTGTACTAGAATTAAGTTATGCCCTTGTTTTTCCTCTTTATTTTTTGAAACTGGACAATATAAAAGCATGATTACAAAACAAACTTTATGAGATTAAATAAATACAAATATAAACTTAGATTAGCCTTTTGTTTGAGCACTTTCCCTGTAATGCTAATATCAAAAGGTTTTAGAACTTTATTTATAACTCTCCACCTCATCTAATTATTAACAAATTGAAATATAGACTATTGACAAATTGAGGTTCACATGTGTCAAGGCCAAATCAATGTTAGTTAATAAAGTACTTAGGTTTTTATATTTTACTGGAGCTCATCAAGGTCCACTAAAGGACCATTTCTCCATCATTGAAACACTACTGGGTAATTGCTAAATCTCTGAGGAGAGTTTTGATAAGTGCTGATTTATACAACAATTAAGTTATACATTGTAAATATTTTTACATGATTAACTGACTAGGGAAAAAAAAACCTAGTTGTTCTTAATAACCTTATAGTGCTGAATTCATACATATATTTTAGAAGATTAAAATGTACATATGAAAAGAGTTTCTTGGCAAGATACACGGTACATTTTCTAAAGGTAATTATACTTCACTTATTTGTTGGGTTTAATTTCCATTTAACAGTTCAACTTAAGAAAGAATATGATAGTCAGATTGGAGTAGTCAATGACTTTACAGAAACGAAGAGACATACTTTCACGAAGACCATTAGGAAGAAGACAAAAGGACAATCGATAATGGATGGGTAAGAAGTCAGACAATTTTAATTGTGTCGATTTTTATGGGTTTAAAAAGACAACATTCATTTTTATTGCAGAAGGCAATTACAAAAATTCACATATAAGTGCTGAAAAGCTTTTACGTTCTCATTTTCAATCTGTTCTCATATTCCAAATTGCGAATCACTCGCAGTTTGATATATTGGAGATTAATTATTGCTATGATTTAAGTAATTGCTGTAATTGTATTTTAATGTTGTAACAATAACTGTGTGAACCATTGTGAAAATGTTTAATTGTTATTTACTAAAATATGTCTCAAAGTTCAGTAGGAATTAATCATCACAAGTTCAGCATTTGTTACTGAGTAATATTACTAAAGCATATTAATCTTTGCAATATAACTTTCTTAAAAAAAAGAAAACAATCAGACAAGAAGGCTACAACTGTGTGCAATAGCATATTAACAAAAAAGCTACTGGTTTTATTATTAAAATTAGTGCTAGTCAAAAATGTGAGTGTTTTAGCTAGAGTGACTCCAATATACACTGATCAGCCACAACACTAAAACCACTGACAGACGAAGTGAATAACATTGATTATATTGTTATATTATTATAGTGGCACTTGTCAAGTGGTGAACTGTCATCAGGGTAATGGGAACCCAAGGCTCACTGATGCACGTAGGGAACAAAGGTTAGCCCGCCTGTTCTTAATTTTGCAGTTTCAGTTGCCTAGTAGATAAGTCACTAATTTAGTACCATAATTATTGAAATCCCACATTAGGATACCAAATTAGGGACCTATCTACTAAACAGCTGAAAGATCAAAATGAAGGGGGAAAAAAGCCCATTTATTAATTTTGATCTGTCAGTTACCTGTTATTAGATAGCTCCCTAATTTGGTACCCTTATGTGGGATTACTATTTTTAATTATACCAAATTAGGAAGCTATCTGCTTAGCAGTGCCCTAATTTGGTTTCTTTTGAAATACTGGGAGTAATTGCGGCAGAATTTCATTTTGGTTCTGAAATTCTTCTAAATGTTGTGTCAGTCTAGTCAATAATTTCGGATGACCAAAAATTATAAAATTATTGAATTGGAAAGAAACAACACATCACCTCACCATATAAATAATATCAACTCACTAAAAAATGCAAATATATATAAAGCAGAGGCTTTATTGTTAGTTGGACAAATTCTAGAAGGGAAATTGGAGGAGCAGTAAAATATATATTTATATATTTAACATTTTTATGGTGGGAAAATAGAAGAAATGGAACATTTATATTATGTACACCGATTGGACCATTTTCATGCCATTTTGTTATGTCCAAATCATGTTTTCCTAAACGAATGCATGGACAAATTGATTCAGACAAACTGAATTTTTCCATAATACACAAGTTTAGAAATGACATGCGTCTGTGATGTATTAATATTGGTTTCAAATGTGAGGGTTCCAGCATCTCATAATCTACCTTAGACATGTCTTAATAATATAGGAGTAATTAATGTCTTCTCCACAGCAGTCTTTTCTCTGTTATTAAGAAATCAGTGCAGCATCCATGGACTGGTTAGTCTCAAAGAGTAATGAATACTGCTATGCCTTAGGTCCAAATATAAGAGACTAGCACTTTTCTAGTTATTTTGATAGGTCTTCTTCATTTGTTCACTCCTCTAAAAAACAAGCAACATTCTGGCAGTGACATCCCTTACTTTAATACTATTTATGCATTTATTGGGTGATAAATGGTTTCATGACAATTAGCATAAACACAGACCACACAGTTGACCTTAGCAGACAGTACAAGCTCACAAAGAATACATTATCAGTAATATTAGCAAGCCTCCTGTTATATGAGGTTTATATCCAAATTAGAGTGCTTATCCTAAGAAGGTTGCAAATATCCACTGCTCTAGTTCATTTTAAATAAGTTTTAGCACTTGTTGTGCTCCGTTTTAATACTTTTGCAAACAAACATAATACAGTGGACAGACAGTTATAACCTCTGACAATTACCCATCAGTGCTTTACAATGGGCCAGCCTTCAATATACAAATTTAAAATAAAATAAAAATTGTATATAGTTATA
Source organism: Pelobates cultripes (assembly GCA_933207985.1). Lineage (NCBI taxonomy): Eukaryota > Metazoa > Chordata > Amphibia > Anura > Pelobatidae > Pelobates > Pelobates cultripes. The sequence goes on from OW240912.1 coordinate 280,150,098, forward strand.
TAGGAACCAGCAAAATTTGATACATGTGTAATATGAAAAATATTGTTTCCCACTTTAAACACATTACACCGCAGTGGTGAATTAAAAGTAAAACCTGACAGTTCTGCTTACTTTGCTAAGATGTTTAAATTTATTAGGATTTACATACATTTATTAAAGATTTGCAAAGCCAAGTTACACAAACTTAGCTTATTTAGATCAGTCAAGGCTAGTTTGGACCAATGTATGTATTACTTGGCACCACCAAAGCAATATGCAAGACATGTACGTTTTAATAAATGAATCATTTAAGAAGGAGTTAGGTAAAATTTGACATTTAAATACACATGGGAAACGTACTTCTCGAACGCTCTTGGGGTAGGTCTCTTTTAAGCACAGAGGAACAGTGATAATTTTGTTAGCAGATATGCCATCAAATGGCAGAGTGGATACAGCTTGGCTGCATTAGTTAGATCTCCAGTATTCTACATCCTTTAAAAGCGACCACCTTGAGTCCAACTATAATATACACGGAACCTTTGTAATATAAGCAGGGAGATATTTGCAGTGTTTAAAAACAGTACCCAAGACTAAAATGACCTACAGTGCCAATGTTTTTTTTTGTTTTTTTTCTTATGCATAAACTGTTGGATGTAAATGATGCAGTGATTGAAAAAGACTACAGAAATGCTATATAAAAAGAATAAACAAATGTAAAGACTATAAAAATAATGCACTTCCTATATGGGATATCAGGATACACTTTGAAATTAATGTTCTTAAAAATTCACAATGATATAACACATTTCAGTTTAAATCTTTGGTGCAGGAATTCTACTTCTACTTGGCCGTATGGATGTATATACGAAAGGGAAGGGAGGGTAAAGACAATAGAAATGGCCCATAGGGTAAGGAAAAAAAACAAAAAACTAAAATAAGTTGGACTCCACATGTGGTAAAACTAACTGTGTGTTGCAGGAATCTTCCTTAGATATTTCTCATGTGTTCTCTTACCCGGATTGATAAGTTGATATTTGTTCTTCCCAATGCATATATCGCAATGCATATATTACATTAGTGCTATAACATGTAAGGACGTTGTTTATCTTGAACACTTTTTTTGAATGACAGGATGTGATTTCGTATAGCCCTTTGCATAATTTCTATTTACTATTTCTCCATGCTATACCTTGATCACAGGCAAGGAAACTCTTTTTAAGTTTTTTGGGGGTCCGGATTTTTTTCTTAATGGGTCTCTGTGACTTCTCACCAACGTATTTATAATATTTGGTGCCACTCTGAAAACAATTCTAGGCTTCTCACGTAATAAGTCTTTCAAGGTTTCATCTTTTTTTGAGTAGGTGCTAATATGTTTTAATTATTTTCCTCAGATGTAGGTTCTCTTTTTTTGTAATACAAAATTATCGGGGGTTTTTTCCTTCTCGTCTTTGGGTCAAAAAATAAAAGACAGTAATTCTTTGTAGGGATAGTAAAATGAATATGTGGCCACTTTCACCTAGAGGTCTTGTGAGCTTTCAATACAAAGAGACTAACATAGGATGTATGTACTATTGATAAAGTCAAGTTTATGGCGAAGTGCATTAGGAAGCATAATTTTTAACTATGAGACATCAACTGAACTTGGTCCGCTGAATTTGCAACAAACTGGATAACATTCAAATTAGAAAGATTTCTCTTTTATCGCTACTACTGACCTGCAACAGATGAGATGCCAATGGGCATAGGATCAGTATGAGAGCCTTCCTAAGGAGTGTTATGCTGGTAAAGTTTTCTTAAATATTGTCCAACTTATTTGATTTTTTTATTTTTATTTTATACCATAAATTTTTTTTAATGATTTTATAAATGTTCTTACCCTATGAGCCATTACTATTGTCTCTCCCATCCCTTCCCCTTTTCTATTTACATGCATACGGCCAGGTACAGGAAGAATTGCTGCCCCAAAGAGACAAACTCAATTTTATTCAATTATTGTGAATTTTGTAGAACTTTAATTTTAAAGTGTATCCTGATATTCCATATAGGAAGTGCAGTCTTTTTTTTTTTTTTTATAGACTTTACATTTGCTATGATGGATTGCTGCCCTTAGTGCTGTTTTTTTTCTCATCAGTACTGCGCTTCACTTTATTTAATATTTTATGAAAACATTATACACTTGCAATTTTCCCATAAAACTGAATTTGTAAATACTGCAACAAGCTGATTCCACAGAGAATGCACCATATTAATAAGGATATTGTCCATATTAGCATTCCTATACATAATACATCATTGATGCTATCCAAATCCCTTTTTTGAACCTTGCACATGGAAATACAGACAGGGATATACAGTAACTGGATTTTCTGCACAGATGTCCTGTTAACATGTCTATTGAGTGCTGATGTCCTCGCTTTCACTCACAGTTACCTTATTGGTTAATAACTGGGCAATCACTGACAGATATGACGCATTCTTGGAGAACTTCAAAAGTAATCTTCTTAATTAGAAAGAGCTTTGGGAGGCTGCTGGTATATAATCATTCAGTTTCACCAAGCACTGCTGCGTGTTCATTTCTGCGAGCGGCTCTATTTTTACATAAAACCTTCTTTGTGCAACTGGTAGAAATCAATCAGTGCAATGATTTGGGGCTGATTTTTGCATTAGAGATAAACCAGAATTCTCAGAGGAACAATAAACTTAGCTCTACTTTAAAACGAAGGGAATCAAGGTAGTTTATACGTAAAATAATATGCTACTGCATATTTCAACCAAAATGATTGGGAATGTAAGCAGAGCTCTAGTAAATTACAGTATGAGTCGGTTTAAACAACACAGCTATCTAAATACATAATTTGATGCTTTTTTTTTCTTGGAGTTTTAAGATACACAAATCAAATTGGTGATTATGCAGGCTTAAATCTTGTGACTGTGGTTCACCGTTGGGCTGTCTCCTTGTGGGTATGATAGCTGAGCTAATCTCCATAGTACATGCTCAATATAAATCCAAATGCTTGACGTTTTTCTGTGTGAATAATAAATCAATAACACATATTCTCGTCTGCGTTGTTATGTAAAGATTCATAAAAACAGGAAGGGCGCCTTGTTTGTATCCAATCTGAATTCCTATAAGCATAGATTTAAGAAGGTGTTTAAATATTCCTTAGTGATTTGGTGGTTGCTGATTTAATGTGTTTCATTAACTTTCTGCACATAGTTAGGCTCAAATTTAAACTTGAATTTAACATTATCCTAAAGATGTTCTATTGATTTGATGCAGGAAGATTGTGCCAGTCATTGGTGTAAATAAACATAATTTTGATAATTGTAGAGCCTGTTTGAGATAATTTACAGTGTGACGATACATATTGTCCTGCTTCTAGTATCTATATACAGGATTGACATGTGATAGACTCTTCCTTTTTCATGAAAGCCTGAGCCTCCTGCACATTGCAAATCTCGAAGAAATAAGATGGTGACTGTGTCTTTGAGAAATCAAAGAAAACTCTAAAATGATTCTTTGAGGGTTTTGTGGAACACGTTTCTGTAACGATACCTTACCCTTTCCCCCCAGACCTGCACAGCGCGGTGGCCTTCTCTTCATGCTTCCGGGAGGCGGCACAGTCTGCTGGACGCCGGCCACTCCAGAAACGCCGACGTCAGCATAATTATGCAGCAGAAATTCAAACGTTGCCATGCTCCCGGACCTTCTGAGGGCGTGGATTTAATGCGAAAGGCACCACACTATAAAATTAATATTAATTTGTTCAGTGCCCTATTGTGGTTCTTGATAGTTCCCTTTAGTGCTCTTGAGATCCTTAGTTGTATTTACTGGTATTTGACTGTTGGCTTTTCCTCCTGACTATTCTGCTCTCTGGTTTCCTGATATTGGCTTGATTATTCTCGTGTGCCTGCTTTCCGTACTCCCCTGACTCTTGGCTATTCCTTTGACTACTCCTTGGCATCTGAGACCGGTCATTCTAAGTTCCGGTATACGTCACTTTCTACTGCATTATCACAACATGATACAAATACAGAAGCAACTTTTGTCTCATTAAAGTTATGACTATGTCTATTGTGGATCTCATTAAAGGAGTTGTTCTATTACCAACCCTAGTGGCTCATTTATGTATGGATAAGATATGCATCAACAAATGTGTTCTAGGGTCCTAATACTTGTTGATTTATTCATACCCCCATGTATGCTAAGACAATAAGTGCTGTTTCACTGTTATAACTCAGTGGAAATATTATTTTAGTGAGTATTTAAAATCTGAGCATGAGTGGGGAGGTTGTAAATACATTAACAACTAACATTCAAAGTGCAGGATGATTTTAGACCTGTAGATTGCAGACATGCAGTTGCAGAATTTTTATTCTTTCTTTTTGTGAAAATTAATCACTTTACTTACTATTGATAACAGAGGTAATTGAATGGAAATGTTTGCTGTTTAAATCGCTGACATTTTTTTTCAGGTTGGAGAACTCTGGGTTGAGTCACAGATGTTTGGCAAAATGTCAAATAGACTTAGTCAGACTACATTATATTTAATAGAAATGTACTTTGATTTTACTTGTCAAATAATTCTTTTTTGAGTAAAAAAGAAAGGGTTCTGTGGATTTAATCTTTGAGATTTGACAGTGAATAGGACCAGTCTTAAGTTCTTTCCATTCCTACATCTACAGATAAAATAGCCTTCACTGTCTCTCCTTAAATTGCAAAAGGCTGTTACCTTAAGTGGCATTTGTTTTATCAATTCTAAAATATATCTGCTTGGCTTAATTTAATTCAGGGACTGCCATATTTAAAACAAAAGACTCTGATACAATTTCTTTAATAGATGAGCAAGTTGAGACATGTGGAGGGTTACACCTTGTTACATTGAATAGGAAGCAGATGTAAAGCAAATCCAGGTATAATCTGATTATACTGTGTGAGCATTGTTGTGCAGTGACAATTTAAATGCACTTAAGTTCTCCCTACAGCAGAGTTGTGGTTTTTACATAAACATTTTCAACTTTGCATGTTGAAGGATTTTTTTGTCGTCTTATCTTAAATACAATGTACTTTTCCAGTTGAGGTTTTCTGTTAATGATAGTATAAAAGCTGCCAAAAAAAATATTTAAACTGAGAATAATTTTGAACCTAAGCAAGCAACATATATATATATATATATATATATATATATATATATTATTTTTTTTTAACAATAACAATGATCCATGCTAATGCCTTAAAACAGGCATGTCCAACCCGCGGCCCTGCACTGCTTGTAATGCTGCCCAGTTGCCGTCCATGGTACCGGGCAGTGAGGAAGGCAGGAAGCCCATTAATCACTGTGCTCTTTCTACACAGCTCCGTCGTGTGCCCTGGAGTGAACTGGCAGCTGAAATATGATGTCATCCTCGCATCGACCCCAATCATGTACGCACGAAGGACCAGTACAGGAAGAGTACAGTGATCCCATTACAGCAGCAACCACTGGATACCAGGAAGAGGATCCACTCCAGCCTTCCAAGAGCAAGGTAGACAGGCTGGGTGGATCTCTTAATTACTAAATATGTGTGTATGAATGTGATTTTTGGTGTATGCCAGTAATTATGTGTGTATGTGATTGTGTGTCTGTGATTGCATGTGTGTGGTTTTGTGTGTGGGAAATATCTGATAATGTGTGTGTATGTATGTGATTGTGTGTGTGTGGGTCAGTGAATGTGTGTGTGTATATCTGTGATTGTGTGTATATCTGTGATTGTGTGTGTATATGTGATTGTGTGTGATAGTTTGTGTGCGTTTGTGGGTCTGTGATTGTGCTTGTGCATGTCTGTTATTGTGTGAATGTGTAGGTCTATGATTGTATATGTGTATAGGTTTGTGATTATATGTGTGTGTATATCTTTGGTTAGGTGTATATGTATATACATGTGTATGTGTTTAGTTGATAGCTCCCTAATTTGGTATCCTTAAATATGGCAATCCCACATAAGCATGACAAATAAGGGATTGATCTGCTAAACAAATACGAAAATTAAGAAAAGGTCTTTTGAAGTTTTATTATATATTTTATGTGTGGCCCAAGACAATTCCTCTTCACTCAATGTGGCCCCGGATTGCCAAAAGGTTGGACACCAATGCCTTGAACAATAAATGGTGTGGTACATATTTAGAGTTTTCCCATTCAAGTGAAAGTTTTATACTTTTAAACATTTCAGGGAAGTTAATGTCTCCAGAAATTGTTGTTTCTTCAGGAAAGCACAATTCTATGGATATTCAGATATTGCAGCTTAATCCTTAATTTCTGGGGTTTTAAATACCAGAAATTATCATCAAAGGCTTAATTTAGAGCAATGATCATACAGATGTTAAAATAATAATAATATTGGTCCATGGGATGCCCTAGGCCTACATCTTCTTTCTTCTAGCCATAGGGAAAAAGGTGAGTGGTAACCAGTGTGTGTCCACTCTGCTCTACCCATTTACAAGACATTCCCTAGTCCCCTGGTGAGTTTATAAAGGGGATGATCAGGGTATCAGAAAATAGCTTTCTTAAAAGACTTACACAGTACAAAGTCGCCTTGTTGTATTTTTTACAATTTTCACTGTAGCACTTAATAAACATCTTTCGTGGCAGAAGAATCTCTAGATATTTTATAGTGTCTATGTGCCAGTGTGTATGTGCATCAAAGGAGACAGGCACAAACATGTCTAGTGAAAATACAAATTGCATTTCCATAAAACAATCCTACATTCTGGAAATACTGTTGGTAGCTATGTTTATCAATACATTAAAAGACTGGAAACACCTGTTTGACTGCAAATAAAGGATGTTATATGTAAGAAGTTCAGACACTCACATTATGTTGAATATATAACACTGGCATGTTTACATGAGATTCTATTAAACAGACTCAGATTTAAAGCCCCCGATGTTAACATTTAAATCAGTTGTTGAGTACCGTATATACTCGAGTATAAGCTGAGTTTTTCGGCACATTTTTTTGTGCTGAAAAACCCCAACTCGGCTTATACTCGAGTCAGTCTGTATTATGGCAATTTACATTGCCATAATACAGACTGGGGGCTGGCAGAGCTGTTACATACCTCTCCTGCAGTTCCTGTCAGCTCGCTCCTCCTCCGCGCCGGTCCGGTCAGCACCTCGGTCAGCTCCCAGTGTAAGTCTCGCGAGAGCCGCGGGGTCATAGTGCGGCTCTCGTGAGACTTACAGTGTGAGCTGACAGAAGAGCTGCACGGACCGGCGCGGAGGAGGAGCTGCAGGAGAGGTAAGTAACAGCTCTGCCAGCCCCACTCCTCCCCCCACTGAACTGCCAATGCCACTGGACCACCAGGGAAGGAGAGCCCCCCTCCCTGCCATGTATCAAGCAGGGAGGGGGGACAACAAAATAAATAAATTTATAATATATTACTATAAATAAAAATAAAAATAATAATAATAATAAAAAAATAATATAACAAAAAAAATTCAAATAATATTAATTAATAATATATAAATATAAATAATAATAAAAAAATAATTAAAAAAATAATATAATCCAAAAAATTAAAATAATAAATAATAATATTAATTATTATTTATTTTTTTTATATAAAAATGCCCACCCCCCACCAAGGCTCTGCAACACAAACACACACTGCCTCACACACACACACACACACACACTGCATCACACACACACTGCATCACACACACACTGCATTCATACACACACACTGCATCACACACACACTGCATTCATACACACACACTGCACTCATACACACACACTGCACTCATACACACACACTGCACTCATATACACACTGCATACTCATACACACACACTGCATTCATCATATACACACACTGTAAATAAATATTCAATTAATATAATTTTTTTAGGATCTAATTTTATTTAGAAATTTACCAGTAGCTGCTGCATTTCCCACCCTAGTCTTATACTCGAGTCAATACGTTTTCCCAGTTTTTGGGGGTAAAATTAGGGGCCTCGGCTTATATTCGGGTCGGCTTATACTCGAGTATATACGGTAATATGGAAGTCAGTTGTTATCTTCCTTTTAATTTCTTTCAGAAAGCTCTTTTCTACACTACCGCCTAAAAAATGTTTATGTACTGATATACATATAGTCAACACATTGTTAAACACAGATCCACACACACCAGTCAAGCCACAGAAATCTCCCGTTTGCAGTGCTGTTACTACTGCAAGGGATTCTGAGTGGGTATATGCAAATATATTCAACAAAGATCTAATTTTTGCTTCATTATTCCACTTTAAACATGGATTCCTTGGAGTTTATGACTGCTGTATAAAACAGCTTTGAAACACATCTCAAGAAGAGGTGCAAAGCTAGATAACCACTCATGGACAGCTTCTCTTGGGAAAAAAAATATGTACTTCCACACACTTTAACAGGCAAAACGTTCCAGTGGAACAGCGCATTACCAAGCATAATTTAAAAATGTTATACATTGTTATTAGTCCATATTAGACACTCTACTTGCATGACAACTTTATTAGTGCCAAAATACAGCCCAACAACCATACGTACTATAATGTACCCATGCCTTTCCAATAAAACAATTGATAGGATTGAGGAAGGGGAAATGGGGGGAACATACTCTCCTTTAAACGATGGGGTATTAGGTTGAGTTACCTCCAAGTCTCAAGGAGTCCTGAGGGACTTATCCCTCGGTGCTCTTTTTGACCAAGGCTGTGTTATAGTCTCTGAGCATCCTGTGTATTAGCCTTTGGCAGTATTGGATGGTAAAAAGAAAAAAAACAGTGTCTGTGAAGAAAAAAGAAACACAGTAAACACTGTGTCAGGGGCTTGACAAAGGTGCATATAGGTTTGTACCAAAACACGCATTGTGTTGTTTCCTATGAGTGGATTATTATAATTTCTAATGGGCACTTCACCTCACATTTTGGTTCACATTTGACAGCATCACGTTGATGTAATCTTTTCACTTTATTTCTTTTTTTACCTATAGCTATCTAGTAAGATTTTAAGGGTGAGAGGCTGTATCTTATATCTTTACACTCTGTTTCAGGTATCTATTGATGTTCTTATTGCTTAACCGTAACCTCTACTTATCAACACCCTTTCAACCTATAAGAGGTAGAACCAGAATTTTTATGTAAGCACTGTGCTGACTGGCCAGTTGTAATAAAGCCTAACTTGATTTTTTCTCTTTAGTAGCAGTGCTGACTGGTTTGCTTTCACCTCATTTTTATTCTATTTGAAAATTATACTGCAGTTTAGGAGAAGCCTTAAAAGGCTTGCATTATATATTACATGTGGGTTCCCTTTTGATCTCTTGTTTGTTACATTTATACAATATTCCACTGATTCGTATTAATTTAAGCGATAATCCCAGAATTTTGCTTACAATGGGGAAAACACACAGACTCTCCAACTCCCTGAAGGCTCCTGCACTGAAAAAGGGGTCTCTTACTTCGCCATTATCTCTCCATGCTGGCAGATCTTGCATCCCAGGCCATGTCAGAGGAGGTTTCTGATGATCAGGGCGACGACTCACCTCGCTTTTCACTAGAAGACCAATCACCGAGGCTGGAGGAGGGGGACTGGATGACCCTTTTGCGAGCCTTGCCAACTTGCGCTGACTTGGCGGCTGCAAATAGCAGCCTCCATCAAAGCCGACATCCAGGTGCTCCTTGATGACCTCCAGGGCCTAAACAACCATGTGGGCTGCCTAGAGTCCACGTGTGACATGCTACAGGCGGAACAGGCTATCACCTCAGAGATGTTCGACTGCCAGGCAGAATACTTGCGGGGCTTAATCCTTCATGTGGAGGATTTGGATAATCGGGCCTCCCTGATTCTGAGGGCATTCACGCACAACTGTGCGCTACTTTAAAGGCGATTTTTAATGGACTACTCTCCACATCAACGGTACCAGAATACAAACTCCAGACGTTCAGGAACCTCTTACACACACACACAGGCTCACAGACTGCTGGAGGGCCCTACACCCACATGGCAAGGATTACTCCCACTACTCCATAACTCCATAACCCATCCCCTATTACTTCCTCCATACTGCACGCAAGGCCAACTACGGCCTGATAACCTGAACCAACCATGCCCGCCTATCAGTAAACTTGTCGCCCCCACTCTCCAGACCCAAGACAATTAACCGGAGACTGAACAAGATGCTCTCTGACAGCCCGGTGGTTTCACAGGACGCGCATACTACCCTGACAAACTATTTCTCAGAGAACGCATCTCCAGAGGTTCCTGCCCCAACTGTCTGGGAAGCACACAAGTGCACCATTTGGGGATTCTTCATGGAACAGGGAGCTAGGATCAAAAGGGAAAGAGAGGAAAGGGTACACAGGCTCACTGAGGATATTCATAGACTGGAACCCCTACATAAGTCCCACCCAACCCTGATCACCTTCCAGGAGTTGGCCACACTACGTTGTGAACTGTCAACCCTCCTCCACCAGGGTCATCTACGATCCCTCCAACACACCAGGGCACACTTCTATATACACAGTGACAAATGCAGCATATTGCTTGCCCGAATGATCAACAAGCAGACATCAAAATCTTACCTTGCCCAATTGCGGGACCATGAGCTCCGAGTACAACGGATGCCAGACGTGATTGCTAAGGTGGCCCGCACATACTATAAATTTCTGTACTCAACAGGGACGGACCAGGATCGCTTTCCACTGACTCAGGTGGCGGATATAATTCAAGCTTACTTGGAAGCTAGCATCCACATGAAACTGATGGCCAATGCCAAAAGGGCTCTAGAAACACCTTTGACCATAGAGGAACTGGCATCAGTGGTGAAGGCCACCAAGTCAGGCAAGAGCTCGGGCCCTGATGGACTGACCATATGCTATTATAAACAATTCGCAGACACTCTATACCCTCAGTTCATGAAGACATTCAATTCCCTCACAGATGGACAGAAGCCCGCCACACAAACCATGGCGACCAACATATCTCTGATCCCTAAAGAGGGAAAGGACCCGGAGCTATGTGCCAGTTACCAGCCCATCTCAATGTTGAACTGCAACTTAAAACTGTTTGCAATGATCCTGGCCACCAGACTGAACCCATATTTACCTGATCTCATGAAGTCTGATCAGGTTCGTTTTATCCCCCACCGGGAAGCAAGAATACTAATACACCAGGCTCAAAGAAACAACAAGAGCCTCCTCCTATCCACGGACACGGAGAAGGCCTTCAACCCAGGGGGCTGGGACTTCCTTTTCCACACGTTACGGTCACTCAGACTGGGCACACACATGCACGTCTGGGTGGCAGCCCTTTACAACAACACCACAGCGAGGGTCTGCATCAACGGGGCCTACACTGAACCATTGTAAATACGAAGCGGCACACACCAAGGCTGCCGTTGTTTGCCCTGGTTCTTGAATCACTTTTGCAGGCAGTGAGACGAAACCCAGGGATAAGAGGGGTACAGCAGGGAACAGTGAACATAAAGTGGTGGCATACGAAGATGACTTAATGTTTTTCTTGACTTCCCCCAAGACTATGCTACCAAACATCACACGGAGATTCAACTATTACGGGACACTCTCCAACTTCAAAATCTGCCACTCTAAGTTGACCTTGCTCAACATCACCAAGTCCACAACTAAAGCCGCAGGACTGCGCAAAAACTTCCACTTCAATGGTTGGATAGGGCTTTGAAGTACCTGGGCATCTGGACCTCACCCAACTATACACAACAGACTTCCCACCACTACGGAGCATGATCCGGAAGAAACTGGTGGATTGGAGACTACTGCTTATCTCCTGTTGGGATGCATCGCAGTGGTGAAGATAAACATCTTACCACGCATCCTATATCTATTCCAGACGTTCCCCATACAGATCCCGACCGCATGCTTCACATCTCTCTGGACACTAATGATAAATTATATCTGGAATTTAAGATGGCCCCAATTTTCTTTTATATTACCATGCAACTCACCTGCAGAGGGTACTGGATTGGGCCAAACCGGGGGTGACCAAACTATGCAAGGATGTGGACCAGTCCCAGATGGGAGGGGCCCATCCAGCACTGATATGGACGAACCCATGGGCTGGTAGGATGCAAGCAGGCCAGCAACCATGTGTTAATGTCACTTTGGAGCTGTGGCATAGGATAGCACCCAAACTGGGCCTCTCATCATTCTGTCTCCGCTGTACCCTATCACCAACAACCCCGACTTTCATCCAGGACTAAAGGGCAGGCCGTACGCATGCTTCTTCCCTCATGGCCCGGTCCAGGTCTGTCATATGATGTGGGGACAGGAGCTCAAGAAATTGGGTGACTTACTCGGGGGAACCACAGTGACCTTTCTACATACCCTCAAATATGAACAGATGAGCAGGTTCCTTAGACAGATGCCCCAACAACCTGACGCCCTAAAATCAGACACTTCTGGTCGGCAATTAATACCATCCTCCAGAAATTCTCTGACAATCCCTGCCCTTCCGACCAGTCCCTTTTCTCCTGCACCACACCACCACCTCGACAGCTCAATACAAGAAATCAATGTCCATTAGAATGCTAAACACAGCTAAACAAGTAGTCCCCCTTTACTGGAAGAAGGAGACACCTCCCTCTCTAACACTATGGTTCGAAATGGAGGAGCTACGACGATTCGAAGAACTGACATTCATGGCTCAAGGACACACCCAGGCTTATGCAGACATATGGACTCACCTGCTGGTGGTTGCCTATCAGGCCGACTTTCAGGCCGACTTTCAGGGACTGTACGGGTTAGGGGTCTTGGACTGGACTTGGCGCTTTCCAAACAGGAGAGAGCGGAGGAGGTCTATCTACCCCAACACTCTAACTCTATCTTTGATGGGACACCCAACCCAAGGGAGCAGCAAGTTAAGATTAGGTTTTTGGCTAGGGACGTAGATTAGGTTTTTGGCTAGGGATTTGACCTGACTGGGGCCTGGACACAGCCGCTGCTAAACACTATTGAGAACTTAGTTCACAGGAACTTGGCAAACCCTTGAAAATGTACAGTTACCTAACCAGTATGAATTGCTTTGTAACTGGCTTGTGGACCTCGGAGTCTTTAATCACCTTTAGGTTAATTATAAACTCAGCTCTGTGTGGCTGCCTTCTTTCAATGGTAATTGCTGGTAATAAAAAAAAAAAGGCTTCACTGTGCGCAGCGCCCAATAAAACCCTTACTAAAAAAGAATATAAACACTAAACATAAGCCAGGAAAACATCTAACATGGGCAAACAGACGCTCCAATGCTTGACTCTTTATACTAGCTCTCCTAACAAGATGGGTTCTTAGGAGACACGATGAGGTCTAGATGGGTTCTTAGAAGACACGATGAGGTCTAGATGGGTTCTTAGAAGACACAGTGAGGTCTATCTCCCAAATTATAATGGGCTATACTACCACAACTACACGGGGAAAGTCTTTGAACAGCCTCACCCATTTTTCAATGTTAATTGCCTGTGTTACAACCATGTGTATGAACCGGGACCTGCATGTCCAACTGACCACAAATGCCTCTTTGGAACACTGAGACCTGCAAGTCTCTGCATGGTATAATATGCTTTAACATACAAAACAGCTGCAAGTCACTGTACTGTATCTTATTATTGTCTATGAAAAATAAAACATATATTTACAAAAAACAACAAAAAAAATAGAGTGACCCAGATTTAAGGGATGCAGCTGTCACACTTGTCCCATCTTAGCCCTCACCAGGGCTGGAGAAAAAAAAAAGATCATGGAGCTCCCAGCAGAGCTATTGACATTGTCACTTAGGGACCTGCACACTATGTTGCAAACAAAGTAGGCCCAAAGCAAGGTGGGAATATCCAGTACTCCTTGTGTAGTTCCTGGTACATCACGGTGGGCTTCACTCTGTCCATCTTGGATCCCCAGATGAAGTTAAACACTGCTCTTGTGATGGCTCTGCATACAGCCAACATAGGGGACCACGACTTGGATGTGTACTGCCAAAAAAGGAATAGTCACATTCCGCACCACTAGTTTCTTTAATTGTCTCTAAGGCTTCACAGTCTGAACCTCTGGTTCAGTTTTGCCAGTTTCTCGTCCCAGCTTTTCATGGCAGTGCTACCTCTCCTGCTGATTGCTGGTTAGGGGACAGCCACTAAAATGTTGATTTTATTCACAGGCAAAATGAGAAGTGACCAATAGAGAGGAAAAGAAGAGTAGTAAGATAAATAGATATTTGTATATTATATATCTTAGAGATACTTAATATATGAATATAGATTTGTTTTGATTATATATGTATTTAAAGCAAGCACCAGCACTGCTACTGAATAGAAAGGCTGTGAGTTAGCGCATGAAATGTGTACGGACACAGGGGTCAGAATAAATTCTCTTCCACCCTGCAACCTGCAAAAGATTCTGTAATTTTATACTCTGTACAATAATAAAATTATATTTAAATGTGTGGATATTTCCGTTAAAGTATGTGTTCATGCATATGTTATGTTATATTTCACGTAATGCATATGTAACTCTTTGAGATTTTATAACACCACAAACTTGCTGGAGCTTTATTAAAAAAATAATAAATTATGTCTCAATCTTCCAGACATGAGGGCGTCCATTCAGCCATTTGCTGTCAGCAAATACTTTTTTTTACTGTTTTCTTGGCAAGGCTACCTATAGTGTGAAGCACTGGATTGGATAACAGCTCGTGGTAAGACCATATCTTATATTTATTACATGGGCTGCATAAAAGAATCCCTTTTATGTCAAGCTTATCCAACAACCAGGATACAGTTAAGGCTATTTTGGAAAGCGCTAATCATCAGTAGCCCGCAGCCATCTCCTGCAGCATAGATCTGTACTGTGCGGTCTTCACAGAGCTGAAACAAACAGTTAAGGAAGTACAGATACTGTTAAAGAATCATTTATTTGTTAATAAAATCAGAAATGTCGGATTGCTTGTTACCTTTTTGGTTCATTTCAATAATCTTTTAACAGAGAGTGATTGCGTACTTCTAGTGAGCTACAGAAGGGATCATTACTAAACTACTGAAGCAACTATCAACATTATATATAAACATGGAATTGTGGTAGTTGAGTGCTATATAATAAAAAAATAATAAATAAAGCTGCCATTTGATATGACCATCACTTTTTGACATCCCAGAAAATAACAAACAGATTTCCTTTTAAGGACATATACTTCTGTTTTCATATCCTTTCTGCTTTTATTTATGTTCCTTTCTATGTCCTCTCAAAAACACTTCAAAGGCAACGGTGCACTGTATATTTTAAAACTGCTTGCTGACATTCATGCATCATGGGATATCAAGAATGAATTAGACGGCTGCAGCAATATAAGGCTTCGTTTTAGCATTTGAAATCCAAATGGATAACATTGGCTTCATTTTTTGGAGGGTTGAACATTTTTTGCAAAGTCTCCGATCTAGCTATAAAGTTTTGTGGTTTGATGGTTATTGTTCATTAGGCTTACTTAACTATTGCAAGAAGCACTGTTAAAGTAGAAAAATCAATTACCTACATTATTCCCACCAGTGGAAAGTCTGGATGAGTCACAAAAGAACCAGCAATTCCTTTTCTGGAATCTCAAGATGTGTCTTTCATTGGTTCAGATGAGGACCACATTCTGAAGAATGGTGTACAGTCAAACCTTTTGTAGATTATACCATTATTTTAGGAAAATATTAAATGCACCATTATTACCTTGTTCTGGGCTTTTAAATTTTGTGTATTTTTTCTTTATGCAGAACAATGCTAGTAAGAAATTTAAACCACCACCTTAATGTAAAAATATTATAATAGGACATGGTTGTTCACAAGGGAAGCAGAATACTTCAGTTTTAATAAGGTCTATTACAAGTGAAAAACTTTGAGGGCCTGGAATGTCTGACAATTACAGAACAAAGGATTTGCTATAGACCATTGGCAGGATATGCCTTCCTACCTATTAACATATTTTAAGTCAGTTAGGATATAAAACAGGTGCTCTATTTATTGCTTTGCAGACAATGTGTGAGTCCTTGTCCTTACTGCTGAGTGAGATAAGCAGACCTCCTGCTGAATTACGATCTTGCTTTTATTATGATACCCAGAGGATCAACACAATTCTTTCTGCCTGAAAATGCAAATTATTTCTATTCTAATTTCTTATTACTGATGCCTTGATTGACAGGTTAAGAAACATTGTTTTTTTTTTTTTATATAACAAACAATTGTTGGTTCACCTACAGCTGTCCTTTCATGACAATGCTAAACAGTTTAATCCTTTTACTACCAAAATTAAGCATACGTGATTGCTTCCATCTCCTAGAATTGTGTGTGTTTAATACACACACACACACACACACACACATGCTTACATTATAGCACCCATGTATTGTATATGGAATTTTTGCATATAGGAAAGAGTACCATTTCATACCTGTTTTATATCTATATAAGATTTAGATATAAACACATTTCTGTACAATTGAGCCAATTAGATACACACACACACAAACACATACATACATGTAAACATTTTTTGTTGTGATTTTTGTTGTTGTTGGCAGTTTACATTGCTGCAGCTTCAGGATCAATGGGACTGAAAACATCAGCCTGAATGATGAGCACAAACACTAGTTGTAAATACAGGGCTGTGCTGGAGATCCCGTTTGTAGAAGCAGTGCTGGACATAGGATGGTCAGCATCTGCCCTGGCACAAACCGCAGGGAAATGGTCTTTCTGCATTAGTATCCAGAGAAACATGGACATATTTAACAAAATTGATAAGGCCTATGTAGGGTAGCCTCCTGGAGAGGGCATAATAATTCAATTTTTACATTTAAAGTAGCTTTGTTGTTATATAAATATTAATGGGTATCAGAGTCCTTCACTAATCTCTGCATTGTCAAGAATTGGAGGATTTTTCCTGATAAGCTACTTTTGCCTCGGTTTTTGCATATTAATAAAAAAAATTTAATGAACAATATTGTATGTATATTGTTTATGTCTGTATGAGTGTTTGTGTTTGGTTATTTCTTTATGCATGTGTGTGTTTGGCAATTTGTGTCACATGGAAAGATGAATATCACAGATTACTCATTAGTCTACAATGTATTTTTTATTTCTTTGTGTACATATAGAGATTTAACATTCAACAAAGTTATAATTTTGTCATTAAATAAAAAAATATTTTTTCACATAACTTTTATAGAAAATGAAAGAGACAAGCAAAAACGATTTCTGGTGATATTTAAAAAAAAAAAACCACTGCTTGGCAATGGTATAACAGCAACAGTATGGTTAACAGTAATCAACAACAAATGACTGCTAATCTCTTTTTTGTAAAAACAAGGATTTTTCACACAGTGCCTTTAAAGAATTTCAGACAAAATGCTGCAAGTTTTATGCTTCCATCTTGTGGTATTTAAATTAGAGTCTTTGCAATGACTGTGCTTCTAATAAACCTGCTCCATAGATGTAAATAATTCTCAGTAGCAGATATTTGTTTCTCAATATTTGATTGCTGTCTCTTTCTTCTGGTGCTGATGCTGGTTGCTAGGCAACCTTCTAACAGGAACTATAACAGTTATTGCGCCACATCAGTTTGTTTCTTCTTTGAATTATAGGCTGTGAGTCAATTCACAGAGAAAATTGAACAGTTTGGCAGGTGCTTTTTTTCCCTCTAATTGGTAAAAGAAAGCAAGCGGTTATAGCACCGGCTGTGACAATTACGCCTCGGAATCTGCTTAGTGGCTGAAGTCAGCATGCATGCCCAGTGCTTTGCAGTCACTTTCATGGTGCTTTTGAGATCAACATGTTCAATTCTTTCACTTAAAGTAGTCAATTTGCTGTTCAAGAACTGAGGTAAACAACATTGGATTGGTTTAGCTATTAGACACACAAAAATAAGGTTATATGCAAGTTCTTCTACAAAAATACAGCCAAGTGTGTACTTAATTATAGCCAGTTCATTGGCCATTATTTATCTGTCTATCTGTCTGTCTGTCTATCTATCTGAGAATTAATTAATTTGGCATCTAAATTATTGATTTGAGCTGTATCTAGTACATCCAGAATCTTGCTATGGGCATTAACGTGCAAATGAACACATGGAAAACAAAAAAAAGCACATTTTATGTGAGATTTTGGCATCTTTCCATGTGCTTAGTCAAATTCCAATCTCAAAATGCAGGGGAAAAGTCACAAAGACAGGAAAAAATAGAAGATTAAACTACTGCCATAAAATTGAAATTCTTAGCCAATTCTTAGTGCTACAAACTACTCAATTTTCTACTCTAAAGTAGAGGGTCAAAAAAGATTAACCCTTTAATAGTAACTGCAGTACAACCTAAAACTACATATTTACTAATTTCCATGGCACTCAAAGGGTTAAGCTAGTTAATGTGAAGTAATTAGCTTACTTACACCGTTTCCCAGACACATTTACTGCCAAGTGCTTTTTTTCACCCTAAAATATCTGTCAGGATCATTTAGCAAAATGTTTAAGGTTACAAATACCGTGTTATGTATCTAGTTAAACTGTCCATCCTCTCTTTTTGTATAAATCTGTTAAATTTAAGTACCTTAACACAGGTTGATAGTTGTGGAGGAATGCTAAAATAGAAATGTAATTATGAAAAATATAAAGAATAAAACATTGTGTATATGTAAAGGACTTGCAAAAGCTTGTGAACACTGTTTCATAATATTTATGAAATTATGCATTATAGAAAAAAAAATATATCGTTTCTATAATGCATAATTTATATATATATTATTCAGAACCTTCTCCCAACCAGTAAAACTGTCCAATGCATGTTCCCTTGTTCCCAACCCACACATTGGCACATAACCCATGAGCTGGCCTGGCACATTAGCTATATTCTCCTGGCCACAGTGAGATGAAAGATTCATCTGGAGCAGAAAAGAATGCGTGCTGATTTTGGCAGAGGCCATCTGACTTGCAGTGCTGACCGTGGTGCACCTCACATTTCTGAGCACCTGTCTCCTGATGATGGATCTGACGCATTACCATTACTGACCATAGACTGTACAAGTATGACAAATCACTGTCTGGCAGTTTGTTTGGGAGACTCACACATCTGCAGATGGATAGCATCATGTTTCTGCTATAGTGGTTTGCAGCAAGATGTTGGCCCCATAGGAAACACCACTGGTTGACATGTTCGGTTATGTCTATCCCATGCAAGGCAGATGTGAGGACTCGGGTCGTGGTTTTAAAAGGACTGAAAGTGATGTCACATTTTGGCAGTGCTATTCCAATTTTATAGTGATTTGCAGAGGGAGAGATGACTATGTAGTATAAGTGAGTCATGAACACATGCCAGTCTGCTGAGCCTGTATTTGTCTAATTAGTAGTGCAACACAACCACATTTAGTAACATTCTTCGAATAAAGGGAAACTGTCACTTCCCAGGATTTTTTATGTTTTGTTTACTTACACCTATGTTTAATAAATAGGCATTTGTGGGGTGTGAAAAATAAAATTAATCCTGCAAGTGGGTGTCTCCATTTTAGCTCCTTATCTTTATCCTTATTACAAACTCTGTCCTTTGCACCTGGCAGTCAATATAGAGGTAACAAATGGCACCAGTCGCCAAGCAACTAAGACCACGTGGTAGATGAAGCACAGACAGAGCCTTAATGGTCCCATGTGGAGACCAGACCTATACCTTCACATCGGAGCAAGACAACAAAAACACTTTAGGAACAATTGAAGATTCCCCCCAACACCCTGACCACAACAACTGAAACCACATCAGGAGAAGGTTCCTCACAGTCATGGCCCATGACTGAATGTGACCGCTCTAGCCTAACCACCACACAGCGAACCACACTGTCCAATACCATACCTCCTGCTAATTCTCACCACATTGGCCCCTTGCTTAAAGGGACACTATAGTCACCAGAACAAGCTTATTAAATTTGTTCTGGTGAGTAGACATCACCTTCAGGCTTTTTGCTGTAAACACTGTCTTTTCAGAGAAAATGCAGTGTTTACATTACAGCCTAGTGACAACTTCACTGGGCACTCCTCAGATGGCTGTTAGAGATCCTTCCTGGGTCATGGCTGCCTAAAATGCATCCAAACATTCAGTATCTCCTCCCTCTGCATGCAGACACTGAACTTTCCTCATAGAGATTCATTGATTCAATTCATCTCTATGAGGTGATGCTGATTGGCCAGGGATGTGTTTGAATCATGCTGGCTCTGCCCCTGATCTGCCTCTTTGTCAGTCTCAACCAATCCTATGAGGAAGCACTGTGATTGGATCAGGCTAACACTTCTGATGATGTCAGCAGACTGCTTGTTTTTTTTTGTTTTTGTTTTTTTTAGGCAAACAGCATGCAGATCTACAGCTTCTGGCTTGAATACAGTAAGATTTTGCTATTTTTATGGAGGCATGAGGGGCCCAGGGGGGGCTAGATGGTGGTTTTAGCACTATATGGTCAGGAATACATGTTTGTGTTCCTGACCCTATAGTGATCCTTTAATGTGATAAGCTCCTTAACACAATAGCCACCTCTCTTGCACCACATCTGACATAATGGCTATCGCTGGACATGGCTAGAACTACCATAGTATATTGTTTTGTTATGCCATGACACATTTGCCCACACTGTTTATGTTAATGTTTTATTATGTGTCGTACTGTTACACAAACTGTCCGACTAACTAAGTTACTGGATCTAAAGTATACCTGTGTGTATAAAACTAATAAAATACAAATTGAAAAACAAAAACAAACTTTAAATAAAAATTTAATATAAAATATGCAAACACCATATAAAAAGAAAGCAATATTTTTATCTATACTCTGCAAAAATCCCTATTTAGCTACAAGCATGCTTGCTTAATTTACATACCAACATGTTTCCTGCTATGGTAGTCTCAGACTAAATTACACAAATTTCACATTACTGTGCAAAACAATATCTTCTGCAATTTCTCTAAATTCCATGAGGTTAAAAAGCATGTTAAATGAAAAAAAAAAAACTTTACAAAATGCTTGCAAAATCTACTGTGTTAGATTTATTGAAATGAAACTTAACTATGTTAATGATGATCAGAATACAATACATTTGTATTGATAGAGGTTGGGCCTCTAACCTTAACCCTACTCCTACCCTAACCCTACACTTACCCGAAGTCCAGAAGTTCCGAAATGCCGAAGTTCTGAAGTGCTGAAGTTCCAAAGTCCCGAATTTCGGAATACCGAACCGAACATTTTTCCCATGCCCATCCCTACAGTGGTGCTCACTGAGTGCTATAAGAACACTTTGACCCATTCACTCAGCTCTGAGGTGCAAACCACACTCTACCCCACTGGATAACCACAGATGCAGTAAGCAAGTATACCCCCAACTGGACCACAAGGCATTATACCACTCTTTGCAGAAAGTTAAACAGGAGGAGGGGAAAACCAAATTAAAAAAACACCACACAAACCCTCAGACACAAACTCACTGAGTCAACCACGCACCATTGCCCTCAAACAACTCCACAATCACACTCAGACAACTCCACCCACAATTACACTTTGCCAACTCCATATTGAATCACACTTTACCAACCTCTCACACAATCACGCTCAAGACAACTACAAACACTGTCATACTCAACCATCACACACATTCTTTTCAGGTGTATTCATGAAGGGTATTCTGTTTTGATTCTTGCACCAGGGCCCACTGGATCCTACTTTTGCCTCTGCTTTTGGTAAAAAAAAAAAAGTTAAATCATATTTACTCAAAGAAATATTAAATTTGGGTCATCAATTGTAATGGATTTTACATATTCTAATTTAAATATTTCTAAGTATCAGAAAGTTTGTCAGCATTGCACATTTTATGCTACCTAAATTGGTGTAAGGAGTACAATATGGCCTGAAATCTTAACAACTAATGTTTGCATGAATGTGAACCACATTTAAGGTCATAATTAGTTCACAAATATAAAATTATAATATATGAAAGATTTATAGCATATGATAAATGTAGCTAAATTAGGGAGCAATCCTCTAAAAATTGAGTAGCACTGACATTGCAACCAAATGCACTATTTCAGATGAAATGACCAACCTAGGTAAAAAGTAAATCTGGGTCATCTGTTTACTAAATGGATGTCAACTGCAATCTCGTCACTTGAAAAAAACCTTTGATTCAAGTCTTGTGTAGCTAAAAAATTGTCAACATGCTAAAACAAGTTCTACTTCCCTCGTTCTACTTCCCATTTGTCATTCACGTCAGTATGTATTTCCTTAATATTCTGACTTGAACAAAATAAAAGCAGTGAAAATAAATATTATCAGTTGCCGAACTTTTAAAAGTAATACAATCTTCACTGTACCAATAACTTCAACACTAGATTTGGTGTCCTTGGTGTAAAAGGACATTTAAAAGAAATTAAACTGTGGTCATCAAGACCTGCCATTAACCTTATAGGTCCTTTGAAAAGTATCCACCATATCATTCGCATCCATATAGCAGCAGGAAATTTAAAGGGACATAATAGCGACAGGGATACAATACAATCATATATTGGGTGGCAGTATACCCTCTCGAGGATGGGTTACTACCACCTGTGGTCACCCCTTCCTAGTTGTGCCCAGCCCTAGAGTGATTATAGCTGCTAGCCAGTGATTATAGTCGCTTGCAGAAGGGCAATCGTGGTATCACCCAAACACTACTGGGAGAAATTGGTATCTCTCGGATACAGTAAGCCGAACACACAAAAAAAATAAAAAATACACACCATACAGGAACGCACCCCCACATGTCATACAGAGCTACAGAGATATGGAGCTATTGGATGTACAGGGGTTGAGACTCTGTACATACACGAAAATAGCTCCACAGAATCACTTGGTTTTGGCCGTTGGACTCAAATTTCGTGCATAAACCACGCGGCGGCCAATCAGGAGAAAGGGCTCAAACCAATTTGCACCAATCTGCACTCAGGGAGGAAAGGTGTTTCGCTGGGCAATTGGGAGGAAGGGCGAAAAATCAACTTGCACTCAGGCAGGGGAGGTGTTGACTGGCAATCAGGAGAAAGGGCGCAAAACCAGTTTTAATGGCAGCCCTTCTCCTATTCGCCGGCATGGACTTCCAGGCGGCCAGCAGGACTCTGCGTCTTGTAAAGGCGACAAACAATTCCAAGGATTCTGCTGAGGCTTGCGTCTCTCTCCGGTAGATATCTCCACATAGATAGCACCGGAGAGAGCGTTTATGGCGGTATTTAGTGATGGCATTCCATCACAGTTCTGCCACAGTTTACTTACCTTACATCCTGCAGTGCACTGGTCTCTGTGCTGCTGAAGAGCCCCTTGTGGCTGTCTTCTTGAAAGACACTATGGGTGTGTTAACTCTACAATCAAAACATTATGTAGTAATGTTTTCAGTTGCAGGGTTAAAATGACAGCTGTCTTGCACCCAGACCACATTATGGAGATTAAGTGGCATGGGTATATATAGAAAAACCTTTATTGCAATGCAAAATGAGGATCCTTTGTATGTTCCCTGCTTTTTTCACCATCCCAGAGGCCATGGGATTGCGTGCCATTTAGTAATAGGGAGATCTGTGTCTTGTCTTTTTTTTCTTACATGTAAGAGCGAGGTGTTGTTTTACCAGTAGAGGTTCACAGATCCCACAGTTCTTCCTCTGTTTCTAAATCTGGCATGGGGACAGTTAAAGAATTAGACTTGAATCCCCAATTTCCTGACCCTTCTATTTATTGGCAAACTCCAGGTTATATCATGTAAATAAGTAAAAAGCCACAAATAAATAAATAGAAGTAAATAGCCTGAGAAAGAAATGGTCATATCGACAATGACATAGGAATTAAGCTATATAAGTCATCAATAAAGGGCCATTGTAAACACATTAGCAACTCACAAAGCATAATTTATTTTTCATGTCATCAGTAAGAAGCCCTGCTTGTTGTATAGTAGTTTTTATAATTATTTATCGTAACATTTTATTTTTATTCTTTTCTGTCATGACCCTTGTTAGTCATTGGTTGTTCCTTAACAGCTAACTTTGACAGGATGTATAAAAGGTACCGTATATACTCGAGTATAAGCCGAGATTTTCAGCACATTTTTTGTGCTGAAAAACCCCCACTCGGCTTATACTTGAGTCAAGGTCTGTATTATGGCAACTTACATTGCCATAATACAGACCAGGACGCCAGGCTCATTACAAGCCCAGCGGTCCTGTTGGGGGCTGACAGTGAGCTGTTGCTTACCTTCCTACAGCTCCTGTCAGCTCCCTTCTCTTCCGTGCAGCTCCTCTGTCAGCTCCGTTCTGCTAACAGTGTAAGTCTCGCGACACCCGCGAGTCTCGCGAGACTTACACTGTGAGCAGAACGGAGCTGACAGAGGAGCTGCACGGAGGAGAAGGGAGCTGACAGGAGCTGCAGGAAGGTAAGTAACAGCTCACTGCCAGCCCCCCCACTGAACAGCCAATGCCACTGGACCACCAGGGATTCAGTATTATTATTTTAATATTATTTTATTGTAATATTATTTTATTATATTATTATTATTTTAATATATTATTTTAATAATATTATTTGATTATATTATTATTATTTTAATATTTGCATTATTTTTTAATGTTTTTTTTAAATAATGTAAATATTAAAATAATAATAATATAATAAAATAATATTATTAAAATAATGTAATATTAAAATAATAATAATAATATAATAAAATAATATTATTAAAATAATATAATATTAAAATAATAATAATATAATAAAATAATATTATTAAAATAATATAATATTAAAATTAAAAAATTAAAATAAAAATGCCCTCCCCTCACCCAGTTTACACACACTGCACAAACACACACACTGCATTCACACAAACACACACTGCATTATATACACACTGCATTCATTATATACGCACACAAACACACACTGCATTCATTATATACACACACACAACACACAAACACACACTGCATTCATTATATACACACACAAACACACACACACACACTGCATTCATTATATACACACACAAACACACACTCTGCATTCATTCTATACACACACTGTAAATACATATTCAATTAATGTAATTTTATTGGGATCTAATTTTATTTAGAAATGTACCAGTAGCTGCTGCATTTCTCACCCTAGGCTTATACTTGAGTCAATAAATTTTCCCATTTTTTTGTGGTAAAATTAGGGGCCACGGCTTATATTCGGGTCAGCTTATACTCAAGTATATACGGTAACCTGCATCAAAACTGCTAAAGCGGCTAGTATAAGATGCACTTTTTTCATACCTGGTTGTTGATGAAAATCACAAATATTGACCACCTTGAACCTAACACCTTACTGTGACCTGAAATAACTCCTTTAACTGACTTTTCTGCAATATTGATTGAGAAAAACAAATAAACTCATTTGGAAAGTACTTATGGTTATTTGACTTTTACATTGCCATTTCAACTGTTAAATTTAGCTCTTTTTATTTCATACCATCTAATGTTAGTAAACTACAAGCTGCTGTTCATTGTAGTTATTACATTTGTAACACAATTAAAAAATCCTGAGATTCCATGTTTCATTTAGTCCAAATTCGGCTGACCAGGTTATCATTTCAAAACCCTAGATAGTGAGCAATCAAAGGAAAAGCACAATGGACAAGCATGTTCGTTTTGATTCTTTATTCCAAATTCCACCTTCAGTCAAGATTCTGAGAAGGTTTCTAAACAACCTCTGATTTGCATCAATACTCGAGCACATGTGCTCCATAGTGCATAGTGAAGAATTTCATTTACAAGGTTGATGTATCTCCACCTCTATTATCCTCATTTTAAATCCCTGGACATTAAGTAAAAATACTATAAAACATGAATATGTCTGTATATTAAATACCAATATCTGTGTATCTCTCTATACATGTGCCTGGCCGGTCTCCGTCCATCTGTCCCAATTATGTATACTTAATGAACTATCTTTGATTCAAAGATATTTCCAGAATTAATCATCTGACAACTGACAACAGTGAAAAAGCTTTTCTTCGCTTTAGTTTTTTTGTTTCTAAAGGATAATGGATCATTTGTTTTTCATAAGTAAATATTCAAGCAAGGGCTGTCTGAACAGTCTGATTTCTCTGTTGTCCCTTTTATAATACCCCCTGTGTGCTGGCCAATTACTGTACTGCTGTTACAGTCAATCACTTCAATTCCTCAATTCAAGAAAGGTCTACAAAGGTCCTTGTTCGTGCCTCGAAACATGGAGTAAACATGTACGTGATTCACTCATCGACTGCCAGAAATCCCACACAAAATAACAATGAGTATTGCTTTCTACTGCATAAAGATAGCAAGGAAAAACATTTTCAGTTTATTAAAATATTATACCTTTTAAACTTTTGGAGCCCTCTTGAGGAAAATAGATACCTCAAGGCAAGGGAACGTTGCAGACACCTGGTTGTAAATTAGTTATATGGATGGGACATAAATATAAATTATGCTAAATATAATCTACAGTAATGAAACTTTGTATTATAGAGAATGCTTATAGAAGAATAAACCTACTAGTTGCAGTTTCAGATGTAATGCCTGTCTATGAATGACAGATAAATCTGGCTCTGATCTTATGTATAAATGTATATATGGAAGTATGCATGCATATATGTATATTTGTATTGATATGCAATTGGCACTATTAGCATCGTTTAATAGTGCAATTTTGAACAAAATTATATCATTTATACAAAGTAACTTTGTAATTGCATTATGTTAGAAAAAAGGACCATTGCTTGGTAGTTGTCCAGTTCAAGTTGTCTTACAGCCTTCTATTGAATGTGTCTTTATAAAGGAAATAATTAGGTCCAGTGAACAAAACTAAGGTGTGGTGAGTTTACTGTATTTTTGTTGTAATGCAGGGTTTCTATATTAAAATAATGGAAGAAAACTTAAGGAACATATTTAGTGTATTCAGGGCCAGATTAACATAGGGACTGATGGAGCTACAGCTCCAGGCCCATGTCCATGAAATGTATCTTTTTTACACACTACTCTTAGAGTTTCCACCTGGCTGGTATTATACTGGCACAGCTAGTATTTGAGGCTGCCTGGCCAGTGCCGATATTGCAGTCATACTGGCAATACAAATGCTGGTATATTTCACAGTATAGAGATTACGATGCAATGCAAGCACTGGCCAGTATGGGTCACTGTGTCTGGAGAGAGGCAGGGATAGGAAGTTCCAGCATATCCCTCCCTGCCTATCTCTACTCACTGATCTGCAGGAGAGCAGCTACAGAGAGTCCAGACAGCAACTCCCAGCCTACAGCTCAGAGAAGTGAGGGATGGGGGGGAAAGGCTGCAATGAGACATGGGGGCACTGGTAGATATGAGGACACTGAGACATTAAGGGACATTGGGAGACATTATGACACAGTCACTTGGTGACACTGGGAGACATGGGGACACTGAGACGTCCCCATGTCTCCCAGTGTCCCCACGTCTCCCAGCCAGTGTCCCTAGAGTCTCAGTGTCCCTGTGTCTCAGTGTCCCCATGTCTTCAAGTGTCCCCTAGTTTCCCAGTGTCCCCTAGTCTCCCTGTGTCCCCATGTGTCCCAGCCAGTGTCCCTAGTGCCTGTGTCCCCATGTCTCCCAGTGTCCCCGTGTTTCTCAGTGCCTCAAGTGTCACAATGCCCCCATGTCTCCCAGTCAGTGTTCCTAGTGTCTCACTGTCCCCATGTCTTCAAGTGTCCCCTATTTTCCCAGTATCCCCTAGTCTCCCAGTGTCACCTAGTTTCCCAGTGTCCCCGCCAGCGTCCTCTAGTCTCCCAGTGTCCCCTAGTCTCCTAGTGTCCCTGGTGTCTTAGTGTCCCCAAGTGTCTCAGAGGCCCCATGTCTCCCAGTGTCCCTAGTGTCTCAGCATCCCAATTGTCTGTGTCCCCATGATTCTCAGTGTCCCCAGGTCACCCATGTCCCCTGTCTCAGTGTCCCCATGCTTCACAGTGTCCCCGTGTCTCTCAGTGTTCCTAGTGTCCTAGTGACATGGGACCCTGGGAGACATGGGGACATGGACACTAGGGGGCACTGAGAGACAAGGGGGACACATGGAAACACGGGGACCCTGGGTGTCATGGAGACAAAAGAGGGCACTGGGAGATATGGGGCATTGAGATGCTGTGATACATGGGGACACTGTGATAAATAGGGTGACTGGGAGACCTGGGGACATGACACTAGGGGACACTGGGACATAGGGACACTGGGAGACATGGGGCACTGAGACACTATGATATATAGGGACATTGTGAGACCTGGGGTAATCGACACATGGGAACACTCAGTCATGAGGGCACTGGGAGACATGGGGACACTGGTAGACTAGGAGACACTGAGACTCTGGGCAACAAGGGGACACTGGGAGAAATGGGGAAACTGATACATAGGGAAACTGGGACAGTGGGAGACTTGAGACACTGGGGGGCAGGGAGACACTGGGAGCAATCCATTTATACAGCAGAATCAAACTGTAAGTAGTTTTTTGGTGATTTTACAGCATTTTCTCTTATGTCACTCCTTGTGATTTACATCATGTGATGTCATCCATACATAATAAATTATGCAAATTAGTAAGGCCGGTATGTTTTTCCAAGAAAGGTGGCAACCCTAACTACTTTTCACATACTCTAGCTTAAGTATGGAAACTTAAGAGGAATGTATGGGAACAAAACTTGTGTGTACTGGCTGACAATGAAATTAGTTAAGGTAATGCTGACTTTGGTGTCTCTAACACTGTGGCATGTTCCCTTTCTTCTACACTCACTACATACAGCTTTTCTCTATCCCAGACTATATACCAGGAGCTTCTACCTGCTAGTAAGAAGGTAAGGAGACAAGTGGACCAGCGAGTGCTAGGGGACAGTCCTTTAGTCCATTAGACGCATTTATGCCAAGCTCAGGGTGCTGTCTGGTTACAGGTCGAGATGTTGCTGATCCAATAAAACTGCCTTGAAGATATCACAGTGAATGCCTGAGATTCTTTTAATTTATATACTCTAAAACTAACATTTGTGCCTATACTCCTCAGTATTTGGAGTCCATTATCCATGCAAATGCTTCAGAAAGTGGTACCTTTCTAAGAGAGACCCATTCCACAGGCCTAAGGAAGAGACTGGAGTCACTCTCAAAAAAAGGAAATTAACTACAAACTACATCAATCTACTTAAGTTGAATACGTAATAGTTAAAAGCATATCCCTTGTGGATTGAGAGTTCCACTTGTTCCAACTCTGTGTAAAGATAATGAGAAAAAAATCTAAACACTGGCTCCAGATCTTAAACAAATGTGCTCTGGATCTCAATGCACTAACCATTGAAAGTCTAAATGAGGAGCCAGACAAAATGAATAGCAACAAGAATTTAAGAAGAATTTAAGAAAACCTTCAATCCTTGACTCCAGAGATTGCTGTTAGCACTAATGAATTCAAAAAAGAATTGAAAATGATTAAAATTCATAAATCCAAATAAGACATACTGGACTACGAGTTTGTCAGAGTGTATTCATGGAAACAACATTCACGTACCCAAAACCGCAGGAGATCAGACCAGAGAAGGAATTCTTCTTAACAGCATCATAAACTGACACACCTGCAAGCAGCTCCAATGAATTGCCATTTTTAAGGGTAAACACCAGATCAGACAGGGCAGGAAGAGGCACCACAGCTAAGAAGGACAAATTACAGACGCGCAACGAAACTGTGAAGAAAGTGAACAAAGACAAAGAGTGTTATACCTTTCTACGACTATACTAACACCCACTTTACGGCTCTTAAAGGACCACTATAGTGCCAGGAAAACAAACTTCTTTTCCATCACTATAGTGTTAATAGGTCCCCCCCCCACCCTCATGGCCCCCCTCCCACCGGGCTCAAGAGGGTTTAAGGGGTTAAACTCTTACCTTTCTCCAGCGGCAGGCTCTCCTCCCTCTTCCAACGTCATCTGCCGAATGCGCATGCGCGGCAAGAGCTGTGCGCGCATTCAGTCAGTCCATAGGAAAGCATTCTCAACGCTTTCCTATGGACGGCAGCATCTTCTCACTGTGAAAATCACCGTAAGAAGCGCCGAAGTGCCTATAGAGTCTGTCAATGAGACAGCTACTAGAGGCTGGATTAACCCTATTGTAAACATAGCAGTTTCTTTGAAACTGCTATGTTTACAGCTGCAGGGTTAACCCTAGATGGACCTGGCACCCAAACCACTTCATTGAGCTGAAGAGGTCTGGGTGCCTATAGTGGTCCTTTAAGGAAAACCTTAACTTTGTACCTACATCTAAGACAAATAATTTTTCTTGTCAGGTTGATTTACAAAGGTTTTTATTTCTTATTAATCTTTGTGTCTTCTTTTCAGACCAAACACCCCAGGAATCCAGAAAATATATAGCACAAGACAATGATCCAGCAGTGGCACAAGACTCTCAGCAGGCTATAAGGTTGATTTGGAGGTTTGTAAAAACAGGGGTGATGTTTTTCCCCTTGTTCCCAATAGTGCATTGGGGCCGAATGCGTCCCTTCGGCCGCAAGTTTGACATGCTTGTTCTACACCTTACCTAAAGTTTACACAAATTCTTCACAACCCCCTGGGGAACTAATTGTCGCTGGCACAGATTCTCTTCCAGCCACAATATCCAAATGTCTGAATTGCCGAAGTGCCGAATTTTGTAATGCCAAACCCTACACCTAACCCTGCCCTAAGCCTACCCCTAACCTAACCCTAACCCTACACTTACCCGAAGTTCTGAACTCCCGAAGTGCCGAAGTTCCGAAGTGCCGAAGTTCCAAACCGAACCGAATATTTTTCCCATGCACATCCCTACTGCCTATACTTGTCCCTCTGATATTTACACTTGCTACAACCTTCCTTCACTATTTCTGAATGTAGAGTTGATATACATTTGTATTTTCTTTTATTCTACCCATATGCATCCACACTTTTTATTGATGCTTTATATGTGTCTATTATGGTAATATCCCCTATCCGTATTCATCTTGCTTATACATGTATTTATTAGCCTTTACAATTTTCAAGTCTGTGTACATAAGATGATTTCTTAGGCTTTCCAAAATTATTTCATACTATGTACCAATTAAGTTCATTTGTAAAATCTGTGTCTGTTGAAATCGCTGTTTTTCAGCTGGCTCCAGGTCTTTCCTGACCAATATTGGCACTTTGCTTATTGTTCCTTGGCAACGATACCTGATGACGTTGGATGCCACGCACATTGCCAATGACATCACAATGGACCATATTACCATAGTAGATACCAGGGATGCCGGGAAGATTATGGCAGAACACAGAATGAATGGCCTAATTGCTTCAGTGTCTGGGTATGGTAACTTTTCCTTTCTTTTAACTATGGTTTCTGTATTTTTTAACCCTGAAAAGATTGAGTGATATATTTAGGTTTAATGCTTATGTAGAGCCTG
This sequence comes from Pelobates cultripes, assembly GCA_933207985.1. NCBI lineage: Eukaryota > Metazoa > Chordata > Amphibia > Anura > Pelobatidae > Pelobates > Pelobates cultripes. Next base: position 280,181,588 of record OW240912.1, read on the forward strand.
GTTGCTGCTTGTAAGGTTGTCCCTAGAGAAATTTCATCATGAAAAAGGCAAGCAAGTTCACCTTAGAAAGGAGCAGGTAGAACTTGAAATAAGCACAAGGTATTATACATCACCTGTGTGTTATCATGCTGTGTTGTTAGTACACGCTCAGGCAATATGTCCCTACAGTATGTATAATATAACAGCCCCAGCCCCAGATTGATGTTTCACTGTCTGGTGAACAGAAGGGATTGATCAATTCTAGAGAGCTCTGTTAACGAAGTTCACATCAATGTCACTACAGATTATTTCAACTTCAAGTTTGGAGACTTAGCTCTGCTGCTAATCTTCATCGTGGAAAAACAGCTTATCCTAACCTGCCCCTTCACTAAAATTAATGGGTCACTCTAAACACCATTATGTTCTTTTTTTCTGTGCATTGTGTTACAAATAACCTTGCCATGTCCCAAAAGCAGACAACAACCAGATGAAATTACAAAGCATGTAAATAGCAAGAAGGGCATTTGAACAATATGCACAATGTTTAAGGCTTAATGAACAGGAGTAAATTGTTGCAAGAGTATGCTATCTAAGAACATAGTAGATTAGATGATGCAATATTGTTTTTGCTTAAAAGAAAAGAAAAATAGACTGAGAGAAAACCGAAGAGTTATACTTAGATACATAAGAAATAACGAATGCTTCAATAGGTTAATTCCCATAGAAGGCATCCATAATGGTAGGAAGATAAGGGAGATGCATGGTGTGAGGGAAGCAGGGCTAAAGAGCATCAATGGTGTATTGGTACAGGTTAGTAAATCTGATCTATGGAATGTCCATCCCAGAGTCTGGTCACCCTATGCCCTTCAAGGGCAGAGCATTGTCCCACCACAAGGGAGAACATTTCAAGGCTCCAGGTCCAAGAGTGGGCAGGCTAATAACTAATAACAAATGGTAGGATCTAGGCTTCTCTCAGTTCTTCTGATGCTTCTGATGCTTCCCATGTTTCTGCAACACACCTCCAGAATGAGTGGCTCTGCATCACTGTGTTTAGGAGTAATGTGCTCTGCTCTGGAACCTGGTGAGTTACTGGAATCGCGACATCCCGAAGACAGTGTTGTCGGGGTGAGTACTCACTTTTCTGTAGTGGTTCAGATTGGTGCAATTTGTGCTCCAGTTTGTGCCAGAAGTTCACAAATGTTTCGTCCAATTTGCCGAGGACATCGATGTGCTCTTCATTTGGAAACTACAGTGCACAGGGATTTCTGCCATCTTTATGTCCCCGTCTGGTGTAACAGCATGTGTTGCTTCCCTCTGCACTCTGTCAACATAGGGATAGCCTCCCATGGGGGGACTGGGATCACCCCCACCGGTCCAAGGGGTGTAATGGGTCTTGTATGTGCCTCTCACTGCTTTAGGGCACCTCCGGGACAGGAGATTGTCCGCTTTTCCCACCCGATGGTCACCAGGCCACAAGTTCCAATAAGGGTCAAACCGGCTTCCCTCAGGTCTCTGCTCGTCACGCTGCATTCCCGCAAGTGTGAGAGGTGAGATGGTAGCCAACACTATTTTGTATAATTTGTTTCCATTTTATGTAAATAAAACAAACCTTTAAACTTTGAGGGGTAAGTTATCTATACAACCTCTTTAGAGCTGCACTCACACTTATTTGTTTAGGAGGTGGGGTATATCACTTAAATAACTAGCTTTAGTCTTGTTTTCTGTTCAATGTATTATTAGGCTTAAAATTTGTATCAATGAAGAAGGATTATATTTCTTAAGTACTATCAGAATTCTGGTATTAAATATAGATTGTAAAACATTTGCACTGAGTACATTTTACATAGTATTTTTATTAATTGATGCTGCATTTCTGTTCAGAGGTCAGCTGTATTTCATTGTTATTGAATGCACATTGTACAGTGATAATAAAGTTTAATAATCTAAATCTGCAGTGTATTTTTAAAGAGAAACTGTTATCAGGGAAATTCATGACTTTTTTTTGTTAAATACCCTATTTTATTTGGAATATCACATTGTCAGGATTACTGTTTGATCCAGCACGTAGAACTGTACAGCACGGATGACAAATAAGTAACGTATTACCGGTCCTTAGAATGGCCGGATTTAACGTACAAAGAATAGTCAAAAATACTAGCCGAGGTCAGGGAACACAGAAAGGGACACAGCGATGAGGAAAGCCAGGAGTCAGGATACCAGAATATAGAGAAGTCAATAAACAAAGCCAAAGTAAAAAACCAGGTAGAAAACTATAAACAGGAACGCGCTCTCAGACAACCACAAGGGAAACCACGACAGGGCACTGAGCAGGCTGAGAACTGGGCCTAAATACCCCTCCTTTAGTTCTGATATGCTGTAACCGGCCTTTGACCCCAAAGTCAGTTACCAGGTTTCATTTGCATAATTGCTGCTCAGCATTAACCCTTCTGTGGATTAGGTTGCTGCTCGGCACAACTTTTCCTGTGTGGACAGTAAATGTCATTAATCACTTTTCTCTAAGCGGATGAATACATGACACCAGGTTTCATTTGCACAATTACTGCTCAGCATTAACCCTTCTGTGGATTAGGTTGCTGCTCGGCACAACTTTTCCTGTGTGGACAGTAAATGTCATTAACCACATTTCTATAAGCGGATGAATATGTGACATTACCCCACCTGAAGAACGCCCACCGGGCGGACAGGACCAGGCTTGAGAGGAAATTTAGCGTGAAAAGCGCGGATCTTACGGAAAAGTGTTGGGAATCCCTAAAGATGCAGGAAGAGCCAGAGAGTAAGACACTGGATTGATCCTACGAAGCACTCTATAGGGACCAAGGAATCTGGGGGCAAACTTCATGCTAGGGACCTTAAGCTTGATGTTGCGAGATGACAACCAAACCCGGTCCCCCACTTGGTACACCGGGTTGGCACTCCTACGCTTATCAGCAAAATGTTTGAAGCGTTCAGCAGCAGCCCCTAGAGCAGTTTGAACCTTAACCCAGGTATCCCGAATGGAGGCCAGACGCTCATCCAGAGCAGGAATGGCAGTATCAGAAAATACCGCAGGGAGAACCGTAGGATGCCTACCATTATTGACAAAAAATGGACTGTGCCCAGAGGAGTCATGAACAGCATTGTTTCTAGCGAACTCGGCCCACGGGAGTAGTTCGGACCAATTGTCTTGTGTGCTATTAATAAAACAACGCAAATAAACTTCTAATGACTGGTTAGCCCTCTCAGCTGTACCATTGGTCTGTGGATGGTAGGAGGAGGAGAAGGAGAGATCAATCCCCAATTGTTTACTGAACGCCCTCCAGAACCTGGACACAAACTGAGAGCCCCTATCAGACACAATATTGTGGGGGATGCCATGCAAACGGACAATTTCACGTATGAAAATTAGGACCAAATCTTGCGAAGATGGCAACTTCTTGAGAGGAATGAAGTGAGCCATCTTAGAAAATCGGTCTACAACCATGAGAATAGTAGTGAACCCAGCAGAGCTAGGAAGCTCAACAATAAAGTCCATGGATAGGTGGACCATGGAATCTCAGGAACAGGAAGAGGCTGCAACAGGCCACAAGGAAGTGCATGAGTCACCTTAGAAACTGCACACACAGAACATGCCTGCACATACTCCTTTACATCTTTCCTGAGTGAATCCCACCAAAATGATCTAGTGATTGCGGCAGTGGACTTATTGATGCCCGGGTGTCCAGCAGTTATATTGTCATGGAACACTTTCTTGATATTAACCCTTTCACATAGGGGAACGAACAGTTTATCACACGGTTTACCACTGGGCGCCTGAGGCTGGGCCTCCAGTATGGTGCCAAGCAGTGGAGAAGACATTGAGAGGACAGTAGTAGCAATAATACACTCTGCTGGAATAATAGGAGATGTCATCTGTTCCGGAGCTGACTCATTATCAAATTGCCTGGACAAGGCATCAGCCTTGGTATTTTTAGAACCAGGTCTATAAGTAATGAGAAAGTTAAAACGTGAAAGGAACAGTGACCATCTAGCCTGTCTGGAAGACAAACGTTTGGCATCCCCTATATATGCCAGATTTTTGTGGTCGGTTATGATCAACAGGGGGTCCTTGGAACCCTCCAAAAGATGTTGCCACTCCTTGAGGGCAAGAATAATGGCCAACAGTTCTCTATTGCCAATATCATAGTTGCGCTCAGCAGGAGACATCTTTCTGGAGAAGTAGCCACAAGGATGCAATGGTGTTCCCTGGCTTTCTCTCTGAGAGAGAACAGCCCCTACCCCTGTCTCGGATGCATCAACCTCCAATATAAAAGGTTTACTGGTGTCAGGATGTTTTAGTATGTCCGCAGAGGCAAATCTTTGTTTAAGAGTCTCAAAAGCATTCACAGCCTCTTTGGACCATACCGTGCTACTAACCCCTTTGCGAGTCATATTTGTGATTGGGGCTATTACAGAAGAAAATCCCTTGATGAATCTTCTGTAATAGTTGGCAAAACCAATAAACCTTTGAATGGCTTTTAAACCAGAGGGTAATGGCCAGTGTAGTACAGCCTCTAGTTTTTTAGGATCCATTTGAAATCCCGATGCAGAGATGTTGTAACCCAAAAAGTGGACTTCAGGCTGGTCAAATATGCACTTTTCTAATTTACAATAAAGTTTATTTTTCAACAACGTCTGCAGAACCTGTTTCACATGGGAGTGGTGAGTTTGAAGATCAGGGGAATACACCAAAATATCGTCCAAATAAACCAAGACAAATGAGTAAATGAATTCCCTGAGTACATCATTTATAAAGTCTTGGAATACGGCCGGGGCGTTGCATAACCCAAATGGCATTACCAGATATTCATAGTGTCCACTACGGGTATTAAATGCCGCCTTCCACTCATGATTCTCTTTAATTCTAACCAAATTGTAAGCGCTCCTAAGGTCAAGCTTAGTAAATACTTTAGCTCCCTGAAGTCTATCGAACAATTCGGAAATGAGTGGAATAGAGTATGCATTTTTTACAGTGATTTTATTAAGTGCCCTGTAGTCTATGCAAGGGCGTAACTCACCACCCTTTTTCTCAACAAAAAAGAATCCTGCACCAGCTGGTGAGGATGACTTTCTTATGTGCCCTTTGCTCAAGGATTCTTTGATGTATTCCTCCATTATTTTACTCTCCTGGGGAGATAAGGCATAAACTGCCCCCTTAGGTGGCATAGCGCCTGGAAACATGTTAATGGCACAGTCATATGCTCTGTGGGGAGGCAATACATCGGATTGAGCCTTGTTAAACACCTCCTGAAGTTCTCGGTATTGTATGGGAACTCCAGGAGTTTGGGGAGTGGTAGTGGGAAGGTCAATAGTATCCAATCTCTTTAGTACTGGTTTTATACATCTCCCCATACACTCTTTACCCCATTCTAATATCTCCCCATTAGCCCAGTCAATATAGGGATTGTGCTTACTCAGCCACGGAAACCCTAATATGATAGGACATGATGGAGAAGTAATAACCTGAAACGTCATCTCCTCCCTATGGGAGGCCCCAATGGAGATTGTAATAGGGACAGTTTCGTGGGTTATAAGCGGTTGTGTGAGTGGTCTACCATCAATAGCCTCTACAGCTAGCGGCGTAGGTCTCTCCCTGACCGGTATCTCATTACCCCTAATAAACTGTACATCAATAAAATTTCCAGCAGCACCTGAGTCCATTAGGGCACTGCAAGAAAACTTCTTGTTATCAATGGAAATAGATACCTCAAGGAGGAATCTACTTTTGTTTTTGTTAGAGGACAACTCCATCACACCTAAGATCTGTCCCCTTAAGGTTCTTAGGTGCGGAAGTTTTCCGGACGCACTGGACAATTAGTTATCATATGTCCCTTTCTACCGCAATATAGGCATAACCCCTCCCTTCTCCTATACTGTTTTTCGGCCTCTGACAGTCTAGTGACCCCCAACTGCATAGGTTCGGGTTCGGACTGTACAGGGAGGTTAGACAAAACAGGTTTAGAGAATTGAGGTGCTAGGGACATAGCCGTACGTCTGGTCTTGCTTCTGGTGACTTCTCTGAGTCTTAACCTATTATCAATATGCATGACAAACGTAATAAATTTGTTAAGACTCTTAGGTAATTATTTAACGGCTATGTCATCTAGTATAGTCTCTGAGAGACCCTTTTTGAATGCTGAGATTAACCCATTGTTAGTCCAGTCTACGTCGGAAGCTAAGGTACGGAATTCAATAGCATAATCCGAGATAGACCGGTTACCTTGTCTGATGTGCATTAGGGCAGTGGAGGCGTCATCCTCTCTACCCAATGGCTCAAACGTGAGCTTGAATTCGGCAAGGAATTCCTGGTAATTATGAGCTATGCTCCGATTACTCTCCCACAACGGATTAGCCCAGGCAAGGGCCTTGCCCTTTAATTGATTCATTAGATAACCAATTCTTGCTCTGTCCGTGGGGAATGACCCTGGTGAGGCCTCAAAATGGTACTCCACCTGATTAAGAAAACCCCTGCATTCCTGGATATTGCCATCAAACTGTAGGGATGGTGATAAGGAGATGCAAGGAGTCCTATTAACAGTGGGTGGAGGTACACAGTGTAGAGGTGCTATAGGAGGAGACGCTGCAGGCTGCTAGAGAAGCGTACTTAAAACCTGAGTGAATTGATCCATGCGGTTTTCATTCTCCTCTAATTTCCTCTCACAAGCAGCTATGTGCTGACACAGTTCTACAGGATCTATGGCCATGTCATAATGTCCGGATTACTGTTTGATCCAGCACGTAGAACTGTACAGCACGGATGACAAATAAGTAACGTATTACCGGTCCTTAGAATGGCCGGATTTAACGTACAAAGAATAGTCAAAAATACTAGCCGAGGTCAGGGAACACAGAAAGGGACACAGCGATGAGGAAAGCCAGGAGTCAGGATACCAGAATATAGAGAAGTCAATAAACAAAGCCAAAGTCAAAAACCAGGTAGAAAACTATAAACAGGAACGCGCTCTCAGACAACCACAAGGGAAACCACGACAGGGCACTGAGCAGGCTGAGAACTGGGCCTAAATACCCCTCCTTTAGTTCTGATAGGCTGTAACCGGCCTTTGACCCCAAAGTCAGTTACCAGGTTTCATTTGCATAATTGCTGCTCAGCATTAACCCTTCTGTGGATTAGGTTGCTGCTCGGCAGAACTTTTCCTGTGTGGACAGTAAATGTCATTAATCACTTTTCTCTAAGCGGATGAATACATGACACCAGGTTTCATTTGCACAATTACTGCTCAGCATTAACCCTTCTGTGGATTAGGTTGCTGCTCGGCACAACTTTTCCTGTGTGGACAGTAAATGTCATTAACCACATTTCTATAAGCGGATGAATATGTGACACACATTTTCTGAGTCTATCAAGGCATGGATTGGTATATAATGTTAAAGCGGCAATGTTAAAGTGCCAAATCCTCCTCCCCTCTCTTACAAAATTAGTATTTCATACAAATAAAATCTTTATGAAATACTCAGATTGATAATATTGGAACTTCACTGAAATTCCACCCCAGTTAAAAATAGAGACTACTTTATCTCAGTATTTTTCCTCTGCCTTTCAAAGTTTGAAACTAGGCAGAGCTACAGCAGTCACGCATGTCATTTCCCACAATCTTCACCAGTGACTGCTGTAGGGAACTTAGGGAAGCTGTAAGCAATAGTACAATGCTGAGATAGGCTCCTAGCAACTTACGTTGAGAAGATGGGAGACGATGACGGTGCCAAGAGGGACTGGTTCGGGTAAGTAAAACTTCACTCTGCCTGCCCCTCAATGTCACTTTTTAGGGGTGTTTGAAATTATGTAAAGACCAAAGATGGTGACAAATCCACTTTAATAATTGGAAGGCTAGGAAGCTATACATATATCAGCACCAATATTTAGAAGCTCGTCAGTCATGTTTCCTGGGGTGAGTTAAAATGGATGTGTCCCAATATCAGAGATGTCAGGACTATCATGACAGTATATGCCTGTTGCTTGTTCCTTTTGCAAGAGCATGATTTTAAACATTAAAAGACTTGTTAATAAGTTTATAAATAAGTGTACATATCACAATAGACACAAAACCTATTGTCAAGACATGTTTTATTCAATTTAAAAAACATCCAGAATTCAAATTAATCCTGAAATATATTATACACATAAAACTAATCCCAAGACAGGAGCACTTTGTGAAATAAAATGTATTAAGACTATTTAGGGTTATACTTTAAAAAAGTTAGTTGGTTAATGAAGATGAAGGTACTCCATTAAGATGCTCACCACAAGCTGTGCTTTAATATGCTTGCTCAGAGTCCTTCGACAAACTCCTCAATTAAGTCAACAAAATGCCCTGGAGTGAACTCAGACCAACTAAATTTGCTTGACAAACGGTGAATTCAGTGAGTACTATATTTTGAGTAGGAGCCAAGTCATGTTATGCTCAGTTTGTATTTCTCTTTATCATACGTTAAGTAACATTGGTAGAAAAAAAAGTCAGTACTTCGTGATTGTTTCAAAATATCTTATTGCACAAAATCCACCACCAAATTAATCAGATAAGATCTGGACAACAAAATTCCAAGTTTAAAGTGAAACTTCAGAGATCTTTTCTGATTGGGATGTGTCACCACAAACTTAACAAATTTATGGAACTGCTTAAATTTATAATGGCATTTGAATATGATTATGTGAATGTTCTAGGTGTAAATCCTTAAGCATTATTGACATTGACATGTGTTGACAAAGAAGTATGTACAATATGTCAGGCAGTGACAAACCTAAAGGGAATTCAAGCTTGGGTAGAATTAATCGAGTTATACTTGGTTGCAGTCATTGCATTTGCTTTGGATTCAAATGAAAGATAGCAAGAACAGAATTAGCCAAGAATAACTGTTTCATTCAAAAAATAAACATCCTCTGCACGATTACCTTTACAAATTTTGAGTAACCTTTACTATGAACTAGAATAGACACAATTCTTCTTCCAGTAGGGAATATTTATCAGTACTATAAAAGTCAACACTAAAAGAATGGTACAGACAAATAGACAGAGCTATGTGGAAAAATCATTATTAGTTACTCACTAATTTACTAAGGAACTATTGATTACAACCTTACCATAAATTATAATAATAATAATAATTGTTATTATTATTATTATTATTATTATTATTAATATTATTACTGGTATTTATATAGCACCAGCAAATTCCGTAGCACTTTACAACATTATCAAAGGGGGGGGAGTGGGAGGGGTTAACAATAAATGAGACAATTACAAAAACATACAGAAAGAATAGGCCCTGCTCAAACAAGCTACAGTCTATAGGAGGTGGGCATAATACACAACAGGACAGGAGGTAGCAATCAAACAAGGTGGAGTGAAGCAGAGCTGCAGGAGAGAATAGAGTGCTGCCCTTTAGGAGAGAGCAAGGGACAGGTATGGGAGGTAGAGGTTACTATGGGAGGCCATAAGCTTTCCTAAAGAGATGGGTTTTTAGGCACTGTTTAAATGATTGAAGAGCTTGATGGTCGTAGGCAGGCTATTCCAAAGCAGTCCTGCAAGCGTGAGTTGGCCATACGGGTGCAAGCAGTGGACGGGAGAAGGTCATGGGCAGAGCGGAGAGACCGAGAAGGGGCATACCTGCAGATCAGTGAAGAGATAAAGGAGGGGCTAGAATTGGTCAGTGCTTTATAGGTGTGGATTAGTACCTTGAATTGACTCTTATAGGGTACAATAGGACTGTAATGTAAGGACTGACAGAGGGGAGAGGTCTGAGAGGAGCAACAGGAGAGGAAAATCAGTCTAGCTGCAGCATTCATTACAGACTGTAGCGGGGCAATACGATTTGTGGGAAGATCTATTAGGACAGAATTACAATAATCCATGCGAGAGATTACTAGAGCATGGACAAGCTCCTTAGTGGCATCTTGAGTAAGAAAGGGGCGGATGCGGGCTATGTTTTTAAGATGGAATCTACAGGACTTGGTAACAGACTGTGGATGTGAGGCCAGAATCAAGTATAATGCCAAGACAGCATGCTTGCAAGGATGGACTGATGTGGGTATAACTAACTTGAAGGGAGAGTGAAGGAGGAGGATCAGTAAATTAGGAGGAGGACAGACAAGGAGTTCAGTTTTAGAGAGATGGAGTTTCAAAAAGCGGGAGGACATCCAGTCAGAGATGGAAGAAAGGCAAGCAGTGATACATTGCAGGACGGCAGGGGAGAGGTCTAGGGAGGAGAGGTATATTTGAGTGTCATCAGCATGCAGGTGGTATTGGAATCCAAATTAGGTAATAAGTTTGCCAAGAGAGGCAGTATAAAGAGAAAATAGAAGGGGACCAAGGACAGAGCCTTGGGGGACTCCAACAGAGACAGGACGAAAGGAGGTGGTATCATTAGAAAAGGAGACACTGAATGAGCGTTGGGAGAGATAGGAGGAAAACCAAGAATCTACAGTGTCACAGAGACTGAGTGATTAAAGAGTCTAGAGAAGGAGAACATGATAGCAGTGTCAAAGGCAGCATACAGATCAATAAGAATTAGTATGGAGTAGTGCCCTTTTGATTTAGCTTTGATTAGGTCTTCAGGGACTTTAATAAGAGCAGTCTCAGTAGAGTGTAGGGGGTGGAAGCCAGATTGAAGAGGGTCAAGGAGAGAGTTGAATTGAGGAAACAAGTCAGACTGGTAAAGACCAGCCTTTCCAGAAGCTTTGAGCAAAAGGGAGCAGGGATATGGGATGATAGTTAGAAGGGGAGGACGGGTCAAGAGATTTTTTTTTTTAAGATGGATACTACAGTAGCATGTTTAAGGTCATTAGGGACAACACCAGAAGAGAGAGCAGTTGAAGATGTGTGTTAAGGAAGGCACAAGACCAAACAAGTGTGTTCTGATTCGGTGAAACTGGACAGGATTGAGCGGGCAAGTGGTGGGGGAACCTCTTGTTCAGTAGCTTGGGAGAAAGTCTGAAGGGTAGGAAAGGCATAATCCAGGTGTGATTGAGAACTAGAGGGGCAAGGTGGTGAGAATTCTTTCCTTAGCTGTTCAATCATGTCGGTAAAGAAGCATGCAAAGCTATCGGCTGTAAGTCTAGTTTGGGGGATGGCTACAGCAGGGTAAAGAAGGGAGTAAAAGGTATTAAAAAGATGCTTGGGATTGCGGGAGCATGAGCCAACGAGGGAGGAAAAGTATGACTGTTTGGCAAGGGCAAGGGCTGTGCTGTATGAACGCAACATGAAATTGTAGTGGAGGAAGTCCGACCGGGTGCGTGACTTTCTCCAGCAGCCTTCAGCAGAACGGGAGCATCTCTGCAGGTAGCGTGTTGATTTAGTGTGCCATGGTTGAGGGGGTGTTCTCCTTAAGCTGCATGTTTTAAAGCGGGTCTGCAGCGTCCAGGGCAGAGGTGAGGGTAGTGTTATATGGGGAGATAGCCAGTGAGAGGCAGGAGAAAGTAGGGATGGATAGAAGTTGGGAATCAATATTAGCTGATAGCTGCTGGAGGTCAATAAAAGATAAAAGTTAAAACTATGTTATCAGAAGTAAATAAATGCTTAAAGTATGAATTTAAAGAGATTTTGTAGGGCGAAAGATGCTTTGACTCATAGAAACAGGGATTTTTACAAATAAGTACCATTGTAAGCCACTTTCACAAATGAGTGAGCTCAGAGAACTTCATTTCAATAGGAGAAAAGGGCCTCACAGCCCAGAATTTGGGGCTTCTTAGCCCTGAATTTCTTTAGCCCCACTGACAGCCTGGAGCTCAGAAATATTAGTTCTGTGCTGGCTTCCTTGCCCAGTCTGCTTCATGAGTTTTGGCTGGTTGCTGCTAAGACTCACGGAGCAGACCTGGCAGGGAGAGCACAGAGCAGTATTCAACTGGGAATTCATTTTCTGGGCTTCCTGTGGGACCAATTACATTTGGGGCACATTAGGACAGCATGGTTTGAAGATACAGGAATATGATGTCATGTCTGCATCTATGGCTTTGTGTATGCATTTGAGTCTTGTGTGTTTACTGATTTAATTGAGTCTGTGCCTTTGTATGCATATGTGAGTGTGTGGATCTGTCAGCATGTGTAGAGGCGTATCTTGGGGAGCTTTGGGGAGGGGTCACCAAGGTTTGAGCTCAAGCCCTGGGTCTATGTTGACCCTAGCAATGCCCCTGGTAGAAAACATAATAATATTTTTTTTACATGAGCAAATACATTTATATAAACAATATTAAAATCATACAGAAATAAGTTTTGCCTGGTTTTGTCTATGATTAAGGGTACTGTGTGAAATGTGTTTTAGAGCTCTCAAGCTCTCTTTCCCTTCTTCCCTCAGAGAAAAATGCATTCTGCATATTAACCAAATTAACAAAGTCAGATGTCTTCTGGGATGAAAATCCATGAGTCCTTTTGTCAGAAGAAACATAGTTTTTGTTATTTCTGAATAATTTACTTAAGTTCCAAATCCTCAGTGTGATTTTGCAGTCTTTTTGCGTGCATCCGAGTGCTTGCAGCCTGTTAGTGAGTTTATACTAATACTCCTGACCCATCTAGATGCACAATTTACAGAGAGATGTCTGTGCATGCTGTTATTTTGTTGAGATGGATCTGCTTCCTACTTCAATAAATACTTTTTGGTATACATTATAGAATGTGCATGATTTTTTTTTAATTCTATCATTACTTTTGTGTGTGTGCTTAAATGTTCAAACCAGAGACAAATTCCCTTTTTCTAGTTATTCTCTCGAAGTTGTAATCGTGAAAGATGGTATAATTCTCATGGTTTCAAAGGAAAAATAGATTTTCTGTCAAGCAAAACAAGGTAATGAAAATACTTTATTGCCAATCATACAGTTTCATATTATACTTCAGTTTATGATTAGATATGTAAATGAGAAGTTTAACTTAGTAATTAAGAAAAGAAACAATTTCATTTCAGAATGGAGATCCAGAAAGAATATTTTACTGCTTGGTCTCCATGGGCTGCTGGAATTTGCAGCATTTTTTGGTCCTGACTAGTGATGTCCCGAACGGTTCGCTGGCGAATAGTTCCTGGCGAACATAGCGTGTTCGCGTTCGCCACGGATGGCGAACATATGCGATGTTCGGTCCGCCCCCTATTAATTTACTAATACTAAGTAAAAATTACTTAGTATTAGTAAATTGTGCCCCTACTCGCACTACGGCGAGTAGGGGCATGTCTATTAAACAGTGAGCAGCCTGTGGCTGCTCACTGCTAAAAAAAAAAGTGTCCCCCCCCGGTGGGGGCCCTAAATACTAACCTATTGTCCTCCCCCTGGCCCCCACCCCTGAGCGGTGGGTGGGGGCCCTAAAATTAACAATAAGGGGGGGACCTACTAAAATTGAACTTTCCCACACTGTGTAAAATGACACAGAGCACTGTGATTGGATGGATTTCAAGCCTTTCAAGAAATGAAAACTTAAAAAAAAGGATTAGTTAGATTAAAAACAAAAGAAGGAAGGTATGTAGAAGAGGATAAAGGTCAGGCTGACTGCCTCAATGAATATTTTTGTTCTGTATTTACAGAAGAAAATGAAGGAAAGGGACCTCAGTTGAGAAAAAAGGATAAATGAGTCATTTATTACACGTGAGTTTACAGAGGAAGAGGTTCTATTTCAACTGTCAAAAGTAAAGACAAATAAGTCAATGGGACCTGATGGAATACACCCAAAGCTATTAAAAGAGCTTAGTGGTGTACTAGCAAAACCATTAACAGACTTATTTAACCAATCATTGTTAACAGGAGTAGTCCCAGAAGATTGGAAGTTAGCGAATGTTGTGCCCATTTACAAGAAAGGTAATAGGGAGGAGTCGGGCAACTATAGGCCAGTAAGCCTTACTTCAGTAGTGGGGGAAAGTGATGGAAACCATGTTAAAGGATAGGATTGTTGAACATCTAAAAACACATGGATTTCAAGATCAGAGACAACATGGGTTTACTTCAGGGAGATCATGCCAAACTAATCTTATTGATTTTTGATTGGGTAACTAAAATTATAGATCAGGGTGGTGCAGTAGACATTGCTTACCTAGATTTCAGTAAGGCTTTTGACACTGTTGCACATAGAAGGCTTATCAATAAACTGCCCTCCCCTGTTGACGCCACGGGTGGTACTGCCTCAAATGTCTTGTTGAGCTAGCTTTCACATAGCTGTCAAATCATGGTTCCAGTATATTGCCCATAATTTATTCTACACCTGTTTATAATGTAGGTGAAGAATAATGTTGAACCCCACTACTGACAGATGAAGTGACTTGAGGACCTGCAGGAAGCTATGGATGAAAAGGGGCTGAAACATATGTCACAGAAGATTGATATTTAATGTTGTCTGTTAACAGTGCTAATGACACGGGGTGCACCTCTATGTGACCTAACTAGGGTTGGCCACTTATTCCTATGGCATGTAAAATAACATGGTCCATCTTATGGTCAACTACAAACATCATTATCTCGAGCTTCTGAAACTTTTAGACTTCTGAAACATGTCCTCAACAATTCTTGTTTAATAAAGAGTCCTAAAATGCATTTGGCTTTAGATAAAAAAAAAGTAGAACGCACAATACTATTCCGTAATTAAAACATGTATTTAGTTTTCACAATCTCTTTATTTTTTTTGAACATTCTGCAACATGACAGGAGTGATATTAGGGATAATCAGCGAGCGTTTTAGATTATTCTAGAGTGATTCTCAGTGCTTCGGGTTTGAACCATTTCTTTGAGTGGATTTTACTGTTGCAGTACACATACACTTAGTTATATCTCAGCACTGTTCCTCTTCACATTTTTATTGAGAACAGAGATATTCTCCTGCTGATAGTAATGATTCTATGAAAAGACAAGTGAACACCTGGTTTGAAATAAAAATATATTGTAAGGTATATTTATTTACTGGTTATACGTGCAACCAAAATATATTTTCCCAAAGGAATATTACATTCAGCTTTCTTGAAATGTTGGAATTCATGAGAATGATTAATTATATTTTTCAATTTATTGATATATTTAATGCTAAATAAAATTAGAAATGTCATTAATACGAAACGGCTTGTGTGTGTGTATCAAATAACTCACCCCACTGCACATGAGCTATCGGAAAATGGACCATGCTTAGGTTTCAATGTAAAAAGACATCTTGACATTAACTATCCTGCATTTTCAACCAAATTTCTTTTTTGAGTGGGTGAGAAGGTATAAAACATTGTATAACACACAATGTTACATATCACATCACTGAGTAAATATTTGCCCATATTCAAAAAGGAACAAGTCAGTAATTAGTAAATCTTTGTATAACATCTGTCTGCAGGTCCTCTTGATCGAACCGTACCAGAGAACACCCAAAACCTTCAATGTACCAATATGCTTTTTCCCACTTGGCTGCCCTGAACTTCATGTCCCTTTAACAGTTACTAATATTAGGAAATGTGAGTATGTTCTTATTATATGGGCTTCAATGTGTTTACAGTGTACTAACACATCCTGCAAGTTTGGTGTCAGTAGAGTTAAATCCCCGCTAACACGAGGGAGCCATTTTTACTTGCACCAGGCTTTTAGATGAGCTACATGCAGTGCTAAATGTCAGCACTGCAAGCAGTTATTTAAATAAGCATTTAAATGCTGTTGAATATGTGTAAGCAGAGATAAATACCTGCTCACACAAAGATGCCCAGGTATCAGTCTATATCTAGGGCCCACCTCTGTCAGCTGGGGCCATTTTTAATAGCCCCAGACTAACCGATAAGCTGCATGCGGCACTGCAAGCAGCTTAGACATTTAAATGCCTGTGAATAGATTGTGGTGTGAGCAGGGTTAAATCCCTACTCACACCAAGAGACAAAGGTAAGTATGGATACCTGAAACTCCTCTGGAAATCAGAACTGCTTAGAGTCCTTTTAGTTCATTTATAACATCAAGACTGGTCAATCATGCTCAGCCACAGAGTTTCTGGGCTCCCGCCTTGGTAAGGGGGTCTCCCTGCTGTTCCCAAAACTGATAGTGATTGGTTCTGGGCTCTACCAGCTATCCACCACTAATCACAGTATGATCGGCTGGGAAGCATAGAATAATGAATTTAAATCATAGACATATGAGGCATTTAACATTCAAGGCTTATAGGGTAATCTCTTTTAAGTTTTTTGTTTAGTTGAGCTGGATGTGTAAACATTTTTATATGCAAAAAAAAGCATTTTCCCCTAATTCTTGTTTACAATTTTTATATTTTCTGCACACTTAATTTTGTCCTATGGATATAGACAGGATATTCAATGAAAGCTCTTTATTTCCTCTAAAAACAATATATACTATATATGGCGGCACCTTAATAAAAACCCTTATGTTACAGTGGAACAAACACTTAGCACATTTTCTAGGTTTTGTTTTGGTTCAGAAAGTGAACAATTGCCTCTGGCCTTAAAGGGTTAAGATTTTTTTTTAAATGTTGTGTATATGATTAACAATGTGTCTTAATCTAAGATGCTCAAACAAGTCCAAAATTAAAGCAGGGTTGTTGTGGGCAAATGCAAATATTACAAGTTTTCGAATGAAATGTTGTATTTCTTAAACTGTGTACTTTGTCTTTAAGAGATATTGCAAACTGACAAGGTGTTAGAAATGGAACATATTGTTTTTCATAGATGTTTCTTTAAGCAATAACCTCCGTGCATGATATGTTTACGCCATTTTGTCCCAGACTAATTACAATAACAATAATGCATAAACAAGCTTCAAGGCTATGCTATGACTCTTTCAGTACACAATATACTGTGGTAATCTTAAGTAGATAAGGATGTTCAGACTTTAAGATGCCATCTTGAACTAAGTCAGGAAAATTTCCATGGCGTATGTACCCTTTAGTTATGGCCTTGTATTTTTGCCAAGTTAAGGGAAGAAGTTTTACTTTTTCATATATGAACTACAGTGACCCTAAAATGAAGACACCTAAGGTATAAATAGGTGTACTTTTAAATGTTAAGACACAGAGGAGAGACTTGGAGACAGACACTGCTCCATCTTAAAATGACAGAGAGGCTGACATGATGACATGTTCAGAAGGGTATGTTAACCTATTAATGATATTTGCAAGCATTTAGTTTAATCTCATAAACTCTGCAATAAATTATTGCAATGGATGTCTATGTTGCGGATCCCGACGCACCGGGTGCCTTAGCCGTACCTGATCCTGTGTATGTGACTATCTGCCTGAGACTATGTGCATGTGGTGGATTTGACAGTGTATATGTATAACTGTGTGCATCTGACTGTGGAACTGTGTGCACATAACTCTACAAAAATATACACCTGAATTCACACATAGGCCTAAATGCATGTTTTTATCTGAATTAAATACCCATCACACACAGCCAATAAACCCAGCACAAATATCACATACAACCAATACACGCTTATCACACACTGTTAATACACCCATTACAAATATCACACACAGCCAACACATAGCATACATATCACACACAGTCATCACACCTATCACATACACAGACAACGCAAACATTACATCATACATGGATAACAGACGGGGGGATGGGTGGGGGGAGGGAGGGGGAGCGCTGTTAAGATTTTTCGCACAGGGCGCCAAAAGGCCTAAGGCCAGCCCTGTAAATAATGCATATTGAAGTGCAAAGCAATTCACTGATTGGTAAATGAATCAGACTTTTACCTGAGTATCATCTCCTAGAATCTAGAAATACTGGGCAGGACAACTATTAATGGATAAAAGTTTTCTGTATTGTGTTGCAATAGCAACAGTAATTGCAATATCAAAAGGCAGTAATTATAAATAAATATTTCTCCTCTGTATATATTAATATATTAAGGAAGAACCCATGGTAATAGATGGGCAAATGAGTGCTGCTAAAAACTTGCAGAAAAATAGAAAGAAAGTTATTATAAACCAAGCTCCAGGGCCTGATGGTATTCATCCACGAGTACTTAAGGAACTATGTGTAGAAATAAGTGAACCTCTGTTTTTAATCTTTCAAGATTCTTTTTTTTTCAAGAAGTGTTCGAGATAATTGGAGGAAGGCAGATGTTGTTCCTATATTCAAAAAGGGTTCACAATCCTTGCCTGGAAATTATAGACCTGTGGGCTTAATTTTTGTGGCTGGAAATGTATTTGAAAGGTTATTAAAGGATAATATTCAAGAATATTGGTTATCAGCAAAAATCAGCATGGTTTTATGAAGCACAGGTCATGTCAAACTAACTTGATTGCATTCTACGAAGAAGTAAGTAGAAGTATAGATCAGGGTGTTGCAGTGGATGTGATCTATTTGGATTTTACCAAGGCATTTGACAGAGTTACACACAATAGATTAGTGTTCAAACTCAAAGAAATCGGTTTAGATGAAAATGCTTATTCTTGGGTAGAACATTGGCTTAAAAACAGAGTACAAAGAGTTGTCATTAATGGTAAACTTTCAAGCTGCACAGAGGTGGCAAGTGGTGCCCCTCATGGTTCTGTTCTGGGACCCCTTCTATTTAACATGTTTATAAATGATCTTGAAGAAATTATTGAAAGTCATGTTTTAGTGTTTGCAGATGACACAAAACTCTGTAAAGTAATACGATATTACTTTGCTGCAGAGGGATTTAGAAAGACTGCGGGACTGGGCACTCAAATGGCAGATTAAATTTAATGTTGAATAATGCAAAGTTATGCACTTTGGCGCAAAGAATGCACAAGCAACGTATACCCTTCATGGAGGCAAATTAGGGAGAACAACACACGAGAAGGACTTGAGAATTGTTATAGACAACAAACTATGCAACAATGTGAAATGTCAATCAGCAGTGGCTAAGGTCAGAAAGGTATTGTCATGCATTAAAAAGGGCTTTCATTCTTGGGATGAGAATATCATTTTGGCTCTTTATAAATCACTGGTTAGACAACATCTTGAATATGCTGTACAATTTTGGGCACCTGTTCTAAAGAAGGATATTATGGCACTATGTAACATATATTGGGAACGAGTTCTCAAAGGAATGTAGGCACATCAGAGTGCAATACCATCTATTCATTGGTTATATTTGGCTTATTGAAACCTGTTGCTTATATAAGTCTGATTTGTGAATAGGAATATGTTTTAACATTGATGTGAGTATATATATATATATATATATATATATATAAATTCACTCTCCCATTTCTATATGAAGAGTGGTTGGGGGGGTGTCATATCTTCTGTGCATGGGTGTGCATGGGTCTTAAAGTCTACGAGTGGTCTATTGATATTAGACAAGCTTGCAAGTGATCATACATAGTGGAGCAAATATTTCAATTATATTTTGCACTGTATTTTTAAAGTTAGTTTTATTTTTGTATACTTAACTCAGTGTCTGTGTTGTGGTTTGAAAGAATGAAAAGAAGCACTTGAAGCACATGTGTAGCTAGTGAAGCACATGTGTAGCTAGTGGATTGTTAGTGAATTTTACGTTGGGGGAATACGGATCCTTTTTACGTTGCTCCTGTCTGGGTATTTTGTTCTCTAGACTGGGACTCTTCTGAGTACCACTTTATTTATTTACCATTATTAGAAGAAGAACTTCAATGGCAACAGTTAAAAATGTAATTTACACATTTACTTTTAGAATCCGCATTTATAAGCTAAATATCACTGCAGAAATAATTAAGTTTAGCTACAGTTATTTTTTTTAATGATCTTTTTGTTGATATTGTTCCCCAATAGGAATTCATGATTTATGAAAAAGTAGCATTGGACATTCTCTATAATATAGACATATTAAATCAGTATGGTTTTTATTTTATATTCTCTGCTAAACATGGGATATTTCAAAATTCAAAACCATTCCCAAACTGCCATTTAATTAGCAAAAATGAAATGATTGATACTTCTTACTGTAAATTAATATACAATAAAAACAGTAGCACTTTATAAAATCCAATAAAATGTGTTGGCTGCTTTGTGCAATATTCCCTCTTTTGCTGTTTAAAAGGACAATATAGTCACCAAAACACCTTTAGCTTAATGAAGCAGTTCTGGTGTATAGATCATGCCCTGAAGTCTCATAGATTGATTCTCTACCATTTAGGAGTTAAATCACTTTTGTTTTTGTTCATGCAGCCCTAACCACACCTCCCATGGCCGTACTTACAGCTCACAAGGAAAAAAATGGTTTAATTTCAAACAGATGTTAACTTACTTTTCAAGGTTTATCTCCTGCTATGTAATATGAACTTTATTCATATACAGGAGATACCTGAAAGGTCTAACAAGTGATTAACAGTACAGAAGATAAGAAATTCTAGATTAAAAATCTAGAAAAAAAAAATAGATCTCATTTTACAGGAAGTGTTTAGAAAGTCGGCATTAATTGCAGGGAGGTGTGCCTAAGGCTGCATAAACAAAGTGATTTAACTCCTAAATGGCAGAGAATTGAGCAGGGTAACTGCAGCGGCATGATCTATACACCAAAACGTTTTAATCAAGTTAAGGTTGTGTTGGTCGCTATAGTGTCCCTTTAAGTTCAAGCTGCCTGCATAGCAGTTTATGTAGCATACCTCATTTAACTTATTTTAAATACTAATGGAAATGTTGCATACATTTCTCCAGTAAGTAGCATACATGTGCATACATTTCTCCAGTAGGTAGTAGGTAGATCTAGGGTTCTACATGCAATCATTTTAGGCAACACTATAGTGTATAGTATAGCTTTTCCCCAACATCACTCAGTGTGGTGGCATTCAAAATTATTTCTATTGCTGAAAGGAACAGTGGCAGCATATTGCGGTATATAACAGTTTTTTTTTTCTATTTCATAGGTAAATAGCAACAAACTGGAGTGAATTATTTTCACCTTCACATATTTATCATTGAGTAGGTACATCCACATTTTCCCTCCCATTTAGGATAATATAACTAAAGAGTAAACCTGCAAATTCCACTTATTTTATTTTTGTCTTTAAGCATATTTTGCATAATTTTAGTTATCTACATAAAACATGGAGTCAATTCCTGCCAGTAATGTCCGTTTAACTAGAAGGAAGCCCCAGGGTCCTTTCTATCCACACCCCTGGACAGGTAATCAAGGTATATCAAGAGTTGTGCCTTTAGAAGTTTGCAGAAGGTGGTAGTGAGGTGACAAATTGGATATGAGGAGGAAACTTGTTTCATTGGTAGGAGGCTGAACAAAATTGTGTGAATTGGTGTAGGGGTTGGATCAGTGGCGGATCCAGGGGGGGGGCAACGGGGCAATTGCCCCCCCCCGAGAAATCCGCCGGTCTCCCTCTCCCCTGCCGGCACATGCAGGCGCTAGCCCTGCAATGTGCCTGCGGACCGGGGAGGAAGATCAGAGATCTCCCTCCCCGGTCCGCAGGTACCGTGCTGACAGCCGGCGGCGGAGGGAGGGAGTGAGAGAGAGGACCCGGAGCTCAG